>JABJVO010000026.1:11687622-11707791 GCA_026770805.1 Boulengeromyrus knoepffleri | reverse complement strand
TCTCAGAAACCAGCAGCAGCCTCTAAAGAGAGGAGTCAGAGAGACCGAATCTGGGAAATCTCAGAAACCAGCAGCAGCCTCTAAAGAGAGGAGTCAGAGAGACCGAATCTGGGAAATCTCAGAAACCAGCAGCAGGCACCGAAAATACTGATGGGGTTTGTGAAAACATCCGGAATGGAGGGAAGATGATGTTTCACGATATTCACTCTCAACGGATTTATTGCTTCTATCCTAAGAGCTGAAGCTGATGAACACCTGAGCACCACCTGCCAGTCAGGCCCGATGTGCAGTCAGAAGCTCAAAACCAGGCGTTAATTTTTTGCTTTCAAAAGGATGACGGGACACGTTCCGGTGCCTTCCGGCAAAGCATATGGCCATAAAAGCGGGGAACAGCACACCATGAGCAGGAGGCCACAAGGGATCAAGCACACGGCATCAGGGCCTCATCATCACCCACTTAGCGATCTGGAGAGCAGACGCAGAACGGCGGCAGGGGGTTCCCATCAAAGCAACCCGGACGAGGGCTTTATTAGCACGGGCCTGACCGAGCCGGTATTTAAAACCTTCATTTTTCAGCTTTATTATGTAGCACAGGAAGCAACAAAGGCTGGTGTGTGGTTCAGTGGGTCGACCGCTGTGCCTGTAACCAGAATATTGCTGGATCAAGGCTCGGTGGAATAGTCACATCGGCACTGGGCTGAGCAAGGCCCATAAACCCCAGGGCGGGGGTTAGGATAATTCCTAAAAAATCTGGAGCACGTCTGGGTTGGGAGCCCAATATGATACTTTTATGGTGGCCAAAATCTCTTGTGGCACCCCCGCAAATGGCAAAGATATCATTTATTTAGTGGGAATTAATGCTGCATGTAAATCAAGTATTTTGAAGCATTTCACAGGGAATCGAAACGCCCTTCACAGCGGCTGCTGTCCACGTTAATGTATATTTCACAAGACGCCCAAGGGAGACGCATCCTCAGCAACAGACTGCAATGTCAAATACGCTTGAGTGACTCCCAACAAGGGAGTGAAGTCATGGCCTTCCTCCCATCATCATAGAGGGGACAAATACCACCCCCCCCCCCCATACAGCCTCTCTGCAGAATACAGAAGAGCAGCCATGTCAGATCCAGAAGCTGTTTCGAAGCAAATTTCACCAGGTCTGAACCTACAGCAGAATAAGGTTAATCGCACATGATGAGACTGTATGTGTTCATTATGAATCCCTGGAGCTCATTCTTTTATGAGCGCAGTCGCACTAACATACCATTTCTTTCACCTCCAAGTCTGCTTCAGCTTCAACACAAGAAGAGGTACAACTGGTCTTATGAACTGGTAAACGGAGACCAGCTTCATGTTTTTTTTTGGGAAGACTGTTAGAAGATATACTTCCCTGTTTTATATCAGTCTCAACCCATCTCATAAAAGCTAATCGGTCAAGTCCTTTGATATGTCTATCTATCTACTTTATGGTCAATATATGGCCAAGAGTATGTAGACACACCTATTAATTAGAAGAACTGACTAATTAAGCCACACCCATTGTTGGCACATTTACGAACACAGACATGGAATCTCCAGCAACAACCACTGGCAGAGGATTGGCTGGTCAAACAGATGACTCAAAAAGTAAAGCAAATAAATTATTAAGACCTCCCCCCCAACTCTGAGCTAAGTCCCAGATGTCTTCAGATCCTAGGAACACACCTGCCGACACATATCATCTCCAGTATGGTTTTGTCCTGAGATGTACGTATCACAGCACTGTACTGGATAAACAGTTTTCAGAAATGAATGGATGCACAGACAATACCATGTTTCTTACATTCAACTGGACCCACGCTATGACCCACACTAACAGGCAAAGGACTGACAGGACAGTAACATGTACACAAAAAAGAGGCGAACATAACACACAATGAAGAGTTTCATCATGACAAAGGACACAAATAATTCGAAATATTTATAACTACAAAATGTAACTTAACATTATGGACTGTCTGCATGACACTGTCAACAATGTAATGCAGCGGACGCGGCATAAAGAGGCGTTTTTCTGATCCGTCCGAACACATAATGTTGCACATCCGTCCGAAACTCTCAGCAGAAGAGTCCACATAACAGCACGCACCATGAAAACCACCGAACAGGATCCCAGTGTTACCCAGTGACTGCCATAGTGTGGCGGAACACAGCCTTAAAATCACTGCATGCCAACCCATGCCGTCAAAAGGAGGCAGATTCTTACAGGCTCCCCTAAAGCCGGAAGCGAAGAGCAATGGCTGCCAATAGGGGTGAGAGAGGGAAAGGTGCAGGACGCCCAAACGCACTCTGCTATCTAGGTCACAGGAATGGGGGGGAAACGAAGGGGAATTAAATCAAAGCTGGGGAGGCTTTGTTTTTGACTTTCCCACGGCTACAGTCTAAGGCTTGGTGGGGGGGGGGGTTTCCTGAAAGTGGGGGGGGTGCGGGGGGGCCGGGGGTGACATCCAGGCACTCTGAAGGTGGGAGGAGAGCAGCACTGGTGACGAAGCAGCCGCTCCCAGTGCAGACAAACATGAGCACACATTCAGTGACATGCAGCGTTCCAGTGTTCCGAGAGATCAGAAGTCAGAGCTGGGAATGACGTCACACCCGAGTTAATGACAAGTCAGACAGTAATTTACCAACACCTGGGACCCGTTTCAAACAGCAGGATTTCTTGCTTAGCCAGATAACTCGTGGGATTTAAGGTATCCCAGTTTAATTGGCCTTTATCTTTGTTCACTTACATTTAGCCCAGACTTCCTTAAATCCGACAAGTTATCTGGCTAAGCAAGAAATCCGACTTTCTGAAAAAGGCCCCAGTTCCAGTCTGGTTTACTGTTAGTCATTATTGCCAAATACAGTTAATAATAATGCATTACGTGGTATTCTGTGCATACAGACACCATAGCAACACGTCAACAGATAGAGGTTGGACAGAACTCTGTGTCAATTGTTAATTTAATGAAGCACAAACAAGACATGAGAGCTAATAAACTTTATATAAGTACTAGGGGGTTACCGGTATGTACTTCAGTTCTAAAGTTATGGTTTGGTACGCTTTCGGTACAGCGGGGGTAATTAAACAGTGTCCCGTATAACTGTCTTTCTTAAATGAAAAGTCCCTGTAAATACTGCTGCAACCTACTAATAAAAAAGTAAAACTTACTTAAAAGTACATTGATAAATATGCTCTCAAGTAAATTCTAATTAAATAAATATCCTTTATGGTGCACATTCAGAAAATTAACTGTACCTGATCTGTACTGTATTCACATTATTAGAACTGTGCAATATGAATATTGTCTAAAAAATATAAACCGTAACAAAATAAATATCCATTATAGTGCAGCATTTATAAAAATACCTGGGGAGAAGAGGTTCATCTGACTTGGAACTTTAAGGGGCATTGAAATTTTCTAATAGGAACTGGATGGAACGCACCAATAATCCGACCCCCCCCCCAGTCCACCAGATACGTTTCCTACTTACTACTGCTGCTGTTAAAAATCACTTCAAGTGTCAGATTTTGACTTCTCAAAGTGTACTGAGCAGCTTCATATCTCCATGCAACTGCATTTAATGCACATCATGAGAACTGGACGCCCTGCATGTAAGAGCGCATCCCGCGTGCTCGTGTGCATGGAATTCCCTCTCATGGAGACGGTTGCTGTCCCAGGCTTCCCCGCCCGTCCGCAGGCTTCCTCAGGTGAGGTGGGAGAAACCCAACACCTCTGGGAACAGGAGTCTCTGTGCCACCATGCTGTAACTGGGAAAACAAAGAGTGCCTGGCAACCATTGTTACTGGTCAGTTCCCACAGGGCCCACTGCTTGGTAACTGCTCGTGAGGCACAGCGATCGTAAAAAAAAAAGTGCATATGAATGACTGGCACCGGTGGGGGGGGGGGGTTTGGGGCATCATGTGCAATAATGTTTATCTGTCTATTACATACACAGAAGGTCAATGTGAAGGAGAAATAACAGCGAGCACTGAGATTAAATACCTTTATACTGGGATAGAGCCGACCCAGTAGAACATTCTTATCTCCCCAGATAAACACACACACCTGTACTCATGTCTTTGTGGGGACTCTCCATTCATTTCTATGGGCAAAACCCTAACCCCAACAATGGCAACCGTAACCCCTACCCAGCCCTAACCTTAGCCATTAGTAAACAAACAAAATATAACACTTTTGGCATTTTTAGTTTTCAACAGCAGTTACAGATTTGTATCAAACTGAATTTCTCCTTGTGGGGACTGAAAAAAGGTCCCCCCAACATCAAAACAACAGGTTTTTTATCACATTGTTGGGACACTAGGACACACATGCAGGCACGGACACACACACACACACACACACACACACATTCTCTTAGCCAAGTGATATAACAGAGTATCCAAGTTCATTAACCCCTAAATTAAAATCCTCCATTATGTCCTCCGACAAGTTATCTGGCTAATGTCCTCCGTATCCATTGATGGGACTTTCAGCCAAACCGTATCTGTAACACCTGCTGATTCCTCACTTAATCAATATTTCTGACGGATTGACGAATAGTAATTCATTAAGAGGCAGGAGAGGACAAAGGGTTGCACACAGCCGGTTGGCGTATGACAGCCATCTGCTCCGTCAGCATCTCAGAGGGGTTAGTCAGGCACCTGTGAGATGCTGCTCGTCTGGAATAATGAAAAGACGTAATTAATTTAAGGAAAAACGGAGTCCAGTAGCGATGCCCAACTGAATGCTGGATTAGCCAATAAAAAAACAACAGCAAGGAAATTACCTTCATAGATAAAGTCTGCCAAAAACAAAATGAGGGAAACTGCAGCTCTCAACCATTTTTTAATAAATGTCAACAAAGCAGTTCACAAAAATATTAAGCTTTTTTTGTTATTCTGGCTGAAATTTACACAGGTATCTTGGTTGGCTAAAGCACTGCATCACTCCAAGAGACGACTGCAGTGATGAATGTTAAAAGGGGTGTATTCTTTTATGCATCACCAGTGACCAATCAGATGTGACATGGGACACACACATACTGGGCCAAAAGCATTTTATTTAATAGACGATAAAAAATTTATGGCGCTGATGGATTCAAATCAACAGCACAGCCAACACGGTGATCAGAAAAAAACACAACAGAAGCAGACAATCTGCAAGCACAAATGCATGAAACCCTAACCAAAGTTACTTTTTCACTAGCTAAACAATCAATAACACAATCAGTAACAGAAAAAGCGTGAACGGCACAAACATCCACTTTTCTGTAAAGCACAGGTCACATTCGCTTCTAAATGAATCTGTGGGAAGAAGCTGCCATGAGAATTAACCTAGCAGCCGATAATCTGACCAGACTTAAGGGGAAACCCACACACATCTCCCAGAATCTCTGGGGGATTAAGCAGAAGTTTTAAGTGTATTAACCTGTCAAAGAACATTCTAGATTGCTTCCTATATCAAGGTTAATGGGATGTCACGGATCCATGTTTGAGGAGGGGTTTACATTACTGCTCTGCACAGGGCTCTCATCTTACGTCGACCAAAAACTGAACGACAGTCCAGCACGGCGCCTCGGTGATTAACTGCGTATTTTACACCTATTGCATTTCAGCATTTCAGAAATTTAGGAGAGAAAAGACATGGGAATGACTTCGCTTCGGGTCCGGTTGCCAAGATACGGCTACTTTACATTCAGGAGGTCGCTGTCCCGTGTTTGTCCAGGGAAAGGCCATGTGTGATTGTAAAACAATCAATTAGAAGTAATCAGTCATCAAGAACCGCGTGGGAGGCCGAACTGTACTGGCAGTCAAAAGTGTTACTGGCTGGACACATGCAGATATTCATGACTGACTCAACAGGAAGTTGCATGTCAATAAAAGATTGTGTCCAGCGCTGCACCATCTTTTTCTTTAACGGTCACTTTTTCTGCAAAGCCGTTTTTCATTCCTTTCAGCCTCGTTCCACGTGCAGAAACACGACCTGAACACCAAACCATATCTCCCTTTGCCTTCTGGACTAGGTGACCGAGGCAAATCACTCTGAATAGTCCAAACTTGTGTGCAAAGGTTTTCATAGGCAACTGCGTGTATGGCCTGGCGTTGCACAGAGAGCACACCTTATGCGATAGAGCCTATTTAAGTCTGTTTAACAGACAAAAGACATTCCAAATTTATTTAGTCCTATAGAGATTTATTATTCAATAGTTTTTTTATTTATTTCCATGACTGCAGAAAAAGGGATTGAAACTAGAATTCTAAAAAATGCATTTGTTAAGACTTGGCACTAACACGATTAATATATGATAAACATCAAACAAATAAAGCCTATTTTGTCTACACTATACATGCACCTTGAGCTGTGTATATAAACCCTATATGTCCGGTTCCAGTGTTTCACACTTTTGCACTTTAAGTGCTGCGTAAACTCTCACCTTGTCAAAGCTGCTTGCATGTTGCACCATGGTCCTGGGGAATGTTATTTCCTGCATATGGATGGTGTGACAATAAAACCCACTTGACAAAAGTACAGTTTTGGTAGCATATCCGACCTCAGACGATCTCCGCATAGCCACGTGGGAATTCTGATAATGTTGTGGCCATTGAACCAAAAGTCAGTTGGCTGCCGTGGGCCCTGATCCGCAATGGATAATGGATACTGCCCTTTGAAAGCCGCTTCCACACATCAGGGATACTGTTACCATGCTCCGACCTCCAGAGAAGCGCCTTAAAGCATCACGCATTCTCATCATTTCGAAATACCTAAACAACAGGAAAAGAAAAGAAACAGACAAAATCTTCCAGCTCAAAAAAAGAGGGAGCTTTGGAAGGTTTGCGCTAAGCTCAGGAGTCTTGCGGTAACCGGGGTCTAAATAAAGAACAACAGAACCGCCACATGCCGTTAAAGGGGAAGAGCGGAGATGGGGGCTTGGATGGATGGCTTGTGGCAGGATTCCCCGAGGGAGAGAGAAGCTGCAATGAAGGGCGGAGAACGAAGAAAAACAGGGCCTCATAATTTAGAGTGAATGGACAAATGCACAGCACCCTCAGACCACTTCTGGCGGTCACTGAACGGGCGTCTACAAAAACAAAACATCCTGAACCTTGGGAAAAACACCCACTCACTGAGTCCACAGAGGCAACAGCGTTAGGCTTAGATGTGTGAGAACCAGTGATATATATGGGGTTGGGGCCACAGGGGCACTGGCCCCATTTGAAAGCTGATTGGCCCACGGGGTGCCCCCTTCCCGTCGCTCACCAGTTCAAAACATTTCATTGACTAAAGATAAAGTTGGCCCTTCTGTATGAAATAAGGCTCCTTTTATGCCCCCACCACCTTATAAAATCCTCAAATCGCAACAATTTGTTTCTTTTGCTGTACATAAAGTGATTTCTTCTTGCAGTTCTCCAATACATGGGATCATTAGCAAATTGTAGAATGCACAATGCTTGACTGTACTAAATATGTCAAACTGGAAGTAGTAGTTTGCATATTTCCTAAACACCTGCATTCGGTTTCTATAAAGTCTACATTTTGCCCAGTGTTATCGATAAAAAGCTTTTTCCATTCAAACAGGCAGCCTGTCCAGAGTGCACTTTCACACACGCCCAGCCCAGTTACTCATTAGCAAACTCTTCACTGCCAGTAGAATAAAACAGAGGAAATAGGCACTGGGTAAGGACACGCCTCGCACTTCAAAGAGGGCAACTGGCTCTCTATTGAGGAGGGCCGTGGGGGTGGGGGGACTGGGGTTCAAGCTCCACCCCTGGCAACAGATGCCCCTCCCCAGCCCTGTGACACAGCGGTACACTGATCTCGTTTCCACATGGGGGGGGTGGGGGGGGTGGGGACAACGAATAATCCACGATGAACAGAATCTCTATGCCGACAAATCGTAAAGCTCTACAGTGGCTCTTAAATTAATGTAGGTTTTGAAGGAATTCCCCCCTCTTCTGGGCTCCAGAATTCCACATCAAAGACATGATCTTGACGTGAACAAAGAGGCAGGAGAAAGAAAAAAAAAAAGGGTGGTTGAGGCTAAATTAGGAGCCTTTTGACATCTAACACAGGTGGCATTTGTTCCTTATTCAGCAGTGACCTGTGTTTAGAGCTAAAGCCACAAAATGACATAACAACCACACTGAGAAAACAACGCTGGATCCCGTTCTCAGCAGCACGGAAGCAAAATGAGAGGAGCAACTGTCTATAGGAGGCAACAGGGAGCTGGAAATTCCCCCAGTGCTCCTGAACCACTGCGTATTCGCGCCAAAAAGCCAGTTAGCTACACAAGCCACAGAGCACTATAGTCCTGAACCAGGACAGGCTTGGTCTCTCCAAATTTACATTCTATTTAAGCACTGCTGCACTCATTTAAGTAATATAGACTGGGGTACTGAAATTGCATTACACTTGAATAGCTAAAATAACTGCATTCACAGCTGGTGAAGGTTAGGGAGTCTACTACTCGATACGACACACTGGAAATCTGAGCCAGTAAAATTTTGGAAATTTTTGGATCTACTTTTTTCATGCATTGAAACATTTCTCACCAGATTTAACTTTTAAATATACATTTTACAGGTAAAAGGTAAAGCTTCTTTGAAACATAATTCAATTACCAGTTATTTATAATAATTCGTGGAACAGATTTAGTATTTGCCGCTAATCCTTTTCTTAGCATGAACACTCTGAGAGTCCAGTCAACAGCTATAATCTGAATACAGCATTCATGCCATAAAACACACACCCCTGAAATGCAGGAGACACTAATAATCTGAGAAGTGTCAAATATAAAGACACATGCATGGCAAAAGAAACACATTTTTAAACCCACCTGTCAGAGCAGACAAACTAATTGACCAGCTCACCTGATAGTAGCTTTTGATGTGTCTGATCAAAATGTTCAGGTTCTGAATACGAAGGTTGACATCGTTGTTGACATTCTTGTTCGCCCGCTGATATGTGGGACTTGGATCACTGGAAAATGAAACCGAAATATTTTCACCGTACAGAAACTCTTTTGCGTAAGTGGTTACAATGCTGCAAAAAGACATTTATTCACACTCGGTACCGGCTATCGATAAAACAGGAAATTGTAGGCAAAGCCACCTTCCATCCATTTTTATAAACTCTAATGCAGTTACAGTCATGATGATACCAGGTCTATTCCAATAAGCACAGCGTATAAGACAGAGTACAACAAGTAGTGAGACATTATAGATATAGAAATATATACATAGAAATACACCCAGAGTTTGGACCATATTCAAACCCATAACCGTAGAGATCAGAGACAACACCATACTGTATGTTGCTCTTTTGTTTTTAGCAGATGTGCTAACGTGTCTCCTCAGAAACATAATTACATTTTGGCACCTTCACAAGTCAAAAAACGACAAGGTGATGCGGAGACCTGCCCTCCCTTTCTCATTCACAGCAAGACGACATATTCCCTTTGTGAGAAAACAGCGTGTAAGACGTTCAAAAATCAATCGTACGACAAAATTTTGGTACAGCAAGACGACAGCATGTAATGAAACACTAATTAGGCTATTTGCTGCGTATGGTTCAAACAGATTAATTGAACTGGTAAAAGTCACAAGAAGGGAGGAAAACATTTGTTTCTCCTGAACTCAAACATTTATATCCTGCAGATAAAAACATACATAGACAGGGAAGTGTTTACAGTGGATTTTCTGTGGGGGAGATTAGGGGGTTTGGACTAAAATGGACGGTCCCTCCTCATTTACATTAGTTTTGTGGTCACTGCATGCAAATCCTGCCAGTTTGGCTCAGCCTTCTGTGTGCCGGTGAAAGCCCTTAGTTACCACACAGCTCAGGGGGCCAAACCTTCTCTCTGCATGTTTAACATCTTTTGAAATTCTCCATCCACCAGCTGACCGTATTGCCCTCAGTTTCATCTTCTGTTTCTCCCTGTTCTCCTTCTCAGGTTGCTTTACCAAGGGACTAAAAGCACCATGGTCTCCCATACAGAGAGGATTAAGTAGGTAATGAATCGAGAGGGTTGGAAATACCCTAACTCTACTCATATGGATAGACAGTGGAGAAACAGTGGACAGACAGTGGACTGAGAATGTACAGACTGTGGACTAAGAGTGGACAGACAGTGGACAGCCTCTCCAATGGGGGAAAACAGAACATCCTCAAACATCTATCATCAAAAGCCTCGAGTTCCACACAGAAAGCCTCCTCAGTCTTAACTGCCTAAGAAACATACCCACAGGGACACGTTTCCAGTCAGGCCTCAGTGCTGCTGCAGCTGGTGTAACTGATGCATCACAGTCGCAGGAATTACAGCACCCGAAAGCATGTTAAAAACACACATGTACAAGCTTACACTGCTGCAGCCTGCAGCCCTCAATGCCTGAAAAGCTTATCCAGAGCTTACATTCATTATTTTCAGGAGGGCGCCTTCTTCCCGCTCCCAACTCACACTCCCTTTGTTTGGTAAAGGTGGCCGCGAAGCTTGTTAAAGGGAGAAGGGAAGGCTAGCGATTGTTCGGAAGCAGCCAAGGGAAAATGGGCTAGAGGATAATGCTGAAAACGCAGTGAAAAAGCAGTGGTGTGGGGGGTGAGTGGTGCAGGCTATTAGCACAGCTGGAAGGAGCATGGAGAGCGAGGGAGGTGAAGGAAAGAATGAGGGAGAGAAAAGAGCGAGGGAGAGAAAAGAGTGAGGGACCAGGGTCTGAACCAACAATGCAGAATAAGGATGTGGAACACAAAACTGCACCCCACTGAGAGGAAAGACCATCGTTTGAATTCAGCTGGAGTCTCTTGAAACCATCACTCACGGATGTGACAGCTGTGTAGAAAACGGCAACATGGCTAATAGTTTGTAAGTACAGGTGGGTTTAAGTTCATCACCAGCAAACTGAAAACAATGTCTGTCCAATAGAGTAGTTCATGGCACATACCCATTCCTGAGGCATGATTTATCGTTTTGTATTTTTATACATCATCATAAAATCTCCCATCATGTAATAACTAGTACACACATGCATCACGCCCAGTATGTATTTTTTTCCACCTTGAATACATGCGGATGTAAACTTCTTAATTCCTAGTTAATTTCTCTCCATCCTTTTCCCAAAAACTCCTTATCCTAATAGCTCTGGGAATCACGTAATGTGAGGTAAAGGATACTTTGCATTTCATTCCATGGCTTCACATTAAAGTCACCAGTCTATCTGAACTGGATCTTGGGCTGCAGGAGTGTCAGTGTCACAAGTAATTTGGCAGCAAATAAACATAACACTCAGCAGCCAATTAGGTGTTACCTCAATAACACTCAGCAGCCAATTAGGCGTTACCTCCATAACACTCAGCAGCCAGTTAGGTGTTACCTCAATAACACTCAGCAGCCAATTAGGTGTTACAATCCGTGTATCATTCGTTCATCCGTTTTTCAATATGAAACCAAAACAAAAAAAAAAAACGGAAAACCACTCGTATTTTCAGTTTTTGTTTCCAAAACCAAAACGACAAAACGGATAATGGCTCATTTTCCGATTTCCCATTTTGTGCTCAAATAAATTAAGATTTCATTAAACCATTAGCATGAAAAAGAGTGTCTGTTAATGTTGAAATGTGAAAACATAAGGCTTTTTTTTTTTGTTTTGGTTTCATATTGGAAAACGGATGAACGAATGATACACGGATTTGTTACCTCCATCACACTCAGCAGCCAGTTAGGTGTTACCTCCATCACACTCAGCAGCCAATTAGGTGTTACCTCCATCACACTCAGCAGCCAATTAGGTGTTACCTCCATCACACTCAGCAGCCAGTTAGGTGTTACCGCCTCCTTAACAAAAACAGCCTCATCCTCCAAAATGTGAATCATGTAGGTGTAACTGAATACATGCAGCATGCAGACGGGGTCAAGAGATTCAGTTACAGTTTGGCTAAGCATTAAAACAGCTAAGACGCCTGATCTGGGCGATTTTGAATGTTGTCGGATTGTTAGCAGCAGACACGTTGGTACCAGCATCTCAGACAGTGTCTAGAGTTAACAGAGAATGGTGTGACGAGACAAAAAAAATCCATTTAACGGCATTTTTGTGGGCAAAAACACCTTGTTAACGAGAGAGGTCAGAAGACTCATTAAAGCTAATGGGAAGACCACACGTGCTAAAACAACAGCTCAGTAAAACAGTAACAGGCAGAAGGGCTTCTCTGAACACACGTCAACCCTGGAAAGGTCAAATTCTGTGTATTCGACGGAATTTTCTTTCAGGTGATTCTAGCATCAGTAGCATTGATTCAATCAGTCTGATTTAATTGGATCTCTTAAGTCGAATACATAAGCCAAAATTCAATAGAGAATCTATACGTACTGACATGTTGATTCCCAATATAGAATGTAGGAGATTGTTAAACTTACATTTAAATCTCTGCAGACCATAATGAGACAGAACAAAAATATATCACTATGTTGGAAAACTTCTGTAACTGAGACACGAGGATTCTTTTTTTTTTTTTAAGAACCAGAGTGCTAAGGATACTTTATATATATATATATATATATACATATACACATACATACATATATATTCTGCAGTCAACTATTCTTTTAGGACAGGGCTGGCCAGTCTTTTCCAGAAAGGGCCGGTGTGTATGCGGGTTTTTGCTGCAACTCCCTAATTAGATCACTAATTAGAGGACTGATTGGCTGAAGAGTCCTCAATCCTGGGTTTGAGCAGCCGAACTAAAGGTTATCCCAAAAACCTGCATCCACAGTGGCCCTTTGCGGGTAAGATTGCCCACCCCTGTTTTAGGCTGAAGTGATTCCAGCAGTTAAGCACAGAATGCATCTATTATTGGCAACAGTGCCTACTGAATAATACATCATTTTTTATTTAATTTTTTTAATGAAAGTCAAGACAAGAAAATATAGCTTCGATATCTTATTATTGTCATTTGAAGACTTATTTAATTTGACAATGGAGCCATCATTTTATGTTATTATATTAATCCCCAAGATGAAGCTGGTATCATATTGACAGTGGGTTCAGTAGGTAAGTATTTCCTTTCATACAGTATAGTCATTTTTATGGTTTGACTTCTGGGAAGAATTGTTCCATTTAAGTAATTTATTTAAGATGCCTGAATTTTAGGATGCCAGAATCAAAAGAAGTGTATATAAAAAAAAAAAGTTTTTTTTCCAGTTTATTCATCAGTAAAACAGTGAGTGAACAAATGTAAAAGATAATCCTGACTGTCATGTGACTCCAATTTTGGCTTGCCTGTCAAAAAATTATATATAGTTAATAGTTGGTATTGGTGAAACTATATTACATGAACAGAGTTAATGTAGATTGATACTGACAAATTATTTAAAATATTTTAATACAATGTGAACCAAATAACATAACAGAATATAGGTACTTTATTCAACCTCAAGGGTAATAGGGTAGTTTTTCTATAACCCCTCTCACTCTTTGTGAGAGACATAGATAGACACAGGTGAGAGAGGGTTTTATAGTGCAGGGTCAGCCAACATCCTGGAATGGTCAGGGTTAACGGTCTTGCTCAAGAACTCCACAGTGATAGACAAGGGATTCAAACCCATGATCTTTCAGGCACTTGGCCAAGAGATTCAAACCCATGATCTTTCAGGCACTTGGCCAAGGGATTCAAACCCATGATCTTTCAGGCACTGAGCACTATCTGATTTACATGTGGCTGACAGACATATTTTCACCCCTAGCTTTGAATTAAGCTACTTGCTCAGTGGTACAGGGAACGTGCATCATGGGCACATGGTCCTCAAGATAAACCACACACTGAATAACCACTAACCTCAGCTACTTCACTCTCACATCAAAAGGAAGTACAAGGCTAAGACATGAGGTGGCATGTTTGTGTGTACAGGCAAACATACATGCATCTCTATGCAAGTGTCTAGACAGTGTGCATTGAGATACACCCTCCCTTCAGCTAAATAACAATAAAACCCAGTGAGGTAGGATTGAGGTCACAAGCATGTAAATAAAAGACACTTCAAATAAGGCTCTGCGGATGTACTCTGGAATAAGATGCCACCTCTTTCTTGTAAAGCATGCCTTGGGTTTGTGAAAGGTGCCATATTACAGTTAATAAACTCATGAAACTCAAGAAGCCAACAAAATATCAGATACACACGTAACTTCAAGTAAAAGGTATTTTTACTAATAGTAAAAATTACAGAAAATTCACATCGATCACTAAACACAGTGCAATTCAGTTAGCATAGATTAGTTTCACAGTTGTATGAAGATATATCTAAGGACTGATTAACAAAGAAGAAAAAAAAATTCAAATGCAAAATCAAAGTCAAATTAAGTAGACAAATGGAGTTTGATTCTCAGTCAATAAAATATTGAGGATGTATCTTACATGTCAGTCATTATCTTGTGCAGAAATGCCCCATCCACCAGGTCCATGAACATCGTGAGCTTATCTTCAGAGCCAGCACCAAGCGCTCCGAAAGTCTTCACCTAAAGACACAAGAGGTGGAGCTTTCAGTTACGGCCAACAGCTGCTGCATTCAGGACTGGCCAACCATTTATTTCAGAGAACAACGCTTTCCACTGCATTCCTATGGGTCCATCACTCTCTCTCTCTCTCTCTCTCTCTCTCTCACATATATACGCACGCACACACACACACACACAATCATTTAACATAGCTGTGTGTCAAAACCCACAAGACATGGTGAGGACACACAAGCATACAGATGAGAGGTGAAATTCGAACCCATGCCCTGGGGTTTGTGAGGCAGGCCACCATACCACCCACATTGCAGTAATGCTTGATTGCTTCACTATCATGATACATTTATAATATCACATCAGTCATCAGCATGAGCATGACATTCATTTTTTTATTATTTAAGAAGCACGATACAATGGCAAGTCCCTTCTCTGGCAAAAAGCTGAGCAAATGTTTCAACAAAGTTTTCCCTTTGTCATATAACAACAACATCTTGGTTTTTACAGCCCACCAGCAAATCATCAATGCTATATATTTATCATCCATGTGTATGATGAGCAATAAAGAAAGATGACTTTTCCAGCCACAAACAGAGGGAAGTATGGAGAGACATGCCCTACTTTAATGGTAGGTACAAACCTTGTACTACTGCACAGTAAAAGAATGAATATATCTGGCTTGACTGTGTCATACAACTTCCTTGAAACAGATCGTGGGCTAATTGATGCCAAATAAAAGAGCCAACCCATATCTTCACTACTGCCAGATATGGCTCCTATATACCAATCAGACATTAACCCAAAGCAAACAGATCCTGTTTGCTCAGACAAGGGGTTAATATTTTAAAAATAACCCTTCCTGTTTCACATTTTGGCTGCATGCTACAAAGGGCCATATTTGCCTTGGGTCGGACAATAAGAGAAAACAAAGGAATAGTTATAACGACCTGGTGATTATTGTGGTGGATCGCTATTATACAAATTATTTAAAGACGAAAAGTTAATACAGCATAATAACGGCAGCTGCGTATCTGCCATGTGCCTCGATCTCGCTGGGGAATATTCAGAGTTTAATGTCTGCGGGGAGTTAATGTCAATAGCTGATTTTCAGAAAGGAATGTGATACTGCGGAGTAGGTGGCCGAAAAGACAATAAATAATACTTATATTTCAGATATAAAACTACATAACTGTCATCATAAGATAACAGCTATTTACAGGGTGTTAAAAATAAAATTTCGCTTTTCTCATGTGCCAAGCCAGGCAGTCCATACACTAAGGACAGCTGATATTACACTGTCGGACAAGAATAACACTAAGACACGGATTTATTAAATCCTATATATTGTATGAATGCATCCGCAATAATGTTGCCGAAAGTCGAAACTTACCCATGCAACCAGAGGGGAATCCAAGAAGTTTTCCATCAGTTCAGACACCGTAACATCCATTTTTAAAAGCAGGTAGTAGGTATCCAAAGGCTCACAGCGTTTTTATATCCAGAAAATATATCTGCAAATCACGTCCAGTTCCATGCGTTTGGCCCCAAGTAAAAAATGCCTGTCACGATGGGGGGACATCAAGCCCACACTTCGGAATCCCATTTATAAGCGATATAAATACAGCAGCCACACTACTACCTTTCGGATCAAAATGACAGCGCTCGGGTTACTTTTCAACAGTTACCTTTGCGATCGACCAGTCAAAGTATTCCATCAAAATGAACTGGACAGTTCATGCTGTACTAATGAACAAAAGTAACCGAAACTACTTATTTGCAAAAGAGTTACCTTGCGCTCGTTTAGTTAACAAGATCGCACACGCTTCTATCCGCCCCGTAATCAATCATTTATCTAGAAAGTAGTTTTTTGCACTTTAATACTCCACGAAAAGTTAAAACAAATTTTACGTTGCGAGTTCATAATATAGATAAAAACATACATTACATCCAAAAAAGAGATGGGCAGTTCAATCCAATGCAAGGCATAAAAATAAATGTGTAGGCAATGAATATCGTTACTGTTGGAAGTACCTTCCCTAACTCACTATCACAAGGCGCTCAGCATCCAACCTGCGGCCGCACAGCCAACATGACCATCAGCCAATCAAATCCCGGGACAGAAAGTGACGGCGGCGGGGGGAGGGGCGATTCCCAAAACCACCAATGCGCGCCTAACAGGACAAGAATCCTGCATTTTAAATGAGGTAGAATAACGTGCGTAAGAAGCACCTGACAAAATTCGGGGTGTTAAACGGCAAAAGCAGCTCAACAGCCCCCTCAGGTGTCCCGCATTATAGAGGCTAAAGTGGCCCCGTTCAGAAAGCCTGTACGTGCCAGTAACAGAAAATTCACTTCTTTCAAATTATGCGTTTATTCTGTAATTTTTCTTTACCTAATTATATAGGTGCAGACTAAAATGAATGGTATTATATGCATTTTCTGGGGATAAAATTTAAGGATTTGGCAATATGATTCATTGTCCGGTTAATATTCACCGCTACTGCATGCATTTCTTTCAGGCCTCCAAGCCGTGGTAAGGCAGGTTTATCTGTTCTCTGAAGCGACTGGATCGCCCTGTTAGGTATGTAGATGGACCAGCGTGGATCCCCAGCGATGCTGAGCTGCACTCTGCTTTACACCCAGCTTCCTGGGAACAGCTGCTCCCCAATTGTATAGTAACTTAACGGATAGCCTGCTTTAGGCCAACTTCAACTGTTGACATCGTATATTTGGATTCGTTAATCTTTCATGAGTCATAGTGTATTTTACATATTTCATAGCTAAAATGACATAAAATCGCAAAATTTAATGTAACAGACAACTTTGACGATTTCGTTTCCAAGACACGTCCGTCTCGTAGCGGTACGGCATGTGCATTCAGATCACCTTCAATGGGCCGGATCACATTCAACCTTCACATGTCCAGCATATTAGTAATATTGGAATCTAGGTCGTAAATGGTTCAACTTGCAGTCGAACTATGTTTTGCATAACTGCCATGCTAATATATCAAGCCTACGTCGTAACTCTGTAGGCTGGTTTCTTCAACTAGACAGGATGTCTGACAGCGAATTTATCTGTAGGTTATATGAATTTGCTATATAGTACATTGGTGCGAACGATTCATACAAAATGAAACTACACAGTAAAGTGTTTGGCAGCATGCACAAAAATGGACTATTGAGAATTTTTTTTGACCTTTTGAAATTACAGTGACATTAGTATTTTATAGTGCTGTTTAATATATAAAATATTCAGTCACAAAATAGTATTGCTACTAGGTGCATTTCTTTTTTAGTTAATCCATTATACCAGAATCACCTCAAGATGTGGGACAAAACAATAAAATTAAACACAATGCACGTACCAGCACAACAGTAAAATTATATTACATCAAAGATTTGTTTAATGGTCCCAGATATACTCAACAACTAAGTGTACACTCATGAAAAAAGGAAAAGATATGACAAAATGATCACATCTAGAATTCCACTCAATCTTTAATCAAGGGATATTTCCAAAATCTGCAGTTTCAAAGGGCAAAAAAGAAAGATAAAATAGGAGGGAACCTTTTCCGACTATTCCCCCTTTAGATGTTCTTAAAAACCTGATCTAAACTGACTGAAAACATCCTGAACATATGAAGGCAGGTCATAAAAAAAAAAAGAGAGACGGAAACTGCTGGCATTTTAGGGGAGAAACTTCTGCTGACCAATAACAACGATGACGTGAACATCGAGAACAGCTTACTACTTCGTTTAAAGCTGCAAAGTCCTGGTCCAAAAAAAAAAAAAAAAAAGAAAAATGTAAAAGAAAAAGAAATAAAGAAAAGAAGGGAAAGTATAGTCTGCTCTGATAGCAGTGGTTACTGGGAGAGGGTGAGTGGTGGCTATGGGTCTGCAGGCCTACTGGAGCCGCTACATTGTTCATCCCTGAGAGGGGGGTAGAAAGCAGGGTCCGAACCCCAAAGCTCTCGCGGCCATCAGTTTCGCGTCCGGGTTCCTCCCCCCAAATTTGTTACTTTATAGTCTCTTGTTTCGTCCAAGAACAGTAAAATCCCTCTTTCTCCTCTCAATTTCTTCTCAGATTGGCACTTGAACGAGAGAACAGAGTGTGAAAACTAGGTGAGGGGGTCTATTTTTTATTTTTTTTTTAGACCTCACAATCCCCCAAAAAACGATGTAGTCTTTTATAATCTGTTTAGTTACATTTTCCTTTTGTTTATTTTTATGGAGCTGTTGGAAGTGAGTGTTTCCTGAACATCAGATTTTCAAGCCCAGGGATAGGCATGCGAGAGCCAGTTGTTCTTAGGAGCTCAGCTTAGATTTTTTGGAGAGTGGCGGACTCTCCTCTTTGTTCTCCGTGTCCTCATCCTCCTCCTCGTCGTCGTCAGGGTAATCCACCAGCCCCACGATTCCACTCTGAGTCAAACAAGAAACAGCCCATGAACACACTTCACTGTAAGTAGGGTAAAAGAGATAAGCCCTAAACAGGTTGCCTTAAAAGATTAGTTCAAGTTGATCTGAACTGAAAACATCGCTACTCGTCTACAACTGCAGTGGATAAACTTAGAATACAACAGAAGAACAGAACAGTGATACTTTATTAATCCTTGTGGGGAAATTCTCTTTTCACTTCACCCCATCTTGCTCTCTACACAGACATGTGCAGGTGAGAGCAAGCTTGGGGATCACAACAGAGGGTCAGCCATCTCGCGACACCCAAGGAGCTGGGGCTGATGGGCCCACGGACATGCGACTCTTCTGCTGAGGCTGGGCTCAAACTGGCAACCATCCCCATCACAGGCAGAGGCTTAGCCCGCTGAACCACACACACACCAACGTTCTTTTTGCTACAAAAACATTTTCACTAGGGCTGCACGATATCACAACGTAATGTAATTGTGATTATACGCGTGATAAATCACCAGGGCTTTAGATGACAGGCATAAACATTTGAGCGGACGCTGGCTTTCCTGTACTATATGGGCGTTTACTTGCACCCACACTTTGGTCAGCAGATTAGTAGTATGACTAAAATATTAATGACAAGCCTATTGTGATGCCCAAAAGTTAGTAAACGTGAGACCATGCATGCTACCTTACTGCAGACTCAAAGTGGCATTTAAAATTCAACAGGGGTGAGTCAGCGGGGATGAGTATCACTATTTGTCAGACCTTGGTGGTGATGGCTGCTGTCGGCGTCGGGCTTTTGGCCCCAGAGCCTGGCGAGCCGGGGGAGGCAGCAGAGCCCAGCGAGCCGGGCGAGCCGGGCGAGCCGGGCGACCCTGGGTGCTGGCTGGCGGAGGATGAACTGGTGAGACTGGCTTTGGAGGCACTGGAGAAGGACAGCTTGAAGCTGGGGCTCTGACGTCCAGACAGGTTTGACTTGGCCAACACCTCCTTCTCTTCAGTGTCTTTCACTAGATCAGAGAAACAAACACTTTGATTTACCCATGCATGGTCTCAACGAGCAAGGTGGCTGAAAACAGAGTCTGACCTATCGCAACTACTGTGGAGCATTTAAATAGATAGAAACACACAAAATGAAATCATATGGATGCATACGTTCAATCGAGGTTCTTCAAATCTGGACCTCGGATCCAAATCCAGGCCTTGTTTTCAGTTCTCCCAGGTAGTTAGTTTAATAATTAC
>JABJVO010000026.1:11659831-11687522 GCA_026770805.1 Boulengeromyrus knoepffleri | reverse complement strand
ACCTGACTGACAGGTAAAGGAAGGCTGGAAAACCAGCAGTGCTCGGACCTCGAGGACCGTGATTTGAATAACCCTGCGTTAAATAATACCAACTGATAACTGTCTATTAGCAAATTCTTGCTGTATTAGACTATAAAAAAATTACTTAAGCTATTAAACCTGGAGTGCATTTAAATCAAAATGCTTAATGCACAATAACTGCACATTTTTGCAACACATACATGCACACAGACAGACATGCAGTAATATAAACAGACAACCCTTGATGACAAAAGAAATAGTTTGTTGGACATACATTTTCTCCTCTCCATGAACTTGCTGATTGGGTCCATGAGGTCGTCATCACTCTTCATCTTGTCGGAAGGTGGCACAATGGCCTCTCCATCTTCCAAGTCATCTTCATCTGTATTAAACCACATCTCCTCTTCATCCTCAAGTGTGCGTGCATCCCGTCTGTATCGGTGGTTCCTCAGAATTGACCGCATACTTTGGAAATGCAAAGGCATGAAATGTACAGTTAATAGTTTCGAAATTAAAATCACGCTTGCATTTTGTTGGCTGGCAATAATAGTTTTAAATCCATGTGTAAGAAATTTGTTTCCTGGAAGTTAAACTCCTTTTGTTAAACAGCAAGGGTGTGGTGGATTTGTAATGATAGAACTTCAGCTGAAGATAATTTTTAGAAAGAAAAACTGCGAACTAGTTATGGAGATATTTAGTTACTTAGTTATTGCAAGTAACAGATATTGCAAATGTAACTAACTAAACAGTCAATGGGAAAGAAGAACCAACAATACTCGGGGGGGGCGGGGGGGTAACACACGATAACACAGCCTTGGGAATCACACCACTTCATTCAATACATTTAAAACACCAACTTCTACATGTAACATCTACAAAACCAACGTGTGCCAACAGTGGTTCTCAGTCCTGATCCTGGTGCTCACTCTGCCAGAATGTTTTCATTCCAGCCCTACTGCACTAATCAGGCTTATATGGCCCTTAATAGGCCAATAATGAATGTGGCAGACTGAAAGCAGTGTGGGCTGGAATGAAAACACTGTGCTGGGGGGGACCAGGAACTACTGCTCTAACAGTTCCACTACAAAGGTATACTAATCCTTTTAATTCCACAGCATAAAAAAAGCCCAAAATCAACACACCTGTCCAGTTTTGGGTTGTCCTGCCTCTCTCTCTGTTGCTCATACCGCAGTTTCAGTCCTTTAAATGTCTGAACATAGTCTATGTCTTCAAGTGCTTTCCAGTAGTTCTCTATTACGTGAGCAGTCAGAGACTTCACATCCTCCTGGAACAGAAAAATGCCGTAAGCATACTGCTTAAAATAGACAGCATTTACTACACATTAGGCCAATGATGTGAAAATCACACTGTTTCAAGTCTGAAATGCAATTTTCCTAACCCTGTGATTTTTTACAAACTCGGTTTATTGTACTCTAAGAGTAAAGTACTGATTTGTGATTGGAGACTTCTGTGACTGAGAGGGTGACGTGAAAGGGCCTGGAGCAACAGAGTTGGGAAAACAACATATTACAAGTTTTAAATAATCACTATTTCACATTCAGCCAAACTATTTAATTTTCTTTAACATTTAACATATGGTTTATAAATCAAAAACTATTACTATGGAAGTATTATTGTAAGGAGCTCATGGACGTGCTGCATTTTTCTACATTTCTACTGATGCTGCAGAAATATGTGCAGCGTCTTCTGCTGGTTTAGTCCCTTCCTGACAGCCTCTCCCTTCCTCGTCTCTCAGCAGCCGCAGCCAGAGGCAGGGAAGAGGCTCGTCTCAACAGTGACACACCGCTAACGTCGACATATCAACTCGGGAAGGATTCTGTCACTTCGGCACCGATAAAGTGTCTGTAAAGTATCCGATTTAATCTACCGTTATGTCGGCTAGGCACTTACCACTCTGAGATACTCAAACATTTCAATTATGGCGGAGTTCATAAGGTTGTAACGGGATCCATTGTTGAGAAAGGCTTTTACAACTGGTTCAAACAAAAAATTCCTCATGATGTAGCGATTGTAAAATTCATCCTTTAGTCCAATTATTTTCCGCATGAAACGAAGTGCACCTATATATATATAAAAAAAAACACACATACACTAGTATTCAAATTGTTTGGAAACTTGATCAGACAAGACGAATACCCAGTTCAATTTCTAAATATTTAAACCAACACCCCCTTGCTTAAACAAAAGAAAAAAAAATAGACCAGATAACAGAAAATCCTTAGTGTTATACCCTGCCACTGTCTTCTATCTATGCAGATCCACCAGCAATACTTTTGGGTTTTATTTTATTCAATTCTTCAACTTACAGAGTGCAAGAAAGGCATGGCATGAAGACATGAGCACCAGCACCCTGCGCAGGATGTCCTTGTTGATGATATAGTTCTTGATGTGATAGGTGTGGTGCTCCACGCAGAACGTCAGCAACTCTAAGATCAGCGCCAACAGCTGGGACGTCTGGAAGTCATCTGGACGCGGCGTGGACAAGATATATGATATTCTTAGTACTGAAGGTATTGTTCATTCACATGCAAAGTATGCTAGAAACTGTGCAGCAGGGAATCTCCAACAAACTCAATTAAAATGCATAGTGGCTTACAATGGAAAGCCACAATCCTTGCTAGCAAGAGCTCTTGCCTGCTCAGCAGGTTGTAATCATGAAGAACAGCATAGTAAAAACCATTTCAGCATGTTTAAAGTTTCACAATATGTGAATTGTATGTCTCTCCAGTTATTTATTCCATTATTCATATCCTGTTCATTTCTATGACAGGGCATCAGGTGACTCAGGAGTTAATGCATTAATTGCTACATTCACAATTCCATTCTAAGGAGTTGCTTGTACTTTTCCAAAAATATATACAGCTCTGGAAAAAATTAAGAGACCACAGCACAATTTTTTGTTTCACTCATTTCATTATGGGTGTGTGTCTGTGAATAATACATATGTTTCTGCAAACTGCAGCCTGGTTCTTCCCTGGTTCTCCTTAATGAAGGGCTTCTTCCTTGCTTTATGGGACTTCAGTCCCGCTTCTAGGAGCCTGACATGAACTATCCTAGCTGCACTTCACACCTGCACTTAATGTTTCCCATTCTGTTTGAAGGTCACTTGAGGTCATCGTCTGATTTATGAGGCACTGCTGGATAAGTGAAGTCATCTCAGCGATTAAGAAGTTGCTTCTGCCCTTTACCTGGCTGTTTTGTTGTCACTGCCAGTGTCTCCTGCTTCACCTTGTTCTTGTGTACTGCTGTCTTAGAAATTTCGAGTTTCAAATTTCAAAGCAAGCCTTCTGCCAGCAGAACCAGCATTAAACCAGAATTTAATGATGCAAATGCTTAAAAAAATATGGAGTGGTCTCTTCATTTTTTCCAGAGCTGTATACATCCTTTTTTTAACCTCTTCTTACAATCAAGATTTTGGCAAAATGCTTCACCTGTGACGTTTCTTGTAAATTATTTGCTTTAAGTGGAGGGACCTTTTGATTGCTACAGTATTACGTATTACAAATGTAATTAGCACTCTAAGTAAATGGTCTATGAAGGCACTGAATTGCAAAGTCACTTGCAGGTCTCCAAAGCAAAGGCAGTGTGCCTCACCTTTGCTGGGCTTCTCGTCTGTGGTGTTAGCCAGTAACGGTGCTGAGAGAACATGCATGCAGTGTTTGTAGAAGAAGCTCAGAAACTCTGTTTTCTCAGTTTTCTATGGGAAGTATAAAACACAAGTCATCACCTTAGAAGCAACCCTTGTTAAAAAGTTTCCCGCGTTGATTCAAAGCTTATTTACGAAGGCATATCACTCACATTGGCGGTGGCGAGCATGTTCTCTGGGTCCACCAGCGTACGCAACAACCCCATCAGCTGCACAGCACCGCCCAGCTCCGGATCCGTATCACAGATCATGTGTTCGATAATGAGGTTGATCAGAAGTATGTCCTAAGACGGATATTGCAGCATTATCGTAAAGGCTAGCAACACAATGTTGAAGTAATCATCGCTTAATGTGCATGCATAAGTGTTGACGGCACTGGACTTTATAATGCCAGTATGGCTGGACGATATCACACCACGATATAATGGCACAAGCGCAATAATCACCAGGATTTCAGATGATGGGCATAAACATTTGTCTGGGCTTTTCGGTACTATACGGACGTTTACTTTGCCCACGATTTCCTAATCAGATTACCAAGTACTAGGCATCACAATACACCTCATCATAAAAATCAGTATAGTGCCAAAAAGCCAGCGTCCGGAGAAATGTCTACGCCCGTCATCTAAAGCCTGGGTGTTTCCTGCACATACGTCATATGATTGCGATGTGATATTGTGCAACCATAAATGCCCATTCGTTTACATGAAGGTGACCAGCACATGTTTTTGTCATGAGAGCAAACACACTGAGCAGCATCTTAACTCTTAACGATTCTTCTTACTGACAATTAACAGAGAAAATATCCTAGGTTAGCCTAACCACTGTCTTTAATTTGCCCGGAGTGTTCAAATGCGCGCATGCGTAAGTGTGCCTGGTGATGCACTGCCATTCCATCAAGGGTTCTCCCTTGCCTTGTGCCCTATGCTATCTGGGATAGGCTCCAGGTTCCTTGCATCTATTTACTGGATAATTCGGAGACGGATGGTTACTAGAATTCAAATGTTTTGAGAGATGTGCAACCTAAATCCTTTTTATTACTTATAATGAAACAAAAAAAATCAGTTTATAAATCCATATGCAGGATTTAGTTTGGATATCCTTTTCAAGAAAGAATTATTGGTATCAGAAGTGATAAACAGCAAAGACCAAACCACAGCATCCAGCATGGTTTTATAGCCATGCAGGTTGTGCCCATAATCATTACCTGCAACAATCAAGAGCCCAGCAATAAATCTTTGAGCATTAAGGGTTACCCTCCATATGTTCATGTTTATCTTTTAGCATGGGACATAAAGTAAAACCAGAGACCATTTCAAATGAAATATAAATAAAATAAAATTAATCAAACAGCTGGGTTACTCACGTCATCATTCTGTTGAGACTCCTGCATCACAAACTCTCGTACCATGGAAGGGTTGTACTCCACCAGATAGGAAAAGATGTCAGTTGCTGCACTGCGCACCTGAGGATCATCCATTCCCTGCCAGTAGCCAACAAATTGACATCATTCCCATGATGAATTTCAGGGCCAGAACAGCAAACAGAACACTTGCCACAACTAGACAATGTGGTATTTCATTCACTGAGAGCTTCATCCTGAACACTGAGCAAATACACTGCCAGTAATACCAGGGCATCTGGACCACACCCAAGGTGGGCATCATTCTGGCTTACCAATATAACTTCTAGTGCTGGTAGGATGCCCATATTTGACAAGGTTTTGAAGAAGGCATCTCTGTTTTGAGGTTGCAGTGTTTGTGAAAATGCACAAAATTCCTTTAGGAAATTTACCTGCAAAGCAAAAGAATATCAATATATCTAACAAATTTCCTCCGCCCAACAGGGAATACAGCAAAATTAACGGTACTGCTACATAGAACTGTAATCAAACTGCAGCATTCTGGAGATCTGCGCATTTCTGATGTAGCTGCTTTACCAGCTCGTGTCTTTTGTCGTCATCTGTCGCTTCATCAGTTAGTTGTGCAAATAGGTCTGTTAAGAACTTTTCATCGTCCTGATGGGACAAGAGGCAATAGTCATTTGACACATACAATAATAAATCTACATAATAGCAGTTCGTTAGTTTAGGATAAATCAATCACTGCCAGATACCAATATTGTCAAATACCTTTCATAGTACTACACAGTACACAAGAACATTTGAAACAAGTTTCAGGACAACAAACTGAGATGCAGTCTTAAGCACACACTCCTATTTCTACAAACGATCAGCAGTCACCAAATGTTTGGTTGGTTGTGCATGAAGAGCATACTGTGTTCAGAAAAAAAACAGTAGTGTATGAGTTACCTCAGAGGTCTTAAAAGTATCAAATACAGAAAAAGAGCCAATTTAAAGTATTACTGGAATAGATACACATTAACCCATGAGCTATATATATCATTAAAATGTATAATGATCACTACTGATCACATACATGAGACTCGTGCCATACTGACAATATGTAAGGTAACCAAAAAATGAGTGAGTTTCTGATGCAAGAACTTTACATTCACTAACTACTTAAGTACCTTAAACACAATGGTCTGGGAAACAGAGAGATGATAACAGGAATAAAAATGAATGAGAAGAATAACATCAGTTATGAATGAATGAATTACAGGATTCTCACATATAAAAGCTCATTCAGATTACTGTTACTTTAAAGGGTATTGTGTTTTTGTCAAACTCTTCAAGTGCAACCATCTCAACAGACAGCTCATCTTTAGAACAGTACTACCGATTTAGAAAACACTAAAAAACAAGGAATTAATAATAATAAAAAAAAATTAAAAGAGCCATGCATAAATCTTCAAATGGAAGCTCAACTGAACCCAGATTGCTTATTTAGAACCACCGGGAACTGAACGTGGAACATCCCAAAAGGCTCCACTTAGGTCATGTATATAGCAACACTATTAATAATCTATGAGAAGATAATAAATATGAATTAGAAATTTGTGTTTTAAAATTAAGTAGCCTTTCAGTGCACTTTGAGAGCATGAAACACATCCTTTGTTCTGGTGTATTTGCATTTCCAACATTCTGTAATATTAAATACAAACATAATATGCCCTTTATGTGAACCCTGTTGTCACTAGTCAGATTTGCATGACAATCTATTATTTATGTCGCAGAAAAATGACAGGTATTGACTAGCCAGGATTTAGAAATTTGGAAAATACTTCCTTTATGATGCAATCTTTGTAATCTAATAGCACAGCAATGTTTACAACTGGTATTTCACTACATACACAACAGAACAGATGCCACATTTCCAGTCTACTACCACTTAGCTATAAAACATCTTTAATTTCACAAGAATAGAAAATCAGTACTACAGTAACACACAGCACCACAGTAGTACTTCAACACTTCATACTTAATGTGCACAATGAGTGAGGGGCACTTACCTGTAACATTCCCACAATTTCCACTTTATTAAAAAAGATAAAAGAGTGGAGAGTGGACAGCATGTTTTCCTCAAAGACAGATGGGGTGGGCAGGACCATGTCCTGAATGTACTGTACTCGGTATGTCTGGTGAATTTTCTGCTTAAGTTCAGGGTCTGAAATTGGGATGACCTCCTTGAACTTGGCAGTCTTAGTCAGGAAGTCCCTGTGCCTTCTGGGCTGGGGCAGGGAGGGGTCAAACTCCAGGCAGCCAATCACGTCCATGATACATTCCTCTGAGAACATGACTTCAAAAAGTGCTGTTCTGTTTAACAGAAAGATTCCCTTTATGATCTCATAGAGGTGGTGCAGCCCCTCGTGGTTCTCCAGGTCCTCGCAGACATGGAAGAGCTCCAGGAGCTTCTTGATGTAGCCCTCATTCTCCACGGCCAGGGCCAACTTCTCGCGGCGCAGAGGTGAGGGCAGTGAGGACGCCACAAGCTCTGCCACCTCCTCCAGCCGGTTCAGTTCACAAGGTGGCAGCTCAAGGCCTGGTGATGACATGTCCTCAAAGCGCTCCTCCTCGGACTCATCCACAAGGTCCTGGGTGATGTCCACTGATGGATCTTTCCCTTGGACCTGTAACATAAATGCAAAAACTACCCGATTAATTTAAATGTCCCTAATTGCGACTTCAAGTTCACGGACATGTGCAAATGGGGCTATTTTGTGCATTAGGCTGCTAATTGCAGCCTATACATTGTGAAGTTTAAAGTCATACATTAAAGATTTGCCGCAGGGTGAATAATGTGTAGAAATTCAACGACAATACCTTTAAGGGCAAATTAACAACTGGAAACTCTGAACTACACACATAGTATAAGAGAATGGGACAAAAAGACAATTAAAGGTGCCTCTTACCTGGCATATTTTCTCCCATATTTCATCACACCCTGCCTTCTCTTGAAAGCTAAGAGCCAAGTCGTAGTTCTCCGCCTCAGACCATACTATTAATGTGTCCTAAGGGAATCCAAATTGCATAAGTCAGAAAAGACAATTATGTATGCTATCAGGATGTTAAACTCAGGGCACTGGAACAGTAACTGGAGAATTAATACATTTGAATTTAGGTATGAAACTAACATGCAAAATATTTCAATTACCATTAAAACCACAGACGCCTGTAATTTATCATAAAATATCATTTTAAAAAGGAAAAGTCTACAAATAAAACCTTGTAGTATGATAAAAAAGTATGATATTCATTCAGTGACAGCAATGCCCTGCTGAGGCACTGCAATACTGACCTGCTGTTTCTGGTATGCAGTGTTAGGATTTATTTTTGACTCCAGAAGAAGAGAACCTGCAAAAAAAAAAACATATATACACGTCACAAAATGAAACTGGTACTGTTGTGTAAAATATGCAATGAATTAATGAACTATACCCATACTCAATTAAAACCTATCAATACTGCTTGCTTTGTCTTCTGCAAACAGATAAAAAAAAAACTCACAGGAATGCAAGTGTTCTGACAGTCTAAAGTGGAGGTAAATGAGGGAGATAACAGAACAAAATAACAAAAAATCATTTACTATTACTGTTATACAATCAGCACACCAGACACCTCACTTTACTGTGAAATAACCAGTCACTACAACAAAAACGTATTTACAAGTCAAAACAACCTAGATTCCAATTGTCTCTACCAATCATTGTTCCAGGTCTAGAATATCAAAGTCTAGACCAAGACCACAGCAAATTGCATCACCAGTTACCAATTTACACATATTAACTCATTTGTACTGTTCTACGTAAATAAAAGTATTTAAACAGGAGACAATCTTCAATTACAGAACGTTAATCGGTAACTTACTTTGTTTCATGTATTTAATTTCTAGATTGGTTGTTAAAGTATAAAATAATGGACGGTTATTAGCCTGTGAGACTCAATGTCCAGCATCTTTGAATCAGTCACTCATGCAAATACACTTGGTATAGATGATGGGTTTCATTGGAAAAGTCCAAGGTCCCTCCCGACAAACATCAAATCAGTATTTACTGGAGAATCCATTGCTGCCTATCTAACAAAACACACACACACTTCCCAGTATCTTAATCTTATAATAAAAACAAACCTAATTACCGGGAGCGGTAAAAAAGAAAAGAGAAAAAAAGGTCAACTGTCCAGCAATTTTACTGTCAGCGGGTTGTAACTTTTACTCATTAAGAAACAGTATCAAATCGAACGAGCCAACAGCCAATATCAATCCATTTAACAAAATAAAAACAAACGGTTATCTATGCGTTCGAAACTGGTGTAGAAGTAGCCTAACTGCTTGTTAACTATCAGAATTAGTCGTGTCGTCCTTTCTCTCTTGGGCAAAAAGAGACAGAAGCAGACTTACCGTCGCTTTCGGCGCGTACCAGCAGGGACGTGCCTTTCAGCCGGTCGACGTAGCCGGACGACACATGGCCGGTGCCCCGGTCGTCCCACTGCCGCTCCTCATTCAGGGTGTAAACCTTCACTCGTCGCCGAGTGTCCGTCATGCTGCAAGCCCTCCCGCCTGTTTACACCCGAAAACCTGAACTCGACACCTCCCACCCTCAAAATCTCGCCTTTCCGAGAATGGCTAGCGAAGTGCTGTAGGGAAACAGCAGTCCTCACTTCAATGGCCAACACATCACAAGAAGTTTGCAGGGATGGTCGCTTCGTGCGGGAGGAGCAGCTAACTAGGCCTCCTTATTTGTGGCGCTCTCGCCATTATTACATTCAGGCGCTGTTGTAAAGTGAATATGACCCTTTCGTTTCACAACGGCAAAGAAACAAACCTCGGAAATAAAGCAAGACTATTTGTAGTCGGGCTACTACTGAACACTTGGCGCACAGTACCTAATCTTAGTTCACAGAAAAACTTTAAAAAAAAAAGGGGAGAAGAGTCATCAGAGCACCACAAGATAAATGGTGTTTTCGGCTACCCGCAACTGCCTGTTTCTCATTGTCCTGTAAACGTCAGAACAAACCTATAAGAAACTAACTGCAGTTTTCTTAAGTTAATAGATGCATTCAAAATTTCCGCCTAGTACTTAACCAAATGCCTGTGCCTAACTTGCTAGCAATATATATATATTCTTTATTATTTATATCTTGCCCGTATGTTCCGCCATGTTGTTCTGTCCTGGGCTCGAGCCGCGGAGGGACGAGCCTCTTCTTGCTATTACCCTACCATCTCAAAATTTAGATGTCAAAGCAGCGCAATAATTCCGTATTTTTTTTACGAAACGTTTTACATATGCCCGTCGTTTCTATTTCTTCCCGAACGGTTTATTTTGATAATTTCAATTCCGTCAGTCAGTATTCCGCCATCTTGGGTCCCCTCAGAGTGTTAACACGGGGTCTCCGAACCATTGATGGCAGGGGCTGTCCGCCACAATTTAAAGGGGCAGCATTTCTCTGCTCAGACGGGAGTTAGCGGTCTAAAAATGAACCATTTTAATGATGGATAAAATCTTGCAACAACATACGTTAGTGTGGACAATCGAATTTGTTTTTATAAATAATTTCCAGGCTTCTAATCTAAACCCGCTTTCATGCGCGTCATGCAAAATTATGACATATTAACAAGCCAGTTTTGAGAGCGTAATTTCGCATGATCTCAGGCGCAGTATTTTTGGACATTGGAAAATGAGAAATAGGTTTTACTTCCAGACCTGTCGAATTTCCATCCATCCATCCATCCATCCATCCATCTTTAAACCCCTTAGCAGCCCAGTATAGTTACAGACTACTAAATTATAATATCTGTAATTCTGAATAGCCATTACATGTATACATCAATCATATTATAAACTACATTTTTTTTTGTGATTTCGAAAAGGTCAGAATTTATAAACTTCAATACAATGTATTGTTATGGTGAATTTATGATTTGATAAATCGGTCTCATTGAACAAATAATTATTAGTCATTATAATTTACTGTAGAATTCTTTGAAAATTGCTAATTTCTGTAACTATTTCCCTACCCCAAAGCTCTACATAGCAATCACTGATGACCGTTAAAGAAAGAAACGCTTAAAAAACAGATAAAAAGGGGGGGCAGGTCACACTGTGACTTACGCCTTGGATAGAAGCCCTTGATGCTTTTGTTGGTTGCCATGGTGACACTGCTGCGTTTCAGCAAGAAGCCACAGAGTAACAGACCACCCAGGACAAGGGGCGTGATGCTGCTGATCAAATACAGTGCAAGAATTGGTGGGGGAGACCCGTCGTCAAAGAGGGAAGCGGGGGGGGGGGACAGTCAAAATTTACAGATGAGACTAGGAGGAGTGAGTGAATAGGGGTAGGTATGAGCACACATGGCTGACGTGTCATATAGTGGGAGATGAAGTATTATTTCCCATTGTTACTATGTTAGATGGGCATTGAAAGCTTCTGCAATGGAAACTGAACGCATTCAGGCAGCATGGTGGCTCAGTGGGACCCCCAGCCACCTGACCCCCACCCTGCTCTCAGTGGGATAGGCTCTTGGCTTTTCTACCACCCTGACATACAGACTAATGCAATTCTTAATCTATCGAGTCATTGCCACATAATATACTTGCATATTATAAATGCATGCATCCATCGCCTGCATGTATATTGGTGGGCACATTCGCACATACAGTCATACTCATCGGGAAATTTAGATCAGTGTTTCTGAAACTGGCCAGACTGTTATTCTTTTTGCGACATTTTTGCTGTGTTTTTACTGGGACCTGGGATGAAGCTAAAACATGGGCCATCTGGGGGTCCCCAAGGACTGGGTTGCGAAACGTTGCTTAGGAGACACCAATAAGCCTAAATGCATGTGTTCAGACTGCTGAGGAAACCCGTCCATTATGGAAGGTACATGAAAACTCCACACAGAGCAGAAACGCGATTCAAAGCAGCCAAAGCTTAATGTTGTGCAGTTTGGGTTTGGCCCGTTTTTTTTTGCACAGGAGTTTTACACCGAAATTATAACCATCCGCCCTTCTACCCATCATCTGAACTGCTTTTCTTGGTGAAAGATGTGGTGCCAGCTATCTACTGCCAATGGACCTCATCTTCAGGCAGATTTCTTACCTAGCAGCTCATCTAAAGCCCCTTACGGTTGCAGATGCTATAGTTTAGTGTACCTCTGATGTACTTAATCATCCTGTTCATGGTAAGGCTAGTACGGAGCCTCTTAGGTGTCACGGTAGAAAAAAATATTATTTCGTTCCCTCGAATTACTAAATCGTACCCTCGAATTACTAAATCGTGCACTCGATTTAGTAAATCGTACCCTCCAATTACTAAATCGAGCGCACGAATTAGTAATTCGAGGGTGCGATTTAGTAAATCGAGGGTACGAATTAGTAATTCGATCGAGGGAATGACATAATATTTTTTTCTACCGTGTCACCTAAGGGGCTCAGCAGGCTAGCATGGGTAGCTGTAAGAATAATAAACCACACAAGCAACTAATATAGCATTATTTTTAATTGATCTGCATCGCATCAGCGCCAACATGTCTAATGAAATAGTTTTAAATATTACATATTGACATTATACATGGTATTTAATGATCGCTTTCTTGTTTAAAATTTGTTATATATAGGATGCTCGTAGCGTGTACCAAAGACTAACAAAGGAAGTAAATGAGAAGAAAAAGGAAGAGGTGTGTGCGCTTAGAGGAACCTGGCCGTGCACCTGATACCCTCCAGATGTGGCGGTTGTTGACCTCAGCCAGTGTGAAGAAAAGTTCCAAGGCTGATCGAGCTGCTCCGGATGCCTCAGCTACAGCGTCATGTGATGTCAGGTGTGAGGAGTATCAGCCGTAGCACCAACACAGAAGCAGATCACCCTGCTGACTGCCATTTAGAAGTGACATCCGGAGACCCCTTACCCTGGCTAATTCACACCACTTTATGCGACAACATGTCCCTTGTGTCTTTTGCTTGACGGCACAGAGGCAGTAGGTGGGTTGGTTACATTCGTAAAATAAAGGGGAAGAAAGAGACAAGATTTTGGCAGGTGCATTGCAGGGTCAGCGACCTGTCAAATCCCATTTCATGCTTCTCAATCAGAAGACCACACATACTACACAACACACTAAAGTACGAGTATCTAATCATATCTGGGATTTCTATATTGCTATTATATAATATTATTATTAGCAATAAGAATCAGTTCTGCTCATTGAATTTTTTTTCTATTAACAACAACTTAACACTCAAGCATGGGTGTAAATTACAGGGGGGGGGGGGGTGTAACCCCTTAATAATCAGAATGCTAATTTTTGCCCATGGTGGAGACCTCCACACCCGCAATGTTCAACCCAAAGTTACGCCCTTGCATTTAAGCTACTGGTCCTAACCCTAACCCGGGATTTAGTCGTCTCTGACTCTCTGCCCAGCTCCGTAGCTCACAGTGAGCAGCACCTGCACGGACGCTAAGGGCAGCTGCCACACGCTGTGCCGTTGCACATCCCTGTCACCCCTGCTGCGTTTTCACACTATGAACTACACAGCACCATATACTGCAGAGCCACACCAGCCAATTAAATTACCCGTGCTATAGCAAAGGGTGCAAATTAATTCTTTTCACCACAGCACAGGTTCAAAGCATGGTGAGATGTCACGGCCCAGACTGCACTTAGGAAAGGCACCTTAACTGAAAACTAGGGACAAAAACCACAGAATAAGGTCTTTTGTTATAGCTAGGGATGATTTGCAGACAGACTTTAGTTTTCTGCTGCAGCTAAACTGCAATGCTGATAAAGAAAAATGTGCATCCCTCACCTCCGTGTGGTTGGGGCAGCCAGCAGTATTGGACTTCTAAAGATGTCGAGGTTCCAAAGCTGTCAGGATGCCCAGGTGACCACAGAAAAGGTCACTGTCAGTGTCCACAAAGATACTGAGCCAGGAAAACCTCCGAAGACCCACAGAGATGAGACAGCAAGGCCAGCAGTGATCAGCAAGGATGGGGAACAGATGCACACTTTGTACAGGTTTGAATGGGGAAATGACAGTACCGACAGTCACTGGATCGATGTTCTATCCCTGCTGAAAAAAGAGCAGCGTAGCTGGCTCCCAGCATGACCAACATAATGCATGTGATTATACCAGCATATATTGCGTTTTTGGTGCTGGTGGACCAGCATCAATAATGGAATAATGCTGGTCAACCAGCTACACCAGCACCAAACCAGCACTAACCGGCATAGACTAGCATGGAAATCATGCTGGCCTATGCTGTTTTCTTTCAGCAAGGAAAGAGGGTGTCCTCTATGTAACCTATTTATCTCACTGGTGTTGATGACGCAGACCAGTGTCTCCCAAACTGGTCCTCAGGGACTCACACACAGTCCACAGGGAGCTGGGAGGGAGCAAAAACACAGACCAGCTGGGGTTCCACGAGGACCGGGCTGGGAAACACTGACATAGACTCATCCGTGTTCCGTTTGGAAAACCACCACCCGACCATACAGGAAGTTGATGGCTTTGGTCATATTATCTTAACTCAAAGAGGACACTCTCTGGAAGGTGGGGGGGGGCTGTAAACCAGAGACCACAAATGAAAAACAGTCTGGACAGCCAGTGCTGATTCAAATGCATTAGTTTTAAACACGAACAAAGAAAAAAACAATCAATTAAAACAAAACACATAAGTATTATTAACATACAACTTTGGTACCACTTTGCTTTCATCAGGAGTAGCCTGGGGAGGTGGCACAGTGGCGCAGTGGTGCAGTGGCACAGTGGTTAGAACTGTCGCCTCACACCTCTGGGACTAGGGCTGAAGTCTCCACCACAGCTCCATGTATGTGAAGTTTGCATGATCTCCCTGTGGTGTTGGGGGGGGGGGACACTGGGTTTTCCTCCTCATAGTACAAAACAGGCTGAAGTTCACAGCAGTTTCCAAATTGCCCTTTGGTGTGTGAGTGAATGTGATGGATGTAATGTATGGATGTATCTGGGCAGCCTGTTTCACTGAAAGAACAGGCATCCCTAACATCTCGCACAGTTAGATCAAGAACAATAACCTTACAATAATTACTTATTTAAATATCCAACATTGCTGGCTGGCAGTTGGTGACAGTGACACTCAGCACACAGAAATGGCAGCCTGGTATATGTGCCCAACAGAGAAGCCGGACACGAGCAGTTTTCAGAGCATCCTGTAGGGGGCAGGCAGTGTACACAGCCATACGGACCGGTCCTCCAAAACGCTACAAGCACTTCCTATATTTGGATTTAAAAAATAAGGGCAATAAGTCCCTTTGGCGTTTTCTCTTTTGCACCCCTCCCAAGGAAATACACACCCTTGCATTCCAATCCCATAACACACATTTTCCCTATTCATCAGCAATCCGACTGCTGTGGGGATAATTTCTGGGTTCAGTTTGATGGACTAACAGGCACTACATTCATTATAGGTAACTTCAATTACAACTGATACCTATTTGTAACTCATTTCTGTTTCTGAATGCCTGTTAGGCACTGAATCCCTTTCGTGCTGCACTTACTTGGCACCTCCGGGCCACACGGGAACAGGTCACTGCCGTGCCGAATGCTGTTCACTTTCATGCTCACTCTGGCTAGTGAAAACCACGGCCTTGTCCTTCAGGTCTGCGCCCAACAGGGGCAAGAGGGATACCAAAATCCTCTCTTCCTGCCCCCTTGAGAAGAGACACATTCTCTTTTACACTGCATTGTGAAATTTATATTTCCCCTATTTTATTAAATATAGGCAGGGTAAAGGAATTTCACGTTTTAATATTTAAATACATCCCATCTAAAATGTTTTCTCCTTTGTGTCCTGGGAAGTTTCCAGGCTCTCTAAGGTCGTGTTCTGTTCGAAATGAGCCTTCATGTCAGGCGGGTGGGTGGATTGATTGAAATAGAAGACAAAAAAGGTGCAAATTTGGTAGGTTTCTTATAAATGTGTACAGTTTCTTTTAATAAATTCACAAATTTCATAAATGTGGTATAATTTCTCATCACTGCTCTTTATACCTTTCTTAACCACAGACTGTGATCTCTGCAAAATGGATTATGCAAATGAGGATTTTAATAGTAGATTAACAGGAAATGTGATGCACGTTTTTCTGTACAATTCAAAACAGATATATGGACATATGGGCAAATATGGTGTGTGTTAATTCCCCTGTAATGAGTCTTTCCATGCAGGATGTACGCTGCCTTGCTTGCTAAACTCTGCAGGATAGTGGTCCTATCAGGGCAAGAGACCATGGAAAATGAACGGATGGAACAACCCCCACCAGATAATCCCAGCATCCAGAAATGGAAATTATAGATAATAGCAAGTCAGGAAATTCTATACTCAAAAACACTGCCATAAAACCACAAACCAGCTTAGTTGAAGTAATTTTAAGCATTTTTCATGTCCAGAAGGATCACCGTAACCCTGCATCGGATAAGCGCTATGGAAATGGATAGACATTAAACACAGAACAACCAAAATGTCAATATTACACTATGTATTACACTGTATTTATCAAAATGATTCAAGAAGATTTTGCATCACATGGGACAATGCATCATCCCTATGTTTATTTGTCAATATATCCTGTTGGTCAGGGGTTGATTGTTTCCCCCCAAGGTCCAAATTCCATCAGCTATACAAAGCCAAGGTCCACTGCTTGAGCAGTTCATCGAGTGGGGGGGAGAGCAATCGATCGTACTGTCCAGATTACATTGTGTTTCGGTCTGGATGCGGGCCGTGGTCCGCTAAACGACGACACCTGCTGGTCATTACTTTTTTCTACCTGCCTTTAGTACAGGTCGCACATACAGTCATCGAAATATACAGCAGAAGCAGCGAAGGCCAAATTTTATCAGACTGAGTCTTCAATGATTTGAAATACATTAAGCAACAGAGCTGGAGGACTTTATGCTCAAATGATGTACTTATTACCTGTTTGGACATCAAGTGAGAAACCAGGTGACACCACAGCCAAAAAACACCGCAACGTTTCAAATCTCTCTCTGAATGGAGCGATGATGCTCGAGTGAGACTTAATTCCTCTCTGATTTGCCACTGCAGAATGGGCTTCGATAAGAATAGCATTCAATAAATACAAGTTCACCTCTGTCAGCATGTTGATCGTTAAGCAGGCCAGCAAAATAAATGATGTAGTGTTTTGATTGAAAGGGGATCCCCTCCTAATCACCATCTCTTCAGCTGTAGACAAAGGATGACTAAGTGTGAAAATGGGGAAGGATAGATGAGGATGTGAAACGGGTTACGTGCCAAATTGGAAACAAGTAAAGCAAAGGTGAAAATCTGAGATAAGATTTAGAAAATAATGGAGCACAACAACTTCATAGTCCTCTTGTCACATGTGCGATTGTATTATTTATTGGTGCAACTGGGTATTATTTGGTTAAAAGGTTATCGTAACGGGCTACAGTCTCATATTTTTTGAAGCGCTAATACATAAGGCACAACGTTGTTGCTGGAAGTCTTGGTCATCAATTATGAGGCACTGGTCGGCATTCTTTCCTCAAAGCAGATTTATAGTTGAGTCGAAGTCGCCACTGTCCTTGCGCTCTCAGCACCTGCCTACTCCGGTCATTCCTCATCAGCTACCAATATTACTGAAATTACCATCGACAAAAGTCGTCTGATTCTATAATCTCATAGGCCGTATAACCAGTGGTGCAATTGCACCCCCTGCTGCTCAGATGAAAATGCTATTTTTAACATGCGTATTAAAGTCAATAAGATTTAATTTTAAAGTTATGTATGATTAAATTTGCCGAGCTAGGGAGGGTACCCTTTACCTATAATAAGATATTCGGAACAAGGGACCCAGATGCAAATCAAACAGGTTGCCAAATCAGAGCATCAGAGGTCGGGGAGGAAAGCAAATTTAGAAATGCCGGAGAGTATTTTGGCGAAGACAGACGCTGGGATATCTTCGACCGCCCTCGGATCGGGAACCACAGGGCAGGGCGCCCAAAGCTCGGGGGAAAGCGGTGGAAGTGCTCGGTAAACAGATAGACAGTAAGCAACAATTAGTCCTCGCAGGACTGGTAAAACCAGTAATATAGCCAAGGTTACTCATCTGTTTGAGCTGTCAGTACTCTGGGGATTTGTAAAGTTACATTTCAACATGCGGGTTGCGTTCGTCACATCAATGTGTGATAATTCATTGGGAGGAAAGTCTAAAGTGGCGTGTGTCTGATTTGCCCAGCAGAGCTAGCTTTATAAAGTCCTCTTGTTATCACATTTAGCTGATGTGTGGGTGCAGTATTGCATTGGTGGATGGAACTGGCATTTTTGAAGAATTCTACAAAACAAGTAAATAATGGCCATAGAAATTTACCTTATTAAACAGATGAGCCCGGGTGAACTCGGTTCATGCCCACCCATTAAATGACATAGGCGGCTGCCTAGAGCGCCATCTTCTGAGGAGGTGCCACCTTAGCAAACCACCCCTCCACCAAGCTTCACCGTCTCTGTCACTGTTAGGGCTGGCAGCTTCTGACACCCACGCTTTCAGACTCTCACGCTCACGGAAGGAATCTTACGGCAAATCTATATTATTCCATCATGAACCTAAACTTAGTTGCAAACCCTACAGACTATTTACAAGGTAATAAAACTCATACATAGATTTAAATGCGTGTACAGACTTGTCTCGAATTGAAATCTCACGCCAGCCAGCTGACCAAAGTTGGCAACCCTGCATTATGTTGTGGATCCTCGATGTGTGAATGTTTATGTTTTATTGTATTAATCCTTGTTACGAATACAATACGAATACACCTGTGACTTGAACTTTGTCTGGTCTTTCATCTCCCTACCATTAAAAATGTCTGTTGTTATTAAACATACGAATTTTATTTTATTTCAAGTAAACTATAATGAGATTTTTGGGTGCTTAATTAAATTTCTTACATTTGAAAGAGATGATCCACAAAAAAATACTTCATTATTTTATAAATCGTATGCTGGAATATCATAACTTGAATTATGTCTAATTATAATCAAGTGTCATCCACGGTTCTTAAAAATTGGTGAAAGTCAGGTGAAGAAATGGTTTTTGTTAGTACAATAACGCGGTGTATTACGGTAGTGCGTCATACAACACCACTTTGCGCAGTCCTGTAAACCTTTTACTTTAATAACTAAAAGAAATTTAATCTTCGGAACAGTCATATTTAGATATTTAATGAAGGAGACTGATATCCTTTTTTGTTTCATTTTCCTCTTTACTCCTTTTATTTTCCATTATTTGCATGTGATTTTTAAATTTTTCTCCTGTTATTTTTGGTTTCATTATCTTTTATGCCCCTCCATGTCTGCAGTAAACGTCATGCTATTGTTATGGGACAGTACTAATGTAATTAATAACTGTCCTTTAACTGTATCCATACTATCGATTTTATTTGAAGGTCATGTGACAGCTCATATGACCGGTCACGTGACACATCACGCCTCGATAGTCGTGTTGATCTGCAGAGGTCGCATGTACCTTGAATTCGCTCGTAATATTTCTGTCTGTAACGATCGGTGTTCCGAATTACTGCTTCTTACACTAATCGGCAGTAAAACAGCATCGGTCATAATCGTATGAAAAGCTTCCCATTTTAATTCATTAGTTTAACTCTTCGAGGTCTGACTGTTCGATATTGTTTTACTACATTGAAAATGTCAGGAAAAGACAGGATCGACGTATTTCCATCTCGAATGTGAGTAAATCTTATTTATTTAATCGGTAGTATTTTGTTTAATAGTAGCTGCCATGTGAGCGTTTCCCTTGTGCAGTACATTTTTAAATCTATATTGAATTAACCGATGTCATTACATCGGTATTGGCTAGTAGGTTATGAAGTATGAAGTTAAAGTAATTAGGATGACCTTATGTTGGAAACGTATGTCCTAACGAAAGAGGAAGGATTGTGCATAAGCCATGTGATCATAAGCAACTATTTCCATGGAACACGAATAAATACTTTGCGGTGCAATTGCACGAGGCGGTTTTCAGTGTTTTATATTATAAAAATAAAGTCTAGTTACAAAAGTCATTTAATAGAATTGAACATGAGAAGTTTACTTGTGGTTGCGCAGAACTTAATTACCACCGCTGCTTTACAGCCCTATAACGTTTACATGTTCACCTAATGTCGCGCAGGTTTCCTCTTACAGTCCAAAGACAGGCTCTTGACCTTTCTCAGTTACCTATAATGTGCGACGGATAGGCATTCTGTCCAGGCTCTACCTAACCGTGTGCATTCTGGGATAGAGTCCAAGCCCAGATCAAAATAAAAGGTTGAAAGATAGATGGATTAATGTTTCTTTATTTTCCTGATGATAATTTTTTTTCAAAGCAACATACAGGAGGTAGAAGGTACTTAAAAATCTAAAGGTGATAAACCAGATATTTATAAAGGAAATTTTCTCTCTCAATCCGCAATTTGTTGTTCCAGGGCACAAACCATCATGAAGGCCCGTTTGAAAGGTGCACAGACTGGTCGAAACCTGCTGAAGAAGAAAGCAGATGCCTTGTCAATGCGCTTTCGTCAGATACTCCGTAAAATCATCGAGGTGTGCAAGCAGACCCCCAGAACCCCCACCCACATTAGTGCACAATGATAAACACGTCTTGGTACCTGTTCCTGTTTCTTTCCAGACCAAAACGTTGATGGGTGAAGTGATGAGGGAGGCGGCCTTCTCGCTGGCCGAAGCCAAGTTTGCGGCTGGTGATTTCAGGTGAAATGCAAAGCGAAGCAGAATTTGAAATCTCTCCACGATGTTATTTTACAAGCGTCATGCGGCTGTTAGGATTTAGTCCCGCTGAATGTGACCAATGATCACACATGGTGGCCTTTTTTTTTTTTCTTCCAGTGCCACGGTGATCCAGAATGTCAATAAGGCGCAGGTGAAGGTCAGGGCGAAGAAGGACAATGTAGCAGGTGATGCACTGACACGTTACCCTCATGTTGCATAATCGCTAAGGTTTGTAGCACTTGCCTCTTGAGCACATACCTGCTGTGCTGTTGTGCTTTGACAGGCGTCACCCTGCCGGTGTTTGAACACTATCAGGAAGGAGGGGATAGTAAGTGCCGTAACGCAGAACTTTGCTTCCCATCACATTCACAGCTGCACGGTGTTTAAAAACATCGCAGCATGTCTCGAGATTTTAAATCGCAGTGTTTTGGCTGCAAGCTATTAATATCCAGGCTGTCCTATGCGACGGAAATGGTCTGGCTACGTTATTGGCATCTAAGAAAATGACAGAATTGGTATGCAGTTCCAATACTGCAGGAATAACCCTTCATCCTAGGCTACGAACTGACTGGTCTGGCCAGGGGAGGGGAGCAGCTTGCCAGGCTGAAGAGGAACTTCGCCAAGGCTGTGGAGCTCCTGGTAGAGCTGGCATCACTTCAGGTTAGAAGCCTCAGTTCCGTCCCTCCCTCCTTTCCACCAGCGTTTATTTCTTTATAGATACTGAAACGAACCATTTTCTGCATGAAAGACTCAAAGATGGATGTGGTCAATTTTAGGCCGTATTTCTGCCATGAACTTGCATATATTTAACACAGATCTGTTTTAATCAATTATGTATATACACAAACATTAAAAAAAATGACTTCATTTACCATATGTCAGTTGAAAAGTATTTTTATGCGAAGGTATAGTGGAATACATACCAGTTTCCTGTCGGTGTAAAGTTTCCTCCAGTTTCCTCCTTTGGGGGATGAATAAAGTGCCTGTTTTACACCTTATTTATCTTCAGACTTCATTTGTCACTTTGGATGAGGCCATTAAGATCACCAACCGTCGTGTGAACGCCATCGAGCACGGTAAGCCTGGTAGGGCACAGGAAGCCCTCACCGGAAATGAGGCTATAACAGAAAACATAGCAAAGCAGCAAATGAGATATTGAGAAGCCTTTGGGCAAACAACAGTCTCACATTATTCAACTCAATTCGATACAGAATGCAGCATATTGATGTTTATTCATTGTTAGGAGACTGATTTAGCATTTTAATAGCTTGCTTTCCAGCCATGGGCAATTTACCAGCTGAAGTAAACAGACATGAAAAATAACAAGGAATATTCTAGCTTCATTTGCCTGTGTCCTCAGCACTCACCTGTCTGTCTGTTTATAGTAATCATTCCCCGGATCGAGCGTACGCTGGCGTACATCATCTCTGAGCTGGACGAGAGAGAGCGAGAGGAGTTCTACAGGCAAGCCAGCTCTCTTCATCCCTTCCAGCATTCTTCCCGCTTCCTGCATCTGCTTCAGATCGCTATTGACTTTGATCTGTCAACAGGCTGAAGAAGATCCAGGAGAAGAAGAAGCAGGTCAGAGAGCGAGCAGAAAAGGAGATGGCAGCGCGTCTGGCCAAACTGGGGCCCGTAGCTGAACCTGCAAACCTGTTCAAGGAAGAGGCGGATGAGGACTTGCTCTTTGAATGAACGTCTGCTACCATGTGTACCCCATGACCAGTGCTCTATTTAATGCCCCTGAGTGTCTGTACTGGGGAGAAAGTTAACCCTTTTTTGCATCTAGTACCTCGGGTTATTTTGTCGTTATAAAACTCAACTCGGCGCATTCCATGTGTGATCCAAGCTTTGATGTAATTTCTGATTGTGCAGGGAAAACATTAATATACTGTATTGCTTTTGGGAAAGAGAGCTACAGTGGAGCTTTGTACTAAAGGTATGTTTGAGAATACCAAAAATGATTAGTAGAGATTGTAGTATTTATTTGAAAAATTTGCACAACTGTCATGGGCTGGGCGTTCATTCATAACATGCATGCCTTACAGATCTCGTTTACCCGATTTTGTTGGTGGATATTCTCCTGTGCAAACTTAATGCAGTTCCCAAGGGTGAGACTGCAGTTTAGGTCCTGTGGTTTCGTGCTTGTCGTCTGAAGTATTCTAAAGACCCAAATCAAAGTGCTGTTTTCATGTGCATTCTTTGAAAATAGGAACTACAAAGTTACTCAGTTTTTGTGAAATAGTTAAAAGTAGTATTTTCAAACCATTACCTTTAACAGCTAGGATCTAAACTGTATTGCATATTTTTAGGGTAAAAAAAAAAAATCACAGACATCGTGTTAGGCATTAAGTTCTTTAATGATTTTCTCAGGGTGTTTATGTATAGAATGTGACTTTGTATTTGCTATTTAATTACTGGGTTTAGTAACCCTTCTGAATATTAATTGAGTTAATAGAACTCAGTTTGTTCTTGTTGAAGTGTCTCGTCGGTTTGCTCTGTATCACTACTGTGAATCGGCTTGTTAAAATCCACAGAGGTAGAGATTGCATAGTCACACTAGGTTAACTTACTTCCTGTTAGGTTAAACCAGCAAATGACTGACAAAACCCTGTGGTAGCATGAACTAAGTCTCATTCCTGCCATGATTTCTGATGCTGATTTTGTCCTCAAAGAATACACAGCACAAATAAAACCACGTGTATATCTGTACTGGTTTATATCTATAAAATCTTGCTATGGGGGAAGTCCTATGTATGCAAATGTATAAATAGGGACCTGGACTGCACTGACCTCAACCTTCGCTTTGGCCTTCTCAGTCAATTTCCCACAAGTGTTTATATTACATGGAAGTCTAGGGCCTGTCAAAGTCACAAAACACTGGAGAAATCCACCTAAAGAGCATCTTGTTAGATGGTGGGAGGAAAATGGAGGTTGCAGTGTCAAATACAAACAGTGAAAATAGCATGGTTAACTAGCCGTTGGGAATGGGTTTCCGTCAAAGCATATTCAGCCACCCAGGAGCTGACAGACTGTAAGAAAGGCTGTCAGAGGAGTTTAAAGCTTTACTGCAGCCATTTCCAACCCACATCCAGGTGGAACCCTATATGATGCCAATTTCTATCCAATTAGTAAAATAAGCCTGGCTGGCTGATAAACGTCATCCGAAAAGGAACCTTTGGCTTCTGTGAGGTTCATCCAATCAGAAAAGTGGGTTAAAGCAAAACGCACAGGTCGATACTCATGCTAAAGACTTGAGACGCACGTTGTTGAAAGAAAAAGAAAATGCTAATAAAAATTTAAAGCAGTGAAGAACTATCATTCTGGTCTTTAATTTACTTCATACAAAAAAGGAGCAGTGATTTAATACAGTTCTTTACATTCATTAGTTCTACTTCCAGTTAAATGGCTCATATCTACATCACATACAGGCAGGGACTGAACGCCTCCCTCCCTCCCTCCCTGGGAGGCCAGTGATTCCACCATGGACAGGGAGGAAGATGTGAGTGGGACAAGAAAAAAAAGAAATGACGCAACCTAAGTTGTACAGGAAGATATCTAAGATTTACAAATCAATGCATGTAGGATACCTCCTACACGTGGGCTAGCCAGCCATGCTTACAGGGAAAACCAGCAAGATTATGGAACAGAGTCCATCAAAAGTTCAAGCCAGGAGTGTCTCACAACCTAAGTGACTTACGCAGGGTTTCATTTTAAAACACAGCCCTAACTTCATCGGTGACTTATTGCTTTTTTTTGCAATTCAAAATGGAAAATGTCAAAACTGTGTAACCTGCATACATCTAACACGTCTGATTTACAGTTTACATGGACACACATCAGCATGACAAATAAAATTCTGACTTGGATCAATTACAAGGAAACAAACATAGGTGCTTAACAGTACAGAGTCAGGCCTGCCTACCACTGGTCTACAATATCATTCTGCCATAACAGAACTTTATGGGCACTGCATTTGTTCAAATCAGTACAAATGCGCGGAGAATGACAGAAAGCCCCCCCCCCAAGCTAAAGTACACTACAGCACCACTGCCTCTCAGCAGCTGGTACCGGTTTGTATACATTCACGCACGCACACACATGCACGCACACGCATTCACGCACGCACACACGTCAAAAGCACACTAATGCAAATTTTCCCCCACACATACATTCACAAAACTGCTTGTGTACATATGTACTCTTCAAATCAAATATACAACTTCCAAAATACATTTCTCATTTTAAAGTTGTACATCACTCAGCTTGAAAAGGGGAAGTAACTGAAATCTGGAAAAGTGACTCAAAAAATATCCTAATAGACTCCTAATATAATTTGGTGAACTATAAAGGCTAACGCATTGCTAGGGGAAACATCACCAATAGACTGATTAACTCTGATTTCACCCATTAACAAAACAGATTTCTACAATACTGATTATTACACTTCTGCCAGGTCCAAGAAGCACTCAAATACTAATATAGAAACACAAAATTATTGCTTCTTCAGTTTCAGACTCCAGTCGTAACTGTATTCATTCACTGTTTTTTCTGTTCTTTTTCGGAAATTGACAGGATATTAAAAAGAGCTGCTCGATGTTACAGACCGTCAAAGTGAAAACGAGGGTACGAGCAGACACTAATGAACAGACAGAACCATCACTGAGCCAGGCTCTTCAGTACTCAAGCTTGTCTCAAGCGTTTTTAAAGACATAAATCCCTTTCAGCACTTGGAAAGTGAATGAGTCTCACTCAAGTCCCTCAGATAGACAACATCCTTCAAAATTCAGTGGAGTCTTGCAAACATGCAAGTGAAAAATATTAAACAAACAAACAAAAAAAAAACACACCTGACACACATCCGTTGCTTCAAGGTAGTAACTGCTTTTGATCTTGACTGAAGACACATGGCTCTGTGTGTGTGTAGTGTGATTCCCTAAACATACACTATTACTGCTTACTCAAACTTCATAAAAATATATATTTACAATTATAAATATTTCAGGATAGCAGTACACGACAGCAGCAGGAACATCTGTCACCAAGTGCTAAATATTTGGAATGTTGATAGTTAAATTAAGGGGAAAATAAAAGCATAAAATAGAGGAAAAAAAAATCCGATTAGAATACAAAATGGTCTAAAATATGCAAGGGAAGGACAGTTGGGTCAGGTGTAAATGAAATACATTATTCCAAAATCATCCAGAAGGTGGTGCTATTGAAAGAAATCCAGACAGGTTCAGCAGTTAACTCCCCCTAATGGGGGCACAGCGTTGCAGGTACTTGTCTCTACAGCAGGGTTCTCGGTCTCAGCGCAGCCACGAGGAGGGCACCCACTGCGGCTCCGTGTCCAGCTTGTTGATGAGGCGTAGGAGCTCTTGGTAGACTTTGTCCTGGTCAGCATTCACGATGGCGGCATCAAACAGGTGCCCAAAGTTCTGTTCCATTTCCCGGGCCTTTTCAATGATGTCCCTTAGTTCCTCTGGCTGGGAGGAAGCGGCAAGTTACGTGTCAAGTTAGGAGAGAAACGTGGCACCAGGTCTTCCTGGCACATGGGGCCTAAATAGGCTAACATGTTACAGAAGATTTTGAAAGTTATGAGAGTGATTAATTGTCAATGATGACACACCACAGCAGAACAAAGAAATGCGGCCTCAACATCTAACCCATGTGTGACATTGTGACATAGCAAGGGGCAGCTAATTCAGTGCCCAGGGAGCAGTGGTACCTCAGTGGTACCTTGCTGACAACCTTTCAAACACAAATGTGCTTCCCTAAGCATTAGGGCACCACCACACAGAAAATAAAGGCAACACCACCCTTTCGAATCAATGACAAAACAGTATGCGGTATGGTTATTGAAAAGGTAATACATTATTGGTGAATGTTTACTTGCTTTCATGGAGTGTCCTACACTTGAGTCTGGACGCCTGATAGTCCTTATACGTTCTTGTCTAACAGAAAGCCCCCTTTTAAAGGGGGGGGGGGGGGTACCTTGGGGTTTTTGTTGTCCTTGGCCAGGAGGGCCCGCAGTCGCTCCTGAGAGGGCGGGGCGATGAAGATGATGTAGGGCTTGAGGTCTGAGCTACGCAACACCTTCAAGGCCTTCAAGGACAGAGCATGACAATGGCAGAAGTGTGGAGTAAGAGACAGGAATGACGAAAGAATAAAATTACTTCAAATGAGCTTGTGGGAGTTTTACTTGCACAAAAATGTTCAAGACATGTAATTGGTTGTTCCCACCTCCTCTAGCTGCTCGGACCCACCTCCCCTAAAATCCGATTTGTTATCTCCGAACCAATCATTTTTCCTACTATCTTCAGAACATTTTTGTGTAAGCAAAACTCCCATAAGCTTTGAACAAGCATTTACAAACAAATACCTAAAATGTCTTGCGTGAAACAGATTTAAAGGCTGGGTCAAATATTTTAACAAGGACCAAAAAAGCAGGCAAACGTTATATTTCTCTGCATTTCCTGGATGACCCACCTGTGTGTGTACACACAGCACGCAGATCTTGCCGGTGTTGATCAGCTGCCGGACAGAGTCAATGCTGGTGCCATAGAGGTTTTTCTCAAACTCGCCAGATTCGATGAACTTGCCGGCGGCCACATCGGCCTCGAAGGCCTGCCGCGATACGAAGTGATAGTCCCTGCCGTTGAACTCCACGTCTCTCCTGTTCCGAGTCGTGTCTGTGAAAGACAATGGCAAGGATGGAGGGAAAGTAGCACTTACATTAATCACTTCATCTGTCCATCTGTCACAGCGAGCTTGGTCCGGGAAACACGGGGCAGGAGATACCCTGCAGGGGATTCCCAACCACAGACGCTCTTTAATGCACAG
>JABJVO010000026.1:11610359-11652823 GCA_026770805.1 Boulengeromyrus knoepffleri | reverse complement strand
AAAAGAAAAATGTAGTTCTCTTTGTACATTGTTTCATTTACTAAAAGAATTAGAATAGGGTAGAATAGAATAGAATACACACGTATTCACACGTAACAAAATTTTTGTTGGTAGGACTTGGCTTCAAGGCAGAATACTTAACACACAATTATTTAATTATTTAATAATACTAAATATAACAATATTGTACATTGTTTAACAATTATTTAAAAAAACTACCTTCCATCTCAAGTACTAAAAAACTGTACAACACGCAGAAAAAAGCATGTACTACCTGCGGTGTGACTGCATTTAGTTTTGATGTAGCAGTGGACTTCTATAAATACCTGACAGACAAACTTCTGCCACACTACAGAATGCAACCCAGTTTCACTGGTGCTCGAAATGCCATTAGAGTATGACACAGGCTGTGTATGCCACTGTGAAGCTCACATCAATCAACACTTACTGAAAAGAAGCTTTGGGCATCCAGGCATCACTACTGACCATAAGCTGGGACATGTGTTATAGCCGGCTTGTTAGATGGACATATACTGGCATTATATGAAAGATGTACCTATAGTAAGTGAGAGCAGGATTTATTTCTATCTTTTCAATTAATGTCAGATAGATAAAATATGCTGAACGGGGCAACAAATATTTCACACGAATGACTCATGTGAAGTATTTATGGCCCGGAGGGATTCTTAGGCAAGGTCTGGAGGTTAGACATATAAAGTTATATCAGATGTCCACCTCAGTGCTGCCCATCCCATCCCAGCCCCCCCCCACCCCGCCCCCACCCGTACCTCCTGCACGAGGGTCTGAGCTCGGCCCATGACGGGGTAGGGTGGGCTGGCCTGGTTCATGTGCTGCGCTACGGCATTATGGATGCTGAAGGCCTTCTGGAAGTCCGTCTTCTGCACCAGCTGCAGCACCAACTCCACATCCTCCTGGCTCTGGGTGTCACCCAGGCAGTGCTGCACCTGCTTCAGGGACATCAGCAGGTCCTCCAGATCTGCAGGGGGAAAGGGATGGAAGATGACACATGCTCGGCTGACACGGGAATTGCACCTGGCACACAAATTACAGTCCATGTCACAGGTGTACAACAGAACCGACAGCCTATGTACTACGCAGTACTATTAACAACATCTTATGGACTCTAGAAATATGTTTATAGTAACTAGGCACCAAAACATTGTGCAATCATAACCTTACCAGATCTTCAACTTGAACCACACAGCATGAATTCATCACCAGTAACTGAGACTTTCCCTGGGTATCTATCCACGCTAAGCACCGGAATCCATGATTTACAGAAGTGTGCGTCCAATAATGTCCTCACCGGAGAGGTCCTGTGCTCACGTGTCCAGAAGCTCATGACAGGAGGACGACCAAAGGCCAATGGCAGCTCTTCGAGTGACAGACACTCCCACTTTTTCTTGTTGATACCATCCAAAAAGCTTATATTCAGCACACCCACACCCATCTGGGGTGGTTTAAACATACCGAAAGTCAGAATGGACGGCAGGGAGTGAACGGCAGGAAACGGTGAACTCCTACTACAGCCAAAGCCTACCAGGTCAGCACGGCGTATAAAGCTTTTTAATTGAAACCAACACCCGCACCCCCCAGCCACTAGCTCCCCACCCCCCAGGTCCCCCTCCCCCTCCCTAAGGAATTCCACCAGCATTACCTCCCCTGCATTCATTAGTGGGAAGGCAGCTCTCCCCCCTCTGATATTTGTCTGAAAGTCCTCATTACTGATTTTCCAACGCAAGCTCAGGGGCGGCGGCGAGTGGTTCCTAGGAAGCCAGGAACGCCTCATCGACAAACTCATCTCAAGTCCTTTCCGCAAGGAAATACCTATGAGCACACAAAGGACCTTTGTAATCCAATCCAGTCACATTTTTTAAAGTTTTCTGTAGATTAGAGATTACGCTCCTAAGACAGGCCTTCTGAAGAATATGGGGAGAGAGAGGTAGATAAAAGAAGACAGAATCCTTTCCTGATCAAACTCCAGAATCCGGAATATCACACCAGTCGGAGCATCAGACCAAAAAAAGCCAGACGCTAAACGATGAGGTCAGACAAATTCTCCAGTAAAAATGTACGCTGTTCCAGGTCTGAAAACCCGTTTTTCTCCATAAAATAGCAGTTTCCCCAATGACTGTTTCTGAATATAGGAAATTTTCTTAAGTACCCCTACAACTTCGTTTTTCGTTTTGAAAAATACGCCATCATCTGTCACCATGAACAGAAGCTCTCTAGGCATGATTTCCTCTGTATAAGGACTGGCCATGTGTATCATTGAAGGACTTCAAAAGTTTGTTTAATTTCTCAAGTAACATTACCCACTGCCTCCAACTTACCCAGCAATGTGGGGGCTCCTCCCAGACCTTGCAATTGCCCCAAAGTGCCGCCGGGCCCCTCAATCGGATCAAATGTAGGGTTGTCGATGCCGATTTTAGAATTCTGAGACAACTTCTTGAGGCGGATGGAGGAATTGACATCCAGCTCTTGCTTGCTGCGACCTTCTTCCTCCTTTCTCCTCCTCCTCATGTCCTCCTGCTGCTGCCGGATCTTCTCCAGCTGTGCGCTGCGTCTCACGGGCAGGGTGCGCGCCCCCAGATCGCTGGGGCAGTCCACGGGCATCTCCCTGTGCCACTGAGACTCCTCCAGGCCCTCGGCTGGGCCTCCGCCGCCCCCCTCGGCATCCGACTCGGTGACGTGGCCGTTCATGTACGAGGTGGTCATCCCTGCCGTTCTCTGGGGCTCAGCCTAAGTATCGTAGGGTGTCTGCGCTACGACGGGGAATTTCTGCATCTCTGCAGGGCAGCGGCCATGACACAGTTTTCTTCTACTGATCCTTTCACCTGCAACGAAGATCGAGAGTCAGAACTGGCCGTACAACACCTCAGCACAACAAAATCACTGGGTTCTCAAGCACAAATCCTTTTTTCAGCCTTTAACATATGTTGAAAGGGAAACATCAATGACTTCATGTTTTCAAGCTTTCTTTGTCACATACACAATCATACACTATACTACAGTGTAGTGAAGTGGATTGTGTTGAAGAAATATGCAATACAAAGGAAAGCAAAACACAGGGCTCCCATTCAAAGTCAAATGTTAAATAAATTCCCTGACTATCACCTGACTTTCACTACCTAAAAAGCTTAATTTCCATGACCTATGATGGATGGAAAAACAGGCAGCTTTTGTGCTGAGCAGACAAAAAACAGCCACAGTATTTTCAATCTGTAAGTTTTATTTACTAGTTAACATTTTCCTGGTATGCTTGCAAATCTTGACTGAAGTCATTTCCCGTTGTTGGCAAGTGGAGAGGGTACATACGGGTGCCGAAAAATCAAGGAACCAATAACAACTGCTCACGCAATATGGGAACCATGTGCAATAAACCGATAAGGAAAAATACTGCATGGAAAACACAACATTTTGATCAATGGCGACAACTAAATTCCCTGATATTCCATGATTTGGCCCAAAAAAAAAAAAAAAAACCTTGACTTTAAAATTCCATGATATTCCAAAAATTTCACGAACCGTGGAAATTCTGAAATAGGTATAAAAAGATAAAAATTAATTCCAGTTCCAGGAATCTGCATGTTAACAGTGCTTTACCAAGAAGCGAGATCAGGGAGCAGAAGCCCTACGTATAGACACTAGATGCTACTAGCTGAAGTGCCGATTACTTTAATAGTAACTTGTAACTTTGTTTAGTAACTTATGTAAATAGGGCTGTCAAAGGTGCAGGCAATAAGGGTCACGCAACACTTCCTGGTTTAACCCAAAGTTACTGAAGGGGGCAACAGTGCTGAAGAGCACGCTAACATTCTGGATTCCCTGGTTAGGAGCAGTTAGAAATTTCTCCGTCCTTTGAAAGACAAACGTTTTTTAAAAAATGTAATTTAGGTGACAATAGCGCTTATAAATAAATAAATAAATAATAGTATCCGCAACCTCAAAGAAGCCAATTGAAACCAAGAAATTCAAACTTAAAAGTGAATCACAATTGACAAAGGTCTCAGGCTGACACAAAGCATGTTCCTCAGCTCTGCAATTTCATTGTGCACCTTTGAACTCCCAGGGGCAGGTCAGATCACACAGCTCCTCAAGCACCTTCCCTGCTGCAGCGCGAGGGCTTAGCGCCGAGATAAAACCGTCACACTGACGATATGGTTTATGTGGATAAACGAGAAAGCAGATGCCCAACGAAATAAACAGAAACCTAAATCTCACCCACAAGATATTTTCATCTGTCGATTAATAAAAAAATGCCTTTGTGAGAAGGGAAATTCAAATTGAAATTCTTAAAGTAATTAAAGGTAACTAAATATCTCGTAACACCTGAACTGCGGACATACCGTGAACAAGATAATTCTGCCGTTAAACATCATTATTTGTTAAACAGAGGCAGGAAAATTAACAGGATGTATTACAATATTATGCACAAACCTTATTATAACTGTTTAGTTCAGCTTAGTGTTTTTTCACCGTACAATATTACGCTATTAGAAAACCAGCTAATAAAGTGAGGTCTCCCCCAGCTTACTACCTTCTGTGACCAGGTACATTTTTATCAATGCTACACCCCCAGGCAAATAAATGCGCCAGAACCAAGGGGCACGACATTAAGCTTGGGCCAGTTTTTATGCCTAGGTGTGGATACAAATTTCATTATGAGATTAACAATCAAGGATATTTATGAGACTCCCAACAGCTGGCAAGGTAGTAAATGACAGAGAGAGAGAGAGAGAGAGAGAGAGAGAGAGAGAGAGAGAGAGAGAGAGAGAGAGCGGGGAAAAAGGGAAAAGAAGCAAAAAAGATAGAGAGAATGTGTTTGCAAAGTGACACACGGAGAGCTATAAGATGGCAGCTGGAGGATTACAGCTAAGCCCGGGCTGAAGCCCTGCCACCCGGCCATCTTAAGGTGCCCTCCTTTCCTCAACCAGAACACCGTGCTGAGAGACAGACCATCATGGTCCAAGGTTGCTTCAGCAGTGTAATCCTACCGTCTGCTTCGCTGAGACAACCCAGGCCTCTCTAAACAAGTCTATCAATTCACACCAGTGAAACAGCTAAAAACAGAGGCAATCTTCCACAGATAGGCCAATTCAGGCCAGCTCTGCACTGATATCGCTCTTTTGACATAGTGCAGGGACAAAAGTCATGCAAGAGCATCCTGAAGGTCGTACAATATTGGGGGGGGGGAATCGTTTTAGGGCAGGATGATCAATGTACATTCCAATGATTATTTTCAGATATTCTAAATTTTTTTACAAGAGCAGCATTTCATTCATTTTATGCATATACTCAGTTTTAGTAATTCAACATCAGTCAAACCCATATCTACCCTCTGCTAAAGGTAAACTCCATATAGACACAGGGGAGCTGTAAAGGGGAAGGGTGGGGGTGAGGGAGGTGGGGTTTAGGGCGATTCCAAAGGACCCATGAGTGAAAGGGGACCTAAAAATTTGGGACATTACTGGATTAGTCTGGGCTGGAGGCCGTGTCCAATCCTACTTTCAAGGGCTGCAGACTGTGGCACCCCTGAATAGACCCGACAGCTATATGACTGCAGACCTTCGCTCAGACCTCACACGCTGCTCCGAAATCTCCCGACCTCAGAGGTGCAAAATGCCCCTCATGGGAGGACGGAGAATCCTCCCCGTGATCTTGTGACCTTGCAATCTTGCAGCTGGACCACAGTGTTCAAACAGCATCTCTCCAGCAGCAGACTGATAACCCCCCCCGACCCCCAGGTTCATGACAGCCCTGCTGCATTCCGCTCCACCCCACACACATTCAATATCTATATCTTTGGGTGTAACCCTAATGACATCCCGAACCCCTACCCAGCCCTAACCTGAACCACAAGTAACCAAACAAAATACAAGACTTTCTGCATCTTTAGTTTTTTGATTGCCGTCACAGATTTTTTATAAAACTGAATTTCCCCTTGTGGGAACCAAAAAAGGGTCCCAACAAGGTCAAAAGACCAGGTTTTTAATAACGTGGGGACATTTGGTGCCCTCAACATATATATGCGCGCACACACACACACACACACACACACACATACACACACACACACACACACACACACTCTATCTGAAGCCTCCTCAAGAAAAACAGCCCAGGCATCTCAGGTATGGAAAGGGCCCCATTTTGTGTGACCTCGGGACATTAATATAGTGGATTGGGACAGAAGAAGTTCTGGGAAGACGTGAGCCCATCTTAACCATCAGCAGCTGTGGCCCCTCCCTCCAGCACCTCCAGGGGTTTCTGGTGTCTGTATACAAACTGTTCGGTTATCAAGCCCAAAGTGCAGCTCTCTTGCAGGGACCTTGAGAGAGCAGCCGGACAGTGGCTTTAATCCCGTCATTAGTCTTGGATTTAGCTGAGGATTAAAGCCGCAATTCCACCGTCTGCCGACGTGAAAGGAGTGTGAGAAATCAACGCTTCTCGGGCTCGAGTTTATAAGCTGGCTGGATGGACGGCAGATGCATGGCAAGTGTCATGAGATCCTCACCAAGGTTTTTTCTAAAAACTTTTTGGGGTGAAATTTTTATTTTAATATTGTGCAAAAAAAACACCATATGACTTAATAAAACAAGTATATGCAAGGTTCAATTTCCATACGAGCCAAAAATGAGAATCGACAGGCACTGAATAGGATTAATTAAGTAATTAAGTCATTACTTGAAGTAATTTATAGCTGTTTACGCCCGTTACCTGGCTGGTTTTAGTCATTGCCAGTGTCTCCTGCTTCACCTTGCTGTTGTGTGCTGCTGTCTTAGAAACTTGGAGCCTGGAAGCAGCCTGCCTCACAGTGTAGTCTTATGCCAGCAGAACCAGGATTAAACCAGGATTAAACCAGGATTAAACCAGGATTTAAGAATGCAGATTTTTTTAAAATATAGAGTGGTTTCTTAATTTTTTCCAGAGCTGTATTAAAATGGGCACTAAGTGACTATGTTTCCCTTTGTATGATGTGGGAACAAAGTGAGAAAACACAAACTCCATAATCCACAGTCTACTCATAATTATAAGTTCTTATAATTATGATCTAAAACATTAACCTTATGTTTCCCAACTTTAAAGGAGAAGCATGAAATCCAATATAAGAAAAGCAAAGTATCAGGATTTAAGGGTCTTCATTTGGAAAAAGATCTAGTGGTTTTAGCTACTACGAAGAAATTAAGAGTATTCCATACACAACGTTTACATGGTTCACAAAATACCTGTGCACTACACTACAAACACTTTTAGCGTATCTTTTGTCCATTTACGGTGCTAATAGAACCATTAAATAGAAAAAAATGCCAGATAGACAGAAACACTGCCAATTTAAACTGATTGTCAACTTCTACTTTGGAAACAAGTCATTCAAGATGATAGGAAAATTGTTCAAAGTAGTGGTTTCTCTGAGAAACATCCGCGGCACTCGCAGGCCGACATCTCTCACACGGCGTTTCTCGCATGCTTTCGTCTGTAGAGTTCGCACTGCCCTCTTGCCTGTTGTTATGCTGGGGATCACTGTGCTGTGACTGCTCAGTGATTCACCATGACAACGGCTCTGTCAGCTAGCAGTCTTGAGGCTAAGAAAGGAGGGGGGGGGATGGGAAGACTTACCCAAAATAACTAATTTGTCTGTCCCTTTCCTCGTCTTCCCCGCTTGTTCCTCTTGCCCACGTTGTCCGAGCACTCTGACCTCAGGGTCCCAGCAGGCCGGCACAGTTGAGCACCGATTGTCCACGTAAAAGCAGGAACGAGCTTCCGTCAAGAGCTGGGGAGGAAGAGACCAGGGCCACAAGAATGAAACTCCAACTGGTCACTGGAGGCTCTGGCAGCATTCCGTCATGGGACAATAATGGAGGCCTGGTCACACTGGCGGACCACTTACAGACTGGGGCAGACACCAAAATAAAAAAGACTCAGCCAACATTTTTTTGCACTTTAGCCAAACAACTGAAAACCACAAAGAAAGAGCAATTTTAAAGGGAGGAGACATTTACAACCTTTATACAGTCCTGCAGTTTTGCTGTATAATTCCAGAAAGCACTGCTGATTGTTATACCTAACATACCGACGCATACCTGTGACGCCATGCCATTTAAAGACATACAATAGTTCTGTTTTACAAGTTCCCTTTTATGCTTTTTCCAGGGCAGTAAGATCAGATTTTATTCATGAAACTGAAAAAGATGAAAGCAAACAATGTTCATAAGTCGTTAGGGGGAAAAAAAAAAGTAAAAAGGGGAAATCGAGCACAGGAAGAATGTAACATGCGACTTCAGAGCCCTTTCAGCTGTACAGAGTGTGTTGACAGAGGCCGTTTGAGAACGCAAGCTGGTATTCCGCCTTTTGAGCGTGGGGGCCCCCCCCCCAAAAAAAAAAAAAAAGATATTAAGGCCGCTTCACGTACCCCCCACCCCCCACAGACAATGTTCGGCCCCCAGCCTCTTCTGTTGGGCAGCAATAGCAGGAATGCGACGTGCCCTGGCAGTGTGGCAGCCCAGCACAGGAGCATTACTGCGCAGAGCAGCGCATGCCTCCATCTGCCATGCTCTGCAGGCACATGCATCCACATGGGAAAGACGGCAGGTCGGAGGAGCTATGAAAGGAGGTGAAGAGTGGACCTCAAAGGGGAAAACTGCGGGAGATCAGAAGAGAGCGCAGGTGTGTTACCGCTACACGTGAGCGTTTCCACATTCAGTAAAAACACTGACTCAACAAGCTTACACATATACAAGGAGTGATGTAGTCTTGCTTTTACCTTCGATTTGTTCCGCAGATGCTTTCATCCCAAGTGAGAAGGCAAGGCCAGCCAGTACCTGGAGCAATTGGGGGGTTACTTGTCTTGCTCAAGGGGCTGATAGTGACATCATGCTACTGAGCCTGGGATTTGAACTGGTGACATTCTAAGCATAGGCACGGTGTCCTAACTTGATGAGCTGCACATCGGCCCCTTTCACTGAAACGTTCCATTAATATGTTATCCTGTGAATCTTCAGTACATTGGGTGGTTAAGTCCCCTTAGCAAAACCGAACACTAAACTTAAGCCATAAGCCAGCCTGTTACGCTCCTGTTTAGGCATCCAAGAATTGTGAGAAACTGACTGCGTGTTACAGCTGATATTTCATAATGACCAGCTCCTTGGGCCCATTATCGAAATGCCCGGGACTTGATCAGCTACCATAGTGAGTAAAGAGAAATACTTTCATTATCAGCCTTTGGAATGTCAATGACGTTTGGAAAAGAGTTTCAAGCCATTTCAACACGCAACACAGAGAACACATTAAGCAACGCTGGTGTGAGCTCATAGGAGTTCCTTCAAGGAAAGGAAACGCCCTGAACTTGCCACCTAAAACAACTCACTTTTTGAGTTTTGGCTAAGGGACGGCAGTGTATGATAAGCTTTTCTTTCCCCACCCCAAACGCAAAACTCCACAGATCCCACCTCAAAATTTTAGGAATTTATTTAGAAACATACATCAATGACTAAGCTAATGTTTGGTGTTGAATCGGTTAAGATGCCGATTCAAATCGCATCAGCCTGTGATGTCAGAATTGGTCAATTTTTGGGGGATGAAAATCCTGCTTCCAGGCTGCATGCTTTCGTGCTTTTGGTAGATGCAAAGTAGCCGGTCAGGCACGTGATTTGCCAGAAACGCAGGAAAGCAGGGGAAGATTCATTATTATTCACAATTGAAACAGCAGCTGATTACTACGACACTTTTGGGAAACTTTTTTTTGTGTTTTGTTGTGCAGAATGGTTAAGATAATCTTTGTGCTAAGCTGGCAACAGCAGAGTTAGACAACTACTGAGATAATGGAGATGATTGCATTGAACCATCAGCCATTTTCCATAGGGGAGGATTAGAGATTTCGTTGACACAAGAAGTCTCAAAGTTCCAGCCCATGACATGTTTATGATTCATTATTTAATCTGTCTTGCAGATTGAACTTTCATTTTCCACAGAATAAAATGTAATGTAATGTCATTCCGCTAATCTGTGCCAGCAAGCATGGCAAGTTTCACTGCTGGCAAACGGCTCAGAGGTAAACCAGATATCAGTTTTGGGGATATTACACAAAATCTCTCTGTTATCGTTATCGGTCAAACTTTCCACATAGGCGCACCACTAGTCGGTCCAAGTGAAAGTAGCCAATCAGGTAGTGCTTCCTTCATGCGTTGTTATTTTCCTGTGCTATTTAGTGGTTGGACTTTTCGAAAAATTCACACTGGTCGTTAACAATAACAATAAATATTCATGCACAGATTTGGCTTTCTTTGTACTCCATAAATAATATGTAAGTTACTGTGGTTAGACCTGTGAACTTTTTGAAGCGAAGCAAAGAAAAAAAAAAAAAAAACAACAACACTGAATTTAGGTTAACACTGAATTTAGGTTAACACCGAATTTAGGTTAACACACAGACAGTCCACACCCTACTGGGAGTTGAGAGGGAGCAAGAACGTGGACTGTGGCTCCCTGAGGACTGGATTGGAAAACACTGCTGTAGCACATTCCAGGCAACACAGGACTAGGTATGGTCACCCTGCTTGGGATGCCTGTCAATCAGAGCACACACACACAAAGACTAGGGGCAAATTAGTGACACCAATTCACCTGTTTTTGGACTTCAGAAGGAGACCAGGGGCCTGTATCATAAAGCTGGATTTTTTTGCTTAGTCAGATAACATTTCAGATTTAAGGTAGTCTGGGCTAAATGTAAGTGAACAAAGATAAAGTCAGTTAAAACTGGGGGACCTTAAATCCAACAAGCTATCCTGCTAAGCGAGAAATCGGGCCACGTGATACAGGCCCCAGGAGAAGGGATGAAGATGCAAACCCCACACACACACAAAGACCTAGGAACTGAATCCACAACCTTCAGTGTATGAGGCTATACCATGACCCAACAGGACACCATGCTGCCAGTGCTCAAACTGGGCTTCTCTTCTAGTCAGTGGTAAAGGCTGATCTGTGTGGGCCTTTCCACGACATTCACTATGCAAATTCTGTTTAAAACAGGAGGAAAGGGCCTTACTTATCAAACAGCAACAGGTGAATTCCTCCTTCTGTGTAAATGTCTGATCACAACCACTGAAGTATACCAAAACAGTAGCAAAGTCCAGTCTGAGGGTTTTTGTGTAAAGTTTATAAGCCTGTTACCATGCTCATTCACAGGTAATATGCCAATACACACAAATTGTGCAATGCTGATACATAATCATGGTGGGACCCGTCTGGCTGTCCTTAGGCGTATGAAAACACACCCCTACAGGACAAACCTGTAATACAGACAAGCGTCAACTTGCTAATCAGGATTATGCCTGCGCACCCAAACAGTACGACATAAGCACCCCCCTGCAAAGTTGACAATGGACTGACCCATGCACTGACAGCACTCAAAAACACCACTTTTACATAATTCACAGAGTAGTATCCTCTAATATCTTACTCAGTACAAGTCCATTAAAATTTCTGCATTTTACCATATTTACGTGCATTTTTATTCTTACCAAAACCTAAGCATCAATACTCTAAAATGCCCATTTTTAATATTTTTAATATTTTAAAAAACTAAATCTAATCAGTTCTTTCTTAAATCTACATGGTGAATGCCGATCCATACCTATTAGACAGATCGGGCATCGGCCGTACGTGAGCGATCCACGTTCGATACTTATTCGGGTTTCTGCAGTCCGTAAAAAGATCCCATTTCTTCTTAAATCGATTTGTGCAAACAACCGCACGACAGCTCTTTGCCACTATGAGCAGCATCCACGCCGAGCGCCGGCGTTGCGCGCAGTCTGGGCGCGAGCGCGGTGACTTAGGCTTGCTGTGACCATTTTATTTTATATAGCGTATTTTCACATTACATGTGCATACCCTTTGCAGCAGGAGGAGAATATCAGATATGTGGGCGACGATTTTATGCTTGAAACAACTAGTAGCACAGCGATCTTTGTGAATAAATAAATAAGTTTTGAGAGGTGGAAGTAGTGCTGAGTGGAAAATCCCACTGAACAAAGCGCACGCAATTACACGCGAGTAATATGAAAAAGCAAATGGATAATTTGGGAGTCGCTAGCTTGGGCTGTTTTGCGTACTCGCTACACTTTGTGATATACAAGTGTACGTGTCTGGCTGCATTTTCGCTATTCTTAATCCAGGAGGAGGATCTCTCCCGCAGCCGTGTGTGTGCTGACAATGGCAAAGTAACAAGTGTTTTGCATGTAAGGGCGGTAACACCAGCAATCTGTCGAAACATCTAGCGAAAGTCCATCACACGCATATGGAGGAATGCCCAGGTTTCGGCTGCCTAGCTCGTAGTTTATCTGTCGTTGCCCCAGGTATGTAATGTTTACTAGCGGGCAGGAGCCCACACACGGTGTTAAATTATACGAATACGGATTAATGATTAAAAGTTACCATTAGCTGACTGATTGTTAATAATCCAGCATATACATGTGTGTATATATGTGTTACATTGTCTCAAAGTTAGGAAAACAGTATTTTCGCCAAGTATTTAATCCTGGTGATTCTATAAATTTAACAGAATAATCTCAGTCTCCTCCCAGACTTACATCTTATTAATCAAACACTAGTATCGGATCGGTACTTGGGATCGACCTATACCCAAAACCTAGGTACTGGTATCGGTATCGGAACTGAAAACGCTGGATCGGTGCATATCTAGAGTCAAGTCTGAAACCACTAAATTCACCTAATTCTGGATTGATGTAACCAACACCAAGACCCAGAATGTGGGTCATTTGAAGGTAAGCACCACACGATGCACCGCCTGTTTATGGTCACTTCTTATATTGCACTCTCTTTTGTCTTACATTGTCTTGTCTTTTGCTGCACTTTTTTGTTTTGTCCTGTATTGTGCCATTGTTTGATCTACTGTCCACCCATTCACATGCCCCTGAACATGTTGGACTGGACATCTCAGTCAGACAGCTTTCACTTCCCAAGCTGTGATTTAAACTGAGTGTCAGACCTGTTAAACTGAATTTAAATGTGCTTGTGTATTTATGCCAGTACATTTAACTACCATGTATACTGTCTGTATACTGCACTGTCCTAACTGTGTGAGCACGTCATTTACACTGTGTGTACACTGTGGACCATGAGCTTCGCGATTCATCTTTCTGTATCATGGTACTTTGTGAGATGACGTGATAAAAACTTTGAAACTTAGTACACGTCGCTGAGGACTGTGACCGATCTGGACCAATGTTCTGCGGCTGTACCTCGCCCAAAATGGACAGCACTCTGAACACATTCTACAGAATGGTCTTGGGTTTATGGATGGCACTGCATTAAGCACGGTTGCTTAATGTCTGTGCTCATGGGAGTTTTACAGAGAAATGTTCTAAAGGGCAGAATGAAAAATGATTGGCTATCTCTCTGAACCAATCAGGTTGTAGAGGAGGTGGCTTTAAGCAACTAAAGGAGGTGGGACCAAGACATCTGACTGGTTGGTCCAGCCTCCTCTACAATCTGATGGGGTATCACTCAGTAAGTAAGGGTAAGTAAAACTCCCACGAGCAATGTCCACACTGTAACAGTTCAACCTTCACAACCAATAAAGATATCAAAAATCTGACCTCACTATGTAGCGTCTTGAAATTTAAAAAATGTTGTTAAGAGTGGTCACATAAGCCTATTAATGAGCTGAATTTAAGATGGTCACCTTCAACATAGTCCCCACAGGGGTGTTCACACATACCACACCCAGCAATCACTGGCCTAATTCAAAATGGCATGGGTTAGGGTTAGTCCAGCATTAAGGCATCTTAAAAATATGTGGATGGTTCCAGACTTTTGACTGACCCTGTAGTATTTACAAAGCGCAATGAATTTATTATGAGCTCTTCTTGCTGATGAAATTCCCAGAATTTAAACTAGCTGTAATGACCATTCAGGCTTTAGTGACAGTGTCTGTCATTTATATTCATGTAGAATTTGTCAGTGGGAGCAGCATCATGAAACAGGACTAGGTATGTTTGCTGTATGGACATGATGTGGTCTAAGGCAGTTTGATATGACGAGTTATTAAAGTGTTACAATTTCACATAAGTTAATTATTGTGGTCATTTCCCATAGTGTCTGCTAATAAATACCACAGATGTCCATCTTAATATGACCTCAATGCTAGAAAAATAAAATACAATGTATCCCTATATCTTTATGGTTAAATTTTATATTTTAGTCTGTGGTGATTTCCCTGCTACTAAAACAAAACGTTTGATAACACAACAAAACACTGGGAAAAAAAAAAGCCTTGCAGTGCTTTAAAATGCAGTAGTGAGGGAGGGGAATATGTCACCGTGGAAGAGAAACAGGTTGTGATTTTTTTTTTTTTTTTTTTTTTTTTTTTTAAATCACCTCCAATCAGCTCCGCAGTGCTGACTTAACATTCCAACACTGCAAACCGTCAGGCCGAAAATTCCACGTTTGCACGCAAGCGGAGATGCTCGTACCAGCAACGGCAGAGAGGCCGGCATGAAAGAGAGCAGGAGCGTGACGTGGAAGGAAAGCGAAAGAAAGAAAAGGAAACAAAGAGAGAAAAAAGACAGAGGGAAAGAGGGAGGGGGAGAAAAGGAAGAGAGAACGATTATCAGTCTGGGAAAAACAAGCACAGATAAGGAATTAACAACACTGACCATGGGAGGCCATTGCACCAACACAGAAAAGAAACAGAGGGAGAAGGGAAAAAAAACTGGGTGGGAGGGGGCAGAGTGCCATGCCAGACAGTCTAGAATAGAATTTCTAGGATGAGCTTCTATATTCTTTTTGCAGTCATCACTCCGATGTACTGAACTACACACCTCGACCCTGAGTGGCCAGCAGCCAGCCAAGTTAGGCAGACTCTTTGAAGGGCGACACAAACGTCTCCCAACTTCACCTGCCACTTTTGGAGTTAAATAGGAAACAAGTCAGAAAAGCCACAAAGTCTTTAATCTTCAGAGCAAAATTCCTTTTCCCTCAAAGTAGGCTAAGTTCCTCTAAGCATCTTTGATGTCTTTTAGATGTTAGGCCTGTTAGATCTGAAGCAGAAGCTGTACTGTTACACCCATTTGCACTGGCTGCACAGTCAGTGAACACAGTTCAACCAGGTGAAAAGTCAGACATGCAGCCTCCTTACCAGCGACCACTGCTGACCCCAAGTCAGATTTCACGACAATCAGGGCAATGCTGTCGCCTTAAATCACAGCACAGGATACGGGAACAGAAGTTGTGGCATTAACCTTACAGCTTTCCAAGGCATCTACTCCTCAACTTAAGTATGCAGGGCAGCTGAGAGAGTTAACAATTAACTCCCCCGATCCATTGAACTTCATGGAAGGACAAGTGTGATACTGTGTGAGTAAATGGGGGGGGGGTTAATTCACCAACACGTCGACTGCTTTTGATGCGAAGAAATAAAATCTAACGTTTGCACCTAAACCTTTGCAAGATTCTGCACAGCCCAGCCAGAAGAGCTGCATTTTCAGAGGAACGCATACTGACACGTGCAACTGTTTTGTAACCCCAATAGCAGGCGCAGGGGAGACCACAGACAACAGTTTAATTCTATTAATTTTCATTTGTATAAAATATTGAGATGTGTGTGTGTGTGTGAGAGAGAGACAGAGATAGAAGACATTTCTCCTCTTTTAAAGTTGAACTAGTTTGCTAAACATCAGTGATATTTGGGGGAATCCAAGTTATGGTCACTAAGATTACTGTACCCCTTCAAACAACTGTCACCATTCAGAAATTGTCCCCAGACTCCCCTAGTAAGCTGTGACTACTTATAATGTGCCATTATTTGGCTTTATTGGCGACATTGTCTTTACATGTGCTTGTACATATAAGTACATTTCATGTACTAAACTCCCTTGTGTTCTTCTTTGTGTTCAGCTTACAGCCTGACCTCCATGTTTATCTTCGAGATAAATCCCATTTGCATTCAGGTGAACTGGTCAGCCGCTCTAGGTGTTAAACTTTGATAAGCTCTCAGCAGGATGTCAGTCCCAAGGACAAATGGATACCTCTGAAAAGTTCTCCGTTCCATACATTTACTTGATCTCTTCCACCCACCTTAAAGGAACAACAACAACAACAAAAAGGCTTTTTTTTTTTTTAAAAAAAATTGGTCATTGTGGAAAAAAAAACGGGCTCCTTTGCTACAGCAAACAAATTACTAGAGGAGGAAACTGGGAAGAGTTGATCAGCCTCATGGTGGGACAGGTAAACAAACAAAACAAAGCAAAACAAATAAATAGTTTACTCTAAATTTCATGAGCAAAGGTCTGCATCACAAAGCTGGATTTTTGAATTAGCAAGATAACATCAGATTTATGGTAGTCTGGGCTAAATGTAAGTGAATGAAGATAAAATCCATTTGAACTGGGGTACCTTAAATCCAACAATTTATTTAGCCAACAAACAATTCTCGCTTTGTGATACAGGCCTCAAATACAGCTACTAAACGAGGCCGGTTCTCCCACTCTCTACACACTCCAACTAAACTTACATTACACCCTTAAAAATTAGTCAGAGGTATGCGGATGGGGTTGTCCCTTCACCTTAACCCTTCCCTGAAACATCCATCCCCTTCTGTGTTTCACAATCATACTTATAAACCCAGAAGTAAATCATCCTGCTCCATCCTGATAATTAACGCATGAATTCCACAGGGCTGAAATTTCTATGAATTGAATGATTAACTGTCAGGTCTCCACCTCTGTGAGAATCCCTTTACATATATGGGGTCCGCACCCATTCCCGTCATAATGCATTACAAATGTAAAGCAGGAAGGTTGTTGTTTTACTTTATTTCCCCCTTTGAGCCTATGCTTGTGTACAACGGCCCAACGTCTGTGACCTCTGCGTCTTGATGTGACCCCGAGTCTCTGGCTAGGATTAGCCCATATGCATCACTGATGACCTGTTTGCAAATGATGACCTGAGAAAGTTAACGCATAGCATTCCATTTTAAAATGTGAAAAAGAAAAAAAAAAAAAAAAACCTTTCACAGGCTTGCCATTGTCATCGTTTTTGCAAAAGATTATTATTATGAATTCATTTGGTTTTGAATATCCTTTGAAAAAGATACTAATGTTGTAAATTCCTAAAATTAAAATACTTAAAAATAATGCATAATGAATATATTTACCGACTGAAAACAAAAACTGAAATCATATTGGGAGTTTACTTATATATTAACAGTAATGATTCATATCTGCAGAAATACTTATGGTCTGCTTCTTACAGGTTAAGGCTAACAAAACAAAGACAGGAAACACTGAATCGGAATCAATGCTTCAACTGTTACATATGTAGCATTGCTTATATGTTATCTAAACCTCCTGCCTACAACTACAACAGTTCATACCTCTGAAGAGAGAGAAACTATATTCCCTTAATCATGGTTATACAGAACTCCAATGGATTTACTTACATATATTTGAATGTTAGATGATGTAGCAGAACCACGTGCATTTTAATTGAAATACGTATTGGCACATTCCCCTATTAACTGTAACAATAAAATTACAATTCAGCATCATCACATTAATAACAGCAAAACAGTTGAACGTGTGAAAAATAAATTCACATAGGAAAATTTTTATCCTGCAAAAATACAGATGCCCCCTAGAACACTATGAGTATGTCTGATTATGCAGGCCTCCATGTTAGGCTGTTGTACATGGCAGAGCATTTTGGCAATCTGCAGATTCAGAAGCCAGGCCATATTTCTGGTACTGTAGCAGAACTCTGTGTATTAACTGATTTTCTGTTTAACACCACAGCAAATGGTGCTTGGCATCAAAATGAACAAGATTGGCAAACAGACCATGATATTATATATGACAAAACACAAAAATCTGATCACTACAGTAGCCAGAATTTGTTGTTCTTTCAGTTTTTATACACAACCTGAAGTTTTGACAGCTTGGAGCACAGTGGCTCTTCTCTGTGCAGCCCGCTGGCTCTCAGATAGATACTCCTGTGCCCTCTGGTTTGAAACTGGACACAGTGCCCATCAGTGCAGACGTGCCACAGGACTCCGTCCTCACCTCGCACTCTCTGCAGAGCTGCCACCCCCGCAGCGGCACAAGACAGTTAAACCGAGAACCAAGAATGAGAAGGCTTTTTGAAAGACGCTATACACGTGTTAACAGCAGATGGCACAGGGGATTTCTGCAAATGAGGTAGGCAGGAAAAACTCCAAAATGCATTCCTGACAGGAGTGCTCATTGAGCACTGCGGAAAACAGGTAGTTCCCAGAAGCTGCCCTGCACACAGTGACCATGCGAGTTTGACATGTGACATTAAACCAAGTGCCATTTAGGATTCAGAAACTTTTCACATAGCTTTTCATATATTTTTAATTGACTCAGCCAGATCATCTGATTCACTCACAGCAATCAATTAAAAAGAATGAATAAATAAATAAATAAATAAAAGGCTTCCTGGAAGCTTTCAGATCAGCGTTCATGTACCCTAATCCGACTAATAAGGCTATATAAAAGAAGACCCACATAGAATGCCCAAGACATGACCCAACTAAGCCAGAGTGTGCAGCAGCAGATAGAGAGATAGCGACACAGATGCCAGTGTGTAACAGTTCATACCTACACTATATTTTATAATTGCTTCATCTAACACAATACCCAAGTATTACAATTCGTACATCAGCACCCAAATTTAAAATGAATTTAAGAGTAAAATGTGCTTATTAGTGGCATGGTAGTGACAGAATATGTAAGCACCGCCAGAAGGCACATTAAGCCGGGATTCTTTCCAACCCTACGTTATATATAACGTGGCAGGCTCAAACTTACGACAAGAACAAAGACACTTGAGGGATTAATCCATCAAGTGCGAGAAAAACCCAATGCATCACTGGCAAACCCAGCCTTCTCAAATGATACCCTTACAACTACCTGTATCGAGCACCTACACGAATTAATACTATGTCAGTGTTATGGGAAAATATGTTCTGTGGAAATCCATCTTCTTCCCCACAGATAGGCCTATATGAGAGGGCGCCGATATGTGAGGCAAAGGGAGTCCGATTTGAGGTACAGGATGGGGCGCGTAAGCACTGCTGCTCAGTCCGGGGACAGGTGGGACATTCACGCAACCCTATTGTGACACAGAGGACAGATTCTCTCAAATATTACAACCCTGATACACGAGAGCCATAAAACACGGAATTTTTAATATACACAGTAGCCCAACCCAAGGATTTCATTCTTTGTTTCTGAACAAAAGAGGGAATGCGGCGACTTATAAAAGCTGCTACGGGGCAGCAGCAAGTCAGCCGCGTTAAGTTCGGTGAAAACCGCCCGGCTACGCAGAAGTCTGGGTCAAACACTCCGATCGCAGCTCCACATTATAAAACATTGATAAATGCAAACTGTCTAAATAATGTATAAAAAAGTAATACCGGAACACCATTTCACACATAGTGACACTTTAACAGGACCGAAATGTGACAGCTTGAGAAACCTTAAGTTTGCTGTCAGGACGCGATCTGAGGACTTCAAGTCCTATGCTGACATACGCATATAACATTATAATAAGAACATCTGAACATTAGTAGGCAGCAAACGCGTACACACGACTATATTAAGGAAAATACACTTTAATAGTAGATGTGATTAAGTGTACACCCTACAAAAAAAATCCATAATTATATATTACGCTTATTAAAATGTGCAGCTAACAAGCCGCAAATTAATGGACACCTAAGTTTATACTAATACTTCAGGCTTTGTAAAGTTAGTATGTGACCAACTAGCTGTTTGGTTAACTACTAACATCTGGCACATTACATGTGAAGCACCTCTGCTTTACTTTTTATTTTAAAAGAGTGTGTAGCTTAAAAATAACACGTCATTTATGCTATTTCCAGGGCGCCTTTCACACGGCTCTTTAAAACGAAGGGAATTCAGCAGAAACAGCAGCAGTTCCTCTGTTATACCAGGAATATTTACTTTATCCTCTAAACGATTCACTCGCACAAGGCAGCAGAACCTTTGAGCAGCGTTTAGCGACCTTCCACTTCCATCGTTTTGACCGTAACCGGGCCGGTGCGGAGCCGCGGCGGGACCGGGAGCCCAGGGCCTGCCGACCGGCGGCGCGTCCAAGTTCCTCCGAGCGCAAAACCTGTTGCAACAATACAGCCGCCGAGAAGGACGGCAGCGACCGGGCAGCCACAAAGAGCGGGGGAAACTACTCACCGGCGCAAGAAGCCGCTCCAAGTAAAAGCACGTCACGGGGGACACTTCTCCCCCAGCTGCCTTTTCCAGAGAAAATATAAAATAAACCTATATAAGTTGGTAACAGCACATTCCCACTTCTACTCGAGCGCTCCGACTGGAGTAAAGAGGATAGTCCACAGTCCAGTTTTCTACAGGCCGACTCCATAGCGCCTCCCTACATCATGAGACATTACTGTTCATTGGGCAACTTTACAATACAGAGCTTGATATACCTAATCTGTTTGTCCAATGAGAGCTCTCTTTACATCCGTGCATTTGAAGTGCCTTTGTCCCAAAGAGGGTATCGTGTATACGGTATATTGATATGTTTAGTGCAAGCTTCTAGCGTGTAACCTGACCAAACTGTCGGATTAACATTTTAATGATAATTCAGTTAACAAAACACACGACTATAATAAATTGACAGAAACATGGAATAAAAATAAAAAAGATTTCCAAATTATTATGAAAACCACCCTCTAGTGTGAATTACATGGATATATTCAAATATAATATGATTAGTCATATAAGCATAGTTATAAGCACCTTATCCATTTGTTATAACTCCCTAAAATTCTTTGGAAGACCGCAATGATGAGAGTAGTGTAACAAGTCAGAAGTCTATTCCCCGTGAGAGAAGTGCATTTCTATATGATTTTTAAAGTTTATGTTAACGTCATGCAGCTTCCCCGCGAAGAGGTATAGATAATAGATGGATGGATGGATGGATGCTAATGTCAAATTCTATATAAATGCAAAATACTTGACAATAATAAGAATAATCCTCTAATAGAGAAACCTGAACATGGAAATGTTTATGACAATATTTTATTGGTGACCAGCTGATTTTGAAATGGACAAATAACATGTACAAAATTATAGTCTTTGCAAATAAATTGCATAAATTATATAAATGATGTGGTCATTTTTGTTTTCTACATCTAAATATAAATATAAATGTCCGCTGAATCTCAGTGAAATTTAAAGTAAAAAAAATAGAATTACAGATAAACTTTCAACAATTGTCTGAGTAAATTCAGATCATAAATACAGCATCTTTGCCACTGCCATGGTATGCAGAAAGAAACTAAGACTGTTTGTTCAAGAAAAAAAAAAACTTTATTTCACGTTTATTTATATTCATTTAAAAAAGAAAACCAGCAAGGAATATTTTACATAATCATCAAGAATTGAATATTATTTAATCACTTTTAATATCATTACAGAAAATGTATAGTACAGTTGTTCAATATCTCCTCATTGCTTAGTAATTGTTCAGGAGTGCTGGTCACTTATGTCTGTACAATATCATTCTTTTTCATGTTTTCCCTGTACATTTTTTTTGTAGTTGGTTAAAAAGACTGGCAGCATGTAAAGATGCCGTTTCTTCCTTCTAAAGTTAAATAAAAGGTCGCTTTCCAGTTGCCTTGCCCCTAAGAGGCGGGGACACACCAACTTCGGTGGCGGTACGGAAGCTTCCAGGTTTAGTCCGGCCTGTGTGTGGGTTCGAGCTGGTGACCTCACCCCCTGCCCACACTTTTGGCACTGTGCACATAAACACGACTCACAAGATAAACGACAAGCAAAGCGCTCTGTGAAGCAGTTATGAAGCATACTAATAAGGGGGATACAGCAAAGTCACCTAAGCACAGCTACGGGGAGCGAGACGCGCTCTCCTCTGCCAGAGCACCATAGATTTGGCCTTTGTCATATTCTGCTTTTCATTTTTGACGGTGAGAAAATAAGCTTTTATCCTGGCAGTCTCTCATAGCTTTCTTTTAAATGCTACTGCTATATAAGGTCTAGAACACACAAAGCAATTGCAATGAAAGAGAAAAAGTTGCCTAAATATGATGATAGTAATCATAATTATAATAATATATTACAGAATAAATCTCTTATCTTCTTATAATTTCTTACTTTAAAAGTTAATATATTTCCTTTGTTTGAAATACAATTAAGTTTTTAAATTCTTTTTTTTTCCTCCCATGGTTTCACTAATTTAATATTCACGTAGATTATATTTGATCAATTTCATCGAAACCAATAAAAACCAGCTGTGCCGTTGCATATTACAGAAGAATAATGATATGTGGACATGCACCGTAAAACTCTCCCTCCCCCATGTCTCTCAGGGTGTGCCGCCACCTTCCCAGGGCACAATCATAGTCGGCCGATGACCATGACATCCACGACCTCGCCTTTGTGCAGCTCCACATATTGCTCTGTCTTGGGGGGTAACATCAGGAGCCCGTTGGCACTGCGCATGCTCATCAGCCGACTGCTCACCTGGTTTCCTGTTGGGGGGGCGGGGGGGGACGGTGAGTGTGAGAGTCAGAAAGGCACCATGTGGTTCCTAATTTTAGTCGTGCGTTGAGATGAATGGTGTTCAACTTTCCACAGTCATAATTGAGTCCAGAGAGATTTTTATATATTTTTTATATATTTTATCATACATATTCTAAACTTTAATGTTTGCACTAATTCTTCCTTCACAACTGGACATCTTCTAAACCATCAAAATTTAGCCACTTTGCTTAAGCGTCCTCCCAGGTCTAAGCAAATTCAGGGGCCTGCCTACAGTTGGGGCATCCCTGCCCACCAGGGACCCCCAACCCCCCGTGCCCCAAGACCTCTGACACAATCCAAACAATGGTGCCCACCCAACAGACTCAACTGCCCACCCCAGAATGGCATCCTGGTAATGCCGCTAGTTAAAGTCCTTAATCACTGTGTCCTTCCCCTTGGAGCGGAAGTGTGGCCACATGCACCTGTGCTCTGTGCCCACGGCAGAGGCTCCTGGTGGTGCCAGGTCAGGATGCAGCGGTGGTACTCTGGCCTAGGATCCAGCTTCACATCACAGGACAGCTGCAAAGCCCAAGGGACACACACACACACACACACAGACAACAGACAAAGAGACTCACTAATGGCCACGTGTTCTTAAAAAGGAACAGAGAAATTGCCTCTGCTGCATCGCATGCGTACCCTGGCTTTGATGATGGTTGGTCGGGGATCAAGAATTCCCTGCATCTTCCTTAGGGCAGGAATGACAAAGAGGTTACAGGTCACAACAGCAGACACAGGGTTACCTGCAAATGTACGAGAAAGAGGAGGAGAGAGAGAGAGAGAGAGAGAGAGAGAGAGAGAGAGAGAGAAACACTGTCTGTACGGATGCAGCTGGTTTGGGCTGAAACAAGGCCTCATTTTTAAAAACAAAATAGAGTCACCCCTTCACGTTCATGAGGGTTAGGGGCAGAAGATTCCAGAAAATGTGAAAATTTGTGAATAATCATTATTAAAAATGCTAAATTAATGGCACTGAAAAGTTTAAAAGTTACTGTGGGAAAGGTGAGATTCCACAGCCACAATGATACACAGGACACATCCAAGCCATTTTAACCAAAATGACTTTGAATGTTAAACATGTAGTATGCACATACACTATCAAATATTAAATAACAACAATAACAATAATGATATTTATATATTAGTATTACATAATATAAATATATTATGTACATATATCCAAATTATATTTGGCATTGTTTACATTTTTTTGGCTTTCCCGTCATCCAAAAATATTCCCGTTTAATTGTTCACGGAAAAGTCACGAAAAACTAAAAATGAGACTGTGACACTCGTGAATGTGGAATGAAGACTGTAAAACAGGGAAGGATATGGCAGGTACTGTGTACAAACTGAACATCATATTTCCTTATTATTACTTCTACTATAATTAATATCCTTGTAGTTGCTCATCGAGCAACAAAATGCTGAAATGACTCAGGTGAAGAGCTCAGCTTTAATAATACTCCTAGTGTTAGTTACCAGCCCTCCTGGGATTTCAGGTTACGTTCTGTGTCATTAACTGTCATGCCTTCTGCGGCCACGTCCCACTGTGAAAGGGTGGAGAAGTGTGACACATGCAGCCCTGTATCTGCTCGTGGTCGCAGGGAGGGGTAAGAAAGTGCTGAACAGGCAAAATGGGGGAGGCCGCATACAGCTCTACAGACAAGGCATGAAGAAGATTCTTTGACAGGTAGACATGCTCCACAGAAGTAGAAGCAGCTGTCGTATGGAGGGGACAAGGACCATGGCGGGACGTGGGCGAGGCAGACAGCCTGGGACATCACGCACCCCCGTAGGGAACATCTGTCAAAAACACCTCACAGAAAACAGAACAGGGAGGGCCCAGAAAATGTTTTATCGTCAAGATGATTTTTATTGATCTAAACTTGCTCTTGTGTTCTTAGATGAAATGTTTGGAAGGAAGGCAGTCTATCCAAGCTCAGTGCATTACCATATTCTGTACCTGCTTCAGTGTCTGCCTGGGGGGGCAAGGATGGTAAGGAGGATGATGTAAACCCCCTGTGTGTGCACAGGGGAGGCTGTCTGACCGTCCTGCTGCCTGGGGAATGGTCAGCTAATGGTGTAGGCTAGAGAAGAATCACCCCGGTCTAATTACCCTGAGAGGCAGTCCCCACAGCAGGGGAAGCAGCCCATGGAGGAACAGGCCTGAATCAGGTTGGGGGCCAGGTGTCAAATGGAAGTTTGATTTTGGGACCAAAAAGTGCACTAAAAGGACAAAACTGCGGCAAGAGTGACGCTACGAATACAGCTGATTTTATTAACCACGGCTAGTCTAGCAGTCGGTAGCATGGAGTCACAGCACGAGTGTCTTTTTAAAGAAAAATCATGTAAAGGAATTTTGTTCTGAAAGCACTTTAACCAAATTTAAGAATGTGTTTTCACATGTATGTGACGCTGTGTGACAGCGAGTGTGACATGCTGGAATGACTGCGCCGCGCGACGTGGCACCGAGCTTTTGGCGGCGTGACTCGCAGGAGTGGACCTGTTACGCGGGAAAGCCGACGTCTCGTTTGAAAGACGGGAGCTGGAGGACGTGGCGATTTTAACGCAGAGAGCTGCAGCGTGGGGTCATTTCGGTCCGCGCTGCTTGGAGGTCGGAGAGAATCACACAGCATCCGCGGCCACTTAAGCCCTCCTCCCACACGAGGGGATCTCAGAATTCACCTCTGCTTTGGGCAAACGCCACGCATGTGATCTGCATCAGCAATTGCCTGAGACTCTCTATCACGATTCAGCAGCTGAAGGAGGCTACGCCTTTGCAAATGTCATGATGCAGACAATGTGGGTGCTGTGAAGTGTGCTCATTTGCCAGGGGACACAGGTAGCATGAGAAGAGATTAGCTGAGAGTCTTTTCCCCTGAGCTGGGATTTCTTAAAGCTGATTGGTGGCTGGCTGCCTTCGGTTTCGAACGCCCTTGTGTGTTAACGTGCGGCTCAGCAGGGTAGGACTCTGGGCCAGGGATCGAAAGGTCGCCGGTTTGAATCCCAGGGCCGGCAGACTGATGCTGCTGTTGGGGCCCTAAGCGGACTCCACGGGGACTGAATGCTGGCTGACCCTGCACTGTGACCCCCCCTCCCCAAGCCTGCTGTCACTCTTTGTGCATCTTAGAGTAAGGTGGCTCAGGGGGCTAAGCCTCTGTGCCTGTGATCAGAAGGTTGCCGGTTCGAGCCCGGCCTTGCCACACCCGTGGTCTCTTCAGCTAGGCCCCTAACCGCTGGCTCCCTGGGTACCACAACAGGAGGCTGCCCTTCACTGCAGGGAGCAACTTGGGGGAGTCATAAAGAGAATTTCCTCATGGGGATCAGTAAAGTATCAGTAATTTATTTTACATTGCGTACGGGTAAAGGCAATTTCTCTACAGGGATTAATGAAGTATCACTCCTCCTTGTTTAACAACCATTTGCAAATATAAGAGTATATTTAAAAATAATAATAATAATAATTCTGACTGATGCACGCATTGCACCACTGATGCACCAATGCACACTGGACTGACAGAAATCTTTGAAGCAAAATGCATAAAATGTTGTTAAAAATGTCCCCCTCATGAAGAACAAATGCAACAGAGTACAGAAGGCTGACGTAAATTCATCAGTGCAGTCGCGGTGGATGGATGCCCGAACTCACCCCCGCGGCCCCCATACCTGGCAGTGCAAAGATGAGTTTCCGGGTACCATCGATGTCCAAGGTGGCAAACGTGGTGGGAAGCCTGCGGGCAGACAGGAGGCAGTGAGACCAGCACCGCACAGAAGGGAGTCCCATTCCCAAATACACTTCTTACACTTGGTCACTCTTCCTTACACAGCATGAAGATTCAAACTGTCAGTAAATTAATGGTGGTGATTATTCATCCTTATTGTTTCTTTAATATTTTAAATGAGTGACTTGCTTCATTAAATACATTAATCAATCTGTAAACCTTACCCTGGTTTCATAAAGACTCTTCCGAAGTGGATCTGGGCATGGAGGTCAATGTCCAGCACTTGTTTCAGATAGTCCTGCAATGAACCCCAGAAGGTTTATGCTTAAGGCACTTCAGCATAGCAGCGCTGCCTCATTCGCCCTGAGTGAGTAATTTTCCATGGTGCACGACACCCTTGTTATTTGGATAATGTCTAAGGCAGACAGTGTGCTGACAGACTGTCATCAAATTATTGCGTCTATTAGAGTGAAAATCCCGAAGAGCTGATGCGACACACAGACAACGCCACTAGATGGCAATCATGCAGCATGGAGCGACGAGCTCCTCTAACAATGCAAATGACGCAAGTTTTTAAAATGAGGAATTATTTTTACATCCATTTTCAAGAAATGCTTTATTAAAAACAGTCTGCCATTCACAATGTTAAAATGTTTAACCTTCGAAGGGGTGCACAATCCCCTTTATTACATCTTACGTAACGGAGGAATGCAGAGCCCGATACATTGTTAAACACACTGAATTGGTCATTCATTGTTAGTTTCCTGCCTGCAAATTATAGTGCAGGACAAAAGAGAAAGGTCTACAGAAACAGAAGCAGGAGAAGACTGTTTTTGTTGGAAGTTGGGTCATCTGAAATCTTGATAAATGTCTGTTGAGATGAGGGGAAAAAACAGCGCGGCATTTAAGTCTAAACTGGGGGCTCCCAACCGCCAGCCTGTGACCAGCATTCCATTCAGCCGCACACTGCTGGCTGTACTGTGGAACGGTTGGTTAATTTCCAAAAATTAACCATATATTTTCAACTTTTACGACCCCTCACGTTTGCACGTCCTGTTATGGAAACGGCCAAACTTACGACCTTGGGATCAATCGCCATTTTGGCCGTTATTACAGAAATTTTCGTACGTTTCAGGGTGTAGATGTAGATGTAGGTAGTATATTCCTGTTCCTGTAGAATGGAACAGGTGAAATGCATCCACGCTAAAGTATATTCTAAAATGTATCTGCACTTTAGAGTTTACACTACAGTACCAGCTTAACTTTATATTAAAATATGCATTTCAGATAAATATATTCCTTACATTTCAAATAATAAAATGATACTGAGATGCAAAACTATAAACCAGTGCTGCATTCTGCATGAATCTGCGTTACCTTCTGCATCTACACATAAATGGGTAAATTACTGTGAGATGGCCTTCACTACACTATCCATTTAAATTTTTCTGCAATTTAAGTTTGTATGTATATGTTTAAAGTTTGGAGCTTTAAGGTTTATTCCGCATGGTCTTCTGACTGACTGAGCTCCAAAAACAGAGCCTGAGAGTGTAAAGAGAAACTCTCCCTATGGAGTGACAATTACCTTCTCACCCATCGACACACCCCCTGAGGTGATGATGACATCAGCACGACTGATGCCCTCGTTCAAGGCATTAAGGAGGTCGTCGGGGCTGCAGGGGACACACAGGGGACAAGTCAGCGCTGCTTCTCTGATCCGTGAGCAGAACGCCATATGATGGAAGGTGGGAGTTTTACTTACACAAAAATGTTCTGAGAGCAGCACCAAGAAATGAAATAACCAATCAGATTGCAGAGGAGGTGGGTTCAAGTAACTAGAGGAGATGGGACCAACCAATCAGGTATCTTGGTCCTCTACAATCCGATTGGTTATCTCTCTAAACCAATCATTTTTCTTTCTTCCCTCTGAACATTTTTGTGTCAGTAAAACTCCCATGAGAGTTCAGCAGCCATACTTGTCCCCGACGATGCCCAGGTTGATGGTGGGGTAGCCGTGCTCCTGGATGGTGGCCAGCAGGGTGGAGCGATTACTGTCCCGGATCTTTCCTGGGTGAAGGTCATCCTCTGGGTTTAGCAGCTGGACCGCAGGAAAATGGACACACGATCAGAACCGAACGACCAAAGAGATGGGGCGGTTTGAGGTATGAAGGAGGGAGGCCCAGGAGGCGGCGGACTGAACCTCATTGCCGGTGGACATGACGGCCACCACGGGGAACTTCTGCACTTCGACTTCCGTGACTCCGACGGTGGCCAGCAAGCCGATCTCGGAAGGGCCCATGTGTGTACCTTTGGCCAGGACGCACTCGCCGCGCTTGATGTCATGTCCGATGGGCCTGTGGGATGCAGCGGAGGGTGTTACTGGTGTTACAGGCTGGGGCTCTGGCACGGGACAGCGGACTGGAAACACCGACCTGATGTCCTGGCCTGGACGCGCTTGTACCAAGATCCGCACCTCCAGCTCTTCTGTGCCCTGAAACGCGAGAGTAATCAGACACCCCCCAGCGAAACGGCATCTCCTCCCATCTGCCAAACCCCCTCCAGCCACTTTCCCTAACCACCCCCCACCCATCCGTATAGAACAAAGCCCATACTGTCAGGCCACAAATGAATCCCAACAAGATGTGAATGATTTGTCCAGCTCGCTGTACTGCCGTACAATGACAGTAAAGCTTTCTGTATCTATTTCTTTCTATTAAAAACCGTCCTCTGATTTGGAGAATTCCATACATCACGAGAGGAACAGAGCTGCATTTCCAAAAAAGATTCAGTATGGTGACCTTTGTAAGGGTGTACCAAATAATTTTGGACCCGCTGATAAAATGTCACCTTGGGCTCCCTAAATATGGTATATATGGGAGGAGCGTAGATATATGGGATATATTGGAGGAGCGTGGATATATGGGATATATGGGAGGGGGCATGTTTAAGAAGGGGGGGTTCAGACTCACGTCCTCTGATTCGCGGAGGAGCTCCGTATCTTCCACCTGCACGACGGCGTCGGCCCCACAGGGGATGGGGGCGCCTGTCGTCACCCGCATCACCTGACCAGGCATCACTGTGTGGGTGGGCTGCGGGGGAGACGCCGGTGCGTTAGCTCACACATGCACACGCGCTCGCGCACACACACGCCCTTCCTGACACACACGCCCTTCCTGACACACACTCCCACCCTATGCCTGACATACCAGCTGCAGAATAGTGCACTGTATTTGCACTATTGTCTGCTGCTATGCATGTATCTTCCAGATACATCCATATCTCCATATCTATATTGATATTTACATATTCATATGCATATTTATCACACAAGTAAGCATCTTGCTGGTACTCAGTACTCAGTACTCCTAGCAGTACAAATGACAATAAAGCTTCCGAAACCTTTGAATCCTTCAGAAACATTTGTGCAGCTTTTTATGCTGGTTCTTTGAGACTAACTGCGGTCCAGCCTGATGGAGCATGCATTCATTAACCGGGCGCTGACCCGGCAGAGAAGGCCGCATGCTCGCCTTGCCGGTGGCGATGCTGTAACTAAGGCACAGAGACCATGCAGCCCCGTGAGGCCGGCAAACGAGAAACTCCTATGCTTGAGTTACTTAACGTGCTTCTATACTGCGAAGCCTCAAAGCCAGGACTCTCCACAGGACTGCATGCTAGCTGGTGCCCTCTACAGAGTCAACTAACAGCTTTTTTGTTTTGTTTTTTTAACGTGTTTTACCTTTACATCTTAATTGCTATCTGTCCAGCTGGTTATCTGACACACAGTGCCAGGAAAAAGGCCAAAAGAATAGAAGGCAGACAATTGGCAACTGCAATTGCTACTCAGACAAAACCTGCAATGCTGCTGGAATCAGCGATAACACATGTGCCACAAGACCTCTGTGAGTCACGCGTCACCTCCTGACTAAAAAAGTGTTATCGGTCTCAAAAACGGGCTACTGCAAATGGAGCTAAAATACAGAGGTGTAAGTCGGAGGTGTGACTGCAGCAGACGCTGTGTTTCAGATAAAGAACATTACGCTAAATAAGTATCAGATACCAGAGGGTGCAGACCACCATTGTTCAGTAACAGAGGGTGTAGACTTTACCAGTGCTCAGTGTCAGAGGGTGTAGTATTGATACGGGCGTAGATTTGGGTATGGATGGTAGGTATGTGTCCCTACCAGTATTGTGGGGGTGCTGTGTATGTTTAGAAAGGCGGGGGGCTCATAGCTGATTTGGTCCCAACCAATGTTGAAACCAAACCTATGCCCTTTACTGACCAGTATTCAATATCAGAAGCCGCAGTCCTGACTATTATTCAATATCTGACGGCGTTGACCTCCCCAGGGCTCAGTGTGGGAGGCTTGAGGCTGATTCAGGGCTAGATACCATGAGGTAACTGTGCTCTGTGTCACAGGGACATGCGAAGGGGGTTGGGAAGCCCTGAGCGTCTGCCCCTTTTGCCCAAACGACTGACAGTGCCTTCCTTTTGAGGGTCTAAATGCCCCCTTTTTGGCCAGTGACGATCGCTGACTTATCAAACTGCAACCCCCTCCATCCCCCCGGTCATAAATTTAACTCGGCACCCACCAATCAAAAAAGTCGCTGCATGACCCTAGGGGAGTCAGCCTCACAAGGATTGGACATCAAAGTGCGAAGGTGTAACCGGTGTTTGATATCAGAAGGTGTAAGTCAATGCAGTGCTATATACCATAGGGTATCGGCCTGATCTGTGCTCCATTTCACAGGGCGCAGTGAGGGTAAGTGCAGTGTGTCCTACAGCAGAGTCTTGTGTCTGGCCTCTGCTGAATGCTATATACCATAGGCTATAGACCTGATCTGTGTTCGATATCACAGGGCACAGTGAGGGTAAGTGCAGTGTGTCCTACAGCACGGTCCTGTGTCTGGCCTCTGCTGAGTGCTATATACCATAGGCTATAGACCTGATCTGTGCTCGATATCACAGGGCACAGTGAAGGTAAGTGCAGTGTGCCCTACAGCAGGGTCCGGTGTCTAGCCTCTGCTGAGTGCTATATACCATAGACTATAGACCTGTTCTGTGCTCAATATCACAGTGTGCAGTGAGGGTAAGTGCAGTGTGTCCTACAGCAGAGTCCTGTGTCTGGCCTCTGCTGAGTGCTATATACCATAGGCTATAGACCTGTTCTGTGCTCAATATCCCAGTGTGCAGTGAGGGTAAGTGCAGTGTGTCCTACAGCACGGTCCTGTGTCTCGCCTCTGCTGAGTGCTATATACCATAGGCTATAGACCTGATATGTGTTCGATATCACAGGGCACAGTGAGGGTAAGTGCAGTGTGCCCTACAGTAGGGTCCGGTGTCTCACCTCTGCTGAGTGCAACATACCATAGGCTATAGACCTGATCTGTGCTCGATATCACAGGGCACAGTGAAGGTAAGTGCAGTGTGCCCTACAGCAGGGTCCGGTGTCTAGCCTCTGCTGAGTGATATATACCACAGGCTATAGACCTGTTCTGTGCTCAATATCCCAGTGTGCAGTGAGGGTAAGTGCAGTGTGTCCTACAGCAGGGTCCTGTGTCTCGCCTCTGCTTGACCACACCATCCATCTGAGGCCCAGGAGGCCCAGACAGCTCAAACTGACTCGTGGGCTGTAAGGGAGGGACTCAGCCAATCATATCATTCCAGCGGGGTGTCTGCTGGCTGCCTACAGGATTGCAGGGTGAGGTGAGCCCCCTCAGTCTCCTCGAAGCGCATCACGCAGCCGGATGAAGCCCGCGGGGCTAAGCATCAGCGGCAGGCGTGCAAGTGTGTTTGAGGGCAGACATGTCGTGGGACCAACTGCCCGTTAAATATCATAAAAAAAGGGAAAAGTGAGGATAAATATCAAAAGGTCTCGATAGACGTGAGCAGAGAGGGTGTCACCTGCTCTCCAGCCTGTGACTCCCCGATGATGAAGCGATCTCCTGGGCCGTCGGCCGCTGTCGGAGAGAGGAAACAGGCTGTCAGAGTCGGACTGGACACAAATATTTCCTCTTCAGAGACACGATCCATGACTGTCTGCCTGTGGTTATTATGGCATTTTGGCAGTGGCTGATTAGCACCCTGACAAGACCGTCGCTGAAACACAACCGTTACAACATACTGATTTCAATCCAAAAACAATGTATGTTCGTATATCTATATTACCGTGCGTGATGAATAATGTAATCAAGGCGGCCTCATCTGTCACTGGCATATTCCTCTCAAATGCAGTTTTAGTGGATGCCAGGAATTTTAAACGGCTCAGTGGATATGCCGGCATCTGCTTCTTTTCGCTTTGACGTATTCTTGATTAAATGAATCGCACAATTAAAATGACATCAGATGGAGAGCTGGCTGACAGCTCTGCATAATTTTTCAATTACGTTGAACTTAATTTAGTCAAATCTTTAGTCAGGTTTAACTTTTTTACAGTGAAACCACAGGAAATACACTTCTTCACCCTTTAACTAATCATATAATAAGTACAGTCATACCTCGGCTCACGAACTTAATTCGTTCGAGGACTCGCGACCCGAATCAATTTTTCCCATTTAAAATAATGTAAATACAAATAATTCGTTCAAACCTCCGAAACACTGAATTTTTTCAATTTTTTATATTTTTCTGTGACTAAGAATATAGACTTAAATTAAAATAACCTTAAAGAGCAAAAAAGGGAAAGAGAGAACATACGTTACGGAAGGCGGACCAACATACGCTTGTTGGCGGGCTGGTCGCTCGAAAGACGCCAAAACACGGAAAAGGAGTTACTTAATAATTTATGTTATTAATGAAGTACTGTCATTTTATGTATAGATATGTGACCGTTAAAAACCATCACAAACATGTTTATCAATCACTGAAAGGTACCGCTATAACATAATGTTCTCTCTCTCTATTTTTTTTCAGGTATTCGACCTCTGAAGAGATATAGTAGTGGGGAACTTTAAATGGACCCTTTTGGGGGATGTTTGTGTGTTCACAGCCCGAAACACGGTTCGCAAACCGGTACAAAAAATTTTCGAACATCTGGTTCGTAACCCGATTTGTTCGTGAACAAGACTGTTCATGGGTCGAGGTACCATTGTAAATCATTTATGATTAAGATAATGTTTTTAATATTAATTGTTTCCAAAAGAATCAAGTATAGCACATCCTATTAAAAGAACTAACACTTGCAAAGTTGGGTAACACTTTACTTAAGGCCATGTTTTTAGCAATTTATAAACACATTCATAATGCATAAAGTAAATAAATATTCATCAAAAGGCATAACACATTGTAGCCATGTTTATTATGCATTATGAATGCTTCATGAAGCTCTCAGTCATAACAGCTACCTTTATAATGCACTATAAAAGCATCCTTAATGTTTATACCAACCATATAATGCATTATAAAAGTATCTAGAGTGCATTTTAGATGAGAGCTTCATAAAGCATTCATAATGCATAATACACATGGTTATAATGTGTTATGCCTTTTGGTGAATATTTATAGCCATGTTTGCAATGCTTTATGGATGCATTATTATTTGCGATGAATGTGTTTAGAAATTACTAAAAACATGGCCTTAAGTAAAGTGGTACCAGATTTTGTAACTATTATGAAACTTGACTTAATATAGTAAAACCCAACACTGTTTTATCTAAAATATAAAATTTAGTCAATACACAGCTACAAACCTATTAATTAAGTGCTCAGTTGGAGTGAAAATCATCATACCCTCTGATACAAGTGCATCACTTCGATATTACCGGTCAACTTAATTTTATTCAGAGCTAAACTGGAGATTATCCATTACTGTTACACAGTAATTATTTGCTCACAGTTCATAAAAGATTAACTACCACTGCAGTCTTTCTTCGTTCCTGAATTCCAAATACAAGTCAGAGTTAAGCAAAGTATATAATGGCATTTAAAACATAGCTGCATTGCTTATTTAAATAAACGTGAACCATGTAAACGTCAGATATTTAAAAGACAACGTAGCTTAGATTCCATGATCTTTTGACACGCAAACGTAAAAAGCATGTAGACTTCCTCCATCCTGTGTGTATTTTACCGTATTCCTTCTAAACAGCGCTCACTGGGGCCTTACCTCTGACAGCGTAGCCATCCTTGACAGAGGCAGGGAAAGGAGGAAGGTTGTCTTTGGCATACACGTCCTGCGCCAGGACCCGACCCATCCCGTCTGCAGGCAGAGGGCAGAGAGCGCACAGCATGAGGCATTGCATGCTGCCCCTTAAATATAAGGTTGTGACCATGACCTCAGCTGTGCCCGACGGCGATGTTCATGTCCTAGCGTGTCCTCTGTTCCATGCCTCACTGAGGCACAGCTGTGAACATTCCTCTTCAGATCATTGACCACAGACCCGTAGGCACCTGAGCCAACCTGGAGAGGCCGTCAGTGTTTCCCAATCTGGTCCTTGGGGACCCAAAGACAGTCCAGGTTTTTGCTCCCTCTAAACACCTGGTAGGGAGTTGCGATGGGAGCAAAAACATGGACCGACTGTGGGTCCCTGAGGACCAGATTGGGAAACACTGGTCTACTGAAACATACATTATTCCTCACTTCCTTGGCATTGAGATAACGTGTGTGCGTATGTCTGTTTAACAGAACTCCAGCTGGTTAAAAAAAAAAATACAAACATACAGCGTAATAGCGAATAACGTATTATAACGTATTAGCATTGCATGATAAAGATCCACACAACATCGCCGCCTCCAATGGAATGAATACGGAGCAGTGGGTTAGAAAACAATCCAAAGGAGACATGTTTCAGTGCACATTTATACTGACTGGGCTCCCTTAATCTCCAACAGCAGCTCATCAAGTGAATGCACTCCACCAAGCGAAACAGAGGCAGGTTAATTAAGACTCCTCTGCATCCCTTCACTTAAAGGGCAGGAATGAAGACGCCTCTGGCGAAGGGAGCGACTGCCAGCTCTCCGCATAAAGGGTATGGAAAGCACTCAGGAAGAGCGGAGCACTGGGGGGGAGGGGGGCTTTTCTATGCTGTGGGCCTTTATCTAACAGCACTAAGATACCCACAGCTGCCCAGAGCCTAAATATAGACCCTTCTCTCTGTGCTTGGAAATTAAACAGCTATTTATCGAGCAATCTGAGTAAAAGATGAATGCGGAGCCACACGGAGCGGAACACAGATGCGACGCTGGAACCGGAAGGAAGGCTTATTCTCATTGGGCCGTTTCCCGGGGGGGTGTGGCGGCCCTCATCGGGGTCTCTGCTCTGACCACACCTGAGCAGACTGCACACAGAACCAGGTGGCACTGGTGCTGCCGGCGCAAAGGGATTTCCTCATCAGCACCTGGTCACTGCTGGCCTTGCACACAACAGGGAGGTCATCTACACAGTAACACAGTCCAACAGCACGGCTTTGTACTGTAAACGGAATAGCTTGGACACAAGTTTTATGATTTTTACACATAAGAACAAGCCCATCTACCAACTCAGAGCTCTGTTTGCTTACAGCAAATCACAGCTTCTGGAAATACATATATAATAATCCATCCATTGATTACTGACTACAAGCCTATACATATTTTTTTATACTAAGTTTCATTATGGAATGGTTATCTGGCTTACAGGACAGCATGTAACACCTCTATTTCCTACCTAAATAGCTTCTTGCTTAGACTTGTGCTAAGCTACAGTGATTACTAACCATGCTCACTGGAATTCAACATCTTAAAATATATTATATTTGTTTACTATAGCTAAACACAAAGGATATTTAGAAACATCTTATTTCCACAAGTGTTTTGTATTAATATCTTAGTGGTTTGCTCCTTATTTAGACTGTTCTCATATGTTATTAACATAACAATAAGATCCACCCATTTCCCAATTTCATGTGGCACGTTGTTATTGTGTGTGTGTGGGGGGGGGCTGTGTAAGGAACAACCGGATGGGATTCCAAATGCATAAACATTATTTCTTTCCCTCATCCCTCATGCTTTTTTTTTTTTTTGCATGTTTTTCATCTGTAGAAACCCAGACAAAACGCACGTAGCATGAGGAGAACATGCAGACTCTGCACCCCCAGCAGGGACAGGATTCGAACCTCCAGCCATGAAGGTGTAAGGGAAGGCACCACTCCGCCTGTAATACCTCTCCCTCAGAGGTACAGAAACCGGGGGGGGGGACATTTAACTCCAATTATGGCTCCATTAGTCCTCCATTAAATAAACCCTTGTATTTCAATCAGTACTAATCATTATTACTTAAGTTCTGTCCCCCAACATCAAAGTCCGTTTAAGTCATAAAACAACATATTGCTTAATACTTTCCCCTGTGCTTTTTCCATCGCCGGTGCTGTACAGCATACTGGGCTGAAAGCCATTTCCACACAGTCTCAGTCCACGCAAACGACATTGCAGACAAGCAAGTTCATCAGTAAATCCAGTACATCAGGCATCCCTCATTCACAAGCTGAGCTTTTCCATCTTATGTTTACATTTCACCTATTTAGCAGAAGCTTCAGTCCAAAGCGGCATATACCTGAGGCAAACAGCACATTGCAAACACACGGCTGACAGAGAGAACACTAGGCATACGTGCAGCTAGGCTGAGTTTGAATGAACGCCCAGGTCCAAGTGTAAGTGGTATTGGAGCAGGAGCTACAGAACATTTTCCAAAACAGAAAGAAGAATTCAAGGACCAGAAGTGCAATATGAGAATATTCAGGGATTATAAAGCAGCATCAGGCTAGTAGAGAAATTCCTGGAACAGACTGGTCTTATGGCTTTTCCTGAAGGTAGTGAGGGAGTCTGATGACCAGATGTGGTTCAGCAGCTCATTCCACCACCGGAGAACCTCACACGACAGCCGTCTGGAGTGACACCTCTCTGCTACTTCATGTAGGCTTTTGTACTTGGACAGTGTTCTTCTCCGCACCTGTCATGGACATGTGTATGCATCTGGGTACGCTGCGCAGTGACCCAGCTGCTCTGAGATGCCGGGAGCACGCCCGTCCCTGAAAGCTAAGCGACGGCGAGTGTGCATGAGCGCGGCACCACTGCACGCACGGGGCTGGGACTGAGGCGGGACGCTCGTCTATGTAGCTGCCAAACCCGGCGTGAGCCTCTCGGAGGCTCTGCGAATAAAGCGAATCAAAGACGGGCGGAAGACACCTTAAAGCTCAGAGCAATGGACCTGGGAACTCGGAGACGCCTGCAAGACAGAGACGCTCCCCAAGGCCTGTCTCGCCTCTCCTCAGTCCTACAGTTATCACGCATTATCACGCTATGTCAGAAGTATCGCCTATTGCGCTGTGACTCGGCTGAGCTCTAGAGGCGACAGATCCGTGATCGGACAGGAGCGCACGTTGTGTCCGACTCCTCGGAAAGCGCGACGGGGTAGGACAGTGTGTCCCTAGCAAACTGACTCACTCCTAACACAATGGTATTCCGACACATAAACAATATATCCAAACTGGCCGATTGTTTTTTGTTTTTATTCAGATTTCTTCTGCACCCTGCACCCATTCCACATCCCTTCTTCCTGTACACACCACCACTTCAGGAAATGTCAAGGAACGGGGTGAGCTGACTACAGATGAGATTACGTGTGTCACCCCGCATTTTCTGGGTGAAATGCCGCATCCCAGGCAGAGTTACATGCTGGGAACCAGTCACTCCTGCCTTCAGAAAGGGGCTCGGCAAACTCCAACGAAGGATGTAGCCATAGTTTCGTGCAAAAGCAGCAGCTCTGCATTGTCCTCAGAGCTGTGATGCCCCCTAATGGGCTGGATGTCTAAGGCAGTGAGGAAAGATGAAGAGAAGGAACGTACGCTGTGTGTCGCCCGGATACACAGCCAGGCTCCACGCCCCAACACCCCCATCACGCAGGCGACTGGGGAGGCACTGACCTGTTTGATTGCCAGTGCACTGGGGAGGCATTAGCGCCAATGATCCTCTCGACCCTTGTTCAGGAAGCGGAAAAGAAAGCGGGAAAAGAAAGTTCATGCAACTCAGGACCCACAGAAGCCCAAGCGTTGTGCGTGCAGGTTCACCAGCTCAAATGGCTTTCTGACTGTAGATCAAGCACTTCATGAGGAATTCCCTTCATGAGAAACTCTCCCTACTGCCACCGCCGCCCCCCAAAAAAAAAAACACAAGAGTCGCAGCAAAACATACCCTTACCGCAGTAGAGCTTTGCACTAACAGCACAAAGGTTGCGGGTTCAAATCCCAAGGGGCACGCATAAATCGCAATCCTTATTGGTACTGTAGGTCACTTTGTCGGAATATAACGTGAACGTCTGCTTGCGTAAGCCGTGATGCATTAGTAACGTGACCACAAGGGGGCCTTTAGCTTGCTGTGGATAAATGTGAGGACGTCTCAAAGCCCACAGTGAACAAAACACCGGATGGAGTGCGGCACTGAACAACACTGTACACACTTTAACCCTATTAACCGCTCTCTGCTGTCCTGTCTGCACAGTGAATGATGTACGCACTGCGGAACACACATACATACAGCTCAAACTGGAAGTCAGCTTGACTTCTATACAAAACACAGCGTATCCACTGTCCTTCAAAATATAAAAAACTATGTGTGCAGAAATGTGTGGCTCAGTGGGTTCGAGCGCGGTGCCTGTGGTCAGAAGGTCGCCGGTTCATGTCCCAAGGTCGAGAGAATAATTTCATCGCCAGGTCCTTCAGCAAGGCCCCTAACCTCCCGATTGTTCCAGAGACCATCTGACACTGCTTTTTTGGATAACAGCATCTGCTAAATAAACGGCATGTCTGCCTGCTGCTCATCAGCAATATTTGGGCACATGATTGGAGCGTGTTACTGCGTATAACCTGATTGGCATAATAATAATTAAAAAAAAAAAATCACCCAGGGAAAACATTGGCTGATGGACAACATGAGAGCCAGTGGGAGAAACCAAGTCAGGATACGGGGGGAGGTCATGGTCATGCCTCAGGTTGGCCTTGGGGAAGCAGCAATCCATATGAATAATGGTATTGGTAACACAACAAAAAGATATCCATGCCAGGAGGGGGAGCAGTGTATTCTGCAGGCTGGGGGTCAGCATTTAAGATGACAAAAAGTGTCCCTGGAGCATGATGAGGGGGCAGACGGTCCAGGCATGGGGACCGAACACGAGGCTCTGTCTCACCTCTGTAGTTAATGATCTCCGTGCCCAGGACCGGCGTCATTTCCAGCACAGTGATGAAGGCCTTGTCCATGGAGGTCAGGGGAAAGGGAGACATGCGGTGTCTCCGGGCCACTTTGGTGATGTCCACTGCGCTGTGACCTGGCAAGCCGGGGACAGGCTGGTTGGGGACAGCTCGACCGTCACACAGTCACAGTCACACACTCCAACATGGTCAGCCACAGACCCTGACACGTCTAAACCAGTGTCTCACAAACCGACCCTCTGAGACCCCCTGCCGGTCCACATTTTTGCTCCCTGCCAGCTCCATGAACCCCAGCCAGTCCACATTTTTGCTCCCTCCCAGAGAGTCCACATTTTTGAGAGCAAAAACAGATCCCCAGGTCTATGGGGTCCCTGAGGGATGGGAAACACTGGTTTGAACCATTCTCACGTCATAAATCCCAATTCAAATGCATCACCTACATCGAACCATACTAACATATTAAGTTATTAATGCCTGTTTAATGTGTCCTGCACCGGAGAGGTAACTTGTGTCTTTAATTTTCATACCTTGGAGCAAAACAGATAAACATTACACGGCATGCCTGAATGTGAGGCACTCCCAATGCCTTAATAAAGCTCATATTTATACCAGTTACATTTCATTTTCCATTATCTCCTGTGTTTTTTTGTAAGACTTACATGGCACTGGGGAACAATTCTCAAAGAGAAACCCACTTATTACCCAGCAGATGTCTGATAATGCACAATGCATAATTAAATGAATGATACAGATCACAGATAGAATATAAAGATTGGTCTTTCAGGGCTAGCTTAAAACTAAGAGTAGCACGTGCTGGTATCTTCCTCACCAACAGATGGCAGCGTCGCACCATTTAACAAAGGGGATGCACGTTCGAGATCAACATTTCTTGGATTTTATTGCCAGCTTTTGGAAAATGAGAACTATCCATCAAGCTTTTAACAGAAAATAGCCCTGGAAATCCTCATATCGTGCAATGTATCTTTTATTACATCTATTATTCATTTATTTATGCATAGTTTAATGGGTGAATGAAAGCACTGAATTGGGATTTTTCAGTTTCATTCTTTTTTTTGTTTTCTTTGGTATTTTGTAGTAAACTGTCATCTTGCATGCTGAGTATCTGTAAACAAGACATCCAAATGAGGGACATTTATTTAACAAAGCTAATGCACATATATATGTAAAATATGTTCTCAATGTGGATAACATGAAAGGGTATAAATATAGATTGTAATATTTCAAAACTGTTTAAAATAATTGGAAGTTATACATGTTATTATAACATGCTGTAAAAAAATATACTGTATATGACTAACAACATCTATAACAACAGCTACATAAGCAATTATTGCTATTTGTAATAATTGTATTGCAGATTTTGCTATTCAAATGGTTCCCTAATGAACTAAACGGTAACAGATGTATCAGCTGGACCATGCAGTGTGAGTACTGGGCAACTGACAGCAACTATCTACCAGCTGATGTCTACTGATCTACCTAAGGCCATTAAGGAACATGCCATGAATCCACTGCTAATTCCTATGCACTGTGACATCATAATGCCATAAGATCCCACCCTTAAATGCAGACACAAACAGGCCCTTTGGGGAGAATCTGGCAAACAGCCATAGTCTACAGACCAAAGTGACCCATACAGGGAGTACCCGTGTTTATTAACATGCAATACCTACTCGCTCTCAGGATGTTCTCCTTACTGCTGCACCGAGACTGGACCTGAAGAGGAAGAGAGAGGAGCAGGGAAAGGTTGGGGGGTAGATAGAGATAGATAGATGGTATGAGACCAAAAGGGGAATCTGTCCTCCACATGATTTAAAAACCAGTGCCAGAGATTACGATATTCCTCTAAATGACCAGGAACCCTGACGAAGACAAGCGCTTTCCAAGAGAGCGGTAATCGCCTATCATAATTGCCTATAAGTTATTCATATTATTGCCTTCTCAAATAACATGATATTCTTCATTATAGTCGCAAAAAATAGCAAAAGAAAGAGAAAATGTCAATTAAAGCTGTATTACTGCCCTGCCTTAAGTATCTTAAGTATCATTATTGTTGTCAAGGGCTCCGCTCAGGGGGGAAAACTGACAACTGCCTAAGACCTTCCCAGGTAGGTGGGAAAGGCTCAGCCTAGCGATGAGAGTCTATTCAGGACAGGCTGAGCACTAACTGCTCACGCCAAACCCTATCTGGCCCAGGGACACCTTTATCAACTCCCCGCCTTGTCCATTTACCTACATTCTAACTACTGGTTTCAATTCCTTAAGATCTATACCAACATTCCTACCAGTGATGGGTGTGACTGACTACAAATGCAATATATACAATATAAATACAATATAACGATTCTACAATAAAATTATTTCAGTTGTGACGATAATATTGAAAACGATATTAAAACAATCGCCATAACATGAATGATAGTTAAAGATGATGCTCCTTAGGCCAAAACTTCAGTGAAGGAAGTCTCTCCTTTACCATAATCGCTGGATACATCTGGACGCTGTGCACCTCTCTGACAAGGGCGGGATTCGAACCCCCAGTCCCTCATGCTGCAGAATGTCTGTCTTGATTGCGGGATGGGGGTAATGTGAAACTTACAGCAATTTCTTTTCATATTTCTACTTTACTGAATACTGTATAGTGGAATTGTTTATTAGTTTTCCTCAAAGGAATGCCTAGTGTCAGGGCCAGTGCCCCCCATTCCCACCACCCCCCCACCCCAGAACCCCTGACTTCTGTGAACCAACGTCCTTGGCCTAGAAGGAGCGACACACATGGGCGAAAGTCCAGCACGGTCATCTGATACACTGTTTTAGATGTGAAAAAAAAATCAAATTAACTGAAAGAGACACCAAAACCACCCAAACTGAGATAGAGGGGATGGGGAGGGCCGGGGGGGAG
>JABJVO010000026.1:11590545-11601771 GCA_026770805.1 Boulengeromyrus knoepffleri | reverse complement strand
CCACACTTCTGATAGGCACAACTGTATTTTATATATATATAAATATATGAGATATATGAAATATATATATGAGACATGGTGTAGCAGAGACCAGTGGATGTAGCCATGCACCTTCTGAAGGTCCACTGAGCAGATACTCGGCACAGTGCCGGAAGCATCTGCTCCTTCAACTCACTCCACATCCAGAAACTGCGCATTGGGTTTTCAGCCATTCCACAGATGGAGGAACAGAATTTTATCACTGATTTTATAATTTTTAAATCATTATCATGCTGTTTTTGACAGATGATTTCACCCACAGGCAAGCGAAACCGTACAATTTCACCCGTTAGCCACTGATACGGGCAGCGTTTTTGCTACCAAATTCTATAGGAGATCCTTTTAATTGGCACCCTTAGTTTGTCCTTAGCTACCTGGCTAACCTCTGCCACCCCCCCCCCCCATGTTCCTGGGATCGTTTTTCTCTTGTCCCCCACTGCCTCACTCATGCCCTCATGCTCGGAGGGGTTTCTCCAGCTTTGTTACATCTCTTTCCTTTTCCATTCCCCCCGTAAGGCTGATCGGCCGCTCAGGTGAGGGTCATTACGCTCCATTCCTCACATGCTAATGCCACTGTGTCAGTATGAAGCCGTCCGCCAGACTTTGACCCGCGATTTTGCTTCTGAGACTGAAATCTGTGGCTCAGTGGGTTATAATGCTGGGCACTGTCGCACTCTATTACCAAGCACTCGGAACCATCCGGCAGAGCTGATTATGAAACCAACATCTGTATCACAAGTGGACATTTATCAGAAAGTCCCAGAGACGGGAGACTGATCTCACCTCTGGTTCCCCCAGCGAGGCCCACAGCCCCCAAATTCTTCAGCGTCTGCTAAATAAATGATATGTAAATATAAATGTTCCGATAACCCTGAAACAAATGAGAGGTGATCACAAGGAACGAGGAACCGAACCAAGCACTGAGAATAATCAGCGATAAACTAGCGTAGCAATAGTTCTGTGTATCCACAGGTGAGGCTGTGCACACAAAAATGCCATCAGTAAGCATGGCGGCGAGTACTTAGCTGGAGCCTTACACCCAATCACAGCCTCAGGCTCAAGGCAGGAGCTACGGCAAACATGATATGAGTGGCCTGTCCACACCTACCATGTGACACGCTTGGTGACACGCCTGTACGTCAGGAGCGGGAGGATGCAGTGGCAAAGCTTTAAGCGGTGTTGTGTGTGTAAATTACTGGGGCCACCTCAAGGACATTGCCTCTCCTCCAGAGGACCTGCTCCATCACTGTCGACGGGGTGAGTGGAACACGTGGGCCAGACCAACGTGCTCGAGGTGATGAATGAGTATTGATGGAGGAAGGTGCTGGATTCACTCACACTTGCACCCTAACAGAGACACATCCTGGATCATTCTTCCGGTGGCACACGTGAGGGAACCCAAAACACAGACACCAGGTAGAGGGGCGGGATGCTGGGTCTTGAGTCTCCATCCCAAACCACCTAAATCCCCGTCTACGACACTATCAGCTACTTCAGCTTTTACAAACTACTTAAAAACCGAAAGGCTCCAATGCTCGGCTAAATTCTTTGGTCCGTGTTGTACTTTTATTGGTCTGTTCCCTCGATTGAAAGATTTATCCACCTGCTTCCCATTAACATTAATGACACATGCATGATCATAGGAGACTGACCAATCAGCACACAGCAAGAACTCAGTGTTTAAATGAAATCCGGGTCCTTTTACTTGAAAGTAAACAAACCCTGTCATAGCTCACAGTGCCCGTCCTGACATGGGTTGGGCGGTCACCCTATCACAGACTGCCACCTCAGTCAGTCTGTGGGGTGTACGTCTATGTGTAATGCCGTACTTTCAGAGGCTTGGAGCTGTGCCCATAGCGATACTGGTAGCTTCCCCTCACCCAACCCAAACACAAAAAAACGGACCTCGGGGATTCCTACAAATCATCCCACGATCACCACGGATCAGGCCGGTTTGGGACTGGCGGACAGATTCAGACACACTTAACAGACCCACGAGGTAGGAGGGAGTGACTCATGTCACAGGCTAGTAACCTGATGGTTGCCGGGTGAAACCTCAGGGGAAGCTGTGATAAGCCGAGCCAGCTGAGCGAAAGTGGCCCAGCAGAAGAGCTGAACAACAGTTAAAAACTGACTCAAGTGCCAGAAAAATAACCGACAGCATGCAGACTGTCACGGTGACTCAGGAGCGTCTGTAAGCGCGAGTGGGTTCGCTTCCTCCCTGCATCCTGCCACAGAGTCGCATGTGTTACATATCTTCTTACCTCTCAAGTCCGCCTCACGGGGAACGGACAGGCGCTGGGGACCAGCCAATCGGATGCCGGCCGCGGAATCAGCCGCGCAATCCATCTGCGGAGGCGAAAGTGAACCCTGGCTGCCTCGTCTTCAGCGACTCGACGAGGAGAAAATAAAAATCTGCCGGGATCAGCAGTTCCCGCCGGCTGGGCTCCGGTGCCGGGGGCCCACCACGCTTACCGGCCAGACGCCATGGTGTGCGGACCAGTGGAGCGGTTTATAACCCGCTCAGGGCTGAGCAGCTCCGGTGCCCCCCCCACCCCCCCAAACCATTCTGTTATCTCCCAATGACATCCCCGCAGACACAATTCCAAAACCAAGTACCTCATTCCGTCTGGACAAGGAGGGAGACGGCGTATCAGTGCTGAGCCGACCCGAAACCATATAAACGCCACGGGAAACCATTCGCTGCTGTTCACAAAAGGCGTTTAGAGGCCCGTCAGTGACATCACCTTCACCGTGTGGCTCCTGTAGAAAGTGACTACAGCCACAGAGGGCACAGGCTGGGACAGACACCATCGTTTATATCCATCCTGTTTGGGCCAATCGTGCACAATCTTAGCTGCGGCCACGGAACTCCAATGCATCTTCTGCACATAATGCATGCATGAGTGCGGCATACAGCTGTAAAACACGGGTAGTAAGCGGACTCCGCGCGTAAAGACATATTAATGCCCCACGATATCGACTGCTACATCTCACTCTGTACAACTCAGACACACGGAAAAACAGATGCGCACGCAGGCGAACTTTAAAGTCAAGACAAGAAATTATAGCCACTAAGGAGAAATTAGACAAACTCAAAAGGTGACCCCATGTGTCTAGAGGCAGAGAGTGCACAGTGCATCGCTGCCCTTGTGTGCATCCTGTGCACGAACAACCTCAAGAAAAGTAAACGTTGGCACGGAGGTGGGTAGGACAGAGTAGACAAACAGCTGAAACCGTGCAGCGGTGGCAATGCGTGGAGTACGTGACGTTAGGAGTGAGTGTGACAGCGGCGTTTGCGCTGTGTGCAAACCGTCTGCCTACTTGACAGCCTGAGTAGGCAGCCGTGACACACTGCAGAGCTTCCAAACAGCAGCCATCTGCGAGCGCCGCTTCAGATCATTCCCTGAGGAACGGACCCGTGTGGACTCCCGGCCGGTCCCGGTCCAGAATAGCACCCACCCAACCCTCACCAACATTCCAGATCAACTGCCAGAATGTGCACCCCACTGAAGCCAGGACAAGGCTGCCAGGTGCCAAGCACACGCTCGGATTCAAATCTCTACGGCCTCGTACGCAAGTCTAGCCTTTTGATGCACCACAGGGACAAACTGAGCACCTGGACAATCACTCATCAGCCGTCAACCTCAGGCAACCTGCAGCCAGCCACTGCGCTACACTTCACACACACCGGCACAGACACGCACAAACACTCACACCCTCGTCTTCCCCAGTCGTGAAGGCACACGCAGCACAGGAGGAGAGGAGATACTCACCATGCTTTCGCTTGACTCCGAAAAGCGACTAACTCTCCCACACACATGCAGTACACACAGATGGAGAGAAAGGAGAGAGAGAGGCAGAGAGAGAGAGAGAGAGAGAGAGGGGGGGGGGATCGAGAACCAGAGAGGAAGAGAGAATGAGCAGAGGAACAGAGGAAGAGTGAGCAGGGGAGAGAGTGAGAAAGGGAGGAGGAAGAGAATGAGCGAACAGCACCGGGGGCTAATGTTGGCCGTAGCAGCACAGAACGGCAGTAACTTACAGCGAAGTGTCTGCCTGGATTTGGGGGGGGGGGGGCGGGTTACTCCATTCAGATATATCTCTATCTCGGTGCCCAGGTGCTCTGGCTTCAGAGAAGCGGATGCTCAGGAGGATGGAGAGGGAAACAGGTGCAGGGGTTCCATGCAGGACTACATCGCTCCCATAACAAACGAGTTGGCCAACAAACCCACTGCCTACATAATTTTACACCAAAGTGATTTATGATGGCGGGGGGGGGGGGATTCCCAAATACAGTAATTATTTAATGCCATTTATGCCTTCAGACATACGATCAGATACAGAATTTAGACTATTAACTGTCTTTGGCCTGTCACAATCCTGTCCTGTGTGAACAAATGTGTGTGGGATTTAAGAGGACAGCACAGGGCAGGACAGAACAGGATAAGGCAGGATAGGACAGGATAGGACAGAACAGGATAAGGCAGGATAAGGCAGGATAGGACAGAACAGGATAAGGCAGGATAAGGCAGGATAAGGCAGGATAGGGCAGGATAGGACAGGACAGGACAGGACAGGACAGAACAGGATAAGGCAGGATAGGACAGGACAGGACAGGATAGGACAGAACAGAATGGAATAGAACAGTGCTGTATGCAGATTTTCCTTTCATCCACCCCATCTTGCTTTCTATGACAGGATAAAATAGGAATAGGATTAGCAATAGAATAGGATTAGGAATAGAATAGGATAGGAATAGAATAGAAATAGGAACAGAACGGAACGGAAAGGAACAGTGATACTTTATTGATCCCTGTAGGGAAATTCTCTCTTCACCTACCCCAGCTTGCTCTCCATGAGACACACAGACACATGTACAGTTAAGAGCAAGCTGGGGAGCCACAATGCAGTGCAGTGTCCCCGGGGGCCAGAGGTCAAGGGGCCTGCTCAGGGGCCCAATGGTGGCATCTGTTAGGATTCAAACTGGTGATCTTCCAATCACGGATACTAACCCGCTGAGCCACATACAGGCCCCCCAGGGCAGAGCGGGACGCACTTCCGTCTACCTTTTCCAAGGTAACGCCACCTCTTGCCCTCTGCTCTTCTCGACCTCGATCGCATCGAAGTGAATGAACTGGACTCCAAATCTCATAAATTCCGTCAAGTCAGAGATGGGGGTTTATTTCCATGAGTGTCTCTTAGGGGCAGTATAGCCCACTCAAGCCTGCCAAAATCCCATCATGACCTCGAAAGGCCGCTTCGCCCTGACTGAGACATTGTCCTGTATGCTGCTTGCAGTTGATTTGTGGGACTTCATCCATAAACATCACTGCACGTGGAGAAGGTGAGGGAGGTCGCTGCCCTGTAACTGTAATTCATTCGCACCCGAGACACACCTAGCCTGCACTGCTCTTACTTAACTCCTCCTTACTATAGATGGAAAGCAGAGCTGCTGTTGCAGAGCTGACAGCTCCAGATGCACGAGTCTGGTCTGACAACTCAAAAAAAGCCCTTCCGGAGAATTCCAGGCGACATGCCGGCTGGCCCTTTCCCAGGACGTGCCCGTCTCCGTGATGGAGAATACACCCGGCCGCCATCTCCATGCCAGCGCATCGGCTGCCAGATTTTCAGTGCTTAGGTTAGCTGGATAACTTAAGCCAAGCATGAAAACTGTCCAATAGGAGGAGAGGTAAGCAACCATCCTATTGGACAATCCTTATATTTGGCTTAAGATATCTGGCTAATGAAAAAAAATCTACTTTGTGGAATACCCCTGGTCTCCTCTACAAGAAAAGCTCTTTTTGCTTATAAGGAAAAATTAAACTCCATCTTATTTTTTTTAAAGGTCATCAATGACTGTGTTCTACCTGAAGAATGACTTACATTGTGCTAATTGCTCATGACCAGCATCTATCCATGGCTTCTGCAACATCAAGGTACCCTAACCTTTACCCCTAACCCTAACCCTAACCTTTACCCCTAACCCCAACAGCACCCCCACCCTCAATCATGGAAATCCTGTCTTTATGCAATGAACAGCAATATTTTCAGCACATCTCAGGTCTTCATTCAAGATGCACACACACACACGCACACACACATGCACACACACAGATTAGGTAGATAAATATCTTTGTGGGGACTCTCCATTCATCCATTATAGGCATAACTGTAATCCCAACTATGATGACCTTAACCCCTACCCAGCCCTAATCTTAACCATAAATAACCAAACAACTTTTGAAATTTTTAGTTTTTTGACTGGATTCGTAGATTTTTTATAAAATTCTGTTTCCCTTGTGGGAACTGAAAAATGTCCCCACAAAGTCAAAACAACAGGTTTTTATCGCACTGTGGGAACATTTGGTCCCCACAATGGAATATATACATGCCCACACACATTTTTCTTCCTGAACAAATTCACTAATCATCTGAGTCTCAGATTTTCCTTTGTGCGACTCAATTACGATTACAAAACAGACTAAGGAAGGCACCAGAAGGGAACCTCTTATCTTACTTTGACACAGACGTGGGAACTCCACATCCTGGCCGACAGGGGAACCCAGTCATCAGTGTAGGAAGATGCACAAATATGACAAATTTGGGGAAAAATCTGAAGAATCCATGAGGTTTACACTTCCATCCATTCATCCATCCATGCATGGTTCACATACTGAGGTTATATTTATATTTAACTGAATTAATTTAAAAACTATGGTAGATTAAATGATTTTAAATCAATGCTTTTGAAGCAGTTGAAGACATTACTTGTGAAGAAAACTGTAATCGTGAACAGCTAAAAAAAAAAAAAAGGCTTCATAATGAGGGGAACATCGGCAGAGTGGATTCCATTTTCTGTCGTACATTAGCTGTTGAACTGTATCTCCCAGCCCTTCTGACAAACCCAACCCTGGCATTTACACAGCGAATCTGTAATGTTACATTACCTGCAATGTCAATATCACCACCGCATAGATTATTCTAGAGGGCCGAGTCCTTTATATGACCTGACACACACACACACACACAGATATCCAAACAAGCACAACTGACACAAGTGATAGAAGAATGACAGAAAAAGACAGATGGACAGATGAGGTAGAACTGGCTCTGGCTCTGAGGAGCAGCAGAGAGGAGCTGAAGGCTGTGAGGGAGATTAGTGACAGACGTGCCGATCTTTGCAGACAGCGGAAAACTGGCACTGCCCTTCTCTCCAGACACAGGAGAGCACATCCCTGGGACACCCTGCCCCCTACAACCTCGGCACAGTCAAAATGGACTGAAGGTGGGGAGGAATGAATGAAGCAGTCGCCACGGCGACGGGTGACGATTCCTCCTTGTTTCCGTGGCGCCCACCTGCTATCGCAAACCAAATGAAATGAGGTGTTATAGTGACAAGGAGAGGTGATCCAAGAGGTATGGGCAAACCTTTTTAGTGTTTATGTTCCAAACCGAACCGCCCTCCCACTAAGCCCCAACCTCACCAGCTCTTCCAACTCACATCCTTCCCAGCACACAAACAAACATCCATGTTTGTTTACAATCTACCACCGTTAAAAGAATGTCCAAATAACCTACTGTTGTACACCATGATTCATGAGCCTGGTAGCACTACATAAATCCCCAACGGCTGCATCAAATCATGAATGTAGGAAAGCAGATCTGCAGATAAATTAAACTCTTGACATAAAACAAATGCAAACACATTGTAGGACCATATCATTGTACATTAATCATACAGTGATAAGATGCTGAGCTGGGGGCACCAATGACTGATATTTGACTCTTTGTAGGCGCGCCTCCCCCAACCAATCAGGAGCCTCTGCTGTCATGAATAGACCAATGGGTAAAAAGCAGAGGGGGAGGGAGAGCATGGGGAGGAGGAGTTTCTTGACAACCCAATAATCATTCAGGCAAAGAGCCCTGGTGCGAGTGCACTTATGACGCTAGCTCAAGGTCAGCCGCCACAGTGCCCTCCACCCCCCAATGGTCACATGACCGGACCTGCCCACCCCACCCCACCCCACCCCCCCAAATTTGAGGTAGGTGGTGGCTCAGGCAGGAAATGTCAGCAGGGGGGTGGGGGATTGCGGAACGTGACAGCAGTGAAGGGGGAGTGGGTGCGGGTCGGAGGTTGGGTGGTGCAAGCAGCCAGATAAGTGTGTCACTCACTTTGGGTGTGGGGCAGGAGGCGGTGGAGAGGCGGGAGGTGGCCTGGGCTCGAGGCGACTCCGAAGGCGTGGTGCTGAGGGAGGCGGTGTCCCGGGGCAGCACCTGGACACCGCGGGAGATGATGGAGTCTGGGATCTGCCCCAGCAAAACAAACACACGCAGAAGGGCGTCTTTAGAGGATGGAACATACAGAGCAGCGGAGACACAAGAAACTACCATTTACCCGTTTAGCAGACACTGAAAGGGGGGTCAGACTGTCCCCGGCGCAGATGGGGGTTAAGGGTCTTGCACAAGGACCCAACGAGGAAATCACTGCCGACCCAGGGATTTGAACCACCGACATTCCGACCACGGCCACACCCACTGAGCCACACACAGCTTGGGTCATAACAAGCACAGGTGGCCTTTGACCTACACGATTTCAATGGATGACACTCCACGCAGCCAGATTAGCTCTTCCTACTTTCTCTCTCTCTTTTTCTTTCTTTCTTTCCTTCCTTCCTTCCTTCTTTCTTTCATTCTGTCCTTCTGTCTTTCCTCCCAGTACTACCATAAGAGCTTCCGTTACTCTATAACATCACACACTCCTATACTGCTATGCTTTGGGGCAGCAACAGCAGAGGGAAGCACTGAGTAAAATAATGTAATGAAAGATGAAAGTAACGGGATTGAAGGGAAACGTAAACGCGACCATAAAGCGTTCAGACACACAGGCCTGTCAAAAATAACATCGGCTGCCACCATGGAGGCTTGATTCAACACAGGAGCTTCTTAGGATGAACTGGAACGCAGAACTAGGCCAAGACAAAGACAATAATGGAGCATAATAATGAAGAGGATTGGAGCACAACATTGCCGGCTTCCCACCCGTACAGAGCGGCAAATCATCAGGGCAAACGGCACTTTCACATGCTATTAATTTCTATTCGTGACTAAACATGCCCTGTGATTTTTGTGAAAAAAGAATATGGGTTGGGGGTTATTAATAACTATGACTGTGCAGCATCGACGTTAAGTGGTGGTGTTTACATTTGCATGTTTTAGACACGGAAGTATTCAGGGGCCGCTGAAAACTGGAACTGCTTCAAAAACAGCAGCAATGGAGACCGAGCACTCGTGAGACAATTATGAGTGAGGAAACGTGACAGTGGGGGGAGGGGGGGGGGCATGAAAATGGGACGACACACAGAGACACCGGCAGCAAAGCCGGTCACAGGTGCAATGGGTGTGGGAACTAAGAGGACAGTGAGGACACCAAGCAGACGAGGTCCCTCAGAGGGGGGTGACAGCCTCCGGCTGGTCTCATAAGCACCGGGAGCCGGGTGAACTTCAGAGCTAGAGGCGTCCTTCAGCCCCACAACAGAACCGGTGGCTGTTAATCTCCACGCACAAAGAACCTACTAACCTCCACTCTAAATATAATCACCCGGTGGAAGGCGGCCCAAGCTGAGTCAACGTCTCAGCATCGCCGCTTCTCCCGCACGCAGCCAGGCTCTCGTTCTTCTCTCCTCCCTGACTTCCCATCTCTTTTCCTCTTTCTCTGGCCATCTGTCCACCCCTCCTCCACCTCCCCCCCCCACAACCCCCCCTTATGCCCCAAATGAGCCACAAGCTCTCATCCTTGGGCCCTCAGCAGTGCTAAAAGCTACCAACTGCTGTCAAAACAGTAGAGTCACTCAACACCCCGCCGGCCTCTGAAGGCCCCAGCGTGGGCTACACCTGTCTTCACTTAGCCTGGATCTATCCTCATTCCTAGCCAGGCTTCAGCACGCTTTAATGCTGCAGCTCTGCTTGAAAATGTATTATTAGCTATCAGGTTACTATTATTGATTTTGTTGAAGCAATTGTGATATAACAATTTATTATACAGTGACCTGCATGCCACACGTCTTTCCTATCTACTCAAGCCATACTAGGCAGCCTTGGTTAAGGGGAGCTGACAGGTAAATCAATACTAATAATTACTCTGGTGTTGTCCTTTCGAGGGTCGCAGTGGATGGGATGTTGCCATGGAGACCGCCCACTTGACCACTGAGGGTACGGAGCATTTGAAGGGCAAGAGGCAGGTTGTTGCACACGGGGCACAGGTGTGTGATGTCGGGCTGGGAGAATGACCTCGGAGGGAGGTCCCTGGTTCTTACCAGCTGCGGCCCGTCGTCGCAGATGGAATGACAGGCGTGAGAGGTGAGGCCGAGGACGGACCGCCCACCCTTCGCCATGACGTCAGTGTGCTGTGGGTGTGGCCGTCCACTCTGATGCAGGACATATGAGGAGGACAAACACATACACACACATTCTCACAGTCACCTGCACCACAGACAGCATGGATGTGAGAGAAGTATATGCATGGAAGCAGTGGAATGGGGGGGTACTATGACATCATCAGAATGCGACACGAAGCCTCCCATAGACAGTACGCATGAGTAACATTCAACAGAAGGCCAGAGTCCCCTTTTCTGCTATCTCTCTCTTTCATTCACCATGTTCTCCGTCTCCCACTGCAGCTCGCTACGTTCTCCCCATACCTTGGCAGCGATGGCAGCAGCGGTGATGTGTGAGGAGGAACTGTCTTCTGTGGAGGCCACGCCACTGTCCTTCTTCTCCTCATCTTCCTCCTCACACTGGACACCCTTGTCCTCGGTCTGCTTGTGCGGGCTGGTGGTGGGCGGTGGGGACAGGGGCGGGGGGGGCGAGGGCAGGTCCTCTAGCTCGTCGTGCACCTCCTTCACCTTGACGATGGCATCGCGCAGCAGGTCGATGGCGTGGGGCAGCGCGGGCAGAATGAACTGGAAACACTCCTGTGGGAGGCGAAGGGTGAAGGTGGGCAGAGGGCAGCCTGGTGGGCAGAGGGCGCAGGCATGTGACACAGACAGCAGGGGGCCTAGCGACCGCGGAACCGGACATGTGACAGAGGGGTGGTACAGACAGCAGGGGGCCCAGCGACCGCGGAACCGGACATGTGACAGAGGGGTGGTACAGACAGCAGGGGGCCCAGCGACCGCGGAACCGGACATG
>JABJVO010000026.1:11575709-11586163 GCA_026770805.1 Boulengeromyrus knoepffleri | reverse complement strand
TCTGTATTTCAGTGCCATTTCAGTACCTGTATATTTATATCTGTATTTCAGTGCCATTTCAGTACCTGTATATTTATATCTGTATTTCAGTGCCATTTCAGTACCTGTATATTTATCTCATTCGCCACGCTGGTGTCAGCCCCTGTATATTTATACTTGTACACGGTTGGCTGTCTGTATCTGTGTCACTGTCAGCATCTGTAACTGTGTCAGTATCTATTTCAGCATCAGAATCTGTATCTATCTAATCTCATGTCTGCCTCCATGTCCACGCCTAAGGCAGCAGCAGCAGAACGCTGACTCGGGAGTCCTCCCTGCTCTCTGCCTCACTGGAGACACCCCCCCCCCCACCCCCAGCAAGCCTAAAAGAAAAAGAACCCTGTGGCCCTTTGCTGGATTAAGCCAAATAAGCCATGCTAAGCTTGCTAAATGGTGTACCTCACAGCTGTAGCAGAATACATGGCATATTTCGCTTGTGTGAATATTATTACTTGTTATTTGCATATTGCCTTTTCCGTGCCATATGTAATCAAGGCAGTGAAGCTGCAGTGCAGAGCAGTACCAGTTTATCCTGGACATCTGCCTTCTAGTCGGGACAGGGAGGAATTTGGAATCTTTGTCTGGTTAGGGACACTGTCGGCCTGTAAAGATCGCTTATGTAAATTTTGGATTACTGTTCAGACTTGAGGGTGGATCCTGAAACAGGGTGAGGGAAAGTACCGCTAAGCTAGCGCGCGAGCTGGAGCTGGGGACACGTGCACACGCCGCTGTGCATGCAGCCGACATGCCCGCATGCCGCTCGCACTCACGCACACTCACATGGACACAAACACAAACAGGTGGCTCCCCATGTACCTCGGGTGTGACATCGCGGGGGGCGAAACCAGTGCCCCCAGTAGTCAGGATGAGGTTCAGCTCTTTCTCGTCACACCAGTCCACCAGAGTCTCCTGTAAAAGAGCCGAAGGGACAGTAAAGGAGGTGCCCCAGGGGCCGCTACAGATTGATGTGCGGCAAAAGGGGAGGATGGTGTTACCTTGATCTCATCGATCTCATCCGGGACAATTTTATAGGCTGCGACTGTTCCTCCCAGCCTGCAAGAAACGGAACACAAAATGCATCATCTACTTACACACTTTACACTCAGAGCACCCCTCTCCAGGGCAGGGGATGCACTCACAGGCACAAAGCCCGAGTGAATAGGAGGAACCATTGAGTAAACCGACTCATTCACTTCATATCCATGTTATGCATAACAACACACACAGAGTACAGAACTACAGGCTAAGGCCAAAGAGCTAAAACTGTGGCTGTTTTGGCTAAATGGTCAAATCGGTTTCATTCTCTCCTCCCACTAGTAGGTTTACAAACACTTAGCCCCCCTGCTGCTCTTTAAAGGACCTTCTATGCATTTTATCTTTAGCAGCACATTGTGAAATAAGTGATTAAATACCAAGTTCAATGCCAAAAAAAATTCATTGCCAAATCTGTGTGAACAGTTCCAAAAGCTCACTGGTACTGGCTCAAACTAAAACCATACATACAGATTAGAATTTTGTTGCAGGAGAGCTCTGTAAAAGATAGCATTTCTGTAGCTTTCACATTTCAAATTGTATCTACTGTCGCCCTCTTGTGGCAGATGCACCTAATGGCCTACATTAAAAATTTACGAATTACGAATTGTATTTTTGATTTACATTAAAAATAAAGCCGATGCGTGCACAGGCGATATTTTGTAACTTGTAACAAACGCACTTTTGTAGCTCATAACATTACTTAGTGATAATTAATACAGAGGTACCTCAGAACTCAAACTTAATCCATTCAGAACTCGGGTTAGAATTCTTAAAAGTTCGAGTTCTGATTGAATTTTCCCCATAACAAATTATGGAAAACCTATTAATTGGTTCCCGGCCCCAAAAACTTACACCTAAATATGTTTTTTTAGCATTTAAACACAAAATGAACAGGATAAAACAAGAATCGAGTTTATTTCGAGTTTATAAACTCGAAACGCGATAAACTCGAAATAAACTCGATTCTTGTTTTATCCTGTTTTTGGGGCCGGGAGCCAATTAATAGGTTTTCCATAATTTCTTATGGGGGAAAGAAGAGCATATACTAAACACATCTAAGCACATATATCAAAACAGTACTCCGTACATAACATTTTTTTCTTAATGGCTTCCAAAACGATAAAGGATGTACCCCAAGACTACCCCAAGCCATGCCCCAACACTGTGCCAACACTAAACAGCGCCATGCGGTCCATTGTTTATTTTTATTATTACTCTGTATTCGTTAATTTGTTTGTAAATCGCAAACTTTTAGGTTGGAACAATTGTACAACTATTGCGTAACTTTTTGGTGAGCAATGGCTACACAAAATGATATAAAGTACAGTGTATTACCTGATATTTTCAATAAAAAAAGCACTATCACCAACAAACGATGCTATCACAGCAAATGCGAGGCTGAGACTGAAGCGTTCCCTTTGTTTCCGCTGAGAAATGTGCCACATGCCGCGCATACAAGTTATCTTAGGTCGGCGTTCACGGTTCGACTTCTGAGATTCAGATCGAGTTCTAGGTAATTTTTTTTTTTACCCAAATGGTTGGTACGAAATTCGAGTTCTAATGCGTTCGAGTACTGAGGTACCACTGTACTTCTTTATTAGAAAAAAAGTTGCGCTTTCCTCAGCGCAGGGCTACAGACAATGAAAACAAGACAACAAAACAAATTTTTTAAATGCAGCGTGGAGGCCCCTCCTGTGCCCTTGAGTCAGTAAAATAACTACATGCTACATTAGCGCCTCCTTCCCCATAAAGGCACACAGACAACACGGGGGGGGGGTTCCTACTTCAGGCACAGTCATTATCACCATCGTAAAAACAGTCAATTAGCACTAATAAGAGAAAGACAACAAAAGTCAAGAAGGTACTTTGGCTCATAAAACTATATTCAAAAATGGCCTAAAGGTGGGTTTGCTAAAGGGGGACAAGGCAGTTACAGCAGTGGGCTTTTTCCCTTCCCCAAATTACATGAAGTAAATCTATAATATTGCGCTGCTTCCTGCTGCTCTAAAATCTCTCTGAAGCTTTGCTGGTGGTTTCAGATGCTAATGAACTGTACTACTTCAAGCCTCAGAATGGGAGGGGCAGGGGAAAGAGAAATTTTATTACTTCGTGACTACCGACGACAGATCTCAGTATGGCTCACACCTGCTCCTGCGAGTCGCTGGGACCCCCGGTGTGAAACGTTAGCATGCTGCCGCACAAGGAGGCTAACACAAAAATGAAAAAAGGACTGTGGCATTTACACCTACACAACCGTAATAACTTTGTTATGAGTTTTAACGGTAATGCTCTAAGTTTTAATAAGACGACGCGCACGGTACATCAACCTTCCAGGATTGAGGCAAACGTTTCTGCACCATTGGTTATCATCCCGTGGCGCCGAAGAGGGCGAGACGAGCTAGCTGCAGCAGCGCCACCCGTCAGGTGTGGATGGAATGGGAATTGCAGGCGCAAATTTTATTCCACCGTTAATCTCTGCACACGTGTCCTATAGAAACAATGGACAGCTGGAATGTCAGCCTACTGGTGCACAAAACGGGGCCATTAAATGAGCTAGCAATAAAGACGGTACTTAACAATTAACAAAACATAGGTCCAGGTATTATACAAGGCATATGTACATGTTTGGTGCGCAGATGGCCAATTTGGAATTATAGAGGAGCACAAAAGGTACATTTTTTTGTGACTGGGGAGACCCTGGCACTGGTGCCTGAAATTCAGCTGCTACAAACCAGATTGCATTGGGGGGGGGGGGGGGTGCAGGACATCCCATTTGCCATGGGAGAGAGACAGCAAACAAAGAACACAGTGTAGTCAAACAAAACAGAGGTAAGTGATGCAATCCGAGAGGCTTTCAAGCCGAAGTCCGACATGTATCTGCGTAGCTATTCCTCAGGGTGCTGGGCCTGGAAAACAGTCCTACCACGTAGGTGAAAATTAGATTCTTTTTCATTTCCTGTTCCGAAAGAACAGGAATGTGAGCTTTAGAAGTTACCGTCATTACCTCCTTTTTTGTTTTCGTTAAGTCCTTCAGATTTTATTTTTATTTCCCAGCCAAAATGAGATGCGGAACACAAAGTAGCAGGGCTCTTTCACCTAGTTTCCAAGGAAACCTCTGTCTGCGGAACTCACGGTCGGGATGAAGAGATCTGGGTGGCTCGAGTGTGGCTCTGGCAGGTATTTCCGCGATGGGGCCCGGTGCAGGCGTGCATGTGGTGACGCTTATCATGGGGTCGCGCCTCAGGGCAGGGAAATTCTCACTTAAGCAAACGACACTGGGTTCGTGCCTTTCATTAACCTTCTCACCAGGAAGAAAAGCCTTCCTAAAGCTTCTGGAGTAACGGCAAATGGGGGGGGAAAAAATCATTGATATATACAGATAATTCATCCACGAAATAACCGAGAGCTCTGAGGATGCAGCGTGTGAAAGAAGGATGAGGGAAGGGGAGAATTTAAATCAGAGGTGACTGAGGAGGGTGAGACTTGTGCGAGACATGGCGTCTGTGAGGAAAAAAGAAAATAGAGGGAGGTAAAGAGGGCACAGGGCGGGAATATCTCTGGGTATGAACCGGCCCCTGGGGCAGGCTGGGGCAGGCTGGGGCAGAACTGCCTTAAGCTAACTTCATACATAATTACTGCAAAGCCTTGGCTCAAATTGGCGGATATCTGACATGTGTAGTCAGTATATCAACACCCTGTTAGACAAGTCTCAAAGTTACTCCTAGGCTAACAGGAAATAAGAAAATCATTGCTAGTCCCTATGTCAACAAACAAAGAAAAAAAAAAAGGTCAGATAACAGTGAATATGACAACAAAGACCAGGCTTGACTTCACCAGTCACTAAACCTGGACTGAGTACTGGAGATATAATCACATAAGCGCCAAACAAACTTTTCACTTGTATGTATTTCTGTCTTCTTAGGCTTGCAGATGTCTGAAAACACTCCCAAGAGCAACACACGCTATGTGGCCAAAAGCACGTGGGTATCCATGTTGGCTACTGGCCACATGAGCTACACCCTTTGCTGACACAGGTGAATATATAAGCCATGCGATCTTCAGAGACAAACACCGACGGACGACTGGGTGCGCGTACCGGGCTCAGCGACCTTCCACCGGCACCATCACAGGGCGGCATTTTTCAAAACAAGTCAGTTCGCTGTATTTCTGCCCTGCTAGATCTGCCCTGGCCAACCGCAAATAAAGCGACTGTGGAGTGGGAAGATCCAGGACCAAGTTCAGCTGCGAAGTGGTCGCCCACACAGGCTCACGGAAAGGGGGCTGATTACCCGACATTAATATCCAACCAAAATGGCAACAAAACCCACCAATATTCCAATATCTAATGGAAAACCTTCCCAGAACAAAGGGTGGATCAACTTCATATTAATGCCCTTGATTTTGCAATGGAAGCTGGTGTCCACACACTTCTGCCCATATAGTGTAATGCAGGGGGCAAAGACGACAGTAAAATAAATGTGTCCAGCAAGGAACCCGACAGAAGGCGGCGTGTCGCAGCCTCCCAGCGGCCCGTCGGGCGGAGGCCCGAAAAGGCTGAAGCATGTGCCTCTGGCAGCGATTTATTAGCAACTGTTTTCCTCTGCTAATTTGGGAAATTGATGTGGGACGTTAAGACCCAAGTCACCCGGCGGTGACAGGCTGTGATGAGACCTGCCGGCAATCATCACTCAGCCGCCCGGCACGTAAAGCGAGAGGCGTCGCGCGGAAGCGCCCAGCGGCGGCCGAAGAGGCACGTCGGCAAAACTCAGAGGACGGTCAAGAGCGTGGCAGTGACGCCTTGGAAGTCGCCCCCCTGCCTGTCAGCTCTCTGCCGCGGCCTGTACCACCTGTCCGTGTCGTGGCTTCCTGCCGGCGCGGCCTCACGCTGGCGGGATGACGTCAACGGGACCGGTGCGAACCGTCGCTGGGGCGGTTAAACCTTCCTCACCTCGTAGCCTAATGAAACCACCGCAACTGCTGGGAAGTTTATATGAAGCTAAACACTTTACAGTTTACGGTGTTAAATATCACCATTTCAGCCTAAAAAATACCTCAATTAAACTTATTCATCAATGTTCTGTAACTGCATGTCCAGTAGAGGTGCTTTGGGCATCACCGCTATTTGCTTACTTAAAATCCCTGTCTATGTATATCTATCTGTCTATTTGTTTATATACTTACTTATTCATCAACGTATCAATGTGTCCATCCATCCATCCATCCCATGCTGCTTCTAACTAGGCAGAAAGCCTGATGCTAAAAGTATGTGTTGTGGATTGTCTTGCATGTTATACGTTATATCAGGGACAGACCCACCAAGACATATTCTTGTATGTTTAACATGCTTGGGCAATAAAGATCATTATGATTTGGATTCTGTTGATTCTGGAGGCTTTCCTGAGGTAAAAACACATTCGCACACTGTGAGCAATTTCAAGAGCCCAATTCACCTAACTGCGCGTTTTTCAGACTGCAGGAAGCTGGCTCTGCACCCAGAGGACAGCCGCTTGTGTGCAGGGAGAACATGCAAACCCCATTAAAAGTACCTGACATCTCCGGCATTCGACAAAGTAGCGATTTGCGTAAGACGTCAAATGCCAACAACAGGCGGTTCCTGCAGAAGACCCGACCGGGAAGAAAAGTTCATTGAAGCGTCAGTTTTGGCTACAGGTGCCAGTAGAAGTTTCTGAGACCTCGAGCGGGCAGGCAGAGATCCAGGACTGCCCTGCGTCTCAGACAGATGGACCCTAACCCTCGCGCTGCTGCGCTTCATATATGCCGGGCTCCGGCTGCGCCAGAGTCAGCCAGAGTTCACAGCATTTATTATTATTATTATTATTTATTTTTATTTTTTTTAACTTTGCCTGAAAATCTGCTCCAGTCGCTGTGCATAACTGCAGGTTTCACACTCTTAATAATATCTGGGGATTCAGCTCAAGGTAGAAATTAGCGCACGACTGTTACGTTATTCTTAGGCGAGCAGTGCCGATGTTAGCTACGTCACACTGTCGTCATTACGCCGCGTGTTTATTTATAGCGCCAGAGGAAAAAAGGATTTGTGCCGTGATGATCCTCGGTTACAGCTGGCGCTGATATTAACGGTGTTACGCCATAGGTATGAGACAGCCCCGCTATAACGGGCAGAAGCCAGGACACCTCGTTTGACAGGACCTCATCCATCAAGCCCAGTCCTCCAGAGTGTCACATTCCAGAGTGAAATATCAAGAGTGACATGGGTGTAATTGGACTGAAATTAATCAATTATGTAAATGACACGTTACATGCTGGTAATTGACCCCCAGTCCCAGGGGGTGGGGGAGGTTCTTGGGAAGGAGAAAGGAGAGGATGTGACTCTGCATTTGTCTGCCCCGGGGGGGGAAACTCCGCTTGGGGATTCGCTTCTGCACATGCGTGCACGCAATTGGGGAGCTACTCACAGAGAGGGATCGTGGACGAGCTCTTTGAGGTTCACTCCGCTACGGTCCTCAGCAAGATTTCTGAAGCAACTGTCACTCACTGAAAAACAGATGGGGTGGGGGGAGCAGAAATGCGAATGTCAACATCACCAAACAAACATGCATCCCGACCCCCCCAATGCCATTCAGAGCATGTCACAGCACAACAACACCCAGCGTAAGACCGAAATCCCATACTTATAACTCGCACATTTGTCACATTACATTCATTTTATTTTGCGGATGCTGTTTTTCCCAAGGCGACGTACAAGTAGAGCCGGTTCAGACAGTGTCCCTGGAGCAACTGGCAGTTAAGGGCCTATCTCAAGGGCCTGATGATGACGTCACTCTGCAAGCCATGGGATTTGATATGGCGACCTTCTGATCGTGGGCACAGAGTCCTAACCTGCAAAGCCCCACATGGACCGTGACCACAGGGGTGGACATTAGATAGAGGACAGGTAGCACAGTATAAAGGACAGGTATGTGTAGCTGGAGAGGGAGGGGGGCAGCGTAATGCTTGCTTTGGTATTAAAGCACCCTGTTTAGCCACCCTTGCCCCCTATCTGCCTCTTTGGCATGAAGACATTTTTTACGGCACCAGGAAGAGAAGGCGGACCGTCTGCAGCAGCGTTCATATATGCGAGTGCATGCGTGCATGCGCATTAATGCGAGGGCGCATGTGTGTGCAGAATGGCCCCTTGAAAAAAGCCTGGAGTGTGTGTGTAGTGGGGGGGAGGGGTTGGTTAATGTGCCCTAAACGTGCCTCCGCACATGTGTTCCTCCAATAGAAGGACCCGCCAAATCAGACAGGGCCACCGGGAAAGGGTGATCTGTGGGGGAGGGCAGAGACAGACAGACAAAGCGAGAGAATCGGACTGCGGTTGGGACAGGCTTCAAAGGAATATTAATATCGCTGGAGAGCACTCCACCAGAGCCCCCACCCATGCACAGAGGCAAAAGGAAGCCGAGGGAGCAAGAGGAAGAGGAAGAGGAAGGCAGAGCTCCGTCATCTCGCCGTGGCCTGTGCGGTCCTCGGGCGGGTCTGGGCTGACCCCGACGTCATGAGCAAGGCCGGCATCCGCTACTCAGAGACACTGACATCCACCACGTATACGGAGACTATTATGTGTGGCAGTAGTGGTAGTGCTATTTTCAGGATGTCACGTGCAACATTTTATACAGAAGGTACAACTGCAAATCCATTCTGGACCATGCACTGGGCGCACAGCTGCCACGATACCTGTTCGGCCTTCAGATCTCTGCATTGGTATTCGAGGACAATAGGGATGTGTATGGAAGAGGCGGGGCTGTGTGGAAGGGACATGATTTCACGGAATTCACAGAAGGGGCGGGGCTGAATGGGAATGGGCGGGGCTGCTGGGCGGGGTCAAAGGAGAATGGGTGGGGCTTTGGGGGAAGGGGCTAGGCTGCAGAGGAAGCCATGGTTACATTGTTTCTGCATTTTGATAGGAGTAACCGGCACACTGCATGTTTCCTATGCACTCATACTCCAGTCCATGGTACCCGGGCCCCTCAGTGCCGCGCCGCCGTCAAGTCGACCGACTGCAGTCAAAACGAGCCTGAGATTAATGACGTTCTGTGAAAAGCCCATTACCGGGGACAAATATTAAACAACCTTTCGCCGTGCATGTCTTCAGCAGGAATCTCGAGGGAAACACGGGAGGGGCCGGAGTGGCGGGAATCACAAAGCCGCGATGTCACGCGTCAAGCCCTCTGATGCCCATGTCACACCTCTGAGAAGCCAGCCCACGTCCGTCGGCGATGTTCACACGCCAGTGTCAGCCTGCCTTCCGGACGGCAACGAGCATTTATATTAACCACAGCTGTAATATTTTCCGCAAACTTCATTTTTCATATTTTATTTGCTGTTGTATTATTCCATAACCCTCTGTACCAGGATGTACAGGGCACCAGGGAGGGATGCTCTCTGGAGGGGATGCCAGTCCATCACAGAATGCAAGCACACTATGGGCAATTTACAAACATCAATCAGCCTAACTGCATGTCTTTGGACTGCAGGAGGAAACCAGAGCCCGTGGAGGAAATCCACACAACACAGGTAAGACATGCAAACTCCACACACGGGGGGGGCAGTGCTGGGATCCGCCAGCATGAGGCAGAGGTATTACCCACTGAACCCCTATGCCTCCCTTATTACATTTGGCAGAAATCCGGTCCCTGGGGACCCACAGACAGTCCACGTTTTTGCTACCGGGCTGGGAGGGAGCAAAAACATGGACCGACTGTGGATCCCTGAGGACCAAGTTGGGAAACCCTGGTATAGACAAACTAGTTCCACGAAAAATATAATACTCCATCCATCCATTTCAATGAGGCACCTGGTCCTTGACCCTGGAAGGCACCTTGGGAAGCACTAGGCAGCACACAGCCTGTATACCAGATATCATTCCCGTGCTGGTCTCACCCCGTCTCACTCTCTCACTCTCATTTACACATAGGATGCCACCTCTTTACTCCATCTGCACATCTAAGGACAGGAAGTACTGGGGAGGGCAGAGTGTGTGGTCACAGCTGAACCCGTAGCTCCGAAGGGGTAAGGAGACGGCGCCGGTCAGTGAGCCGGGGATTCTCTGCGGGATTAAAGGAAATACGGGGAAAAATGAGAGCATTATAGGGATCAAAGGATAGGGAAGAAAAAGAAAGGATATGAAAGAGAAACCAAAAGATCTGGTATCCTCATTCCAAATGGCCCCGATGCAAAGTGAAATACAGGGACAGTCATAATAGAAGATAGCTTAACCAAATATAAGCCTGCCGTATCTTAGCAACCCCACTAATGACGAACAGAGCGGCGGGGGTAGGAACGGGAGCTCGGCCCTGATCTACAGAGTAACGCCCCCCACCCCCCCCCCCCCCCCTCCCCTACCCCTCCACCCCCCC
>JABJVO010000026.1:11565588-11575609 GCA_026770805.1 Boulengeromyrus knoepffleri | reverse complement strand
CCCCCCACCCCCCGCACCCACCACCTCACCCTTGGGTCTGCTCTCAACGCATTCCATCCGAACCCGATCAGTCCGACTCGCAGCCACGAGCACAGACCTCACTGCCTCTGTGTCCGGGTTTGATGAGGCAGGGGGTTTAAAAAAAAAAAAAAAGGGAGGCAAGATGAAAAGATGGAGAGGGAGGGAGGGAGAGGCTGTACACTTTCCGACCCCCCCGCCTCATCTGCCCGTGCGGTCAGAACCGCTTAGCCCTCGCTTGGGGCTGATGTACGAATCGATGAGCAGCACTCTCCCATTCGCAGATGGGCGGTTAGGGTGCGACAATAGGGCCGTAATCTGTAAGCTGCCTTTCCTGTACGACACGCTTCACAGATAAGCATTTCGGAGCAAACGCTATTTATAACCACGAGACAAAGCCACCAGATAGCTTAGTGCAGATTAGCGGCCCGGCTAACGAGGGGCGCTCTGCATTGCAGCTGTGCCGGAACTGCGACCGCAGCTGCACGTCGAGGGCCGCTGCGCTGCCGCCGTGATCGAGCCTCTGCAGAAACTGCCCTGGATCCAGGGTTTCAAAACACATCTCCTCTCTCTGAGACCATCCCAGGAAGCAGGGGGCAGAAGGCTGGGGTACACCCTGGATCACAGGGCACACAATTATACACTATTGGCAATTAAGAGATAGTAATTAGCTTGACTGCATGTCTTCGGGCTGCCAGAGGAAATTGGAATTCCAGGAGGAGACTCAGGCAATGCAGGGGACTGACATGCAAACACCCCATACAGCAACGACGGGGGAGGGGTTCAGGCACACAACCTTGGAGGCATGAGGCAACACTGCTACCCACCCTGCTGCCCAATGACAGAACAAGAATCATTTAAATCAATTTCTGGAGGACCAGGGCACTCTCGGTTACTGCGGATCGGCTGAAGGGTAATCGTGTTGGCAACGCGCTGCGGTCAGTGCTCTGCCTCGGCACGGGCCCTGCAGGACGTGACCAGGTCTAAATCCGAACCGCAGGCCCAAGGGAATGGAGAGAAGAAAGCCGTCCAAGTCTCAAAGAGAGAGGAGAACACAACCTGAAAATCACAGAGATATCTGACAGCTGGAAATCACAGTGACAACAATATCTGACAGCTGGAAACCAGAATGACACTGATAACTAACAGCTCAAAATCACAATGACACTGATAAGTGCTGGAAATGACAATGACACATATCTGACAGCTGGAAATTGCAGTGATACTGATATCTGACAGCTGGAAATCACAATGAAACAGATAACTAACAGCTGGAAATCACAGTGACACCGAAATCTGGCAGCAGGAAATCACAATGACACTGATATCTGACAGCTGGAAATCAGAATGACACTGATATCTGATAGCTGGAAATCACACAAACTCTCACGAAACATCCTGTCTTCTCCTTCCATTCATTGGCTGAGGAGCATCTCACACAGAGTACAGCACCTTCAGTAAAGACCCGGGAGGAAGGGCAAAGCATTACAGCATCTCCACCATGATTATACATCATCATGGCACTCACTCCTTTCCTGGGGCGGCAAGGAGCTGAGACACTGGGAACTGCCTACCAACACGCATGCACACGCACACGCGCACACACACGCAGACACACACGCACACGCACACACACACACGCCTAACCTGGTATGTCCCCATTTACTCAAAGTGAAGGAATGACATTTGCATTCCCCAATTCCTGCCTCATTATCAATGTTTTATTAACAGTCTTATAAATATTCAGGGCGCTTACAAATGAAGCTGTGAAAGGAACAGAACACATGATGATGTATGAAGGAGACAGACATTCTGCTGAAATGTGCGGCCCTAAGCCTCCAGTCCCCCCCCCACCTCATTCATCATCTACCCTTCCCCACCTCTTATGACAGCTTGCCAGAACAGGTCCACTTCTCTCTTGCCCCTTACTCAGTCCTCAGCACCCCTCCAACCCTGAAACCCCACCCCCCAGGCTATCGACAGGAGATCTCCGCCTCCTCTGAACCTACCCTTTATTTCATCCCCTTGCGTTCCCACCCCCCACTCCTTCTTCATGCGTACACACATGACGCACTGAGCCAGTGGATGGCCCATTCCGGCACGTCCCATTAACAAGAACACACGAGTGGCTCTGATCTCCCCCGGACGGTGGTAATTAACCAAAAGCCCCCAGCTTTACGGCCTCTATAACCCTCCGATAGGCGACAGCATTCCTGCCCAGCGAAACGCTAGAAGACCAAGTGTCCTTTGGCACGATGTTACACACTTCTTACGTGCTGCCGAGGAGACTGGTGTCAGACCAGACGGTGCAAGGTATCATTCATATTTCTTTACAGACGGTCCTCGCTTTACAATGGTTTGGCTTTTGATACTTCGACTGCACGATGGTGCGATAGCAGTGCACGTCCAGCAGTCAACTTTGAATTTTCATTTGATCCCAGGAGATATGCTATACGATACTTCGGACTGATGCCGGCCAATGGCAGCATCCAGCTAGCCAAGCTTCCAGGCTCTGTAGCCATTGCGAGCATAATCTTATAGGTGTTTAACAACGTGTTTGTTTTCTGTGTTTAACCAAATATAGTTGTTCATTTATTGCTGTTTGTTTATTTACTTTTCAATTACTGGTATTTACTGGTATCACAGTAATTATTTGTTTATTTACTTACTGAGTGACAGAAAAGAAACAAGAAAAAAAGAAAACAAACATACAAGGTCTGACCTGCCCCCCCAAGATAACAGCAAAATCCACTTAGGCGACTCCTTATGGCTCAGTTGTCCCTAAACCCGAAGGACACTGCTGCCCACTGACTTCCCGACGGAGCCATCTTTTACATTGAAGGTGCCACTTTATTTAGCAACAGGAATGTCTGTGTCCTTTCATGTCTGCACCTCGATTATGGGGCGCACAGCTGCGCTTTGGCAGACGGCAAACTGCAGTACGAAGTAAGTAAAACACTCCAGCCTAATGATGGCGAGCATTTCCCTAACAAAGAGCCTCCTTCCATTCAGACACGTCACTGCAATCCAGACGAATCTGCCTATAAACTTTATTTTATTTACTATCTACAGTGTTTGCGTAATGTCTTTAGCGGGACCAAGATGTATGTAGAATGTCTGAGCTGCTAACTGGCATATGTTCACAAAAAGAATCAAAAGAGTACTTAAAAAAAAATTTAAAAGAAGAAAATGAACTCACTTTTTAAATTCCCATTTGAATCAGCAGATTTATGGCATAAACTCTACGAAACGTTGTGTCTCATTTGTGCATTTTTATAATTGTCTCGCAGACCGACTGCGGCGCCGCCTAATCCTTCAGAGAACTGAGGCACGGTGACGACCCAAGCTAAACTTTCGGAGACAACCTAGTTTAGCTTTTAACGCTAATATACCATACAAATTTCAGGAGACGCTTCCACTTGAGAGCCAGATCCTTCAAATTGCATCATCTGATTTATTATGTTCTTTATCAGCACAAATATTGCCCTCCATCTTAAATGTCAGCGTTAAAGGATTGAAAAAGCTCGTAAATGGGCAGCGAGGCACACAAACTAACGCTAACTGTAAAAATAGCACCTTGCTAACGATTAAACACTGAGTAATAAAGCCAACGGCAAGCTGTGCTCCTTTAATTACCTGAAGCACAGAAAGATGGAAAATGTCAGAAAACGTTAAAGACTGGGTGGGGTGGGGTGGGGGGGTCATGAATCATCTCTGCCGATCCCCACCATGTCCTTACAAATTTTCCGGAAGCGAATCCAGACCCAGTCACGTAGTCGAAGTAGACTTTCAAACATCAAAGGGAGCCGGCAAAGAGGCAAAAGCCAGACCGTGGCGAGGCCAGACGCTCCCCTCGGCGGGGGGGCGGTGTCTGTTTGGAGGGAGAGGCTGGCGCCGTCACGCCCGAGACGTGTTTAACAGCCGCTCAGCTGCACTGGGTCGCCTTGCTGAGCGGGGGGGGGGGGGGGGCTGGAGTCACTGCATGCTGGAACGGCACCTTGTCAGACTCACTTGGAATCGCCACCCGAACCAAGACCCAGTGGCCTTCAATTCCCAGCACCGTCTCCATGCCCTCCCACCCAGCATGTCTGTCGTTTCTAACAGCTCATGCTGCAAATGAAACACCCCCCACACCACTTTCACTTTAAAGGTATCACTGTGCCACCCCTCCACACACACACACACACACACACACACACACACACACACAAGATGCTGACCGGTGAGGCAGGAGGAGCATGACGGCTCAGCCTGGTGGCCTCATGGTGGCACCTCGACCGGCTCTGACCGATTGGTCCCCCCCCCCCCAAGCCCCCCCAGCGCATCTTCCTGCCAGCCTGTGAGCCGTAGGCTGGGCCTGTCCTTTGGAAGAGCACTCCAGCGGACCGGCCCGTTGGACCGGCTTCTGTAATAAAAACCGGCCTGGATACTCAGACACTTGGGTCCGTGAGTAATTTTCATTCAGCTTTACGAGGATTTTTCCATTCATAAGAGTAAAGTGAAATGAAAGAGCAAGCGGGGGAAGTATCGCTCTGCTAAAAATACACACCCATCCGAGTCTATATGACGCAACACATACAACTAGATTAAAAAAAAAATTATAAGAATATACCAATTTTATCCATTATGTCGTTTCCTTTGTTGGGGTTTAAGATAAGTTTGTTTAAAGGCAGCATTCACACGATTCTCTGAGACTCAAACTGAACCTTCCATCTGACTCGAAATTCTGACAAAGTATAAGGATCTATTACCATTAAATTAAAGTCTTAAATTATTTATTCAAATTTCCATGAAAGTCAGGGATCCTTCCGGTTATATTTTCACCACAGACAGGCCCAACTAACCAACGAGAGACAAGAACTAGAGGAAAACTAACATGTGTCCCACCCCCGTCCTTTCATCATCCATCCATTTATCCAGTAGAGCAGGGGTTCCTAGCTTTGGGTCCGAGCTGAGGGACGCTGCAGGTTTGGAGTGCGCCTGGGTTAAATGATATATTTCACACGACCCTGGTTGTTCACATGTTCTAATCACATCTTAAAAAAAAAAAAAAAAAAAAAACCCTTAAACTTCACGAATCACCAGTCTGCCTCCAGCCAGCACTTCCCCCCCAAGTCAACAACTTCTTGTACGACGTAAATCGGTCCGCGGACATCACAAATATGGGGGGGGTCGCTGCAGCAGAGGGTCAGAGTGAGCCTGCAGTTTGACCTGTAAGCCCAGTGCACATGGCAGGGGGGCAGGGGGCCTAATCCACACTCCACTGTCACCAGGCTACCCCTCAAGAGCCGGCATACATGTGAGATAATCCCCTTTTTAAGTAAACACTACTCCTTCTCTTTCTGCCGGTCAATATGTAATCAATTCATGTTAAGGATAATCCATAAAACAGATCATTTTTTCTCTGACAGGTATTTTCCAATAGATGGAGAGAAACAAAAGTGTTTCTCATTTCTTTGGGTACCTGGGTGATTTAAATCAACCTAAACATACACTGAGGCCTTATGTTTCACGTACATTGGCTTAGACGTTTCCAAACAACCAGTGACACTGCAGTTTGCTGAATGGGTGTACGTATGCATGCGCATCTTTTTTGTCTCAGTAATTGTTTCAGTTCTCAGTAAAGCCTGAGTCCTTTCTGTCCATTGGCATCCTCACTGTCCACGTTTCCACTGCCAAGCCCACGAAGTGTGGTCCATCAATTAACTGCAGAAATTCACTGCTTGTTGCAGTGTGTGACTCTGTGGATTAAGCATCTGTGCCTGTGATCGGAAGGTCGTGGCTTGAACCCCGTGGCTGGCAGAGAACAATGTATACTTTCCTATTTAGAGTGCTATGTGGCTCAATGGTTAGGATGCTGCGATCGGAAGGTTGCCGCTTCAAATCCCAGGATTGGCAGAGTGATTTCGCCATAGTGACCTTAAGCAAGGCCCATAGTCCCCAGCAACTCCAGGGACTGGCTGTCCCAGCTTACTCAAAAAAAGTACGTCACTTTGGATAAAAGCATCTGTTAAATAAATAAAATGTAAACAGAAAGGGCCAAACTGTCCAAGCTGGATCCTGCGTGGACCCGAAAGCGCAGCGTCAGCCGTCGTGGAGCGCATGTGGAGCGCATGCAGCCCAGAGCACATGTGACAGCTACAGCTGCAAACTCTGGAGGGTTTCAAACAGACCTGCAAATGCACACGATGTCTCTTACTACAGATACTACGACAGCATTAATGCACATCAAATCCAAACCGTAAACCTGCCTGATCTGACAACTCTGTGCGACTAAATACGAAACGGCAGAGAGGGTGACACTCCCCCAGAACACAACGCATTTGTGAATGGATCTCGTCGTGAGTGTGGCAGCCCTCGGCAGGCTGCGGCCGTCACCCTGGTGACGAATGGCTCCCAGCAATGGGGCAACCGGCTGCAGCCCTGGTGGTTCAGCCGAGCTACGTTTTATCATCTCGCTCACCTTCCTATACTGACGCAGGACGTCAGGCAGGGCAGCTGATTTTCTAGTTTTACTTTGCAATTCATGTGAAGTGTATACCTACCTATATGAACAAGGATATCCCTGTGCTTCGTAAGATCAGCTCCACGCTCATCAAAGCCAGTATTGGACAAGTGGTTGCAGAAGAAAGATGGATGGATGGATGGACTGCTCTGAAATTACGGTAACAGTCTAGGTTTTGTCATCGACTTTACGGAGAAACAGAGCAAGCTAATTTGGCAAGCTACTAACTGTCACACAGCTGCCCATTTTGGCTTTCATTCGCAGCCATTTGCTCATGTCTTTAAGTACCTGGCCTGTCTGCTACAGACACAGTAACTGTTTAAACCAGCTCACCATAAACCCAGCTGGAAACGCAAGTATGGCCCCTACTTTATTTAGCAACAGGACTGTCCGTGTCGCAGCTCCAACAGCGACGCGGCTTCCTGACACAGCAGCCCACGGCGGAGGGCAGACAGGCCGCTCCAAGTGGGCCGGACTGCGGCCCAGCGGCTCCCCGGCGCCGCGGGACATGTTAGACGCCACCGCTGCAATGTACCACTTTGGGAAAAACACGGTAAAGTGACAATATTATACAGGGAAGGTCACAGCCCCTCAGCACCCGCCCCCACCCCACGGGTGACTTTAACCCTTTATTTATTTGTTTGTTTGTTTGTTTATCCACGTGTATATTTCTTGCACCCTTCTTCTGCTACTGTATTAATTGTTGACAAAAACAATGCAACGTTCTCCCCCTGATGTTATGCGGGGTCCCCCATCTTCTCTGGTTTCACCACACAGCCCAGAACCTTGCTGATGTGAACTGGTATCACCACATCACCCATAGGTGTGAATGTGTGTGTGGATGGTGTGTGGCAACATATCCTGCATTGTTCCCTCCCATAGCTCCCATAGCTCCCATAACCCTTGTGTCCAGCCCCTGTTTCACATTGTCCTGTACTGAGACAACCATCCCCTTGCACCATGGTCCTGGGGAATGTTATTCCCTATATATGGATGGTGTGACAATAAAGCCCACTTGACTTAATTTGATTTGACTTCATAAGAGTACCTACAGAATATCGTAATACGCATCTTTTCATATAATTCAATTAAAATAATTGGTTGACTGCAATCATTTTCTCCCCCCACCCTGGAGTATCTGTCCGCAGACTGGGGAAAGCCCACGACACGGCGGCAACGCAAAGAACTCTGGGAAATTCCCTTCAGCAAAAGCGGCAGACATGCGCAGTTCTGACACAGGCTCATTAAGGGTTCGCTCAAGCCGCCACACACTATGAAAGCGAAAAAGGAAGGAAGGAAGGCAGGAAGAAAGAAAAAGAAAAAGGCAAACGAATGGTCGGTCCCTGCAAACGAATGTGAGAAAGGGCCCGACGTACCAAATTCGTCCGCATTTCCCAGCTCTGCCTAATTGAAACAGACAGTGTTCCTTCAGATCGCCTGCTCGTCTTCTGCTTACCCGCGCCATAACTAACGGCATGACATACAGAATAAGGAAAAGCAATCTTCGCTTTATATGGCTGCCACATGCTCGGATAAATGCTTACCATACTATCCTTGCAGGGAATGTGAAGTGTAATTACATTTTTTTATGCTGAAATTAATCAAAATGAGTATTTGGAAATAGCCGTTCTGCATGGCCACTTGCGAGTGTGTGTGTGACTGGGGGTCTGTTCATTTGATAAACTCAATTAAACGCAATTAGATCTTCACAAAGATGACAAAGATTTCCATCTTCATTTAATTTGGCCGAGGCCAAAGAACAGGATTGATCTGTTACAGCCTATCAGCCATTACTGCTGCAGAAGCATATATATATACACACACTCCTCTTGCCCTTTTTTTGCGATAAGTGAGAGGATGGACAGATTTAGGTGGCACAGAAAACAGAGAAACTTTTTTTTTTTTTCCCCCTGCAGTAGCAGTACTACCTTGTGTTTAAAAAGAGCTGTTCTCAAGAAAGTCTGCGAGGGTCAGCCCAAAGTCGAGCTGATTTTGAGGAATGACCCAGATGTCTGTACTAAGCAGGCAGTGTGGAGAACGAGGACATCAGGGATGAAAAAAAAATAAAAATGCATGTGCAAGGTGGGGACACCTGACCAGGGTGACGCGGCTGGGACCGCAGGGCCTCGGATGCCATAAGACCATGCTACGTTCGGTAAAGAGTTGTTAGAAAACAACGGCTGACATTAGAACTTGGCACCAATGGAAGCCTTCCAGTGAAAAAACCTTCTAATTCCTGAAAAGTCTGGCACATGCCATACCAAATTGAACTGTTCGTCTCCCCTGCTAAGCCAGAGTAAGTGTGAAATTATTGTCACTGTTGTTATGGGGGGCGGGGGGGGGGAATTGCTCACGAGTGCTTGGTACAACGCTGAGAGATTGAACTAGCCACACCTATAAAACTCCCAAGTGCAACACCATCATCCCAGCATGCACCTGCAGGTCCACTCATCCCTCTGTGATGACACAAGCAGGTGACCCTGAAGTGGGCTTGTCCACAAACCACACCCACATTTTTTGGGCCTCTAATCCTCTCGGCTTAGGAGCACCGAGGTGAAGCAGATAGGCAGTCAAAACAAACACGCCATTCCGCCAATTACTTTCAACTCTATGCAAATGCGAACTAATATTACAGATCCTGGACTTTGACAGGTTCATCTCTTCATCCCGGTTCGGTGAGACGTTTGACAGTGGGCAGAATTTTAAGTGGTTCTCTGGAAGGATGAGCTGAAGTCTCAGGGTGCGTGTTGCAGTAGCGTTGACAGCTTCTCTATGCAGAGTTTGTCCAGACCTGAAAAGCCATTCATATCACATGAGCACCTCAATCAATTACAGGAACAAAAATCGCTCACCACAAACGACCATACGCATTTGTGCTGATGGAACTTAAGTGAAAAGCCTCAAGTCAGACAGAGATTCCTGGTCTGTTGGCCCCTTTTCATTAACGATGGAGATGTACAGGTGATATGCTCACATGCATCTGTCCTTCAGATGCAGAGTCTGTAAAAAGTTCCAGCCAACCAAAAATAAACTGCAGTGGCAGCTTTAGAAAGAGTCAACAAATGAGTAGGCAGGGAGGATCCTTAATGCCATCAACATGTCGAACACCAAGACGGTAGACATCCGGCAGAAGTACAGTTTGATCTGACAAGTGATTGCTGGCCCCTCAGACGCAATGCTGACAGGACACTGAGGTGTTTTACTGTACAGTAGGCTTGGGCAGTATCTAAGTTTTCATAGCTTCTGGATACTCACCACGGAATACGGTATTTAGAGTGACACTATTCCAGTATGTTGAAATCTTGCCGGTAATATCTGCTGAATAGGGGTGTGGGGGATGGATTTATCACCAAGATTTCACAATACCAGGGTATACCCAGTTATCATACCGCCCGAGCCTAGTGTGTCGTTCATAATGCGCAACTATGTGTTTTCTCTCCCTCCAGCTGATCAAAATTTGCCAAAGAATTCAGAAGGTCCCACAAACCCAACCCCCCC
>JABJVO010000026.1:11550239-11563337 GCA_026770805.1 Boulengeromyrus knoepffleri | reverse complement strand
GGGGGGGGGGGGGGGGGGGGGGCGGTGGGGGGGGGGGGGGGGGGGGGGGGGGGGGGAGCGGGGTTTCCCTGCTAGATTTATGCCTTATGCTGTTTTATGCAAGCCACATAAATCAGTGTCAGTCAAGCTATTATCTTTACGAAGAGCATGCAAATATCAACAAGGTACAGATCGTCAAACTTTCTGACACGCAAAATTAAACGGTTTATTTTAGCTGACAACAGTGACGGTGTGAAGCATGCTAACATTCACGCATGTCTCGTTGATTTTTCGCTGCCCGGAGAACTGGATCAATAGTGCCCATATTCAAAAGCCGGAAAACCACCTAAAGAGAGGCAATAAATGAAAAGGCCACATCGTCCTGATGTATGGTGAATAACTAAGCAGCTGCTTTCGGAAATAACCTCTCCAACTTACCATACTTGTGATAATAACGGTAGAACATTATGTTCGAAGCATTTTTAGCCACTAATAGTACAGTCGAATGATGCCGAAAAGCAGAAAAACAAAAAATGCCTTTATCCCAGATGTGAAGAATATCGTTCAGCCGTCATAATAGCGGGGAAGCTGCGTTTGCAAAGCGTTCAGTTTGAGAAACACACGTCTGGTAGTAGACAAATTCCGCGCACATGCCAACATTTTTTTCACCTAAAGAAAAATATTCAATGATACCTACGCTGACAATTTAAGCATGCTTCAAAGCATGCATTTGATTGAAATGATTTGCATTTACAACAAATTAGATGCATACTGGATCGATATGTCTAATTCCGCTTAATGAGACTGCTTCAAATGTAACATTAAGTTAAGCGGGTTCGTCGATTTTTCATGTTTGAAAAGTATTGAACTAGCTAACATTCACCACCTAGCAGGATTGCTTGCCTGCTTACGGGACATGAATAATTCATCACACAAAACTGTTTCTTGACACAAAAATTGAACAGCGCGCCAGACATAAGCGTGTTCTTATTCAGCAATAAAAATGGACATCACCTTAGCCGCGAACGTCCAAACAAGGCACGAAAGATCACGGAAAGCTTTAAATCACCACCGCCTCTGAGGAGACGAGGAACAACTGAAGCAACCCCGAGCTTGTACAGGGAGAGCAGAGCACCACGGCAAGCACACCGTGAAATAAAGCGGCAACACGGAGGGCGACAGCGCGGACAACAGGCACAAATTACTCCACACGGGTCGCCACGGTAAAAGCAGGGGATTCAAGGTCATTCTGCGTTTACCTGTCAGAACTCCAACACGGATTTGGTGGTCGTGGTTTGTTAAAATCATCCCTTCAGACGCCATGTTTACCAGCGCTGTCGCCCGCACTGAGAAGCCGAGGCAGAGCCGATAGCCGAGCGCATCGAACTCCGGGGGAGGGGAGCCGACGTAAGAAGGAAAGATCAGTTGATTGTCGAACTACCAAACTGCTCCGTGCAGCGTTAAACAATGTCATTGCACGAAGACACGACAGGGCGAAGCTGTATAAACTCCCGATCAGAGAGGTAGCCATTTGTCAGCAAATGGAAGGGTGATTTCCGTACAGGTTATAAGGATATCACATATAATTTGCAACGATAAGGAAAACGATAGATGTTTTAAGAAAGCATTCTCAATAAGGGTAATGTATTATCTTTTGTTAAACAGGTAAATCGGTATGGAAGTTCACTGCTTCAAAACATTATCTTTTAAAACTACGTGCATATACGTTTAAGTCCGGGTTTTACAGAACTTGTCAACGATAGTCAACGATAAATTCCAATGCAGATATTCTTGTGTCTATATTAATCTATTCTGCGCAGGTATCCGAATAATTCCATAGCGGAAAAGTCTTACTCCGTATGCTAATGGATGCGCACACCTACATTATTCACGAGTGTAGCGGTACATGACATCGGCATCCGTGACTAAAAGCTGCCATTTCTGTCGTTCTGGATGCTGACTCCCACACACCCAATGCACACCTAATGCCACGTTTTCTATTGTGTTCCCCATGTACTCACGCGCTGCATTATTTATTGACTGGCAGAGGGTCAAATCCAAAGACCTTCCATTTTTGAGTGGCAATTTCATTGATTGATTCATCAGTCATACACTGGTAAAATAGAACGGAATTGTCATTGAAATACGTAACATACAAAGGACATCAGAAAGTGTTCATCCACCCTGTAGCAACTCCCCCTAATTCACTAATGGACTCTCTGCCCTCAATACACAGTAGAAGGAAAGCATCCAGAAAACAGGGGAACCTTGTTAATCTGTGCTAAGGGTACTAGACAGGCACAGTTCGATGATTAGAGGATATTCGGAGTTTAGTCCAGAAGTTGCCATGCATGATAATGATGATGATTGCAAAAGTGATTGTAAAAAATGAACTGCGACTTCACTAAAAACATTTGGGACTTAAGCCCCGTAACTCATCCCTAGCCATGATACTGGATATTCCCATCTCTGTGTGCCATTATCCATTCGATAAGGCAGAGCTATCCAGCAGAGAATTCCCATTACTAGGGACAAGAGAGAACGAGTGCAATATTCTTCATAATTTGTAACACGATGCCAGGATGAGATGATTTAGACAATTAAAGGAACATAATATAGCTAATGCGCCTTATAAGGGTTACCAGAATCAATTAAGTCTTGAAGTGTAGACCATTTTTCTTTAAATGAAAATCTAGATATGAGCTTTTCAGGTCTTTGCCAAAGGATCTTTGAACTGAGGAAAGAGTAAAATACTGGGGAGACTCAAGTCCTCAATTAATTTTTCAAAAGGCAAAGGACTAAACTTTACGTTTTTAATATTGGTACTTTCTAGATTAATCTGGAGACAACAAACAACGAATTGCACTGAAGTTTTTTGATGGTATAATATGAACCTAAGCAAATGAAGTTTTTAAGGCCGAAATATACTGGGTTAACATGCATAAAATTAATTTCTTTCAAGTTATCTGAAGTTTATCTTGACATAGCACAGTTAAACTACTTTGTGTAGTTGTCAAGGTATCTCAAAAATATTGTGAATGATTTTATATTGAGTTGAATGAGCTGACAGGTGTAATATGTGAATAAATCTCGTATACAGCATGCGCCTGCCATCCAATCATATTTGTGGCCTGCTGTAATCTGAAGTGCAATACAGCATATGGGGTTTGACATGTAATCTGAACTGCTTCATTTGCATGCCCACATTTGTCCAGTTGTTTGACATCCTGAGCTATGTGCTTCTCACTGTATGCGATTCTAGACGGTATTTATGGGATTTCAGCCATGCTATTTTTGTCCCAGCCCCTTAAAAAATGTACACTAAATCCATTTAGTAATTTCGTCATGTATTTCTGGGGGCTGAGTCTTCCTTAGGGTCAAATCCTACAATTGCCCAATGCGTCTCACCTTAACAGATCATCTATACATAACAGTGAGAAAGTAGATAGAAAGACAGCAGTGTACAGATAGATTCAAGAAGTTTATTTGCCACATGCATAGTTACATACGTACAACATGCAGTGAAATGTAACCCTGAATCACTCCTAAAACTGTGCATAGTTTTAAATAAAAAAACAGACAACCAAAAAACTAAAAATATCACGCTAAAGTGGTCATTTCATGCCCAAAAAAAATTCTTCCAAAAGATGATTAGAACAATCAGAACTTCTCTGGCATGAAAATCTTAAATTCTGTGTGAAATTTTTGGGTCTTACGGCAGTCATATCAAAACATAGAACATGAGGAAGTATCTTCTGAAGCTGGAAGTGAAATGGAGGCTATTGTTGAGAGCAGGAAGCCTAATCTTGACATGTTCTGCTCCATTGTGATGTGGTTATTAGCTTGTACAGATCTGCAGATGATGATAAAAGGCCTTGGCACAGGAGCCTAGCATTTAAGCCAATTTGAAGATGAGGGTGAATAGTAGGCATGGTTCAGGAAAGGAAATCATAGTATATTAAGGCTCTCGTTCAAAAAATATGCTCAGCCGCTTGTCATATGCAACTGAAGCTTGACCCAGCATGCATTGCTTCATGCCCTAAGACAGAGGTTCTGTTTCAGGATCCACATTGTTCCTTGACCACAGCCCCAGTTAATGATCAAAGTTCTGCTGATGATTGGGAGGTATGTTTCGGGCGGGGGGGCGGCAGTGGGGATTCTTTTTTTAAGCCATTGAAAATAGTATTTCATCCATCTATGTTAAAGTGATCATTGATCAGTTCATTGAATATGCTAATAACTTAGCAAGCTAAATTACTTGAAGTCCAGCCCATCATGAACACACATACAACCTCAGCATGACTTCGTGCTGTGGGGTTGAGACCAGGGTACATGTATGAAACATGGGGAGAACATGCAAACTCCACACAAACAGAGCCATTGTGGGAACTTGAACCCGAGTCCGAGAGGTGTGAGGCAGTACTGCTAACTGCGATGCCACAGCGCTGCCCCCCCCACTGAAGATAATAATGAAAATTCATCGAACTATGCTGAAGTGATCCTTGATCGTTTAGCTTAATACGCTGAAAAAGAAATAAACTAAATCCCTTGATATCATGACCCAAATTCATGATCAAAGTTCTGGTGATGATTGGGAGATGGGGGTAAAAGCTGCCGACTTTGGGGGGGGCAGTAAAGAGCCACTGAAAATGGTTTCCAGTTGAGAATCACTGCCCTAATGTATGCGATATATGCAATTCTGACAGCGCAGAAATAGACATCCACAGCAGAGGAGTGAGTGACACTCCCAATCATGCCTAATGTATGTAGATCCTCCAGTTCTATATAGAATTTTGTACTAAATTGAAATTCTACAAAGTAGACTTTATCCAACAAAAAAAGGAAAAAAAAAAAATAAATAAAAAATAAAAAGTGTAGAAAATGGACAGTTTAATTTATAATGGCAACTTAAGTGAAATATCTTATCAAAATGTGATTCCACCATTTTTGATACACTAGTGAAACTAAGGTGTCCATCCCCTGTGCCACATTAGCCATCGGTGATGTTTAGCCCCCAGAGGGCACGACACAGGCGTATGATGGGATATTACTGGCCATCGCCGGATAGGGAAAAAAAAGGTCATCTCACCAATTGTCCAATAGACAAAGATTGCTGGCCTGTTTTCAGTTGAAAGGCCCTCTCTGGTGCAATGCAGAGTGCAGTACTAGTGCTTCTTCCACAAATTATTTACCTTCATCCACTTCTGAGGCATTTCTCCAAATGGTGAGGATGCCGCCTTTGGTAAAGAGTCGAAGGCATTTAGCGCGAGTGAATGAATTTCACTGTGGATCTGATGTGGCCCAAGAGACTGGGGCTGAGGAAGAGCTTTATGCTGATTGCAGAAGAGGCCATTAGAGGGAAATAAATTGCGCTGGGTGTTTGTGTTACGTAGTGACAGCAGAAAGGCAGTCACTTCCCAGTCTGTGTTGAGGGAAGCGGAGGATGGGGCTCTGATTGTACCCCGGTGCCCCTAATTGTCAGTCCCACCCAAACTCCTCGCCTTGTTACCGTCACCTCTAATCTCCAGTAGCAGTGGCACTGCAATTTGCACAGAGAAACATGGCTGCCATCAGCAAGACACGCCAGGCCACAGAACCAAGGGTTAACGATGAGGCGTCAAGGTTGCGAAAGTTTTGCCATATTCGTTAACTTTAGACCCATTTCTCTTCCTGAAGTAAAAGCACAAACGCGTTCGCAGGAACATGGGGCAATTATGTGGGGGAGGGACTTGGGGGGACGGTGTCCTGTGTCCAGACTCAGCGGGTCTCTCTCCAGTAGTCAGAGGTACGATTCCACCCCCGCATGTCAACTTTGGTAACACAGGAGGCAGACAGGGAACGAGCATGGAGTGGACAGCTCTGGGGGGGCGTCACAGAAACATTCCAAAGGGCAGGTTAATTTGCTTTGAAGTTACTGTTTATCATGAGTGCTGTGTCACTAAGGTCTGTGTCTGGGTGCAGTGGAGTGTGTACGGGTGTAACAGCAGAGCAGGACGAAGGAAGGTTTGACAGTGCCTACGTGTGTGCATGTGTGCATGTGTGTGTGTGTGTTTCTGAGTCTGGTGCGGTACACAATGCCATCTCCAGTGGAAAAATGCCCCCAATTTTACACAGCAGAGACTTTTTTTTTTATTTTTAGCCTATGTGAAGCCAGAGGGACCGGTGACCTTTATGTGCTCCATTTAGAAAGCGCAACGCTAAAGACTCGGCAGAGTCAGTTGCAGAAAAAAGGGGAATATTCTGTTTGTCTTTGCAGGTCTCTGTGCCTTTTGCTTAATTAATATCTCCGAAAATGTATTATTCTATAGTGAAATAGGATCCTATTAAAATATGTAAAGTTTGATCTAATTTCGTCAGAAACTTTATTCCACTGTTCAGGGCATTGTTATGCGGTGAGTAGCAAAATAGAACAATAATTATAAAATGACAGCAATAATCTGAAATTAAACACCCATATTAATATATGCGTATGACACAAGAAGCCCAGTTACTAACTTGGATAATTTTACATTTAGAAAAAAACATATAGAAAAAGGTCATCCATCCATTTTTAAAAATAATGATGTAGCAAAATAGAGGTCGAAAACAGCACAGGTCAGATGAACCTGTGTTTATATGAGGGCGGGGCTACAGGGACACTGACCCCAGATGAAAGCTGATTGGCTCGCGGAGCACCCTCTCCCCTGTCACTCACTGATTCAAAACATATCACTGGCTAATGATAAGGCTGGCCCATATGTTTGACCTATGGACTTTCTCATGCCCCTTGCCTTAAAAACATCCTAGAATCGCCGCCCTGCTTATCTGTCTTATGATTACCCTTTGACCAAATGCCCCTGTTTGTGGAGGGCAGCGGGTTACACTGCTTCCCACTCTGCCTCCGCTCTTAATTTCATTAATGGTGCTATTATTAGAACACAGGTTCACCTGGTGCTCCAGATGTAACACAGCTGTTGACAGAGGGGTAACCCAAAAACCTGCAGTCACCGTGTTTCTCCACAGAAGCAGGCTGTTTGTCGCTGCTATATTGAATCGTTACAATTAAAACATAACCGTAATTGAATTTGTAAGATATTAGGAGAAATTAATTGTACTTCAAATAAGTGGTTTATGGTCACCTGTATTCAAAGAAAAGCATATTTCATTAATAAAATGAAATTACACTTTGCTTGCCATTTACACAAGTATGAGTGCAGCGACATTGCAATGCTTCTTTTCTCATATCCCATCATGCTCCGCTTTGAAATGTACACAAACGCCTTAATGACCGTTTGTGCATCATTTTCTCTTGTCGTGTGTGAGCATCAGCATCTTGCTTCGGCATCTCTATCCTCGTTTTTTGGTAGCTTTTGATGAGTAGAAGTACAGTGTGTTCATGTTTATCTGTGTTTAGCTGATGTTTCACCTAGAGAGATATTTGTGACTAATGTTCCACAAATGTAAATAATTTTAAGGAAAAAAAAGACAAAAACCTGTTATATTTTTATTATTATTAAGTGAGAAATTTTTGGCCCAGGCTTGTGGCTGGAATCATTTGAGCTCACTCCATTTCAGGCAAGGGCATTGTGACGCCACACTCCTCTTGTCCTCATGCAGTTAATAACAGTGTTGTCTGTAAATACTGCAGTGGTGAAATAATACAGTTACACAAGGTCGCGTATTCGGCAGCTGCGTTTTCATAGGGAACTTTATATTTGCAGATTTCTGCTCTTAATATTCAACATGACCGTATCTATATAGCTTTATGGTTTGCGTCGTATTCATTAGAAATCTAGTTATCTTGGTCCCTGTTTGTGACTGCAGCGGTGGAACCATAAGCCCAAATATACCAGCCTGCTTTCTTGCCTGCGTTTGCCTCGTTCCTGCTCAACACGCTCGTAAAAGAACAGCTTAAGACAGCAAAGCCTGCTAGGCACCCCTAAGGAAAGACTTTGCTCCCTGTTCCCAGTCCTCCTGAATACTTTTCCTCATTCTGTGTTTGCACTTTTCCTGCACGACTCTTAGTTCATAAAAAGTGATAGGAGTGTAAAAAGCTACTAATGGTGTGGAATTGAATATAACAGGCACCAGGATATGGCATCTGGGATATGAAGTCAATCAAATTTGGCCACTTGTGAACCTGCACCTAGTTGATCGCCTGACTAAATTAGTTATATGATCGCAGAAACTGTTCACCCAAACAAAAGTGCCCCCCCGCCCCAAAAAAACTGCAATATTATATATCTGCATAATTAATGCAGTGATGTTCAAAATCTGTATCTCAGCACAAACAGCCCGGAACACAAAGTGTTCGAAGGTCATTATTTAAAGTGCCGGTCGAATACAATGAGTAATTCCGCCGCTCTTCACATCTGCTGTTTAGCTGCCCACCCCCCATTTCATCAGACTGTCATCTTGAAGGAAGGGGGGATTTCTTGACCTAGAGTAAGGGCTCATCTGCATTCAACGTGAGGAAGGACCACTATTTTAAAGGAACAGCTCATTCACATGCAGGACGAAATGAGCGCTAGGCCTTTAAAGTAATAAACATTTTACATTCTAACTGAAACAAGTGCCGCCCCTTTAAAGGAACAACTCATTTGCATTCTAATCTAAAATAAGTGCCACTTCTTTAAAGGAACAGCTCGTTTACACTTTGACTCAAACAAGTGGCTCCTCTTTAAAGAAACGGCGCCCATGTATGCGAGTAGCATTTCATCCTGTCCTTGGCAGCTCTCTGCTGGAATGAAGAGCACAATCAAACCGTCCCTTTAAAGCTCCATTCTGCTGCTTTGGACATAAGAGCAGTAAGGGGCATGTAGCACAGGAAAGCTAAGTCTCTGGAGGCCTCCCAGCACTGGAAGCTAAGGAGGGAAAGGGCTGAGGGACACTGGGCTGATTGGGACTGACAGCCCCCCTTCACTGCGCCCCCGACGCAGACTCGCGTAGGCGTGTGCGCAGGTCTGGCCCAATCACACGTCCACTCAGGTTAAGGAAGCCAAAGGCCAGCTGAGAAATCACCAATTACGGAGGTTTCGAATTGCCCTGGGGGGGTGGGGGGGTGAGGCAGGCCACGCCGCCGTTGCACGCGAGTTCCTTAATGGCCTGTCGTCACCCCGCGCCCTGGCATGCCGCAGGGGCTGCCGTTCACTTTATAAAGAGCGTGTGTGGCAGTAAAAATCACACAGATTAACTTCACTGACTAATAAAGGAGCTAATAAAGATGTACATTAAAAATATACGTTTTTCCAACCAATCGGAGTGTTGGAAAACTGATGACGAGGCGCGCATGCTTGGACTGAGGCAATCCTGAAGTGCTGCGTTCCTTTGAAAATTATGTTTCATGGTAAGTGGAAGAAGCTATTTTAAGCCCCCTCCCACTCCTCCTCTAAGCTCGGGTCGTCGGGCGTCCTCCCTCGCCTCGGCCGGCTGGCATCGTCCTGCTCTCCGCGCCTGGCAGCTGCTCACTGCGATTGTTCTGGGGACGTGACTTAAAAATCTCCCACTTGGAAAAAGAGCCTGCTGGCGTGTGCAGGCCACTGCCCCAGTGCAGCCCCCACTGCCCCTAGACAGCATATGGGGGGGGGGGGGGAGGTGGGCACAGATATCAGAAGTGCAAACACACCTTTTTTTTGTTCTTCAAATCAGCAATACAAATTTCACACCTTTCATTCTCATCTTCATCATCCTCCCAATCTTGATGCAGTTAGAATATAGAGACTTCATTGATCCCTTTTTGCCTATCCTGTCTTGCTCTGTATGAGATACACACAGATAGTTACAGTGCAGGGTCAGCCAGCATGCAGTGCTCCTGGAGCTGGGGGCTAAGGGCCTTGCTCAGGGGCCCCCTGGTGGCATCAGTCTGTCGGCCCTGGGATTCAAACTGGCAACCATCCGATCCTGGGCACTAACCACACTGCCCCCTAGATTAGCTGGGTATGTGTGTGCCCTGTAACAGACTGACATTCCATCCAGAGTGTAGCCCATCCTCATGTCCCATGCTGCCCTGCATCATCTCCAGGCTCCCCCCAGGACGGGATTGGTAGTTGGAATAACAGGACATAGCGTCATCTCCGAATGCCATTTGACCAAAGTACATTCACTTATATTGAGCATTGGAAAGCAATCTGAGTATGTTAACGGTGCTGAGCAGCAGACCCGCAGGCTGGCTTTGCACATGCAGGGCATCTGCGTTGAAGGTCTGTCTCTCTGCATCCGTATGTGAGACAGCCGATGACACAGGGCCGTGTGGAGCCTTTGCGTGGGGCAGGTGCTAGTCCCTGCAGTGACTGTTGGGCGAATGGCTTACATGTGTCCCAGCTGCAGATGGGGCTGGTGGCCTTTGAGCACCAGCCTCCCCCCCCGCCCCCGCCCCCAACTCTGCTTCCCGCTGTTCTCTGTTTGCCGAGGGCAGCGATTAAGGGCCGTGGTGCCAGACGGCAAAAGACCATGCAGCGGATTCAAACCATGTGGCCAGAATGTTAACAACGTGGCAGGCTGGCGTCCCCCGGGGGGGGGCTTCTCGTCTCTTTCATTTCTGTGCAGCTCAGCTCTCACCGCCCACCCCCCACCAAGGACAGTCCAGCGCTTCCCATTCCCTCTGCCTGCACGTTCTCTCAATCCGGCCCAAATTACGGCCCTCTGATCCCAACTGAAACGGTGCGTGCTGACAAACGCCAGCAACCGGGGGTCCTGGCGGCCTGAAGTCGAACAGCTCTGAAGATGCGGCTGTCAGGAAGCTCCAAGGTCAGCACTGGCCGATGCTGAGCCCCCTCCCCCCGGTTTAACGATATTAAGGGGGGGTCCTGCTCGGCGGGCCTGGTTCAGGCTCAGTTAACGCTGACAGTCCACTATTGAGCAATATAGTCGGCCTGGGGATGAGAGGCAGAGATCTCATTTGGAGTTCACCTTAAAATTCGCTCCCGTCAAGCATTCTGTGGGCCAACAGGGAAAGAAAACGAACAATAAAAACAATGAAAGATGTGCTGGAAGGTCCGGGGTGAAAACTGGATGCAAATTATAGGACTGTATAGAAATGAAGTGATTATGTTCCTGTATTATGCAAAAATATTTCACATCCCCTAATTTTCTGAACAATCCTGCACCAAATTTATATTCATATTTACAGGAACAAATTGGTAAAATACTATGACTGTTTAGGTTCACTTTAGACCGCTAACACCTCTAATCTCATAAAATAGATTAAGTAGCTTGGTGTATGGGGTTACTGTGTAACTGAGCATTGTATTTTTAGCATCTTAGCTATTTGGGAACAATGTACAACAAATATTACCATCCTTGCAGAGTGCATGCCAGTGTTCATGACCCTTGCCTGTCCTTACCACTGCATGTGTCTGCACTGAGCCCCGCATGCTTTCAGAGAGCAGCGCCAGCCAAAGCAACATAAGCATAAATGTTCAAATTAAAAAGCCTAAAATTTAAACTCTTACTAAACAGCGGCCTCGTGGTTAGTTCAGGCACAAACACTGATCGATAGCCAAACACAGTGTGGCACATATGATGAATGTCTCCATAGGTTCTTTAAGGCAAGATGATTATGAATCAACATCCAATCTGTAATCAGACATGCTCAGTTTAACCAAGACAAGATCAGGAATCAATGGTATTAATTACAGCAGGCAGATAAGGCTGATGGGTGTGGCTACCTAAATCATACAGGTCAGCTGGCAGCTGGGAGCATGCTCAGATCAAGGGTAAGGTGAAGTGACAGCAGAGATCCTGCATCCAGTTTTGATGGGGGGGGGGCTCGTTCGGACTCGATGGATCGACGCTGTGGCACAATCGAGGCAGCTGCCTGAACCAGCGGATGGGGACTGCCTCAGCCACGAGGCAGGATGTTGGATAGAAGGGTGAGGAGTAAGTGGTAACTCCACTGGCAACAGTGAGTGTGTGGTTCAGTGGGTTATGACACCTGTGATCAGAAGGTTGATGGTTCGAATCCCAATGTCCCAGAGTGAAATTGAGCAAGGCTGTTATTCTCCAATTGCTCCAGGTACTGGCTAACCTTGCTTTCTCAAAAAGCACCTTGCTTTGAATAAAAGTGTCTTCTAAATAAATAAAATGTAGACGGTCCTAAGCATGGGGTGCGCTGAGGCCACACCCGCTAAGGTTTGCAAATAGCCTCTTTCCACTTCTTAGATCACACTGTATAAAATACATCTTGCTTACTTTCTACGTGCTGTCATGAACTGCCGGGCACGGACCGGGGAAGCAGGAACAAGAGTCGATGAATCGAGAGAATACGGGGTTTTAATTAGGAAAACACACCACTCTACATAAAACGATGTCATACGACAGACTCGGGAAACATACTTTAACGCGGACTTATATACACCGGACTAATCAACATGACTGGAAACAGCTGGTAACACGAGGATTCCACTCGAGGTAGCGAGGGAGGCATGGCACACGGGAGGATCAGACGAGCAGGCCATGACACGTGCTTTCATTCACAATGTTTCTCTGCTGTTCAGTGCACTTCTGTGCATTGTCACTTTAAAAAGTCACTTTAGATGGAAACTTTCAAATTTAAAATGTGAAATAGGAGATGAAATACATTTCAGGGTATGATCATATTGGACATCTGAAGCTGAGGAAAAATCTGAAGCCCAACCGAGACCGACCAGGTGCGGCTGAGTACGAAAGGGGACAAAAAGCCCTGCGTCGCGCCCCTCCGGCCTCCAAAATCACTGAGCCCCCCGGCATTGTCTGACGGCGCACTTCTCACCGTGCAGTTAATGTATCAGAGAGCAATGGAGGGCTTGCAGAGTTACATAAAAATTGAAATACATTCATTAACTTTTCTTTTTGCTAATACAAGCCTTTTAAGGCTCCACATTGCTGAAATTTACATTTAAATTAAATTGACTTGGGGCCAGATGAGCCACAGTAGCGCCTGGATGGGGGGGGGCGGGAGGGGTGTAATCTTTATTTAGTGATCTACTGTCCGTTGTTTACCCCCCCCCACAAACAATTTCCCCTCACATGCAGTTTGCTATTATCCCTCATTTATAGTAAAAAATAGATGGGGCCTAGGAAGCTATATATGTCCGTAGGTGGGTGTGTGTGTGTGTGTGTGTGTGTGTGTGTGTGTGAGAGAGAGAGAGAGAGAGAGAGAGA
>JABJVO010000026.1:11538244-11550033 GCA_026770805.1 Boulengeromyrus knoepffleri | reverse complement strand
GCGTTACTGTACTTCAAGCATCTGGCTCTTGTGGTTCATTTTGTTTTTTTTTGGACGGGCGGTCACCAGGGCCGCAGGTAGGCCTTTGTGTTGTTGTTAGGGGGGTGGCGGTGAGGTGGTTACAAATAGCCTGGTATTTACTCCCACGTCTACTCACACTCCAACTTGGCCCAACACTTAACACATAGGATTTTTTCAACCTGATGCCGACCAGATAAAACAGGCGCGGAAATTAACCGAGCACAAAACCGGGGGGCAAAATCGATAGCCAATTTATGAAGATGCTGCCCTGGTGTCAGTCTCCATTGTGAGTGATTCGTACCTGGCCGAGGTCTGCTTCCGGATCTAACGGCGTCTTTCAGATGGCTTTTAAGAGACGGCCAGGTATGAACCTCTCCTTACATGTTCCATGTGTTTCGTCTCGTAATTCCTGCATAATCGAATTTCAGAGATTGGAGTGCGGAGATGCCGTGCTTTGGGTCATTTCTCTTACTTTGCCGCAGAAATTGAAAGATGGTTCGGTTCCAGTTTAACTTTTCATTGATTTATTTAATTCCAAGAGAGGTTTTAAAAAATGGTCCTGGTCACGAGGTTAAGAGGAATGGATTGGCGTGTCAATTATTTTCATTTCATGATTTTGATGGTAGTGGGTGGAGACTCATCCTGCATCTCTAAACTGGGGATTTTAGAGGTTACTGCCCAGGCTGATGCGCTTAGCTAATTAGGTTTAACTGATTAAGTAAGACATCAGGATACCCTGGACGACTGTAGGGTTCAGCGTATGTTTCCATCTCAGGGACAGGAGACCCCCACGGCGCCTCTTCTCGTGGGGGGGGTTACGCAGAGGCTCTGTGGGCTATGAAACATGTGCTCCACTCCACAAAACTTTGCCTCCTCACTTAAAGTTTTAATAACGACTGCGATTTGGAGAATTTTGGAGAAGTCTGAATATTTAGAGGCATTGAGACCGGGAGCCATGACAATTATGTCCCGGCATCATGACAGTTGCTCCTGGATGTTTTATGAAAATGTGGAAACGAGGCCAAAAATACAACATGGAGCCATGGCTTTGGCCCTCAGCTTCTCATATGTATCACATATGAGTCTGAATTGTGGGGGGCAGTCTATGATTTGTGAGAGACCGTCCCCTGCCTTGTGCCCAGTGCATTCTGGGATAGGCTGTGGGCTCACTCTGACCCTGTACTGGGTAAGAGGATGGATGGATGGATGGATGGAGTGACAGTATTTGCTTGTAAAAATGTGATCAGTTTTGGCACTTTTTTTGCTTTTTCTTCATTATTTTACATCAGGAGTTACTTCAGTTAAAAGATCAGAAGATGGCCTCTCCTGAAGTCCTGTTAGTTGTTTGCATGTGTTTTCATGGGTAACCTTTCTGCATCAAACGATTGTTATTCTGCTATCTCGACGGCACAGTTACATCAGCATAGCAAAAATAAGCGACATATCGTCAAATCACCATCACTGTTACTGTTTACAACAAAAATAACATGATGAGTGCATATAAGCTATCATTGTTATCTGATACAGGCAAATTATCTTCAAAAACATACAATTTCAAGATCACGAAAAAAAACGTATCTTCTCAGAAACTACGTTACAAAATAAACCTAAAACAACAGGAGACCCTTAGCACTTGTGACACAGCGGTCAGTGAATGTTTCATGTTTTAGATGGTCTTACAATACAAACTTTATATTCACAATTAACAATTATGTTAGTTAGACAGCTATCTAGCTATCAACATTAAGTTGTTAAAATTAGCTATATAAAGTAATCCATACAAAGGACCACCATGAACATAACTAGTACAAACATAAATACTAGATAAACAGATGACTTTGTATAATACTGTATATTTCCATTAATCAATTACATATGAAATGCTATCAGAATGTGTATTCCATCCACAGTAGAAGTCACAGTCGTCAAAAAGTGGACATACACAGTTTTCATCGGATGGTGGCGACGTATGAAATGCCTCTCGAAGAACATAAGTAAATGAAACTTCTCTCATCTGCTTGTGAATAATACAGGACGGCGCACGGCTCTGCAGAGGCATGAAAAGGCAGCCAGACTTTTTGCAGATGTTTGCTTTCTAAACGCGATGTCTCCGGCCTCCTGTCCGGCCTCCTGTCCGGCCTCCTGTCCGGCCGCAGCCTGCCGCATGTCACACGGCGCATAAGAGCGCCACCCGCGCAGGGAAGGTCAAGGAGTCCGACCCGTGAGCCGCCAGCGCATTTCCAGCTGTGCAAATGAGCAGAATCATAAGCTATTTAAGTCGCTTTAACAAGCATCTGCTCGGAAAATAAATAATGTAGGTATTTTTGGGCAGGAGTGTCAGCGAAATGAATAAAATGTTAATGCACGTCATTTGAAGGGCGTTGGATTATACATACATACAGCTCATGAATACTCATGACTGGCTGGGAAACGACAAGGGGGAAGCTTAGGAAGTAGACAGAGATTAATGTGTGATACCCTTAACCGAGGTGGGAAGCGACTCCTTCGCATCGCCCTGCCCGTATTGTGTTGGCTGCAGCATAATAAATACAGTACAGCGCATATGACTGACAGTAAATAAAACTGCCGCTTCAGATGCCTATTTCAGCAGCTGCACGGCAAAGTATAAAACAATTTGTCTAGTCTGATAACGGTAGATTCTGATTTTTTGTTAAATTGCATATATAGTATAGGTTAGTGTGCCGTAAAAGTGGTATTATGTCATTCAGCATTTGCTGATACTGTGTTTGTACTTTAAACCTCATGCTCAGTCTAGACTGACACAAACCCACCTGAATACGTTTCCAGATTTGGAGAGAAAAGGACTGCTTCTGATGTTACATTTGTTAAATTTATATTGTAGTGAAAATAACTAATTTAGATATGCTATCAATATTGGATTTTTAGCACATCTAACCGCATGGATAAACAAGAGCAAATTAAGAGGTGAATTTATGCATAATGGGACCTAAGCTCTTTAGAATTATCACCCCCTTTTGTATAGACAATGAAAAATGAGCCATCACTGTCTCTTTCTTTCATTCGGGCCCTTTGCTCACCAAAAGGTTGAAAGGCTCTGTGTGTCCTGGCAACTCGGAACAACTGCGTACCGTCACTCAACATCAGATCATCTCAACTATTCGAGTTTTAGGTCACAAAGCCCTGATCTCTGATCTTGGTACAACTGCCAGTTTCATACGTCAGTGTTTACCGTCATGGAATCACCACCTGGAATATGTTGAAGGGAAGGAGGGCGCCATCTGGTGGACAAACTCAACCCAGACAGCGTATTTTTTCAGCAACTATATTAGGGCTGTGAAGCGATTAAAAAAATAACTAATCGCACAGCTTTCTGTGATTAATCATCTTGCACCTAATATTTAAACTTACCATCATAAATATTTACACATTTAATCCCTAAATCAATGTACAATTAACACAAAGGATGGGTAATTCTCACAAACTAATTACTGTAACATATCAATTTTCTCTGATTTTTAAAATTACATTACTGAAGACAGACTCAAATTACACTGTTTCATTGTTTAAACTGTTAATTTTGCCTGTAGGGTAGTTAATCAGTTTTGTTATCTTTCCATTTATTTCTGTAATAAACCAAAGTATTTAATTAAATTCGGATGAAGAGTTACAGAGATGAGGAAAAAAACGACAAAACTACGTAAAATTTAGAAACATATTATCATATAAATTCATTGTTTATTGCGGTCTACATGCCATAAAGTTGAAAAACATCTTGTCTAGTTTTGTGTTCTATGATTTTTAAATACATCTTTGGCGAAAGTGGTTTAAAATCCTCAAATCAGAGCAACAAAATGAGATAATTTTAATATGCCTGAAAAGTTAAGGTAATGTGAGTCGCTCAACCAAGATAACAAATATTCATTTCATTGTAACATATTTTTTCCTAAAAATTCTCAAGTTCGTGAGAATGACCCTCATTTTAAATTTTGTTTAATGGTTTTACATAAACTTGCCATGTACAGATTATTCATTTCCAACAAAAATATTACCTGCATGCAAGTACAAGCTGAATTTCAATACTTTCAAAAAAGCATTTAAAAGGCAAATAGGCCTACCACACATACCTGTAGGTACTCAACAGGCGGATCGACACGCTGTTTAATTCCAATCACGTGATCGATCTAAAATCCAAAACCTATTTGGCAAATGGCTGTAAAAACAAAAGCCTGACGAGCAGTGAAAGGGCACTTAACATGAAAGAGCTTAAGATTTTAAGGTACAAACCTTCAATAAAATAAAACAAGTACTGCAAATTACGATATTTTTTTATCCTATGCATGCCTCTGTCTTTTTTGTCTTTTTTTTTACACCAGCTTCCCCGTGAGACGCTTAATGAATGTTTTGATTTTTTCCTTTAATTCTGGGAGTCTGTGAAACGTCTTAACCCATACTCTCGCGTTGATTACGACCAGTGCAGATATTATTGATTCCTGTCAACGCGATGCGTTAATGCGATAAATTTCCCAGCCATATGTGTGTGTGTGTGTGTAAAGCAAACTATTAATCAAACTAGTATGTCCCACACACAACCATTAATCAAACACTTTAACAATAATGAACCCGATTTTCTGGATGATAACAAGGATTCTTTCAATAATTTAATTTCATTTGGTTTGCAAATTGAAGTATATGGTTATCGCTGTTAATGTTGTTATTGAGCGCATGCTGGCGATGTTTCTTTGTTTTGATGTGAACGTCATGCATTTCTTTATTCTGTTTGAGTATTTCCAGGTTTTCGGCTTACAGTATTTTCTTGTAATATCGCCAGGTGGCAGCACTGTCCTTAAACTTTCATCTAAACTTGAGGCGCGAATGAACGCAGACTGGAGATTGCGTAAGGCGCTGGGGGAGATCCCAGCGGCGCCACTGCATTAAACCCAAGACCGCTCACAGATAATAAGAGGGTGTGCATATCTCATCTCCTACAATGCATAAAAGAAGATTTTTATGGGGTTCTATTACCCAGGGGTTTAGTTACATCTTATAATTAATTCTGCTCTAATCATCAGCATGTGTTGGGCTTGTAGCACCCGTTTTGCTTAAGGAGCAAACAAGGGTGTTTTAAAAAAGATCAGAGTTGGAAGAAAGCAGTGGCAGCCTCATTAAAAATGACATCAAATGTTATAAAGTCAAATGTAAAGCTTTACGTTTAATCACCGCTAATGGAGCATTGCGTATTAAGGCAACACACTAACGGTTCCCTCATTCTTCTGAAGCACGAAACTGCATTTAAATCCATCTCCTAACCGCTTGTCCTGCAGTACAAAGCTTGGGGTACATACAGGACGGTATGCCAGTTTATCACAGGGCACATACAGGGCCACACCTATGCACTTAATTGTATTTATGTCTTGGTATGGCAATATGTTATTCCAAATTAATCTCTAGCTTGAGTGCCAGCCAGTTAACGAGACTTGGGTTTTGAGACAGCACTGGTGGCTTTAGACTGGTGTTTCTCTCTGCTTGTGGATCCCACAAAACAGCAAACAATGAACTCATGGGAGTTTATTTGCACAAAAATGTAAAATGATCAGTTTAGAGAGATAACCAATCCGATTGAAGAGGAGGTGGGTACAAGCAACTAAAGGAGGCGGGACCAACCAATCAGATGTTTCGGTCCCACCTCTTCTATTTGCTTGGACACTCCTCCTCTACAATCTGATTGGTTGTCTCTCTGAACAGGTCATTTTTCCTTCTGCCCTCAGAACATTTTTCTGTAATAAAAATTCCCGTGACCAAGCCATCAAATACCTGATACTGGTGTACTGGGATCTGGGAGGGAGCAAATTTGTGGACTGCCCGGGGGTCCTTGAGGACTGGATTGACACTGCTGTAGACAATGAGGTTAGGAGTCTGAGCTCTTTAGATGCTACGGTACTGACATCCATTAGCAAATGTACATCTGTATTACGGCGTCTTCTTTTGTCATGCATCTATTAAACAGGGTAGAAAAGGGGCCCTTAGAAAGTTATAATAAGCATGTGAAAGTCGAGAGTAGTGAAGCTCTTGTGACAGAAACAATGCTCAGTGAAGCCAAAGTGGGCACGACAAATGGCAGAAATCTACCCCCAATAACAGATCATGAAATTCTTAGATGTGTGGGTGGCAAGGAGCCCAGGTAATTATGCTGACATTTCAACTGAAGAGAAGATAAATGGATTTGGACCTATTGTCAGATGGTGAAGTGCAATAAATACAACACATCGCGGGAATGTTTGCCTCTTGCCCACGACCTTAACAGAAGCGCCTGATATAGTTTCGTGTTAATTAGATTACACCCCCAGGTTTTACTTCAAAAACAAAGCAGAAGTTGGGAAAGGAGGCGGACACTGAGTGCCTGCAGCTTCAAGGGACATCATAGGATCTCCTGGGAGAAGCTCCTCGGTGATGAAGGAACAATTACAGTTTGTTTAGCAGAGGCTTTGATCCGAAGTGACAACAGTTAGACAGTCTCTGGAGCCAATGGGTGTTAAGGGCCTTACTCAAGGGCACAATGACAAAATCACTCTACTGACCCGGGGATTTGAACCCACAACTTTCAGACAACAGTCTAACCCACTGAGCCACACACACAAGACAGACGTATTAAGAATGTTCAGTTTGTGAACATCTCGTACTTACGACCGGACTCCCGTAAAGCCCGTTATACAAAAAATTAGAGTGAAATACAATGATTCATAATAACAATCACATTCACTATTTTGTGACGCTCGTGAAAACGTTGCATAGCTTCAGCAGTTCGTCTGCTTGAGGTACAGTACAGTATTGTACGTGCTTACTTTATTAATGCATATTTATTATATTATGCATAATATTATGACTTACCTACAAATTTGACTTGAACACTGAGAGACTTTCGCAACGGATCTCATTAATAACTTGGGGACCTGCCTGTACACATAAATCTAGAAGTTTCTTGGAAGTGATGTGTACAAGGACTTTGTGTCTCACAGGAGAAAAAGCAACGACAGATATAAGTCGATGATCTGACTCTTAGAAAGGTCACTGTTCAGCTGCACTGATCAAGCTTCCATTAGATCCCATACAAAGGAATTAAACGCTAACGGAATCACATTCTCAGCTGCTTTGTGCACGCTACGCCTTCTCCTTAACTGCATGCCTCTTAGTTTATTGACTTCTGGGCCTATTCAGAGAGCTGCGGCAAGACCTCCTTGACCTGTCTGCGAAGGGCAAAGGGAGGCGTAGAAGGAAGAGGATTCGCAGAGATCGAACAGGAAGGCAAACGCAGAGGAGAAAATGCTACCCTTTAGCTGTTTTGCTATTCGTTACAATGAGACCTTTTTACTGAGCAAGATCAGGTGACGCACCTTCCTGTGGCGTCACAGGAGTTACACGCCCTGCAGAAGATGTCCTCAGTCCTTACATGCCTTCCGTATGGGGACTCTTTACACTGCAGATATGAAATTCAGGTCTTAGCCAGCCTATTACAGGTTGGCTTTCATGTCAACCCTTTCCTGCTCCTAAAATGGTCTAATTAGAAATCATCCATAATGTTCCAGCTAATTATTTTCCAATTAAAAGTATCAATATTGGTATTTCCTTTATTGGCAACGTATCAAAGCATCAGAAATGGTTAATTAAGTGGTTAATTGTAATTAAGGATGGAGGTTTGGACAAAAGCTCATACATAGGAACCACTCACCGGACCGTCAGCTGGCATTCCCCACTCATCATTACATCACGTTACACACTTCATTTAACCAGAGTCCATATCAGTGAGTCACTGCCTTCCTTTGAGAATAAAATCCCCCTCCTCCAGTAGAGTCTGCCTAGAGTCCGGCCCAGCAGGTCGCCCCTGTTATTCTTTACGTCAAACAGGAACCTGCTCTTTCTGTTAGGACTCTATGCTCCAGGAGTCGGCCTGATTGAGATACGAGTGGAACGAGGCAACGTGGACAAGGCAGGAGGAGGGAGGATATTCGATGCCAGGCGTGCCATCTAAACCTTCTGTCAGCACGCATATGGGCCGAGCTGCAGGGGGTGCAGAGCAGATCTGTTTCCTGTGTCACCTGGGCGTACGGGGAACTGACCAATTGTACCTCAGCAAGAGGGTTATGCAGCTGGGACTCTGCCAGGCCAAGAAGAACCATGTATCTCTAACGGTGCCTCGGGTCACGGTCAATGCCGTCACGTCTCCGAGGCCCAAGGTCAGTGCTTTCACTGCATTTTATTAGAGTAAGTCATTTGTCTCGGGTTCAAGTCTGAGTAAGAGTGGCATTACATTCGCTTCAGCAGAACAGGGGCTATCAAATTACTTTCTGTAATTTCTATAACCTATCCTATTATAGTGCTTCTGTTCCACAAGATTTCACCAGAAAAGTGAAGAAGACATCTACAATATGGCATTTGATTTTGTCGTACATAATTGCAGAGGTGTCTCATTTTACATACACAGCCTTTTAATACCTATTTAATATTTTTACATTTATTTTTTCAGTCTTTGGATTGAAACCGATTCCAAAAGAAGTGACTCGGCATAAACGTCAAAATGTGACACAGGACCCGGGCTGCTGCAGTATGACACGCTTCGGCGTTGGCTAATTCAGCGTTTCCACTCGACCCGTGAGCTCTCGGGGTTAAAAGTCACCGTTAAGCGACACGATTGCTGAGGCACGCAGGGGGGGATGACGCTCGCCCTGCCCTCTGTAAATTGACCTGGAGTCTGTATTCAATCTTCCTCCGCCTTGAACACACACAATACACATGACACGTTATACCCAGTCTGTTACTTTTCCGTTCTTATCTTTTTACCTCATGCACTCTCGTATATACACCTTGGCATGGTGACGTGCATGATTGTCCTGCTGTAAGTAGAGGGCTGGGCTCAGGTCCCTTTCTTCTGAAGCAACACAACAAGCAAAATCTCCGTGGAAACATAATATAATGTCAAATCCTTCAACCAGCTTTTCATTCTCTCCTACAGCTTTGAAGAAACATGTCGTCACCAATGCAGATACTGCGCCTGACTGCTGCCCTCAGACAAATCAGTCGTTCGCTTACTTGATGGCACAGAACAGACTAATTATCATTGTCAATGATGATAATAGCAGTTTTGTGCTCAGCCTCTTATGATCTTATGAAATGTATTTTACCTGACTGGAATAACTAAAGATTATTAATGCAGTGACGTTAAGGGAATGGGTCGTAATTAAAAGAATGATTATTCATATTGTTCAACTTTAAAAAAAAAAGACTGAGGTGGAATGTCACTCATAGTTTTCGTGGCCATTAATATTGCATCGCTTGTTGTATAATAGAAGTCGTGATAAGTCACCCTATTTTCCCTTTTCCTAGCTGAGATGTGCTCTTTAATTCGGAGAGGTCCCTCTGCCGGCGCCGAACTCCTGGGCTCGCCCAAAGCGGTGCTCTTCTGAGAAGTCTTCACACACAATGTCTTCCCTGCAACCCCAGAGTCGATTATCACATGAAAGGAGTGCGATCGCTTCCCCAGCGGACGAGCCGGTGCGCGTGTGTGTGTGTGTATGTGCTGGAGAGATACTTGGAGAATCGGGTAAGGGCACGTGCCATTGCTGCTGCATCAATTCTTTGACTATCCCGTGGTCAATTTTGTGTAGCGCCCCCTGCAGGTCGGCCTTGATAATGATACTCCTTTTCGCTGCCATCCGCACCAGTTGTGTCAGCCTTCACAGTTCTCCCTCCAAGCCGATTCTGTGAGCCCTCTGTGCCATGAAATGATTCTCAGCTTGTCTGCTGCATTCTCAGTTTTTCCCATGTCCCTCCATCTGCTGCAGCTATTTCATTTACATTTACTTTCTTATGTGACAGTTTCAACCAAACAGAATAACTTTTCCCCCCATTTATACAGCTTGACGGTGTCATCGCTTGAGGCTACTGGAAACTTCTGCCGCTTCACCCGTTTCCTTGCCTTCCCTGCTGCATCGGATCATGTGTCGATCCCCTCGAGATCTGTCCTCCCGATCCCACGGCAAAAGGTGCCACCAATTTACTGAAGACTAAATCCGTGGTATAAACACTCTTCCACTGCAAGAGTGTCAGCATTAATCCTGACACAAACTTGCACAAGACGCAACTGCGCTTTCCTTCGCTGTCAATAGTCCTTCTCACCTCTCCAAACCCCATTCCCTAATGCTCTGACATGGTTACCTAACGTTTATCCTCCTGGTAATTACCTTACACCCACAGGAGTACCCAGGCACATGTGTGTTTTGCTATTCTAGTCCCAATTTTCATGTCAATCACTAACCCTGGTGCAAGTGCTATGGGATTTGCAGCAGTTTCTCCCCAAACTGGGGCCTTAGGAACAGGACTGGAGTGGGCCTGGGTTTCTGTCTGGGAATGTTGCACCCCAGACTGGTAAATTTAATTGAGTGGGGGGAGGAGGGTACTGACAGTAACGTTTGTCATTTTGAGAGCCACTGACTGAGCTATAGTGTTCACATAAAATTATGGAGCTTCCTGAATCTCGCCAGTAGTCCACAACCAGAATGGCCCACTGGGAATTCCAGTCCGTCATTGCCTGGGAGTCGCCCCTGCATCGCTGCAAGTCCCCGCTAGCGGTCTTTGTTGGCCGGGTACCTGCTCAGTTTTGCCGGGGTGATGGAGTATCGCAGGAACAACAAGAGGCATCAGCGCTTCAATCGAATCTGAGCGGAAGCGGCCGGGACGCCACCTTCCGACACACTGTCTCGTCGTGATGATCGGCTTCGGCCTGACGGCAGGTTAGAAAGCCAACTCGCTAAATGAATTGTAACTCGGAAAACATTCTGTAAAAGCCGAACACAGGGCCTAATATTTTAGCAGGGGTGGAGTGACACTGGGATTAATTTAATAGACTCCAGGCTCAGCGCAAACCTGTAATGGATCAGCGGTTATGGAAGACGAATGGATGGAGTAGTAATTCAGTAAGGGGGGCAGTGCAGTTGAAAGTAAGAAACAACCTGGCTTGATACTGTTTTAAAGAATATTATTAATAATCATCTGTAATTCATTTACTCCTGCCATGATGGATTACGGCCCTTTGCTATCTAAAATGAATGGGAAACAAGTGTGCTATTGAGTGGAAAGCTGGTGAACCTATTTTCATATAATTTTTTCTCCTTATAAAACTGGTTGAACACCTCAGGCAGACTTAACCTGATGCTATTTATCAGCTGGGGGGCTGGTTGAATCGCTTATCACCTAGAAAGAAGGCCAGTGACGACGCCCATGAGCTGTTCCAGCGTGAGCCCTTCTGAGGCGGACTGGAGGTGTCCCACAGCAAGGATGGAAGGGAAGATGAGTACCGCGCTTCCAGTAGTGTGCGCGGCTCCCTGCAAGGCCGCCGCCATTTAATGTGACCCTCTGGAAGCCTGGCCTGGTCCCAGGCAGGAATCGATAACCGGCGCTCCCGACATCGAACTTCTGGGAGAGTCTTATCCATAGCTTTATTCGAAATCATCTCATGCAATAATGCTGAGAGTCGGAGCGGGTTAATCAATATGGCTGCCCCCACTCTCCGGGCCACATGGCTCAGCTTTAATAGGGAGATTTTTGTTCAGATGCTGACATGCAGAAAACTAGTAATGCTCGGCTTTTTTCATTCCCTTAATGTTATTCCATAAAGCAGCAGCTCCTAACTGCAGTGTCCTCTTATACCCCATAAAGCAGCAGCTCCTAAATGCAGTGTCCTCTTATACCCCATAAAGCAACAGCTCCTAACTGCAGTGTCCTCTTACACCCCATAA
>JABJVO010000026.1:11519280-11536184 GCA_026770805.1 Boulengeromyrus knoepffleri | reverse complement strand
ACACACACACACACACACACACACACACACACACACACACACACACACACACACACACACACACACACACACACTAAGACACACACACACACACACACAGACTAAGACACACACACACACACGTTTATATCCATGTCTATGTGAGGATTCTCCATTAATTTCTATGTGGAAAACTCTAATCCCAACAGGACAACCTTAACCCCTACATAGTCCTAACCTTAACTATAAGTAACCAAACAAAATTCAAAACTGGCATTTGTAGTTTTTTGATTTCAGTCACAGATTTTTATAAAAATTAGTTTTCCCTTGTGGGCACCAAAAAAAAAAAACAGTCCCCACAACGTCAAAATTCCGGGTTTTTGTTTCATTGTAGGAACATAATACATACATGACCACACACACACACACCATTCACATACACACATTCACCCCTACAGACAATATGGTAACTCAAATTCACCTTAGTGTGTTTTTCAACCTCAAGGAAACTCCACGATGACACGGGGAGAGCATGCTAGAAACAATGTGTATATGTAAGCATAGATTTTGTTGAACTTACCCACTACCACTAATCAATACCTCCTGAAGTTAATTATCTAATTTAGGTAATTAATGAAATTGGCAGTTGATGAAATTTAACAAAGAGCGGTTTGGGCACCAGAGCTGCATTCTTCCAGCCAAAGCACTGGACAGAATTTCAAATATCACAAGAAATGATACAACGTTTTAGCAGCAGCAAGCAATTTTGACCTGTGTAACCCTCTGCTGGGCGTCAGCTGCAGTGACATTTCCGGCACTCGCTATGATGATGAGGAACTGCGCACTCGCGGCGTTTCAGATGTCTCAGACAATGTTTTGTAATGTTTTGTTTGGTATAGCTTTTGTTACTGGTCACTCAGCAGCAAGCACAGCTCCTTGGCGGCGTTACGATTGTGGTGTATTGTCTGCCTCACTTGTACGAACGTCACTTTGGACTAAAGCATCTGCTAAATAAATTAATGGAATCTTTCCCATCTTTCCACCAGGTGACACTTAGGCAGCGTCCCACATATGATGGACTGTCAACTAAAGCGTGAACCTCTTCTATCATAACCTGCTCACCCCATCCAGCAAATTGTGAGTAAATGTGAACTTTACCATCCCAGCATTTTAAAATACTGACTCAGGCTGCTAGAGTTTTATGCCCATGTCACATAAATAATTAATTCTTGGCAGCTTCTAAGGGATTTGGCACTTAAACATACTCCTACCAAGTCATTGCAAACATGGTCTCGGTTGGTCTTGTTAACTTTGTTGCCTGATCTTTACTCATCGCCCACCTCCTTCTTTGTGTAACATCTGTATAACATATTTAGTTCACTAAAAAAGCTCTTCAGGGTGGCTTGGTAGGTCAGTGAGTAGCAGCTTGACACCTCCCGAAAACCTCCCCCCAGATCTGTGTTTGTGGAGATTACGTGTCCTCCCAGTTTGTGTGGTTTTCCGCTGGGTATTCCAGTTTCTCCTCTGTAGTGCAGCAGGTGATGTGGTCTCTACATTCCCCTCAGTAAGTGTGCCGCGTGACTAGCAGGCATCCCATTCAAGGTGTCCTGTGGTTCATGCCCGGCGCTTCCACCTGACCGGGTCAGGCTAAGCACAGCCCTTGTACTGGATAAACAGTTCTGGAAGATCAAGTCAAGTCAAGTCAAGCAACATGCAAACTGCAAGTGACAAGACGAGGATTTACAGAGTATTTAGAGTGCAAAACAGGAGGGCTGGACACAGGGGTTTGTATACATAGTGCAATGAATATGCAGGAAGATACAGCTAATATGGAATGGGCTACTGAACTGTATTCAGGCAGTCCCTGGGTTAAGGACGTTCAACTTCCAGGTAACTAGTACTTGCGAACGGACTGCCATAAAGCCTATTATATAAAAGATTCAGGTCAAAAGGTTTCAATGAGGAATGCAAACACTATTTTATGATGCTTGTGAAAACACTGCATGGCTTCAGCGGTGTGTTGGGTTTAGGTACAGCACAGTGTCATATGTCCTCACTTTTGTTATGTCATTATTTTGCTATAATTACTATATTATTATTATTTATGTACTGTATTATTATTGTTCTGCCTTACCTACAAAGTGATCGGTGCCAGTTTGGGGGGGGGGGTATTCTCAGGAAGAGTAGAGGGTAAATGGGTGGGAATATTGTTGGGTTTCACCCAGGACTACCTATGTTCTCATTATTATTATTATTATATTTCAGCAGATACCTTTATACCAGACTGGGGGGTTCAAACAATTAGAGTTAAATACTGAAGCAATTTAAGTTAAGTGCCTCTCTTGAGGGTTTCATCTCTTAGCTGCATGTTCAGCTTTCTGCCAGATGCTAAATTACCTGCAAATGTCTCTTATGACATTACGTCTTGAATTCATGCCCGGCACATGTCTCTCTGGATCGGTGTGTGTGCTCTGTGTAAACTTATTAATAGCAGCAATAAAAGTTCAATATCTATCATATCAGTCATATCTACAGGTTACTGTCCCAGAGAAGCTGCAGTGAGGCATGTAGCGACGGGGCGTGGAAGACGAGCATGTCCAGGTCTGGAGAATCATCATGCCGCCAAGTTAAAGGCGTGGTCCCGGTGGCCTGGTCATATCTGGGCTAACCTGAGTAGACCAATGTTTGAGCCCACAATCTTCTAACAAAAGAACTGCATGTTCACTGCAAACTGTAAGGTCTTTGGAGGGTACCCTTCCTTCAGCAAGTCCATTAACTGGAGCTGTGTTGATATATAGCGATCTGTAAAAGTATAAATAACTTTAAGTAACTTTATACAAAAAGCAATGCTTGGCTTTTGTTTCCTTGTTTAGCATAGTGAATAAATAGTTTATGCTACAGTGTTTCTTCATAAATACATGCATAATGCTGTTATTCAAAGCGATATAGATTTTTTTTTGAAGAAGCAGGTTCAGCCAGTCCCTGGAACAATGGAAGGGGCTGGGGAACGGGGGTCAAAGAGCACAACATTGGGGATGGGAACTGGCAGCCACCCAACCACGTGTACAGCATCCTATAGCAGTGAGCTGCACACCGTCCACTAATGCGCATAAACACACAGAAATGCACCCCCATGCTTCGTTAATGGTCTGGTCCGCTGTAGTGCAGTGTACGAAGCAGACTCAGAACCCGAAAGTGGCTGGACTGCAGAATAATGTCTCTGTTGCATGTTAATATGCAGTGTGTCGTGAAGGGAGCTGTATACAGCAAACAAAACCATCACACTATAGACATTCCTGACTAACCTAACTGCGATGTAATTCTTAACACAGGCCAAAGGTCTAACAGTTTGTCACCACATAAGTGCTTACAGTTATTTAACCAACTACATAAACAACTGTAGTTATGTACAACATCTTAAAGAATTGTAATTACTTTAACAATTAAACAATTATCATGATGTAATCTCAATCGGTATGCAAATCTGAACAACCATTTCTGAAATTGTTATAGAACAAATTATAGGGTCCAGGCAATACACTACAAAAATTAAATGAGCAATTAATTATAGATAAAACGTTTGCGTGAGTGCGCTCGGACAAAAGCGTCCTACTAGGCCAACTGATAACACACCAAGATTACTTTTTTCTAAGAAGCTCATTTCTGGGCTCAAAGACTCATTCAGTTTCCAGGGAGAACAAGCAAACTCTATACACACCAAGCTGGGGACGGGAATTGAACTTTTGACCATGAAAATGGTAGAAAACAATTCTACCCACCAAGTCTCCATACTGCTTCACTGTAATGATTCAGGTAGAGGTCCGCCTGCAGAGCGTTCTATGGATGTTTATTAACCAAAGCAAAAACACAATCTAAATCTCACATTCAGAAAGAGGTGATTGGTCAGAAGAACCCTAACAGGGCAGAATAATACCAGAATCGGAACGACAAACCAGCAGGCAGTAGGGTTCGTGAACAGAAGGCAACTCTCAAGCATAACAGCAAGGAGACTTTCTCTGTACAGAATAGGACAACAACCAGCATTTAACTGCTCTAACAGGAAATGTAACTCGTGGACTTAACTAACGAAGATGATCGGAGCAGGGTAACCGGCTCTGATGAAGGCCTAGAATCAGCAGCTAAGAACATGGCCTTCATATCCAGGGAGTATTGCTAAACTGCCATATTTCCCTAAAGAGAATCACTTATTCTGAGCTTTTGCAAGGCATTGAGTACTATGATAGTTAAGAACATAGTCTTGTGGCCTTTAACTCTCAAGAGGGATCCTGTTCTTGTTCACTTGAAGTTATGCTAGAGAAATACCCTGCTGTTATGAATTGTAATGCACATATTTGTGATGTGTACATTTACGTGACAGACATATGTCTCAGCTTCCATGCAAAATGTAAGATTTCAAAATATATTCCATGGTAGATTTTTTAATTGCTTTAAGATCTCTTCACATACCACAATTAAATAGTGTAAAAACATATGGAAATTTGTGTGTACACAACCTGGAACATCGTGCATGTAAGTGGTTTTTTTATTATTATTTTAGTAATTAGCTGAAGAAATACAGCTTTCTTGTTTATTCTCTTCATGTCCGCTGGAAACCACTTTGTTTTTCCACTCAGGAATTTTTGCTTGTGGCAATCTTTTCACATTTTATGTCAGCGTAACAAAATGAAAGATTACTAGCCCTAATGTGGCATTTATTTCCAAAGCTTTTGATTTTGAGGGTAAACATTCTTTTTTATAAGAAAAGAAATTAACGTAGGCTATGTTGTCATGGTAACAAGACAAGGTTCCCTCCTGGCTTGTTAGGTGGGAGTTCAGAGCAGGAAATCGGGTCAGTGGATCGCTGTGACCCTCACATTTCTGCAGGAATCCCTGGAAACTCCTAAAACAATAGAACATTTGGATGTGTCCACTCGGACAGAGTATAAGCCATTTTTAGGTCATTAAGTAGAAAATATAATAAAATGGTATTTCTGAATATTTCTGAAAGCACAAAATGTAACAGTACGGTGAGCACATGTGTTGCAAAGTCTTATTACTGTTATTTGAAGTGTTACAAATTGAAGGGTTCCACTACAGATTTGGGACCCTGTGAAAGCATATAGCAATGAGCCCCTAACCCAGGCCAATCCAGCTATGCTCCAAATCGTTCTTCTGAGTGACAGGGGCCCTTGTCATCATGGCACCCCTGTGCACATTATGCCACTTGATAACAATGTCTTGTGCTTAACAAACACACACACAGTTTAATGATGGCTGCTGAACTGTATTTGTGAGCTGTAAATACTTTTCTCTTTCCAGTTGCTCGTATATGTCTAGTAGTAATGGCAACAGGCTTAGCGAAGCCCTGGCTAGACTCAGGGGTGGTCTTTGCATGTTCTTGTTCATCCTTTTATTTTGAATGAGCTAATGCATTATTTAAGCAGCAGGGTGGGAGTGCGGGGGGGTTCCCATGTGGTGACAGACAGAAGACCTGCCTCCCAGTTCCCTTATTGTTTGAGCGATGCTCAAACTGCTGGTTCTATTGGGACCTACTGGGACCTTCAAGCCGTGTCAAGCTGTTGTTTTCTTGCAAGTCTGCTACACCCACACTGCAGTAGCGTTAATTCTTCAGCCTTTTCACTCCGCATGACAGTCACCTGCCACGTACGAGATGAGGGCGCCATGGGGCCGGGCCCCCGCACAGCCGTCCCACACATCACAGCGGCGGCTTTCAGAGAGATCAATCAAAACACTTCCGCGAATTTCCAGGGGAGCCACGAATCGTGGAAACAGAACAGGGAGTCTGTGGGATCATCCGAGCATGTGACGTCTTCCTGCAATCTGGTCAGGGTTGCAGGGATGTGAAAATCTTGTGTATTCCATCCCGACTATAAATGTTATCCATGCATACCTTTGTATACAGGATAATATATGTCAGATGCAGGTATATAACCCATGTCCCATCGTCCTGTGTGTATACAGTAGTATATGAATTCTATCACAACACGTCTTTCTCTAGTCACCAGGGATAATCAGTTCTCCATTTGTAGTGCATCTGTCTTGTATTTGTGTATGAGTGCACACATTTAAACACACAGTGAGCCTTTTGTCCAAAACTTATCTACCCAAATATTTATTTCTTCTGTTCCTGCTGTTCATCACCCGCCATTCTCCACTCTAGACTCTCAAACGATGACATCACTCCCGCTATGCTGTGAGTACTACTTCCTGTATTCTTGTCACGTGAAACTTCAGTGCACGTATACAATGCTCACAGAAAGTCTTGGGGTGTTCGCTTAATTCTGTAATAATGTTTACAAATTAATTAGTTTCATAATAAAGTCCATTGTCAAGCAATGTTTAAAGTATCTGCACGTATCTTCTGCTCAGACATTTTCTTTTTATTTAGTGTCATAATTTTTTTGACTGACTCATTCAGTTCTGTTCTTGCCATTTTGCAACTGTAGTCACTGGCTCCCAAAGGGACACTAAACACAGATGTTTGGTGTATTATGTTACTGCAAAAGTGTTACTAATTAAAATGCACCAAATGATGCTTGTCAATGAACTTTTTAACTCAAAACAGCTCTTTTAGAACTATGATTTGGGTTTCAATTTATTACTATTTGAAATTAATCTTTCTAATGTTTTTTTGTAAATGAATGAAGCAATGATTTTTGTTATAAAACCAATAAATTTGCAATATTTTACTGAATCAAGGAAATGTTCCGAGACTTTCTGTGAACACTGTATACGTTGTGTCACTGCTAGCATGCTACACTCCCCTTGTCCATGCGCATGTCCCCTTCTCCATCATTCTCCATTGTGGTGTGTATGCAGATTCACACTTGCGTCATGACAGATCCTACAGGAAGACGCCGTGTCACGATTGCCGTGTTTTAAAGTCTGAATGTGCCTTGCCCAGCACATGCTGATCCTGATCCTGTTAATCCTACAGAGAATCCAGCTTTGCCCTGGACTGCGCTGCATCTTCAAACAGGTTTCATGTTAGCATAATAAACATGCACCAAGCACCACTTGCTGACCAAATACACACAATGTTGCGGTGAGCCTGGAGCCTACCCCACGATGCACAGGTCTCAAGGACAGGCCGCCCGTCCATCACAGGGTACACGCTGGGCAATTCAGAGGTGCTGACTCACCTAACTGCGTGTGTTTGGATTACAGAAGAAACACAGGGAGAATAAACCCTGCCACATACAGAAGGCTGTGAATCAAACACCACAGAGTCACCATGCCACTTAGCATAATAAACAGGATCTCCAAATCCAGGGTGGAAAACAGGTCAGTATTAAAGTAACCAATCAACAGGATGGTTCCATTACCCACAATTCCCTCTATGCCTTGCCTGTGACCTCGCCCTAGTGTGGAGGTTGCCTGGCCTGCATAGTTCCCCATCCAAACTGAATAGTTGCATCTCCCACTGTTTCATCACTGGACACTGCCTCTAGTGTTCTCTCAGCACAGAAAGTGGCAAGTAATTTTTTTAAATTTTTTTTTTTTTGGGGGGGGGGGGGTGCGGGGGGGCATGTCAAATCTCTCCTTTCCCATATTTACATTATTTCACAATAAGTCAGTGAAAGGCAGATTCACTCTGTCTACTACTCTCTTTTAACGAGACATTTTATCATTATTATTCATTCACACGCCAATCAAAAGACATCATTATGCACATATATATGAATGGAGTAGAATGGCATCCAGCAGGACCCCTGCTGTGTGCCCTGTTCTTCCTTGGGGAGACTGCAGTTGCACCCTGAACCTATAGTGGACAAACGGATAGATAGTTGTATTTATTTATAGCAGAAATATAGCTTCCTTTGATAGGCCGCAAGGTGCAGGGTAGGCTGAAACCACAAACATCAGCAGGCATTGTCAGCATTTATCACAGTTCTTAGATATGATTAATAATTTTACTTTACAGTCGGCTGAATTATAAAGACATGCTAATGAGCTACATGGAGATCATACATCATACGTACAAATCATACAAATCTAAACAACACCAGAGGTAGGTGAAAAAGTCACAGCATAACTCTTTGCAAAAGACAATCACAAAGGATTAGAAACTAAACGGAAGAAAATTAAAACAAGATTAATAAAATCCAACCAACTGGAAAGTGATCCCTATGCTTTCTTGCATGTTTTTCCTTGCTCGTCATTCTCTTCACTTTCTGGCTGAGGAATCGAGATCCAGGTGTGTCTGATCTGGTAGATGCACTCAGGCAACAGTGGGCTGGCATATAAAATAAATCTACAATAAAATATCATTAGTTACAATCATTCCCTTGGGATAGAAGGTTAAATAAAAAAGTGATAGTGCAGACATCATTAATTCCACACTGAACACTCCTTTTCAATTCTATACCATAAAATTAAATGAAAGTAGGCTCCACTTAGGGAAATGCGGGTCAGAATTGTGTTATGGTATTTATTCACTTTTACATTATTATTCTTTACACTCAGTTTGACTGGAAAATATTTGACAGCTTCCCTACCTGGATAGATCCCCTGGCCAGTCCGGTGCCAGGATTAAAGAACAAAGACTCTCAGCTGTGTCTTTTGTCCTCCTCTGTCTTTCCACTCGTTTTAATTGCAGCTATATTATTAGCATGACAATGGGGTGATCGCCATGGCATTTCATTTACATAACTAAACCAGCCATCAAACACCGTTGTCAGCAGAAAACACGCAAACAGCAAATTATTAATAAAAATGCATGCAAAGATGCATGCGCATGAATAGCACCATCCTCTCTGGTCTGGCTTCGGTGATATCCGGCATTGACCTCACCCTCCTGTTGTCCCTGTCGACGTGTTTGGTTTGTCTTATAATTTAATTTCCTAGGTTTGTGATCTCTGTGAGGACGCTTCTCTGTGCTCTCCTCATTTTCTCTTCTGCCTGTTCTAGTCTTCTTTTATGAATTAAATTTATCGAGGCACATTTTAACAAGACACTAAACAAGACAATAAAAGGGTAACGTGAAGGAGCATTGCACATTTTTATGGTATGAAAGGGAATATAGAAAAGTACAACCCTAAGCTAATAGTACAAAGTAAAGGCTACGCGTTCAATCATACCAGTAAAAAAATAAATAAAAAACATTCTTTAATCAGACCTGAGGTACTGGGTTCGACATACATCATCAACCCTCATCTAGGGAAAAACTAATAAAGAATGACGTACGAATGTGATATATAATCTTTATCCAGCTTCTTGGAACGTTTTCCTTTTTGCTTCCATTGCCATTGTAATGTCAAAATAACATCTGTTTTCACATGTCAGGAGAGAGAAAAGTACAGGAATCACGGGAAACGCACAGTAAAGTCTGAAAACTGAAGGGCTGTTCTAGGACTGAAAATCCCTCTGAAAATGGTGTATGTTTTTTTTGGCAGCCATCCCATAATTTCCGTCTCATCTGATTCATCTCTGGACACTAGCTGTCCAAAAAGTGGGGCAGAGAAATGGCTTTGTCAATTAAAGGGATGCAGCCACATAAAATATTCTTAATATACAGTATGTGGTAAGTGCGAGTGTCCGCATCATCATCATGGGCCAGTTAATCTCCTGGATTAGGGGGACAAACGTTAGTAAGTGGTGTGTCAGAGGCCTTCACTGAGGTGAAAAACTACACAAGCATAAACAGATAAAGGATTGACTCAGCAACACTAGCGGAGCAATAAAAAAAAGATATGCCCTGAGAATAGATATGACATCACCAATGTCCCCCTTGGGTCTCTGTGACAGCAAGAGCTGCTCAGCTGTGCCAGCAAGGAAAAGTGTCACGGCGATTTAGTTTGAAACGCCCAACCCAAACGGGCAGATTTCCGCTTGCACATTCGCAAATGTACTACAACGTCGATATTTCTTTGTGAGTAATAAAATGCCCATTGTTGCTGAGCGAGGCTGTGAATCGTACGAAATAATTACCCGCAGAAACAGCTCTCGATTTACATGTTGCTTCTGCTAGCAGGCAGTGCAGCATAGAGGTTGGTCGAGCAGTGCAGAGGAAAACTGGATCTCTATTTACTGTAATAGTCCCGATACAAGTGTGTGTATATCTAACATATCTAACTTTCTTCCACAGATCTGTTCCTGTTCTTCCTAATTTGCTTCCAAGCTGCTCTGCTCTTACCGTTAATCCTGATTTTATTTGAAAGCCCCCCCCCATGTTTAATTTCCTTTAAGGAAGTATTTGCCCTCCTTTTCTTTTCCTATTTCATGTTTACATATGTCTCCCCTATCGCCCCCCATCCCCCTCTCCCCAGGCTTCTAACGCCGTACGCTCTATCACTCCAAAGTACTTCTGAAGTTTACATTTTGCCCCTCCATGTCACATAGACACCAGAGGGGGAAAAAAAAATAACTGAGTGCTGTGCATCCATTTTTTCGTGACATTTCTGAGCAGGAAGGAAGGTGGCTTGGGCTAGATGGGGTGTGGTGGAGATGTCAGGCAGGCATTAGAGGGGACAGACTATGATTACCGTTATGCTCTGATCTCCTGTTCCAACACAGCAGCCAGCCTTGCTGGTCCATGCCTGCCATATGTTCACAGGGAGATCTCTAGCTCAGATGCCAAAGATTACGGCTGGGGCATCGCAGAGCAGCTGTGCAATACATTTGAATGCTTGTGTATGCCCTGGCATATGTGTGACCGGAAGCGTATTACACATTGTGTACTGTCTCATTGTATCACCTAATTGAAATATTTTTGCTAGCTTAGAAGATCTCTGAAGTATTGCATTGTGCAGTTTGTTTGGTGCATACAAAGCTTACTTGCTATATAGCATTTGTTACTACCCTGTAAGTCCCACTGAATGCAAAATACCATTCTTATACACAGAATGTGCTCATAAAGAAAACATCTGTAAATCTGCATGCGCTGATGTTTCAGTCTTCGCTTGGCACCGGTTTTAGGGAAAGAGTCTCCCTTGAGGGGACAATGGTGGCTGCTGGCAAGGGAATCCTAACAGAAGTGAGTGAAGTCAGCAACTTCGCATCAAAATATATCAGCCGCCCAGAGTACAATGCAGTTCCCCTTTATCAGCAGAGTGCAGAAATCCTGAAGCTTCATCAGTGCAGCCTGCCCACGTCCTGCCGCTACGCCTCCCTCCAATGCCGTGACGTCGCCTCCAACTACTGACAGCCATCTGGGGCTCAGCCTCTCAATATTAAAGCCAAATCCATATATCTACCTGATAAAAGACTATGTGCCCATTTTCGGATCTAGGGTTACTGTCCGACTCGGAGGGCCTTACAAAAAGTGCAAGGATGCATAATCTGAGGGATAGAGCTGACTGGAATTAGACTTCACTCTCCCGCTCTGCAGCCCTGCTCTTGTGCAAGATGTGTCAGCTACTGGGGGCATTTTGTGATCATTCCACCCTCCCTGCTACTCTCTGAGGCAATATGACTTGGAGAGAACTTTCTCGACATCTACATTATTTATGATGAGTACTCCAGATTTAACTGACTCATATTTTCTGATGGAGTCAACAAGTGGATTAGATAAGAATCTTACCTGGCTCCATCATTTTTAGGCGCTACAAGCATTTTCTTATGAAAATCGATCCCGACACCTGTCCACATCAGGAACAAATTGCCTCTGAATGTGGGAAATGATCATTCTCGGTGAGGAAGCTTTTGTTTTTCTGGCTGAGGCAGATACTGGGGTGATACTGTCAGTGTCAAGGTGGAAGGGAAAGGCCCAAATATCATGGGTTTAGGGAAGAAAATGCTGGCAAAGAAGGACATTTCACCCCCCACATGCGTGTGCGTACTCTGCTGTCTTCATTTTTTCAATCAGAGCTGCGCTTCTATCGCAGATCTACTCTGGGTGGTTTTCCTTCCTTATCGCTTGAGATGGATTTCCAGAAACAGGACAGAAACAAGTCCAGGTAAATAGGCTATGCTCAGGAATATTCCAGAGTTTCTCCATCACTCTCCAGAGGGAAGAAAATGGGAAAAAAGAAAAAAATATTCATTATCAGGGAGATAGTGGAAGCATGAAGATGAAATATGGCTTCATTTTGCTTCAGTGTTGCTGAGCCCTGAATCATAGTGAATAATTGCCCGGTGAAATAACTGTCAGGTGACTGAAGTCTCCTAGATCACATGGTGAATGCCCAACCATCACATGCATGATATTAGATCAAAACTTACTGATAAAACCCACAATGTCTCATTCTGTTTACTATTTATCTGGGAACCTTTAAAAAAAAAAAAAAAAAAGTTATATAACAACAGAAAAATGTTACCCTGCAAAATACTACAGCAAGGTTTTCAGTATGTATGTTTTTGCTTGCAGTGGTTCAGTTTTGGAATTTAGTTTTTTTTGCAAACTAATTGTAATGATAAGTAGATCAATAACAAGAAGCTGTCAAGTCCAGTTTGTGCTTTTCTAGTGTATGTGACAACATACAACATACACTAGAACATACTCGTAAGGAGCAGTGTGCAAAGCAGGGGTATACACTGGGTGGGATGCCAGTCCATAGCACTTAGGCACTGTACAGAAAATACAGTTGGACAAAGTCTCAGTTTTAACCTGGCAAAGTTATAATCTTCTTAAAGACTCTGGGAATAAAGCAACTAATTAACCTCAGTATCTCAGTTAATTAAAGCAAAGAGAGTCTCACACTGCTTTATTACAAAAATAGCCCATTGCTTGGGCGACATCGCCTGCTTATCGGGCACAGAATGTCCTTTTCCAGCTCAGAGTCCATCATTCATTTATTCAGATGTCCAACAATGACTCTACAATTATAGCCGAGAAATGAAAAGTAACTTTAGCTCCTCTCTCAGCGTCTGGCTATAATACCAGGATTTAAACATGATTTAGATACACAAGAGAACAGCAGCTAGCTCAGGGCTTGTCCCAGCTAGCAACATGATGGCTGTAAAATGTTCTAGAAATGTGCGGAGAAAAAATAAAAAGACTGGAAATAATTTCTCACAGATGTTCTATAAAGTCTAAACAGTAAACTTGGGTGTTACTGCAAAGATTTCCAAAGGTTCCCAATGTCTTACAAAGAACTAGGCTTCTGGGAGGAATTGTATTTGTAGGTAATTTTATCATTCATACATTTTAAATCAGAATGGATCAAACCATGACAACATAAATGCTCAGATATTCTAATCATTGCCTCTGGAAGTTTTAATATGTAGCAAAAAATGACAACATTGCTGGAAAATGGTATCTTCAGGTGAATAGTACATTTGATTCATCCAAAATAATATTGATTTCCTGGAAGATTCAAAATATTACCACAGGACATGGATTTTATGAGCTAATGTTTGAAAGACTACCTGTATTGTTTTACCCTCTCTAATCCCACTGTGATCCGGCAGAGACGGAGTTATTTGGCCAGAAAAATGACATGTTCTGTGAGCCCTGCCGCTGAGAATCGCAGGGGGTCCAATCCTGGTATTAGCAGTCTGGTGATGTATAGGTGTTCATTCCAGAGGAGCTCTTAAGCACTTAATCGAACTAATTATTTCCCCAATTGAACTATTTCTGTCATTTCAGGTTGGGCTGTAACTGTGGGCGTTTTTAAATAGAATTGAAAAGTTTTCAAATTACAGTAAATAGAACATAGAACTCTCGATTCAATAGTTTCCTTGGCAATGATTCATCGACAGTAAGCAGATCAACAATTATGAACTTACATAATTGCCAGGCAGGAAAGGCATTCTATTTAATTGAATAATTTCTTATGAATTGCCTAAATGGGTAAAAGTGTTTAAAAAAATTAAAATAATTATTTGCTTAAAAAGGGTTGGCACAGCAGCTCAGTGGAGAGCACCGTTACCTCGAACCCTTAGCCCTGGGTGATTTGATCCCAGTCTGCGTGTGTGGAGTTTGCAAGCTCTCCCAGTGTCACAGGGGTGACTTCCCACAGTTCAGTGACATGCAATTAGACTAATTTGCTGTGCGTCTTATATATGCTGCCTTGGATCGGTCACAGGTCTGCCGTGATCCTACTGGAATTGACTGGATGATGACTGGAAGGACAGAAGATGTAACCAAATGACATTTTCTGCATATATATATATTTTTTGCATACTTATTAAATATAAAGTATGTGATACTCAGCTGGCCCTGTCGAATATGTGAATGTGTTATGTGACACATATCCCCATGGTTCAGGGTTTGAAATCAGACAGGTCCATGATGCTTCACCCCACCGTTTTAAATCCTTATGTTTGATTTCATGTGAACCATCAGCTGTAATATCAATTACATTTACAATTACATTCACATGCATCAAAGTTAACTTCTGCCAGTTGAAACAAGATAAATAATACATATACATAAATAAACCATGAAAAAGGTCGACATGCAATTCCTGAAATACTGCTGGATGACTGTTGACCCACACCTAGTGATGTCAGTATTAAGTGGTGAAGAGTTGAAACATCCATTTTTGGGAGCACAACTTGATCGACTGCATACTGGCCTAAAATGTCGGTTAGCAACATTTTAAGCCCTGCAAATTTTGCCATGGATGCAAAGACAGCAAAATGTGATAGAAACAAAAAAGGATGGCAGGCTGCAACAGTTACTGCTGAAGAATTCAATAAAACTGGTAACGTCACGGACCCCTAAGGGCAGCATGTATAACACAACAGCCATTTCCACCGGGTGCCAGAGCAGAAGATGGATGAGCCAGAAGAGGAAGCTTTATGTAAAAGTGTGGACATATGGCGTCCGTGGTGATAAGGACTGCTCTGCAATTTCTCTCTGGCTGTGACGATGAGCTTGGCTCTAAATCACCCGCTATCAGATCTGGCAGGAGGAGGGCACTAATGAGCATCATAATGCAGGACGCCCTGGGCAGGGCTTCACAGGAGAGAGAGGAAGAGGAAGTTAGTGTGGGCATTGCTGAAAGGACAGTTACGCTCATGACAGAATGGTGAACCGGCAGAAGGTCTGGAGTCAGTAGCTCTGACCAGGTCAATGTGCAGCAGAAAAGAAAATAGTGGTGCACAGTAAAGGGCGATATGGACAAACTGTTGTCTTATTCTTGGTGGACATTAAAAACAAGAAAAAAGAATTCCAGCTGTGGAAACATTCATTGATAAAACACGAAAACCAAAGGCAGAGTAAGATACTAGTGCAGCAATCAAAAATAATTTTTCTTGTTCATTGCCAAGAAAGCTAGTACAAAGGACATAGATCAATTTAAATAAACCAAGAAAATTCGTTTATAATTATATGTCAAAACTAATTGCAAGGTTATACCAGATGTGTTTCTTCACAACAGCTGGTCGCACATTGAGTTGCTTAGCTGATGTTTTTTTTTATCCAAAAACAGTTTTATAACTCTATGCAGAGATACGGAGCAAGTCTAGTATAACAACCCACTCATGTGTACTATAGCTCAGCCTATGGGTTATGAACCCAATACTCTAATGTTGTCGCTGCAGCTTCAACATATTTCACCGTCTCATGAGCCTAAGATGTCATGCAGAAACAGTAGGAAAATGGATTTTTATTGAGCCGAGATCAATGTGCCAGTGTTGTGAAATTTCTAGAGCCCACTTCCATAAAAGTAGTGTTGAGCTTATTATTACCATAGCTCAACACAGCTTCCGTGACAATGGGCGAGTTCATGATCACAGCTTTTAATAACAATGCTACAGCTACAGCTGAAAGAAAGAATAGAACCCGGAGTAGAACGCCCCCTAAACCTAACCCTAACCCTAACCACCCCCGGCTTCATTATTCCTGGCCATTTGTAGTTTCCTCCTGACTTCGACGTGTTTTTTTTTTTTTGCAGTTTCCTTTCTTACACTTTACAGGTGACAATATCACACCTGTTCCCCTGCCTCTCCACTGGAATCCCTGCAAACAAGGCACAGACAGCGCACTGAAACGTGCCCTCCAATGGCAGAATGGAGGTTGCCTTGTTATTACTGTAGTAAATGAATAAACATACTGTTAATAAAACACTCAGCTAGGACTGTGTATTTATACACCGTCTTCCACCTCACCCTCAATATTTTAATCTACAGAAAACCTAATTTATACAATACTGTGCAAAAGTCTTTGGCAGCAAAATAAATGATGTTCAAATGATCTTCATGTTGGTGTAAAGCTATATTTTATCTGTCAAAGTCTGCCAGCTTAGTCAAAATTTCTACTAAAATTACCCCAGTATTTGCAACAACCATTTAATACCATCCATCCATCCATCCATCCATCCAATCTGGGGTTGGGTCGCAGGGGCAGAAGTCTAAGCAGGGATGCCCACACCTCCCTTTCACCAGCCACCTCCGGGGAAAACCAAGGAGTTCCCAGGTCAATTGAGAGACATAATCTCTCCAGCGTGTCCTGGGTCTTAATACATAAAATGTATTTTTTTTGACTGAACCACTAGCACACCTTGTTTGGCTAATCAGCTGGTGATGAAATTTAACAAATACAGGAAATGCCTGAGGTGCCCCTGAGGAGAGGTTTGGGAACCAAAGTGATGTTTATCTAGCCATCCAACATGACAAAAGTAACTTTTTGGAGAAAAGAAGCAATTCTTATAAGTTTTAGATGACTGGATCAAAGCATCTCCAAAATGGTGGGTCTTGAGGTGTGATCCTGGTATGCAATAGTCAGTACCTATCAAAACTGGTCCAAGGAAGGCTAACTGGTGAACTGGCAATGGGCTCATGGGTGCCAAAAGCATAATGATGAAGATAAGAAAGATGCCAGAACTGGACTAATGAACGATGGAGAAAGATGGCCTGGTCTGATGAGCCACGTCTGCCATGACATTACGTGGGTGACCCAATGCATGTGCGTTGTTTACCTTGGGAAAAGATGGCACCAGGATGCACTATGGGAGGAAGGCAAGCCAGCAGAGGCAGTGTGATGTTCTGAGCAATGTTCTGCTGGGGTCCTGGCATTC
>JABJVO010000026.1:11487714-11506690 GCA_026770805.1 Boulengeromyrus knoepffleri | reverse complement strand
AGTTGTTTGGGCTGTCGGGGCTGGGCTCAGGGCGGTGGGGAGTGGTGGGGGGGGTGGCGGGGGGTTGGGGGTTGAGAGTTGGCAAGCTAGTCGACCAGAGGAGTCTCTTCCTGGAGCGGCTGGTGTGTGACGTACAAACGGCTGCGATGGCGTTAGGGGACACTATGCACAGCACTGCACACAGTGTGTCGATTAATCCAGCTCGACAGCAGCTGTGCTTCATTGTAAGACCACTAACCACTTGCAGAAAGCTTACAGAAAAATGTAGGAATAATGTCATGAGTGTGACCAGGGGAACCCTAATGGGGGGGTTAGGACAAGTGGCAGGGGTCACAAAAATTCTGGAGCATAACTGGGTTGGCCTGAGTTGGGGGCCCAACATGATATGTTTTTATGGGGCCCGAAATCTTTAGCGGTTCCCCTAATTGTGACTGATCCAGTATCACAGCAGAATACTTTCTACACGCTGGCAAGAGAAAAAAAAACACTATTTAGGGTCTTTCTGATGTACATATTATGAGCTATACTGAAAGAAATAATAAAGTTTAAGTACTAACATTAACCTTGTGTGTGATTAACGCGGCTGTCACAGTGGCTTACGCATGAGCACCACTCCGCTAGTGACGATGCCCGGGGTCACGGTGGCCCCCCGGTGAACCCGGGACGTGTCTAACCTCTGCTGGTGACCCAGATCCTGGAGCAGGACGCCGGCGTGCCGCTGCAGGTCACCGGGCTGCGCCTGGCTCAGCTTCCTCACCTCGCTGCGCACGAAGAACCACAGCTCCTTCACGCCGTTCTCGATCTTCCTACGCAGAACCTCGTGGTTCTTCCCAGGGCCTGCTGAGCGGTACCAGCAGACTCGTGAGAAGGAAGCAGGAGCCGGGACCGGCGGGCACAATCGCCAGGGGCGGGGCCACATGGGCACTGACCCCAACTGAAAGCTGATTGGCCTCTGCAGTACCCTCTGCCCTGTCACTCACCAATTCAAGACATATTATTGGCTAATGATAAGGCTGTCCAATCTGTATGAATTACGGGCCCACTTATGCCCCCCACCTCAAAAAAAAAAAATCCTAGAATCGCCCCTACTGCTATTTATGAATAACACTTAAGAGCAGCTCTGTCACCAGCAACAGACAGATGAGGAGAGAAGCTGGTTGTGTAGCAGAGAGGGACTGACAGTCTGCGAGGCTACATGCTGTGAGCTCATCCGGAATTCTCTGAGTAAACATATTTGCCGCATATTAATTGTACAAATGGTATAATTGCTAAATGCACTGAAGTAAATGACAAAACGATAGACGTCCCAAGAGGACGATTCCAGGGGCCCCCCTCACCCTGGCCACTGCACTCACTGCTGCCATGAGATTCCTATCACTAAGAAGCAGGACTGCAACACACCAGAGCAGCTCCTTTTCCAGTTCAGTGATGCTCCTGAACAATCGTCAGTACCAGTACCCACCCGCCAACACAAATCTACATAATTACTACTGCTGGTACCCAGCACTGCACCACACACTGCACATCTGTATCACTTATTTACCATTTTATGCTGGCTGCAAGTTGATTGTGACATGTTTGATGTTTCTTCTCTTAGCTGTACTCTGCTCACTGCAAGCACCGTGCCTATACAAATTCCTTTTAAGTGGCCAAAAAGTCCCATTGTGATTCTGCTAATAAATAATAATAATAACAATAATAATAATAAAATCATCATCATCATCACACAGAAGACAAACCCAGATGACCCATTCACCAGCTTTTTCTCCAGGGGGCAGCAATAGTTCATCCTTTTAACGCTGCAGAGACCAAGATATTGACCCTGCTGGCTGTCAAGTTCTGACCTGGCTCTGGAAGCATACAATGGATCATTTAAGGCCCATCTTCCGAGCATGTTTCGGAAAAGACAGTGAAGAATAAAGCCTCCGCTCTGCGAGGGAGGGAGGGAGAGAGCGAGAGGGAGAGAGAGAGCGAGAGAGAGAGAGCGAGAGGGAGAGAGCGAGAGAATGTGCTACGAGTGTCCGACTACGCTGAAGGACTTTGGGTCTGAAACAGGAGGATTACAAAGACCTCCGCTATTCTTTTTAAAGCCTCACTGAGCCAATGGCTCCCTTTGCCTCTGCAACCCTCCAAACTGCAAAGTTAGAATGAGAATAAGATGAAGAGGACCGGTGCTTCATCACCGTTAATTGGTTCACTGGTCTTGTCAGCCATTTCTCTCTCATCCTGAGGAATGCTGCTGAAAGGCGTGTTGGTTTACTTTTAGCATTCTTCATGTGGCTAACAACCTATTTCCCCCCCCAACGCAAAGCTCTCTTCCTTTGATGAACCAGAGCTCCACAGCCTCTCCTGCTCCGCTTCAGTCTCCAGCAAAGCTCAGCCTGTTGTGTTTCCCAATCCGGTCCTTGGGGACCCACAGGCCGTCCACGTTTTTTGCTCAGAGGGAGCAAAAATGTGGACTGTCTGGCAGGGAGCAAAAACATGGACTGACTGTGGGTCCCCGAGGGGCGGATTGAAAAACACTGTTCTATCTAACAAGCCGCTAGGTACACAGTCCCCTCTCACCATCTCCAGACTGCCTCTGGAGGCTGCTGATCTGCTCCTTGGCTTGGGTCAGCTGCTCCTCCAAGGTACGGAGTCGTCCAGCTGAAGCTGGCCGCACGTCTGCCTGACCTTCAGGAACCCTGCAGGTTAAGCCACAAATCAGTAAGTGCCTCCTGCACCGAACACACAGGATCTGCATATTTCCATATGATGGAGTCAGGTCAAGGCAAACACTGCATCACTGACTTCCCAGGACTGTCATATTTTACGAGCGCAGCATCGACTTAATCCAATGATCGGTCGCCGTGGCAACTGCCAACAATTCGTTCGTTGGCAGCAGCTATTTATCACACACATTCTGACAGAAATACACTCACCTCACCCCTCCCCCCCCGCCACATCACCATCACCATCACCCTCCAAATGCCATTATGCTGACAAACATCCTCCATTAGCAGTTTCTCAGGCCCCATGTGCTGATCTGCACCTCAGCAAAGATCACTGTGCACAAAGAGGAGAATGAGGACCAGCGGAGTGTCCCAACGCCGACGGCACCCTTCAACGCTTTACCGCCGTCTTCTTTCTCTACTTACTTCTGGTACAGGATGAGTATTTGCGTTACGATTTCCTGCTTCTTAACTGACAACTCTGGCACAGTACAGCAGCCTCAACTTCTAGCCTAGTGGAAGAGAACTGCTCTGAAGTGCTGGGAAATCCCTGGCTTGGATTTGCATTCGGTAATCTGTTAGAAATATGCTGAGGCAGCCTAACTGCTATGAATATTCTAATGCATCGTCTCTTTGATCAGTTTGGGACTGACTTCCTTAGTCCTACATTAAGGAGAGGGGGGACTAATACCCTCATTTATCTTAACACAATGTTCCCAATTCAGTGTCCAAACCGCCTACAGCAAACATACATTTGCAGGATGGTTCCGGTTAATTACTGTCTCCACTAACATATAACTCATATGGAACTGACCGGAGACCAAGAACACGGCGAACAGGCGATCTGACATATCAATGCCATTCTTTGACTGTCCAAGGACAAAACTTTACCACACAGCTCAGACAATGATTGACTGCAGTTTATAAGCAGCAAATAAGCGGCAAGGACGACTGTTGACAGAGATTCATGCCTGACTCCAAGTATTAGACCCTTGACCCAAGCACACACCTACATGAAATTGCACAATACATTTTCTAACTACAATTCCCATCAACCCGCGTCATGATGAAACCCAAGGAGGCTCCTATTCCCAGCCCAAGAACAAAAGAACCACAGTGAATGGAAACCTTAGCAGTGCCACCCTTCTTTCAGCAGAGTAACTTGGGGGGGGGGGGGATGAGAGACGCGTAACAATGAAATGACCACAAATCCGACACTCCTCTGTTCTCAACAAAATTCAGTACAAAAAAGTAACAAACAAAAGCCAACTTAATAGAAATGACTTCATTATAAGCTGTTATAGACGGGAGACTATTTCAGTAACCTGACATAGACTCTGGTAATGATAGTTGGTTCTCACATTGTGCAACAGTTTGTCAGGCTAAGCTCTGCCCTATGGGTAGTACTAAATGATAGCAAAACAAAAGTTAAACCAAAGGACATGCAGTTAACAAACAAAAAAGTGCAAAATCACTACCTAGATGTAGGCCAGCCCGTGAGCACTTCACCTCCCCTTGGAGAAACTCTCCCAACTGCCTTGAATACACCCTGTTGACCCCATTTAACCCATTAGAGGCTCAATCAGTCCAATCAGTGCTAGCCGGCTTTCACCACCCCCGGCGTTGATTGCCATGGTAACACAAGTCACCCAAACCCAACCCAGTGCTTTCAGATTGATTTAATACACAGTCTATGCAATAGAGCCCAAGGGGAGAAGCATGTAAGACCCATTTATTCAGATGTCAGGTGTTTGCTACACCGCACCCTGAACTGGAAATCTGTCCAGCTGGCTGCGTTACTGGAAATAACAGCAGCTTCACAGTGCTTGTCTCACACCCTCCAAAAAAAAAAAACACCGAACTGTGGGAAATCCAGGCTGGGGGAAACCCTCCGAAATGGGGGCTTGATGGAAATCATGAGAAATGGGAATGTCCTCAAGGCTTCAAGCAGCCATGCAGAGGAGAGGTGGACCTTTTGTCCCCACCCCACACCATCGATCCCCCCCCCCCCCCACTCCAGAGGAATGCCGCATGACCAAGGCTTCACATTTGACCATCTGGACCAGCTCAAGGCGCAGGGGCTTAAAGATCAGCTAGATAATGTGTTCTGTGTTCTGCATAGTGTCAAAGTGTGGCTGCCAATTTCTGCTTTGATTTAATTAACATCAAACACCATCTTTTATCTGGATATTATTCTGATTCAAAAATATTTTCAAGTTCCATTGTAACTGTGTATCATGTGAATAACAATGCTACAAAATCAGGGCTCTTTTCCCAAAAGCCGAATTCGGAATTCCAGCTCTTGTTTGAAAAGAGCAGCTTACACGGAATCACCTGAAAAACTGGGGGATGCTGGGTAACTTACGGAGGCCGCCGTGGAAGATCTGCGGCACGATCCTATTACTGAGCACTCAGGACTCAATAGCGCCGTTTAACGCAGGCAGCGCATTCAAGGCAAATGAATGTCGGTTGCAACACGCGCACACAGGCTATGAAAAGGGAACTTATTAACAGGCTGATTGAGTGGGACGCTCTCGGATCTCGGAGTCATTTACACGATCTTTACAGCGCTGCTGCGTCTGCAATTACATGCAGCACCAACCTGCTACCTGCCTACAGACTCAGACGGGGGCTCAGCTGCCCGTGTGTCAATTGGCGGCGTATAAAATAAGAGGAGAGGCTGACAGAGGCGTGACTGGGCCCGTGTCGTGCATTGCTGTACTTGGACAATACCTGGGTATGATATGAATAATATGCTGAACAGTTCACAATAACAATAATAATTCTGAACAACTAACAAATGGGGAGGGGGGGCTTTAAAAAAAACCTAAAAGATGAACAGGGATTTATGGTGACCCCCGCGTTAAATCTGTATATTAGGGTGGGACGCTCTTCCACTCCCGCAAGACAATATTTGAAATAGTATGCGAAGTAAATAAAACAGAAGGCAAAAGATCATATCACAGGCTCATTCAAGCAGAATAATTTAAATCCCCCTGCACCCACACACACACAAACAAATGCAGCATAAAATACAATAACTACTAAGGCAAAGCTATTGTTTTTTTTTCCATGTCTGGACCAATCCATCACAAAGAAGGTTAATTTTCCCAATGACTAATTGGGAAGATGAATAAACACAAAGCAAAGGGATTTGTATCAGGGTTGGGGGCATTCCGGAATGCATGCATCAATTACAATCCAAATCAGGAAATGGAACTGGAGTTAGGATCAGAAAAAAAAAAGCTATGGGGAACAGAATTGGAAATTAATTTGAATTCCAGGGAGATTTAAATTCCAACTACAGTTCTATTTCCTGATTTGGATTGGAATTGATGAATGCATTCCGGAATACCCCCCACTCTGATTTGGATAATGAGTAGCCTGATGTCAGAGTCACATTTTGTTTTTAGCTGGTGTCATTGCAATAATTGAACACTCCTACTACTAATAATCATGATATTAGTAATAATCATAATAATAACAATTCCCTTCCAACACACAAGGGGCTTGAATAATCTGAAGATTTTTCCCTAATGCAGAAGGAGTGGCTGCTAATTAGTCTCATCTCTGCATTTTCCCACTGCTTATCCAGTACAGGGTCACCGTCAGCCTGAAGCACGAGCCAATCCATCGCCCACATAACGTTTTCTATAAATTCAAATCAAATTAATAAAAATCAGATATAAAGAATAAAAAAATAAAACTTTTTTTTTTTTAATCAAACAAAGGTGGCTTTATAAGAGTTTTTGATTTTATTGCTACAAAAATGTCACAATAAAATCTGCAACATAAACCAAGGACTTAATGTATATAAACTAGCATAAATGATTCAAGCAGTGCTACTATTACTATACTATTACTTGTTACTATAGTAACAAGAGAACCTTCAATATGCATTTTGTAATAAGCGAACCTTCAATATGCATTTTGAACCTTGTCCATTAATGACCTGAAACTCAAAAAAAAGCTATAAAGCTATAAAACACAAACATTCCTACATTACCTCACACACTGCATAGGCAGGTAAATGATATATGCAAAGGCCACTGCCTTTCATAATGACCTGACCTGCTCGTGAGAGAACATATCTGAGGAGAACCTGTCCTCGAGCAATCAGCACAAAGTGCGGATGTTGCAGTGTGGACCATTAATTCATACATTTTTGAGTCATTTTATTAGACACGGTATTAAGCAAAAATCAACCACCGGTGGGTGTTTTAACTTCATTAGATATGACATGGTTGATTTCATTATAAATGCATCCATGTCACTCTTGGGGAATTACATAACTGATGAAATTTAAATATATATTTTTAATATTTAATATTATAGAGCATCACATTGAAATTATGTCCCATGTTAAACTACACATCCCAAGGTAATCGACCTTTATGACTCTTCCGCAGGTAACGGTGTGCTTAACGGCATCCCCAGATAGTGTCTGAGAGTTCAGGAAGGGACACCTTCAGGTCCAAATCCGAGGACAGTCCCTGCTGTTGTACCCTTGAACTTCATCGCTAGTATATGGAACTAAACAAAGAGTTCATTGTAAGATCTGGCAAACAAACAGACAAAACCTGGGGACCTTTATTAACATGCTTGGAACACGATGGGCTGGCTTAGCACAGGAAACGTCCACATACTCTCCGCTTTAGCGTAAAACAATGAGCGCAGGTATCAGTTTCCCGCTCTTTCTGCAGGACTCCTTTATATCCTTAACAATTAAGTTCCACAGTTACAGAAGCACAAAGAAGCTTGTCCCTGACCTCACCCGAACAATCCCCCACCCCGTACTAACACAAGAGTCTGGATAAAAACATGAGCCAACATCACAAAAAAATCATAATACAACCACAAAATCATAATTATTTAATTTCGGTTTTAACTATGTTGTTTTACATAATCCGAACCGTGGTGTTTGGACGGTATGTTGTGATTGGAACGTTGCTGGTTCCCAGGGTCAGCAGTGGGATTTCACCACTGAGTCCTTCAGCAAGGCCATTAACGCAGAGTTGCTCCAGGGACTGGCTGACCCAGCCATCTCCATTTTACATCACTTTAGATGAAAGCGGCTGCTAAATAAATAAAATGTAAATGTACATTTGCCCCAGTCTGAAGTTAGTAATGGATGCTGCTGTCCTGTCTGTTGCTGCAGCCTCGATATCAGGGGCACTGGCCTCGAATGAGGCACCTGAGGAACCAGAGTTCATCTGAGGCAGCTTAGATTGGGGAGGGGCGGGGTGGGGGGGGGTCATTAGTGATGTCAAGTCCATGTAGGGATCGGCTTGGCGGTCACACTCATACTGCCAAACTTATCACATCGCGGTAGAGAGACCCGGCTGATTTTTCTCCCCACTTAAGTATACTTCAAGGTATAATCAACTCCTATATTGTGGAAGTGGACAGGAAGGCTAGAAACAAACGAGTTTAATTTAGATTCCACAAAACGATCGGCCGTAGGGACGTGCAGCAGTAACATCGCCGCGATAATCGCCAGGGTTAAAAAACGTGCGCCTCACCATGATTGGGTCCAGTGAGATTAGGCGCCTGGGAAAGTCTTTGCTCTGACTGGTGGTGGGTTACTTTTTTTAAGTCTGCGGGGGAGAGATAAGCTGTCCTCCAGTGCGAGAAGCATCCCTGCTAACGATAGCTGGCCTATACTGGCCGAGGGGATCCCCGCCTTATGCCTGTCATCTGTCTCCGCTGGGCGGACTCGCTGAGTGCTGTGTGTGTTAATGGATGTCAGGGGAGACACTAGACTCCTCTTTAGGAAGGTGGTTTGAAGAGAACAATTTTACAATTATAATTCCTTTATTTAACAGGCACTTTCTTCAAAGCCAGATACAACTGAAAACAGGGACAGCAATTGGGGATAAGGGTCTTGATTACAGGCCCAACAGTGAAATCACTTTGGGATTTGAACCAGCAACCTTCTGATCACAGATGCATTGGCCTCACCCAAGGAGCCATACGACCAGGACTGACCAGGCATTTTCGCCACTGGGCCAGTAGGGCTGCAAAATTTATTGGGGGGGGGATTGCCCCCACTTGGTAAAATATTTTGTGGGGGACCCGGTTTTTACTCCCAGTCCAACCCAGAATACACTGCCCCAGAAATCTGAACATCACTCTGTCAAAAGCAGAACGTGTTGTGCAAGAAACTTCATGAAATATTCAACCGCTGTGGTCGTCACATGCGACTGCCGCTCTGATTAAGCCATCACAACAGTGGGGGCGGGGAAAGAGAAGCGTGTTTCAGATCAGCTGGCAGAATGTGTCACATCTCCTATTTCTGGTTCTCCCCCCCTCTCCCCACGCCCAAGTGTTTCCATGACCGCACAATACAGCTTCTCTCCACGTTGAGCGCAACCTATGCGATCCAGAAAATGCTGGCAGTCAGGCCTAGTGTTTTGGGCACAAGCGCTCACACTTGACACTAACCCATTAAAAATTGAACAAGGGAGTGGAGGGGGTCCGTGCCCTAACCATGTGCAACACACTGCACTGGATCTAAGGTCAGCTGCACTGACTGGACCACGAACTGCAAAACAGTGCTGCACTTAAACAGATACTATCACTGTCACATCTGACCTCATTTTATCATGTTCGGGGGGAAAGAAAAATAATCTGTTGTCTTTAATATGGTATCGTCCGGGCTGGGGCTGCACATTTAATCGTAAAAACACCGCGATCTCGATTCACACCTTTATACGATCTCATTTCTAAATTACCATGGTTCGTCTGCGTTCTATTACATCAGCTGGATCAAATCAAACCTACTTTTCCCCAGAGGGTCTCAAGCGTCCCATAATTCTGCATTCTCTTTAAAGGGCGCTCTTCCATCGCATCAGGTGCCTTACTTTTGGTATCAAATATCAAAAACTGGTATCGGCACTGAATGACATCACAGTGCGAGGCAGGAATTTTGTACTGAATATGAAAAATGCTGTAGTATATTATAGGGAGGGATGACGTCCGATGTTATTACCAACATCGCATGTTGTGCACATGCAATTCTTACTTCGCCCTTCAGCTAGATTAAAATCAGGCTTTTTCATACCTTCATGCTGTATGGACATTATAGCGCAGGGAGGTGAGGTTTTGCTAAAACATTTTTACTCTGTCACAGAAAAAAAACTGCAATTTTAATTATTATTCCTTTTCAAGATTATCTACTATATGTTTAAAAATCAGTCAGTTTAAAGTTTACCTCCGCTGCTTTTGCATGAACGCTGCATGCTTTCTCTGAGACAATCATAATCATTTTCATCCTTGCTGTTTAAATCATTCCTAGACGGGTTCATGAGAAATTTATGTTGACACCCCAATATTTATTACAAGAAAATCACATTGCAATACTTAGAAATTTTCTAATACCGTGCTGCCCTAGTATATTATCAAAATACTTTATTTCTTTTTATGCTGTCCTGAGCTCTGGTTCTTCCATCCACATCACAGTTAAATCTTCATTTGTCTATGCATCCATTATATTTTTTTAAATTATTTATTTTTACTTTGTTTATCGTTGCTTTCTGAGTTTGCAAATGTTCTGAAGACTGCTGTTGCATTGCGTTTCAGAGGCAGGCTATTTGCATGAACATTCAGCAACGAAGCCATTCAAATCCCACCCTAAGTAGTGAAGTCAGTATTCCACTGGTACTTTTGGTACTGGAAAAGTTTGAATGGCTGCTTTGCTAACCCTAATTGGATGGCTAATTCAGCATTTCCTTTCTGTTGTCAGAAGTTGATATGCCGGCCCTGGATCAATCATATGTTTGGCACAGTCACGTTTTGTTGTGTTTCCTTCTGCAGTTTAATGAGTGCAAAAAAGTTTACATTTAAGAAAAAAAATCATTACAGAGAATCGCAATCTCAATTTTAAGCAAAAGAATTGCGATTCACATTATTTTGAGAATTATGCAGCACTACTGGGGGCTTAAATCTCCATAAAGACCTGCAGGCTGCTAAGAAAATGCAGTGATGCAGTGACGAGGGATTTAAAAGGTACACAAAGTCTCAGTACCGGCGACACAGTACAGGAAAAGAGAGACCACTACTGGCGATGGTGGGGTAAAACAGAAGGCCGTGTTTCACTGTCCACACAAGAAGTAGCTTAAAGGAGATTTGCTATTTTTTTCCCAAAGCATGTGTCACAAAATGTGTGTTATTTATACTCCTACAGCATTTCTTAGCTTATCTCCATGGTGACTTTTTTGGTTTGATTGTCGACTCACAGTAATATAACCGTCAATAAACAGGCTTCTCCTCTTTACATTCTGCCCACTTTTACCACGGCGCCCAAAGCAGCGGGGGCCTTTTTCAAAGCCGGGATATGGCCCTATGAAACAGGAGGCTGAGCGAAGCCTTGTACTCCGCAGGAAGACCTCTCCGCTGCTCTCTCCTTTGGGAGTTTATTCGTTTTTATGTTTGCCGCAGATCCATCTCAGCAGCGGTGTCCGGAAATCCCGCGTAACAATCCCACCTCTCACGCCTTAATTCTCGGGCCCCCCCTCCATTTCCACCTTCAAGTGGTTACAGCGTGCCACCCGTCTTTCCACATCCACTGGCCTTTCATCTTCCGATCGAACCCCCATCCATCAGTGTCGCTGCCACACGGCGCCGTTATCGAGCCGTGCGGCACGTAGCCTGGTCATGTGACTGACAGCGAGGGTCGCCACGGCCCTCGGTTACCGAGGGCTTTGGAGAAAGAGGGGGAGAATTCGCTCTGCCTTCGCTTAATCATTAGCTTATTTCATCATGCAGGAAACCCCCTCTTACACCCTCGCCCAATTTGCATCACATTTTAACCACCTGATATACATTAGTTGATATTAATTGGGCCGAGTTAATATCCCTGGAGTAACTGGCAAATTAAATTGGGTTAACATGCATCTCTGCATAAGTGGTTCTGATTGGCTTTGGCTTAGTTGGATATATCTAAGGGGGGGGTGGGGGGAGGGTGCAGTTCCCTTAGCCCAAGCACATCTGCCAGGGTCTCTAATGGGGAGGTGAAAGCGGCCAGTGCCAGGGGGCTCTGTTTACTGGGACAGCTTTCAGGGGACACCACCCGCCCGGCCCCACTGAAGGTGACCCCCCCGGTGGTCAGAGCAGGGGGGTGCACGACAGCAAGCGCGTGCGTTTGATCCTAAGAGTGTCACACCTGAGAATTCACAGGCAATCGAGGGTCAATCCTGACACTGCTGGGCCATTTCACTGGGATTCTGTTCTATTCCAGCCCACACTGTGTTGCATAAAGAAACCTGTTTACACTGCACTCGATTGTTTATTACACTGCACTCGATTGTTTATTACACTGCACTCTACAGGCCACTGAATCAGGAACCTCCCCCCCCCCCAAAAAAAAGAAAAAATCCTGACTGATGGCAAACTATCAAAATCCAAATCGAATTCCACTGTCAGTGCCAATTGCGTTGTATTGCTTGGCCCATTTTCAAATGTTTCGAAAGTTTTGAAAAGCGCTTCATTATTTGAGAAAGGAAAATTCATTCCTTTTTTCAAATCGAAAAATCAAAAACAGCAAAAACCAGCACTGTTTATACACCCTAATCATTTTTCCTAACTACAAAAAGAACAAAAGGTATTTCCAGCTTAAGATGTTCACCAATAGACTGTGGGAAATAAAACAAACAAAGGAATAATTACAAAATGTGGTCTTTTCCTTGTCCACATTTTCATTGTACCAATTCTGAACCGTCTGGGGGTTAGCTGTAAACTAAACATGACTCTTAAAACCTACAAATAGGCATGTGGGATCTATGGAGCTTCACGAGATCTTTTAGAAGGTTCTGCTAGACGTTCTGTGGGTCCTGCATACCTGAGGGACTCGGCCATGCGGCGCAGGTCCTCGTTCTGCTGCTTGAGCCGCTCCAGCTTGGCCAGGATCTTGGAGAGCTCGCGGCTGGAGTGCTCGGGGTGCTCGCTGTCGCGCACCAGGTGGCCCCCGATGTAGAAGAGCAGGGTGCCCCAGGCCAGCAGCACCAGCGTGATCCAGCGCCAGGAGCCTGTCCATGGCCGCATCTTTCCCTCCCGGGCAGGTTTGTGTGGGCGTCCAGCTACAACGTGTCCAGGGGCGTCGTCATCATCACCTCAACGGAGGCGTCGACGAGGTGGGAAGGGAGGGGGTGGGGGCACCTCAACTTCCTCCCTCCCTCGAATTAACACATGGTCTTTGAGCGGGACGCTGGCGGATGTCACGTCTGGGTTCTTTGTGTCTTCCTTTCCTCCTGTACGTATGTCGCCACGTGGTGCCTGGTAAGACCTTCCTGTTCGTTCAGTTTCTTGGATTTACTGCTTCCTGTACACATACACACATACACAGTAAAAACAAGAAAAAAATACTCAAATCAAAAACACAGTGGAGGATTCAGGGTGACTGGTCTCAAGGAATCTTAGTGCTGGAATTGCATCAACAGTCCTTGCTTGATTTACACAACAGAGGCGCAATCAGATTTATATTTATTTAAATTACACCCATAAAGCACATGAATTTTTATAACCAAACCCATCATAACCAAACTCATCATCAGGCATCATACACAGTTAACTTAAAACCGCAAGTGTCTTCAGATTTTTCCGAATAAATGTACTGTAGAAGAATAGCCTTTAAAATGAACTGCACTCTCAGTCTTAATTGCCCTATTAGTTCTGTTACTGACTTTGGAGGGGAAGTGAAGGAAAGATGCTACTGTACCACACAAATGCCTTGGGGAGTTACATGCTGCGGTACTAAATCCCGCCTTCGCTCTGATACAGGGCAGATGTATTTGCACTCAACGGAAGGGCCATGCATTAAGAGACATTGCCAAGACATCAATAATTGTTTCCATTTGATCTATGCAAATGAATGAGAATGCAATGCCTGCCAAATGAATTTGTGTCAAAAGATCAAATTTAAAGTTAATAGCCATTAAACGTAATTCATTATGGATTAATTTACACACATTTTAGCTAATATAAGCACATTTAAATGAGTGCAGCACTGTTATCAAACAATTAGTAACAAGATTCATTAAATAGTCATTCGTACCCTCATGAAAATATTTTGTGCATAATGCCTAGTTTACAATACAAACTTGTAAATGTTAAAAATACATCCAACCATGGTAAAAGAGGGGAAAAAACAGTGGTACTTCCTTTAGGTTACTAAGCAGATCCAAGTTTCTGTATCTAACGGTGAAAATAACACATTTGTCATTAGAGTGACTTAAAATGCATTGAGCGAAAACCATGGATATCAGTATATTTAAGGACAAGGTAAAACTTCCTTCAATCCTCATAAAACACAAGATAATTCAATGCCAGCGAGTCATTCATAAATTCAGCGGAATTCAGCAGCAATACAGCTAACACTGAACTAAAAAAATGCTTAAAGCATTATTTGAAGATATCCGCCATCCATTACGTCAAAACAACTACTATTTTCTTAAGGCTCATGGGTACATCTGCGTTATACTTTGTAACTTTCAGTATATGTGTTTAACCTATAAGCTATTTGCTGCTGATTGTTAAAACCCAACCTCTATCTACCGATTCTCCTCTTGTGAAATGATACAACCTATCTACGATTTCTGCCTCTAAACCACAAAAGGAATGTGATACCATCAAAATAAAGTGATACATTTTGTCCTTCTGTTAAGGATACTTTTTTTTATCATTGCCCCTTTCCAGCTGATCAGTCTTCTTGATTTTCAGAGCCGTGCTTTACCTTAAAATTCTGCTCTAACTATACTTGCTTATCAGCATTTGTGCTTATTTTTGTAGAGATACAAACAGCAAATGGAGATTGTGCTTTTGCCTTCAGGAGCCAAATATTTTCTTTTATAAAAGCCACCATTTACAAGAGAAATCACTACAAGTTAATTGATCAAACATCAGCAAAACAAACGTCACTGTCATCACTTAAAGCCCACAAACTCTGGGCCGCACCATTCGGCAAATGAAAAACAACAATTAAACAAAATGAGGTCCTGACTTTGTAAGACAATAAAATTAAAAAAATGTCGAACTCTTACTATTCAAGTAAAAGTTTCTAATTGGCTAAACTATCTTTTTCTAGCTAATTAACGATAAAAGCTAACTTTTGTGGACGACTTCTACTGTTTTTTTTATGTCGTTACTAGAAAAGATGATAAGCTAAGATCAATGATGATGCACAAAAATCACACTTAAAAGCCTGAAGAGGAAATCTATGTTGGTTTTTATTTAATGTGCCACTGATAGGATTTGATAATCTCTGGAGGGAATTTTTGCAAAGGACGTGTGCCAACTAAATATTTTTTTTCCCCCCCTGAGCTCGTTACGGCAGTTGCTGCTTTGAATACGACTCCTGAGCTCATGAATGAAAACATGGCGAAGACCATGGATGGATGCGGCACGATGGCGTGGCGTGGAACCGTGGAGAAATGCGCACGGCGGACGTAGGAAAATGACATGCATTTATGAAATAAAAAGGCCTTTATATTTTTGTTGTCGCTAAAACCTTTCATGTAACCAATCCAGGGTTACGCATTTCTCTTTGCTGCACACAAAATAAATAAAATAGTAAAATAAGGGAAAAAAGCATTGACTAATGGAAGCATGTTTATTAGAAGGTTGCTGTGGAGGTTGTTGAGGTCCTTGTGTATCCTTCTGAACAGGACTCTATTATTTAGACAGAAAGTTTTCCTATTGGCTCCAAATGGAGATGTTACTAATGGGCTAAACAAACCAGTGAGACTCAATGGATTAAAGCAGTCTCCTGTCACTGCATCCAATAAATACCATTCTGGCAGCATTAACAGCTGCGGCCCTTTGATCATGCAAAAATTATGTAATGCGGCCACTGCTTTGTCCCTGTGGAGCAATAAAAATGCACATGTACACACATATACATACATTATATCACCTACAAACTAGCAATGGGAGAAAAGGGATTATAAAACAATCACTGAGTGGCTTACCTATACAGAAACCAGTACAGTGACCAACTGGAAGCGAGTCAAACCATTCCATGATGGACAGACTGACGGTTAACACAAGCAAGCCTTCCCACACCCACCACTGTGGGACTGAGAGCCTCGTCCCTCCCATTGCTGCTAAGCATAGTGTACAGCCAAAAGCCATATTTAATTACACTGTGTATTATATTTTTATTTATGTAACTGGTTCCCAGATATATGGGATGGAGGGGCGTATACTGGGGGCGGGGCCACAGGAGTACAGAGCTGAAAGCCGACTGGTCCTCAGAGTACCACCTCCCCTGTCACTCACCAATTCGAAACACATCATTGGCCGATGATTAGGCTGGCACCTTTGTATGAACTATGGTCCCTGTAACACCCCCCCGATCCTGGAATTGCCACTGATGAGATGTCCTGCTCACTGGGTCTGGATTGGGCATGGCTGTGCACCAAAGCTGCCGAAGTAACCAACCATCTGTACCAGGCAAGCAAACCACGGCTTCCAAGGTCTTGCTGTCACGATTCTACGATCTATCTTGGGTTATATGAGTCATGTGACGGTTTTGAAGATGCTTTTTTTAATGGGGTCTATAGTCTACTTTGCATCTGCAGAAGGTCCTGGTTTGACAGTTTAGTCTGAGAGATACCAATCAGATGTGTTTGGGTAAAAAGGAGGGAACTGCAGACATTTCTGACTTCCCAGAGCCATAATTATGCAGTATATATTTAATCAAGATTAAATTAATTACAAGATTAAAGTAATCGGGAGCACTCGCACGTCACTATCTTCATGATTGTGCGGAGAATCGTATAAGAGGAAATCACATGAGAGGCTACTTGTCTGCCTGCCTGTCGAAGCACACGCTCAGAGTGCAGCTGAGGGCCAATTTCACACTGTCAGTCATGGGATGCGTCGTTTTATTTATATCCAAGGCTGCAGCGAACGTTTAAAATTAGACTGACTTCTTACAGCATAATACCTCGCACTGAAAGCTAAATACCAATACACTCAGTCTTCGAGGATTTTGCTCAGTTCAGTGAGTTCGCTGCTGCCTCCGCAGAAGTGACAGGGGAAGCGTGACAGACGGATGGGGAGGGGAGGTCCGGAGCGGCGAGCGTCCGATTCATTAACAATGCATTTTGTTTTGGATTCATGTCCAGCTTCAGCAATCCCCCCCCCCCCCCACAATGGGAGCGAAAAGGTACAAAAAGACAATCTCTGAGGAGCCCCTATTGATTTCTTTGCTCTCCTTTAAAACCGTACATGGAGCCGATTTAATTACTAACCATTCAGTCCCATAGTGTCCAACATCCAGGTACTGGCATGTTTATAGGTTACTGGGCCATTTCTGCCTTTTGTCGCTGCGGTTTTTCTCTGGATATTAGCAGAACACTTCTTGCTATGGAGAACCAGTCATTATAAAAATGAGTGCAGTTCTACTGTTGCATTGTCACACAAGTTAAAATGGGAAAATAAAAACATTTGCTATTAAAACAACCCATGCATTTAATAGCTTTAGACTTTCTACTTTACACAGCAGGATGCATATTCAAGTGTCTTTTCACTGATGAAGAAAAAAGCATATTACATAAAATGTACAATAATTAATAACACACTCATCGGATTACCGAACCATTTAGAGTCTTGAAATGCACTTATGAGGAAAGTCTTCAAAGTATATGTTTTGTCTTCAATTCTTCCCTCACCTACTCAGAGAATATCAGGTTTTTACACCTGAAGTATTTTTTTGCTGGTATACCCTCGATGGAACACTGCAATAACTTTTCTGAAATATCCTGAAACAGTTAGATAAAGTTAGATAAAACTGTATGTCGCTACTGCTTAACAATGTCTGCCAGGTAAAAACATGAGCTAATAAAAGTCGAGACCACAAACCAGGCATTCCGCAAACGTTAGAGCCCACTGGGCTGTTCCTGACCTACAACTCCCACATGACGGTAATAAGCAGAAGATGAACTCCAGCGCATTCCACCCCTCATCAGCGCCACCCGATTTATAAACAGGCACCGGCAGGCAATTTGAATCCTTTTTGACCGGAGGAAAAAGAAAAGAATTAAGTATGGCGGAGAAGTTCTGTTAAGTTTCTATGTTGTCACTTTTAGACTAATCTCTTTGGGCCCTTGTAATCCCCGCTCAAAGTTAGCGTTTTGTCGCATCTTGCCCCCATAATATTCCGTTTGCTCTGTTCTGTCATTCTTTTGCCTGGGCTCGTTTAGCGAACGAGAAAGCACCACTACAATCTCCATGACATTCTGGCAGGTTTCATAAGTGCCTGTCAAATGCAACTGAACAGTCACACCCAATTAGATCACTAAGGTCTTGGTCTTCCTTAAAGACCACTCCAGCTCTTAATAATGACCTAGAAAGTGCAACTTACGCAGATGTAAAGGCCGCGGGAGATTTAATATTTCACACAGCGTCATACTTATATCGTTTGGTCTGGGCTCCCTTGTCAGTTATCTTTTTGTCCCCTGATTTCTGTGTCTGTGTCCGTTTGAAAAGACTAAATCGAAAGACGCAAACGGGCTGCTGTGGGGGAAGATCACGTAAAGTTCAACGTCATTATGTGAACCCAACCTTCACAACTGCAGATGATAAATAACAGAAACCTGTGAGTCGTAGCACAGCAAGTCTCCATGTATCCACAGGTGATACATTCCAAGACCTTCCCCGGACCGTCGACCCCATATATAACATGATTTTCATGTACTTACATTTGGTAATTGATAAATTATGCACAGCAGACATTACTAACATTAAATGCAGGAGTAATGAAGTACATTGTACATTACTACACAGTACAGTATAGTAATGTACTCTCTCGAATGAAGAGGATTATGACATTTTAGCCCAATTAAAGAGCAATGAAAAAATATGACGTCTCAAGAGCTGACGAGGCATGCTTTCTAATACCTCTCAAAGGATGAAGGACCAGTGACAACACATGCTGTTATACATTTTACGTATTATTTTTTTGGACCATGGGGGTGCAGTGGTTAGCACTGTTGCCTCATACCTCTGGGTTCAAGTCTCTGCTGGGATTCTGTGTGTGTGTGTGGATTCTGCATGTTCTCCCAGTGTCATTGTGGGGTTTCCTCCGGTTACTCCAGCTTCCCCTCACAGTCCAAAAACAAGATGAGGCTGATTGCAGTTACCAAATTGCCCGTAGGTGTGCATGCCTGAGTGAAGCGTGTGTGAGTGTGGCCTGCGATGGGTTGGTGCCCCATCCTGGGTTGTTCCCTGCCTTGTGCCCTGCGATGGGTTGGTGCCCCATCCTGGGT
>JABJVO010000026.1:11471480-11485188 GCA_026770805.1 Boulengeromyrus knoepffleri | reverse complement strand
CCCAGCTCTAACCCCACCCGAGCAGGCCTGCCAGTCTGTGGGCACAGTGCCTGCTCTGTCCATCCACCCAACTCTAACCCCACCCGAGCAGGCCTGCCAGTCTGTGGGCACAGTGCCTGCTCTGTCCATCCACCCAGCTCTAACCCCACCCGAGCAGGCCTGCCAGTCTGTGGGCACAGTGCCTGCTCTGTCCATCCACCCAACTCTAAACCAGCGCACTCTCTGCCCTGTTGGCTGGGCAACCCCGCAGGTCCCAGGCCACTGCACGCATGTCTGTGCGACAGCTTGTTTCAATTAATTTGCACAAGGGTGTAGTCACAAGGCTCTTGCGCGGGTGAGCCTTTCCTCAAGAAGGCGTGCAATAAACCGGACAGGATAATGTGATAATGATATATGGATACATCATGCAAGGAAAAATAATAAAGCATTTTTCAGTGAAGCTATGAGTAAATATAAATAAACTATAAACATTAATGGGCTGCACAAGGGAGAACTTCTGTGCACATTCCTAAAAATGCCCAATAAAACCTTATATTTTACAGATTCTGCTAAGGTAAGGCACTTTCATGAGGAAGTATCATACTTTTAGAATTTTCAGAATCAGAACTGAAGAGTATGAACCTGATGATTTCTTTAGTACTCATCAGCTGGGAAATGACTTGTTTAAATCGCGGCTTTACTTGAAAATTTAAATGCTCATTAAAAATTAAATAACACAAAAGGCAATTTGCTTTAAAGCGATAAGAGATTTGTATCCCAGCTGTCAGAACAATTTCAAAATGCAATGAACTGGAAGACCGAAGACAGTTTTTACTGCTCCCTCGATTATTTTTTCGCTCTAGACATAATCCTCCTGGCGATTCAGCTTCAGTTTCTCCAGCAGAACAGTTGGATTATTGCCCATATACATTATGTGTCATGCAGTAATACACACGATGTTCCTCATAAAGGATAAATAACATGGCTAATCCATAACACTACTTACAGCCAGGTTTATTGCACAAATCTGGTTCCAAGTACCTGAACAGATGCAATACTTCTGATGGCCTTAAACTTTACGTAGGACCACATCGATCAGCCTCAGTTTTTGTTTGTATTGATTTGTAATTGAGGTCAACCACAACTGAATTACTCCACAGAGCTCAGACTCAATAGAAGAACCTTGGAGACAGTGTGGTACAATGAAAATCCCAACACGCCCATTATCTAATGCACTGTTTCTCAACCTCCCTGGCATATAGTCCACATTTTTGCTCCCTCCAAGCTCCAGTAACAAAAATGTGGACTGTCTGGGAGTCCCTGAGCACCGGGTTGATCACATTCCTGTCAATCCTTAACCAAAAAAGGCATCATATGACAATCCATAAATAATACCAGTGGACAACCTACTGTGAAATACCTACAAGCAGTCCCCGGGTTAAGAACGTGCGATTTACAGACAACTGGTACTTACGGCCTGCCATAAAGCATGGTATATTATAAAAACCCTGGTAAAATACAATGGTGCATGATAATGAACGCACTCACTAATTTGCGATGCTTGTGAAAACATTGTGCAGCTTCAGCAGTTTGTTGGTTCAAGGTACAGTACGGTAACATATGTAATTACTTTTATTGTTACTGTATAATTATTATTATGTACTCCATTGTTATTTTTATGACACCTACAAATCTGACTTAAAGACAAACTTAGGGAACGGGCCATCTTCATAACCTGGGGACTGCCTGTTCTGTGTTTACAGGTTCGATTCGGATTAAAATATTACTTCAGTGTTTTAAGGTCATCATCTAACATACTTCAGGTCACGGGCTAAGTTAAGGATTTAAACCACTAAAAGCAGGTTTTTTAATGCATTCTATGAACTTCCAGAACTTCTTAAAACTCCGGTCATGATAACTTGAAAAAAATGCTAACCAAAATGAAGAAAAGGAAAAAAACAAAACAAAAACAAACGAAACCCTATTTCTTTTCCTAGGCTTTTCAGTAGGGGGGTGCAGAGTGTAAGGAGCACTACGGATAGTCTGGGGCCTGTCACCCCCCCCCCCCCCCCACCGTTTCACGCATGACTTGTCACGACCGCAGGCGGTGGTAAATTTTTCATGCGTGTCCATTTGCCTTACGCCGTCTCGAGGCTCCACTCCTTACGAGTCCATTAACTTAAGTGAGACGAGGTGTGCTGTGACACTTAGGCTTAAAATATTGAGGTGAGCAGAGACGTGGAAAAAAGGACGGCCAACCAAAGTCTCCACAGAGTGTCCATTGTGCCCTTGCACCAAAGATACAAGTTTATGTTCAGCAAGAGACTAGTTTTGACTGATATTGCGCACAATGTGTCCCTCTTTTCCTTGCAGTCTAAAAACAAGATTTTGTACGGCGACATTGTTTGTGGGGCCTGTCACACTTGTTTGGCGTCTCCGAATTGTTTATCTGCAGCACACTCTAAATAGCTGCATCTTGGTGGAGAACATCGTACAGTCCAGCTCCTCCAAGGTCACCTCTGCTGAGAGTATGCAGACCAAATGACTTCATACAGGTTCTTCTGGGAATCATCAACTGAATGATTATGCAAATGAAACCATAATCAGGGAGGAGGGAGGTACAATTAGCTGTAAAATGCTTCCATAATTCTCTTATTTCATTACCTTTATATTCAATATATGTCCTAGTGGAGGGACCACACCTGCTGAAACAGTCTGTTTCTGTATTGTTCTTATACTTTAGGTCAGAGAGAAATGAGAGAGGTATTGATCAGCCTTGTAACGAGATGAGTAAGACCCACATGGAAATCCCCCATGCAATGTCTGGCAGTGTGACCTGGGTAGTTTTGACTTCATGCCAGTGCCATAATTGCTCTGTGGTAGCTGACTGGTTTGTAGTGGGTGCCGTATGGTTTATCGGTGGTTTAGGATTATGAACTTGATACCTGTCTGTCTTTGGCATAGACTCCATCTTGTAAATCATAAACCTAAAGAGGACTTTCATCCAGAATAACAACATAAGAATTGTAATTATCACCCAGATGTGTTATTATTAGCCAAAGAACATCGTACTACGTGCCTTGAACAGAGAACTGAAACGTTGTTTTCTAATGGATTTCATCACATTGCATTATGGCTGATCTAGTTCGTCCTGAAAGCACGGGCAGATTGAAAATGCCAATGTCTGTGATGCCATGTGACATTTCATCTGCCAATCATTGTGTGACTTTTCATCTGCCAATCACTGTGCTCAAGATTTTAAACTCTGAACCTGAAATTCTTGGCCCTGCAAATTAAAGTAAGGTGCAGTGAATGCAGTGCGTCGCCTGAAAGTTTACTGAATGACGCTGTCACTACCCAGGTGAAATCCATTAAGGATTTTCTTTTGGTAAGATTAACTATGTGTCAATGTGTGTCAATCTTTACAGGTGAACTTTATCCACAGAAACTGATGTATACTTTCTGTCGAGGCGTGCATGCCTGTATCAGTGCCTGTGAATGAGTCACTCGGGGAAAAAAGGGGATGAATGGATATGTTTGCACTTGTGAAGTATCCCTGGGGATACTTGAGTTATCTGTGATAACACATGCTTTGTCTTTCTGTCGTTAGCCCTTGAATAATTACTCTTCTACAGCAAGTGGAATCAGCAATTTTGCAACAAGTGATTGCTTTTGCACGTATGCCTATGTTTTGCATGCAGAAAGCCCAGAAGTATGAGGTACATAGTAAATAGTTAGTTAAAATAGTAGTAAAAAAGAATCTAAACAGCAGGGGAGAAGGCATCCATTCAGAAAGCACTATAATGTATAAGATACATTGGTAACACTTTACTCCAGGGGACACAAATAATGCATTAATACCTTCTTACTTAATGTATCAATTAGCCAATTAGTTAACTAAGTTTTAGTCACAGACTGATCCCATGTTCATTCATCATTAATCAGTCATACCGGTTCATGAATTTCATGCTGTTACAACATTAGTTCATGATCTGTACTTGAGTAGTAATTGAATTACTAAGTTATTTGTGTTCCCTCAAGTAAAGAGATACCGATACATCTAATGATACATTGTTTGCATCAGTCCTGGTTTTTAAGATGGCTGATTTGTTCTGTTCCATCCATCAACTCATGCATCCAGTTTCTCTAACCATTTATCCAATGCAAGGTCACAGTGAATCTGGAGCCAATCCCAGAAAGGCCAGGGCAGAGGACATCAGCCCAATCACAGGGCAGAGACTCACAGCCACAATTACACACTAAAGGCAATTTACAGACACCAACTGTCCCCTAAATATCTGAGGCAATTCTGGGCCTTCCTCGTGTACATATTACACTCAGCGTCCCTGGTGAGCAGTAGTGACAGCTGACCTTTTCCGGAGGCAGTGAGGTCAGCGGGGGGGGGCTGTAGGGGGGAACAAGGCACCTTGGAGAGATGCTACTACTGTCTGAGTAATTACACTTTCATAATTCCTGAAGGATTTGTTTAAGAAATGAGGAAATAATTCAAATAGCTTCCAGCCCTTTCCGTTTTCCAACTGCTGGACAGCAACCAAAATGATAGTTAAGGAAAAGTCATTACACTCACTGCAGAACAATAATTACAAAACAGTGCTGATTCCTAACCACTGTCTAGATTGAATGCACACAGCTTTCAAACAGAGAATAAATGATTAGCCTTGCTTGGGATCTGACTAGTTACCGTATACTGGTATTCTGTATACATTAGTGTGCAGATGACAAATTGATTCTGTAGGTGTATTTTGGTATCCTGTTTAAAAACAAGGAACGACATTTACTGGCAAGGACAGAATAAAATGCGTTTTTAATCACCTATAAAATTAGCATTGGCAGTATTGTAGTGCTTGACGGCAGTTATTAGCGTAATGATATAAACATTGTAAAAAAAATCATAATAATACAAGACGACTGCAGAGAGTGAGCAGAAGATGGCACTGAGACAAATCCCTCAACCCTCCATAAAGATAAACACATGCTATCAAGTGGTAGTGTAGTGTAGTGTAGTGCCTTGGTAGGTGGCTATACTGTTACACCATATAATTGTATATGTACACTTCTCCTATAACAATTTTTAGGTTTGTATATGGTAGATCCATGTTTGAGATGTGGGTTATGCCTGTGTATACCCACCACTGTACCCCTACGTTTTAGATGTTCTTCCCTGCAAATAAGACAGATGTAAATGAGACTAACGACATCTGGAGGAATCAGACCAGCCAGCGGGTTCTTAGAGCTTATTGTCTCCGCTCCGTCGTAATTTTAGGGAGGCTAAAGAGGACAAGAGGAAAGAGCCACGAGGTTGGAGACGAAGGTGAAGAATCTAAACCGATGCGGAGATTCAGGTCATGTGAAAACATGTGGGCTAACATCACAATTGCGGCCACAACGACTAACAGACATTACCCCAGCTAACAGGGAATGTTCCCCGAACACTATCCAACGTTATGTGAAGGTCCTCTCAAAGTCGGCAGAGAACATTCTTACTGTAACGCTATTTCCACATTTTACATTTTAACAGTGCTGGTATGATAAAATTATTACCTGAACATCCTTTTAACATAATTTAATGTCGAAAAATCTTTTTATTATAAAACTATTTAATTTTCTAATAGTGCTTTAAGTGTCACGAACACGCTGTCCAGCGTAGCGCCCATGACCGTAGGGGGCAAAGCAACAGTGTTACCTGCTGCTCTCCATGGCCTTTATTTATTTCAATATTACTCTTCTTAGTTGTAGTAGCAGGATCACGTTTTGGGAACATCAGGGAAACTGCGCACTTACCACACCTCAGTTGTAACGTGCAGTGAACATTCCTAGGATAAAAAAAATTGTTAGCTGGGACTGAAGATCTTCTGTATTACCGACAGCTATCAACAGCTAACAACTGAAGTCTTTTCGCAGATTTAATCGAGTCGCTCCTGAGCCGTCGTGCGACAGTTAACATGACGCTGTGTTCTTCTCTGATGCGCCCCCAGTGTCGCCACTTCCGGTGCTACTGATTACGGTGTAAGCAGAAAATCCCCAGGTTCCATTCTCACATGTTTTTCTGTTCTCTCGAGACACTAGCAGTGAAACTTGATAAATATCATTACAGCTGTTAGTGGATCACACTTACTAGCATCTTTAAAATCTGCACTATTAACAGGAAACAGTGGCAACAAGAAGTAAAAGAGAAGTAAAACGGCGGCCTGAGAAAAAGAAAGAAAAGGAAAATCGGCAACCTTGCACACTTTTTCAAAAACCCTCAGAATAAATAACTTTTCTCAGGAACGATTAACATCCTCTGACAGGAATGGAAATCAGTTTCCTCTGTCTGATTCCAGGATGGTTGTACTGATACATATCATCTTTTAAAAAATGTCCTGAATAAGAAAGATCTTTATGCTTCAACACTGCTGAGGGAACAGAAACCAGGAAGTTGGTGCAGTTTTTCACTTTTATGTTTAACAGACTGGAAGCTTCTTGCATTATTAAACTGGATTGGATACATATCACTAATGTCATCTTTGAAGATTTTTTTTTTTTCTTTCCAGCGGCGGACCCACAGTAACCTTTAAACCAGATTTATGCAAGCATATTAAATTATTTTGGTGCGTAATTATATTGATCTTACAGAGCTGCAGACAGACTAGCGGCAGTGTTGCAGGAGGCCGAGAAACATGAATATCTGCCAAAATAATCATATAGTCAAACAAAGTGAGAAAAGGTCAGCGTGCGTCAGGCACCAGGAGCTCGCAGATAGCTTCATGAGTGCGAGTGTTAAGCTGCCATTAGCAAGCCTGTCATTCTCGCCGCACTGCACTGCCATTCTCGCCGCACTGCACTGCCATTCTCGCCGCACTGCACTGCCATTCTTCCTTAGTGCCCCTCCCAGACAGGCACAGAGTAACAGGGACACCCAGAAGATGGTTCACAGATACTTTTACTCTCATCCTGCACTATGCACAGTATGTCTGCCCCCCCCCCCCCCACTTGGCTATCTAACCCACCTGCTGCTACATCGCAGCATGCACATGATCACATGATCTGCATTAGGTATGTCATTTTTGTGCACATAATATACACCGATCAGCCATAACATTAAAACCGCCGACAGGTGACGTCGTTACAGTGTCAAGGGCACCGTTATGTATTAGGCAAGTGAACAGTCAGCTCTAGAATTTTCGGTGCTAGAAGAAGGAAAAATGGGGAAGTGTTAGGATCTGAGCAACTTCGACATGGGCCAAATTGTGACGGCTGATGACTAAATGACTGGGTCAGAGCGTCTCCCAAATGGTAGGTCTTGTGAGCCGTTGCTGGTATGCAGTGGTCAATACCTACCAAAGGGGGCAAGAAAGGCCAACTGGTGAATCAGTACCGAAGGCTCACTGACGTGCGGCAGGGAGCGAAGCTTAGGCTGTCTAGTCCAATCCCACTGGAGAGCTTCTGTAGCGCAAATTGCTGACAAATTTTATGCTGGCTATAATAGAAAGGTGTCGGAACACACAATGCATCACTGCTTGCTACAAATGGGGCTGTGTAGCCGCAGACCGGTCAGAGGGCCCATGCTGACCCCTGTCCGCCGCCGAAAGCGCCTACAATGGGCAAGTGAGCGTCAGAACTGGACCACGGAGCAATGGAAGAAGGTGGCCTGGTGTGATGAATCACGTTTTCTGTTACATCATCTGGACAGCTGTGTGCGTGGGCATCGTATACCAGGGGAAGAGATGGCACCAGGATGCACTATGGGAAGAAGGCAAGATGGCAGAGGCAGTGTGATGTTCTGGGCAATGTTATGCTGGAAAGCCTTGGGTCCTGGCATTCATGTAGATGTTACTTTGATACTTTCATACCACCTACCTAAACATTACTGCAGGCCAAGTACACCCCTTCATGGCAGTGGTATTCCCCGATGGCAGTGGCCTCTTTCAGCGGGATAATGCACCCTGCCAAAGGACATCAGTGAAAAATCTAACCTTCCGTGGTATTCATTTATCGACAAAGGGTGGACAGTTCCACAAGCCTTCACAAGCGCTACACCTACCTCCTACAAGATTTCTGACAGCGATAACAAATCCTTTGCTTAGTCCCTGCTCAAACATTTGTAAATCGTCTTTGTGGACTTGTGGTGACTGTCCAAACAGCAGCACAGCCGTAACGCTCATGTGATGGACATATTTGTTTTACCAATGTTTGTTTTCTAGTGTTAACTAGTTTTCTTATTAACATAATATAAGCTGTTAAATAACTGGGAATCAACATGGGGATCTTGAGATAGAGCGCAAGGCAGCGATTCTGGAGAATTTTCTCCGTGCTGCTTAAAAGATGCTTGGAAGTGAAGTTTATGCATTAATGAGATATTCCGGTGATGTATAATCGAAAAGCGAAGCCATACTTGGAGCCGCTGCCCTCCAGTTGGGAGGGGCCTTTCGCCCTTCTACAGGTTTCAGGACTGATGACACTGCATCACTGAGAAGACAACTTGCTTCCTCAGCTCCAGATCTGCTGCTGTTCTGTGCATGATGACAAATGGACCCCCCCTTGCCATTTAACTGTAATACTGTTCTATAAACAATCTGTTGCGTACGGAGTTTTTTTGTTTTAGTTAACCATCAGGCATTATTGATTTGGATGTTGAATATGCATGTAATAAGCACGGCCCAGAGATGCAAATATCTATGGATTGTGCATCAGGAGATAAATAAATAAGCAAATAACCAAGAAACGCAAGACAATGTATCATCCAAATAAAGTGATGCTCACCGAAGCAGTTTAGGAGAAACATTCATGAAAGTGTCTTTCCGATCTGGTATCTCCCTCACCGCCGTTTTCAGCTTCTGCTCCGTTCCACCACATATGCTGGGCCCAAAGCTCGTTCCCTCCTCTTGCCAGAGCAAAGAAAAACCTGCCTGTTGTGCCTGTCGCCTTTAATCCAGGTCATTTCCAGACGGGCGTCCCTGACCGGTCCTATTTCATTTGGTCCTGGAATTATTTGACTTTTGTCAAGGCGCTTCGTCTATCACTAGGGGATGACATGCTGAAGAAGGTCTAACTCCCCCCCTCCCCCACAAGGCCTTGAAGCACCTCCCCCAACCGCTTCCGCTACACACTTCAGGCACTCACCCTGTATCTGCCCCTTCCATCTACAGCAGTATCTCTGTAATGACTGCAACTTTGGGGCTGATCTTCAGAACCATGACAAGTTATTAGTTCCTCTGAAGAACTCTGCACGACAGAGGCATTAAAGGGCCGGTATTCATTCAGCAGGGCCAACTTTATCATTAGCTAATAATATGTTTTGAATCATTGATTAGGAAGGTGTCAGGACACAGTGCACAGTGCGGACCGGTCAGAGGGCCCGTGCTGACCCCTGTCCACCGGCAAAAGCGCCTACAATGGACACGTGAGCATCAGAACTGGACCACGGAGCAATGGAAGAAGGTGGCCTGGTGTGATGAATCACGTTTTCTGTTACATCATGTGGACAGCTGTGTGAGTGTGCATCGTATACCAGGGGAAGAGATGGTACCAGGATGCACTATGGATAGATAACAAGCCAGAGGAGGCAGAGTGATGCTCTGGGCAATGTTCTCCTGGGACGCCTCGGGTCCTGGCATTCATGTAGATGATACTTTGATACTTTCATACCACCAACCTAAACATTGTTACAGACCAAGTACACCCCTTCATGGCAGTGGTATTCCCCGATGGCAGTGGCCTCTTTCAGCGGGATAATGCACCCTGGTAAAGGACATCAGTGAGAAATGTAACCATAGGTTGCCAACAAAGGGTGGGCAGTTTCGCAAGCGTTCAAAAGCGCTACACCTAACTCCTATTTCTGACAGCGATAACAAATCCTAAATAAGCTGTTCCTCCGGAGGATATCTCTTCACAGCAGGGGCATAAGAGGAGCCATAATTCATTCAGAGGGGTCAACTTTATCAATCACCAATAATACGTTTTTGAATTGCTGAGTGATGGGGTGCGGACCAATCACCTGGGACCAGCGCCCCTGTGGCACCGCCTCTGCATACACCCTAGCTTCTCAGACATGAGACTCTTCCTGCATGGCGGGGAAGTTCTGCGTTATTTTGTAGGATAGCATGGAAGACATGTTTAGGCTAACTTAAGCAAAAATAAACAGCGACTGGCACCTACTGCAGCGTCTGAGGGCTTTCCAAGGCCGCCTCCTGCCTGCGTCCAGGTTCTCCAGGTAACTCTGTTTCTGCTTCAGCTCTGGTTGCTAGGATCCCCTGAGCTGAACCTGTATTTAAAGGGACACATCGCTAAGCAACCGCTAGCAGGACTCCTTATCGCTGACGTTGCCTGTGTTACATTTATATCAACTGGTGATGTCCATATCTTCTGCTTTATCACCAATTTCGCTTAACCATTACAGTTTAAGTCCTATTCCATAGGCAACAGTGTGATTCACCCAAATGAGAAGAAAAAACGTAGTTTGACTTGACCTAATGCACAGTCTGTGGGTTTGCTCCCGGAACAATACTTTCACCAACTAGGAACACATGTAGATTGACGATATGCCTGTGAGGTTTACAATGGCCTGGTGTAAAAAAGAAAAAAAAAAAAAAAACTCTCATACAAGTGTTACAGAATAATAGATTCATCTTTACAAATCAAGAGCAGGGGGAGAACAACAAAGACTGGAGCATCTTCCTGGCAAGTTGCCACTCGTCAGCCTGCACCGTTTCCACTGTATCCATGTGGCATCACACTGAGATTCCCGTAAAACACCTAGCAAATGTTGCCTAGCAACTCTGTCCCCCCCCAGCCGCAGCAGACACCCTGCATTATACACCTGTTGCTCACATTTTTTTTTTTCATCTGCAGATCCTTGACTTTAGAGCTACATCTAGAGGATTAAGAGAAAACGTTAAATAAAAATCCAACCTGCAAAATCCTACCTGGACAAAAAGCAAAACCTTTGCAAAGCAATTAGCTAGAAGAAAATTGCCTGAAAAGAGGGTGTGGTAAGAAATACCTGCATTGGAAATGAAAGTTAAAGTAAATATAGGTTTTAATTTGTTTGGAAACTTCAATTGAGAGAAACAGCACTGAACTAAAGATAGCAGTGTACAACATGCTATGAACCAGCCATTACAAAAAATAGCATATGGAATCTCTGCCGCATTTGCCATTAAATTTTGAGGGCGATTGTTATTATAGTAGCTTGGGAATCAAGATGGCAGGTTTGATTATCCTTGAATCGTCAGGATTCCAGCAAAATTACTCATTGCATCATTGAGTGGCACAGGGGTGAACGGGATGTAAGCAAGCTGGCTTCAGTATTCAGCAGGTCCAGAAGGGCAACAACCCCTTACAGAAGTTATGGGTCTTCTTGAAATAACCCTCCACAACCAGGTTAAAATTAAATTCCAGAAAATGATAATGCAAAACATTGCAAAACACCTTATTTGGGAAAGAGAAGATCCCCTTCTCAAATGCATTCACCAACTTAATCCCTATAACCAATCACTGAACAGATCACAAAATGGGCTTCTCGGTGCCAACCTGTTATTATGTGAACTTTGATGAGCTCTGGATGAAACAGCGGTTTGGAGAGGGTGCAACAACTTGGTGGTATAACTATGGCTTGAAAGAAAAAGAGCTTTGAGGTAAAGGTGTGAAAGGACATGCTGTGAGGGCACAGGTGGGGGCGTCGCTGGCTCTGAAGGCATCTGGCGGGGCATGTCCCTCACACTGGGGGGGTGCCCAAGTGTCCCAAGCGGGGGCTCAATGATTTATGTTATTTGCATCAAACTATTTCACATGATAAATCTACTGTTATTCTTACACTTAGTTAATGCGCTTGGATCCATCTATTCTGTTCAAAATACATTCGTTTTGTGTCCATCGACGCTCTCATTTTGCCGTCTCATGACAACAAAACCATATCACACGTTATATATAATTACACATGCTGCAACAAATGCTGCAACATCATTTATGATTAGATTTATCATGCATGTAACGGATAGTCAAGGCCAATATGTTCTACAGTCCAACAAGACCCTTTCTGCTTCAGGGCAAAATGGAAAACCCAGCAGATCTTACATTGTGAAGAACACCGATCCCACAGTGATGCACGACGGTGGCAGTATTCCACCGTGCAGGTGTTCCTCCTCGACAGGGACGGGAGCACTTGTCAGGATAGAAGGGAAGACGGATGGTGCAAAGTACTGACAGGTTTTTCAAGAATCTGCTGCCCTCAGCCAGGAAATTGAAGATAGTTCACACCAGTAACTGCACAGCGGCTGAAAGGCGAAAGGATCCACGTCCTTGAGTCCCGACCTCAATCCGATCGAAACTTTGGATTGATTGGAATAGGACCGTCCATCAGTGGTTTGACTGAGCTGGAACAACACTATAAAAAACCATAGGCAGACATTTTCTCTCTGGAGTATGAAGTTGATGGAGATGTATCCTAACAAGCTCAAAGCGATAATTCAAGCAAGAAGTCCCTCTGAGGGAGTGTCATCTTATACATATACACACACATACGTATTTTATGTGATGTCTTTTATTCGACCCCAAATCTATAATAAAGGTTTGAATGAATGAAACCATTTATTCTTATTCCTTACTTTTTATTTTTGTAAATGTTACGTTCCTGTGGCCCGACCAAACGTCCTGTTTTTCAATTTGAATGTTGTGGGATATGTTTTATCTGTGATGAACATACAATTTTATTCTTGGTTTTTAGGGTTGTAGGCAAAAAAGAAAAAACAACATTTTGAAGCGGGGAGTTGATTTTCTATCCCCACTGTATTTACACGGATTTAAACATCATATGTTTTTCTTGTGAGATATCTACGTGCAGCCTGACAGTGCTGTCCGACTTGCTAACAGAAAGTGTGCCGTAGAGCTCTGCTTGTACCCATTCTGACACTATATTAGGTAACAGAACGTGGATATGAAGCCGCCTCATAGTAATGGTGGACGGCGAGGTGTGGAGGATCCCTGCTGCAGAAGCTGAAACCGGGGGGGGTTCAGTCACCTGAACAGGACAGCAGGTCAAAAGAATCTATTTATAGCCAGTTCATGGCAGGTGAGGATAAGCAAAGGATGATGTCAGTTTTTTCTTTTCCCCATTTCCCTACAGATAATGGACTCATGCAAACTGAATAACAGAGGAAGTCATACAAAGGGGGCGGAAACCAAGTATGATGTGGAGGGTCATGTGACCGATCTGTGCGGAATCTCACATTCAAGGGGCACTGTGAGGGCCGACACGTAACCCCAACCCCAACCCACGCCCAGCGGCTGCTGAAATGCTATGCGCGTTCATTCAAACGTCCAAGTACCATGAATCTTAATGCTTATTGCCATGTATGTTGCACTGCAGCTCCAAAGAGGAACTCCAGTCCTGCGTTGTCGTAATATGGGAAAAAATGCTAATAGTTACAGTCAAGACTCAAAGCAGGGCCAATTATTTTGGGGTGAGAAAAAATGATCAGACAGTGAGATGCATGTGAAAAGCGCGGGAGGAGCCGGTGTGTCATGGGGCATTAACCTCGAGCACAGCTGCCCTGCGGTACCTGGGCCCGACCAAACGCCAGAAACCAACCAAGCTCCACCAACATGGCGTTTGTATTTTTTTTTTGCTGTATTTTTGTGAAAAGCGGAGACCAGGCTCATTTTTCCTCCCTGTCTTAACTCACACTGCCCCTGATGGGCTATGCCCCCCCCCCACTGCCAATCCTACCCC
>JABJVO010000026.1:11427700-11471002 GCA_026770805.1 Boulengeromyrus knoepffleri | reverse complement strand
AATCCTACCCCCCCCCACCTTGTCCTATATCACCACCACTCAGCCCAGCCGCCTCCAAGGGACACAGGCGAAACACTGTCACATCTCGGAGAGGTCCACGCTCCACTGAGCCCCCCCACTGCTGTCAGCCACCGCCGGGCTCATTTGTTCCTCTCGTTCCGTTCTGTTAAGGGAGGTTCTGCCACAGTTCCTGCTGGCCGGTTACCCCCCACCCCTCCCCCCCCCTACGCCAGGCTTGCTGTCATCCCCGACAGAGGCGGCAGGCCAGATGCGAACCTGCCCAGCGGTGCTCAGCCCCGATGCCCCTAGATCTCCTCACCCAGGCTGTCTGCATTCTCCCCGCTGTCAATGTCCAAGAAAGGCAAGATACAAATCTCTGCCTGCTCATCTTATCAGTCACAAAGCTGCAGTTCCTGATGCTGATCTCACAAATACGTCATTTCTGAATACAGCCGGCACTGACTGACAGACTCTGAAAACATCATTCTGCAACAAATTATAGTAAATATAAAAAAAACAAAGCGTTCCGTGACGAGCAGAAGTATATGACCCCTAAGAAATTATCTGGGTTTCTGCAAGAATGCATCCTAAAATGTGACCATCATCTAACTGATAATACAATATATCATTTTACAAACAACACACACAACATCTACTGAACACACACTTTAAACAATCATTGAAAAAACAGAACTGAATATGTAGTATTATATTTTCGATGCGCATTGAGCATGAAAACTCCATTATTGCCCATCATAAAGGCGGCTGAAATTTCTTGCCGAAATACTGTTGCAACACTGCATTAAGTTTTTCTTTTTTGAGGCTCTGTGAAGCATTACATCACCATTCTGCTGCACGGAAACACAGTCAAGATGCGACAGTGGAGGTCTTGCATCTGATGCTGTAATCCTGACAATTGCTATTGTATTCCTCATCACCCCATGACAGTGGGTCTTTCTGTTTGTCATATATATTGGGAGAAGGCTTTCAGAGTCGAGACCGACGAACAAAGGAAGGAGGTGTAACGGTTCTGTAATGTCATATAGGACAAGCAGCCCCCGAATTTTTCAATACTTAAAGCCAGGACAGGAGCTGTGAATGGCCGCTGGGGGGGGGCAGCAGCCACACCTGACTGGGGTTTGAGCTAGAAACCAAAGGCAAGTGAATGGGGAGGAACATATTTTGATCACATGACCTCCTGGAATTCATGAAGACTATCTTCTGCCTTAATTGCTTTTAATTTAAAATGAGTTTCTTTAATGGGGCGCACATAAATGACTGTGATTTTAGCTATAGCTCATAGCCCTGCATTGATTTCTTTGAACATTTTTAGGAAATGCAGCTTGAGACATGCAAAGGGGGAGCATTTATTACAGAAGAAGGCCTCTTCTTTCCCACAAAGTCAGATATACAAAGAAAGAGGATGTGGAGGAAAGTGCCACGTAGACTGAAATGAACCACAAAAGAGGATCCCCTTCCTTCCCGACAGCTTAAATGAAGAAGAGTGGATTTAAAAAAAATAAATAAATCCATGGAGAAAACACATGGTTCAATAGCAGGGACCCCGTCGCAAAGTAAGAGTGGGATGTTCAGGGAGATCACAGGGCTGCGGCCGGCCCTTTGTGCTGCAGCCTTGGCGCATGTTTCCAAACAGGGAGAAAAAAGTGTGGAAACAGGCGAGGTCGGGGAAGTGGGACGAGCAGCAGGCAGACACGCGCACGCAGGCAGACACGCGCACGCAGGCAGACACGCGCACGCAGACAGACACACGCACGCAGACAGACACACGCACGCAGACAGACACACGCATGCAGGCGAGCGGAGAGGCCGGGGCCCGGAAAGCATTTACCTAATTTGCATTCGGTCTCCACAGTTACCATTAATTAATTGTGACTAAGCTGCACTTACTTAACAAGGAAAGAATGCTAACACTTAAGCAGGAGTGTGGAAGGAGTCGTGCAGGTGAGCTCATGTTATCCTCAGATAAGATCACCTTCTTATGTTCTTCCTGCTTCTAATACACGTTTACAATTATTTATTTAGAAAAGCGCTTTTGTCCAAAACCACAAGCATCCGAGGCAGACGAGATAAAAGATCACAATACACATCCTCTGCTCACCACGTCTGTCTCTTGCTCTTCTTTATAAGGTATTAAATATATCACTTATTCTCAATGAACCATTTCTCCATTGCCTTTCTTTGCAAAGTTCAGCCAAAGAGAGGAAGGCATTTTTCCACACTAGGACCAGGGACTCACTACACGAAAGACTCTCGAGGCGTAACCACACAAAAAAAACTGGAAGAGGTATGTCTGCAACCAGAGGCATCCTCAGTTAAAGCCACAACATGAAACAAAAAGATTCCAACCGGTACAATCAAATAATTTTTAAATTATTGATATTCTATTTATTACAACTGGGAACGAATCCACAGGTACTGGGCAGGCATGCAATGACCTCATCCAGGGCAAAATTTGCATTTGGAGCTCATCTCATTTGTTTAATTTGAGCTTTCTTGTTAATTCAATGCAAATGATTGTCCTTCTGACTAAAAGGTTCCTCTCATTTGAAAGCGGAAATGCTTGTTGCCTGGATCCTCAAAACTTTTAACTCTTCATCTCCACCAAACAACTGCACAGACGTTTGTGTTCGCATCCCTTATTTACGTTAGCAGATTCCAACCATCCCGGAAGTGATAACAGGTCTGATAACAGATCAGAAGTTCAGAAGTTCACATAACTACAACAAGATCTTCTTTGAGGAAACTCAAGCAGGGAGAGATGTTCAATTCCTTTTAAGTCACAATAAACAAAATGGGTCTTTACTGTTGACATCATGTCCTGGTTGAATGCCTCACCTGGCCAAACTAGTAATTATTGTCACTTCTGCACAAGGATGCACCTATACCAAATATGTCTAATAAACACTCGCATGTCACAGTGAAGGATGACTAAGCCAATGTCATACGAAATGATCTCCATTTGACAACATGTCTATTTAAAGGTACCAGTGTTAATCTAGCACACATTGTTTCTGCCTCAAGGATACTCAGCTGCATGCGGGACCAAGTTGGGCGATTCTTAAATCGAACTGAACTGAAGGGAGAGAGGAATGCCGAGAGTGCAGTAAATGCAGCACGACGGCCCAGAACCGCTTGGCTGGCAGAATGAGCTGCGGAGTCTCACACCTTAGAATCACGACCATCTGGATGGTCAGTCACAGTCTGCCAATGACGCAGTAGAGGCAGAGAGAGACTGTCATTCCACATTGAGCGGGCAAGTCAAATAGTAAACATCTGATCATGTGAATCACATGACACAGTGTGCATTTCTGTTTAAGGGCAGGAGAACATCATGAGGCTGGAGGGAATGTTGATGCTGAAATTGGTTCTTGAAGAGTAACAAGTTACACTGTGGGCTCACATTTCCATTGTGATCCTTTTGGAAACTAAAAAAAACATCTTGCTGAGATGGACTGGCTCCCCCAAAACTGGGTGTGTGCTCTATGATGGACTGATATTCAATCCATAGTCACATCCAGTGTTTCCATGGACAGACTCCATGTTTACTGTGGCCCTGCGTCCGGACAGCTAGTTATGGAAAATTCATAGAAGAAAAGGATAAAAACAGTATTTTTATTGGCAGAGAAGATTAGCCAAAGTCAGAGCGGTGCCTGGTAAACATGGGATGACTTCAAAATTACAACCCTGAAGTAAGACATGGCCGGTAAATCACAGATCATTATTTATTGACTTGAAGTGACCTTCCCTTGACTTTTTCCTTGATCTACTCACATTTGAAATAGTGGAACCTGGTTGTGGCGATTTTTGTTTTTTTCTGGCCGATCTGGAGAAAAAAAAACTGAATTACAGTTACCAAATTACTGCAGTAAAACTTGTTTTGCTACACTAATCATGGTCTAAATTTATACAAGACCTGCCAACATGTAGCTGAAGGCCACAGCCTTACCAAGTTCCGGTGCCAGGCAGCATTCTTTCCGTTCGGCATGCCTGGATGTCAGATGAGGTTCCTTACTGACAGCCAAGCAACTGGCCTGCTCCGCATCCTACGGGCCGAGGAGACTCACGGTGGCAGATGGCTCTCGATGGCCCCTAGGCTGGGCCTCAGTACCGACTGTACGAGTTGATTTCTAGGCGATATATATTTTTTTTTGGACCAGTGTGTTTGCCAAGATCACTTTGCTGACTGGAACGCCACTTCGGAAAGTTGGAATATATCTCGGCCAGTTCATGCGACACTCCCCGAAAACATCTCATCTGCCCTGCCAGGCATGCTGACCGTAGAGACGCCATCCTTCCCACTGGCTCCTCTTACAGCTGGAATGTCGTAAATCCCAGCTAAGCTGGAGTTAAACTTTGTCGCTTAATGATAGTTAAGTACTGCAGCTTTCACTCTTCCGACACCAATGGCGACGTTCTGTCTCACCACGAAGGAGGCTTGTTTATGCGTAAACAACATTGTTCATTTTCATTTTCTCCTCACAAATATATAATACAAAGATACAGAACATTTAAGGTTAAATGGGATTAAATGTACCGTGGTGATATTAACCCTCTTTTATTGTCTGATTGCAAAGCCAAATCATCACTTTCACATCTTACCAAAACATTATACAGTATACATTTTCTATTTATCAGTTTAGCCTAGCTTTTAGTCTTAAATATATCTCATTTTAAGGGTCCATCACATCTTATGTAATATTTATTAAAAGTACAGTAATGTTAAGGAAGCTAAAGGCAAAAATTAAGCTAATGTAAAAATAAAAATACATAGTTGCTTTACATCTGAGTAACAGACTGAAATATACTTGACAAAACTATAAGGTCTCTCCAAAGGATGTCACGGTAATCCACAATAGTTCTCAAGCAAATAAGGTTTAAACACTAACAAAAAAAATTACAGGGCCTGAGGAATTCATAATCACTGCATGTCCATCAAACGCACTGTGTTGTACTCAGCTGCTTGGTATTAATGGGTGTTACTAGCCTGACCCCAGGGAATTCTGGGAAATACCAGTTCTTTTCAGGTTCTCCTTGCAAAGCCTCTCCCTGGCATCTCTAAACACACACAAACCTACTGGACGTGATTCACAACAGGGAGCCAGCCGCTGTTTATGAGGATCTGAAATTCCACTATCATGTTGGGATACTTGCTCACAAAAACCACCCCACTGGTTTCACTGACTGCGGAAAAAGGGCGTACAAATTACCCGTTTCCATGAGTGAAATTTACACGCGTACGAACACTTACGTGCTGCTGTCACTCTTTCCCGTGGAGCACGCCAATCGCCACACATATTAGTGAATTCCAGATGACACTTCTTCATTAGGCTCACTGGCAATACGCTGCAATTCCCTGGTGCCCTTCTCTGTCACTCCGCAGGTCAATCCTGCTGGGACTGCTACCACGCTGCCCCCATTTGCTAGGACCGCTGTGACGTCCCCACCAACACTGCCAGAGCACTAAACACTTAAACTTAAAATAAAACTACGGCAAGCTGCAGGGGACATAAAGCATGTCTTCCAAAGTGTGAAAGGCAGTGTGGAACAATTTTCTTAAGCACACTATTTTCAGATATTAAAAGTAAAATGTGCTTATTATCTAAATATGAAGGGCCTGCCTGTTTTTCCTTCTCTATTATTAAATAAGACATTAACCCAGGGCATGCAGGCTGGTGGGTAATACAATCTTCTCAGCTACAACTAAATAATTTATAACAAGGTATCACACTGCTCAAAAGTGCAGACTTGAAATCCTGCCCCAAGTATTGGCTTCGGTCTTGACATCATACCCTTGAGCGAGGTAATGTGAACCAATGAGGACATGGGGGCGGGGTGTCTTGGTTGAGGGACAAGTTAACTAGCTGGCCTGAAGCTACTAGCTTGGACATAAAGAAAGAAACAGAAAAGAGCAGAATGTGAATCAGCAACAAAAAGCTCATTTTTCTATTTAATTTCAAATGTTGCAACAAATATCTATGTCCCTAGTGTTACAATCAATTATGAATTTTATTGTAATTTCAACTTTTAAATCATTAATATTTCTATAGATGAGCCGTCTAGAGTTTCCTTATATTATTACTCATACGGAAGAAAATACACAAACGAAGTAAGAGAAGGACCCCACAGCCCTGCCTATGCAACACAGCCTGCTAGGCTTATTCAGCCATTATGTTCCCTGCAGCTGCAACCAGAGCAGTCAGCTTTACCAGGTGAACTGGCGTACGTGTCCAAGCCCAGCTGACTCCCAAGGCTCTGAGGACAAGGACTGCTCCCCAGTTTTACGGATGAGCTCACTGACTTTTTAGTCCCCGTTAACAAAGCATTTCAACTAAATATAATGGCTTGGGCTGAAGTTATCAAGATCTTAATTTTTCCCTCCCCAAGTACATTTTCTAATCTTATTCCCCATTTTAGCTACCCATTAGGTATCTACGCTCCATCGCCTCATGTCTGCCTTCTCCAATCGCGTCTCAGCCCACTGTCTAAAGTGCAAATCAACTGACGCTGTCTGTTGAGGGCTAAGTGCTGATGGTCGGAGCCACATGACATTCAGCTACACCATCACCCAGTCACAATCATCCCATTGGATTCCATTTTTTCTTGAGCAGGACAGGTAGTAGCTCCAGATACAACAGATGAGCCCTGGCTTACAAACAAACATGCTTTTATTTGCCCTGTACAGGTATAGTGGGATGCTTCTCTTTGCTGACCGCATCTTGCTCTCCATCGCTTCAGGGTCACAGTGCAGGGTCAGCTGACATCCAGCACCCCTGGAGCTGGGGGTTAAGGGCCATGCTCAAGGGCCCACGGACATGTGACTGTCTTGCTGAGGCTCAAACCGACGCTCGTCTGATCACACTTAGCCCACTGAGCCACACAACAACTGTATATCGGGGAAAATCCCTAAATGAGTCTCTTAGGCCACTGTTTCTCATCCCAATCCTCTGGGTCACCCAAGACAGTCCACATTTTCACTCCCTCCCAGCTCCCAGCCAATAAAGAACTAAGGGTGTGACAGTCATTACCGGTGTGATTGTATGTCACGAGATGGATTGCACTATACCGTCAACACCGCAAGGAGTCTACAGTTATTTTCTTCAAAGATTCAGTTGTAGTCTGAATACTTGACCTTATGTAGTACGTATAACCGGTTTATCTGTGTTGTGTGAATTTTCTATTAAACACACTGACACCTTGTCACGATAGCTAAGTAACAAATTAAAATAAGATTTTGTGTAATTCTACACATGAAAAATAACCCGGTCACATACACAAACTATATATATATATACATATATATATATATAAAATTTTAAAAAAAACCAGCCAAGGTATCAGGAGAGGAGACTCTTTCCAAAACAGGGAGTGCTTTTATTTGGAAATGGTTTGGTTTTAAACCATCCAACACAGAGCAAACAGTGCTCTGTACAGACGTTCCAGCCCTCCCGGAAGTTCCGGCACTCTCCCGTACGTTAGCAGGGGCTTTCTGATGCTCTCTCTCCTTTTCCAAAGATACTAAATAAACTCTAGGGTCTTTGCTCTCTTTCGTGTGCGGTCTTGCTCTATGAAACAAATGTCTGGGATATCGTATACAATTTGCGGGTGTCATGAAGCCGCTCTCGACATGCAGGAGACTGCTGGAACTTACGGGAGGACTGGAATGTCTGCACTGTATGTTTGGTAGGTGAATGTGCCTTGATGCTTTCCTTTGCGTGTCTGTGCGTGATACAATGTGATTCACAGCTGCCATGTGACCTCAAAAGTGTCCTTTTGGCACCAGCAGAACTGGGTCATTTCAGTTTTGTTGTGGCACATAAAAGTTAATGAAAGTTCATATTCAGGCTTTTCGCTAAATAAATGCTATTGATTCTCTGTCATGTATGCCAACTGAAAACAATACATTTCATGTACTTAATATATCAAAATATTTTTATTTACATTGAGAGACAGGACATGCTGCTTCTCCCAGAACAGTAATGTACAGAAATAACATCGTCACCATCCAAATATATAGATATAATACCGTCACTGTCCAAAAAGTGAAAAACACTCTGATGATAATTTTAGGTCATATTGCCCACCCATATCAAGAACAGTGAATACCTGATACAGTACGCAGAGAGCTGGATGGGTGCAAAATGTGAACAGTCTGGGGGATCCCAAAGGACTGGGTTGAGAAACATTGTCTCAGGCAACTCTGGTTAAGATAAGCCAATAAAACATCTACACACAAGTGCCCAAATATGGAAACACCTGGTATTACGCTTTAAAAATTACTACACCGGTATTGGCAGTGATGTTCATAAACAATCACAGAATGTTTGTACACTGGACAATTAAGTAAGTAATGGAGCAACAGTTGAATAAAGTTTTGCAATCTCTAAAAACTGGAAGTGTTTTACAGTTTCAGGGATACAGTTTCAGGTTTTGTTGGATCGGTGACTCAGCGACATCATGAGAAGCCTTGCAGTGGCTGCAGGGTACGGAGGCCTTGAAGAATTGGTGCTCGAGTCCATTCAAGCTCCGCACCCTTGCGATGTATGTGGCAAGCACACATCTGCAACTGCCGCAACTGCTGGCTACCTCCACCCACCATTAGGTCATCACGACTGGGGCACATCCTAACCTACCCAGAGTGCTTAGACCAGAACTGTGCTGTTCTGCTTCTCGGTCAGGCCTCTGCTGATGGACAGCGTAGATTAACCTACAGTTGACATGGTCAAAAATAAACAAACAAAACTAGATAAGCCGCATCCTGCTTTTCTTAGTGGACTTTAAGTATATCAAGCTGCAGATATTCTGTGCTATATACATATTTTTTTTTTTTGGAGAAAAGAGGGTCAGACTGTCCCTGCAGTAATTGAGGGTTAAGGGTCTTGCTCAAGGGCCAAAGATCACATCCATCCATCTCCTATTACTGTCTATCCAGTACAGGGTCACAGTGAGCCCGGAGCATATCCCGGAATGCACTGGGCACAAGCCAGGGGACACCCTGGACAGGATGCAAGTCCATTACAGGGCACACGATCACAAATTACGGGCAATTAAGAGACACCACTTCTTGTTTTGGAACTGCAACAGATAGCTCCGTGTTTGTCAATTTAAATAAAACATAGAATCCATGCTGTAGGACATTGATATTAGGGGGTGACACAACTTAATAATATAAATATAAATTGTCTATTTATTTGGGGGGGGTTGGGGGGGCAAATGAAGACAAATGAAACAATGGGAAGCGTCAGCCCAGAATTCCGGGCTGTCCTTGAGTGGAGGACTGGGCTGGGATGCATGTGGTCTGGGAAAAAGGATAGAGAGGAAAAAAAAATAAATCAGCAAAAGGAAGCTACCCCCCCCCCCAAAATAAATAGGCTTTTATATTTAGATTATTAAGTTGTGTCACCCCCAAATATCAGCTCCCCCCATGGCTGTGCATGCAGAAGGACAGGCGAAGCAGGAATGATGAAGATAAAGTCACGTGAACAGTGGCTGCTTGGAAGTGGGTCCCAGCTAGACGGATCCCCCTCAATCTGCATTTTACACACAGTGAGGCCTCTGAACGCCCTATAATCTCAGCCTGCGCCCCCCCCTACCCAAATTGGTGCTGTCTCCTTACCCTACCGTGCTTGGCTGCCAGACCGTGCACTTTCATACACGCCAACCCACGTTTGGCACCCCTGTGGCGGAAGGCCTCGACTTCGCCCGCCAGAGCAGTCAGCCCGTGTCACCATGGCTGATGATTTTGGCTTGTGCCACCCAAACGCTATGCTCTCCCTACAATAAACCAAAGGCTAACAGACATGGGCAGGGGAAAGAAGAGCAAGGACATTAGCCAAGTGTCATATGACACTCGAGTCATCGTTACCATGATCCTAAAAAGGCCCGATCCTAATCCCATCATTACAGAAAATCCTCCACACGAAAAGCCCTTTCAGCGATCTTTAGCCACTCTGACCAAGCGCTGTTTGCTGTATCGCTCTATCGCGCTGGTGTCCTTGACCTAAGCTTGCTTTGGATGATCTCTATTTACCCGGAGCTCTGAAGAAGATTCAGTGTCAATCCTAAGCGACAGCTGCACGAAGCCTTAACTTACAGCTTTAAAAACCCTAAAGAAAACCCTGAAGTTCAATTCCTAATTTCTCTTTAACAGTCATCGAGAAGCAGAGAGTTGGTCGGTCCGAGGCAGCGTGTCGCGAGGGGATCGTTGTCGAAGTCAGGCTGCTGGCCAGCGGCAGAAGCTCGGAGATCCACCAGCGTGGCCTCCTCGCGGCCGATCACACGACGCGTGTCCCCACCCGGTATTTATAGCCCATGGAGTCCCTACAGCTGGGCAGCCTTGAGGAGGAAGACCATAGAAGCAGCCCCACGATAAAACAAACATCTCTCTCTACTGGCATTAATAAAGCATGTGGTGAAATATCTCATGCCCCGTCCCAGTGATGGTCTCCGCGGCAACCCGTCCTCGTGGTCCACTCGGCATGGGCGTGTTGGCGCATCCATTACGTAAAAAAAACATTCCGCCGTCAGCTTTGCCGCCGGCAATCCCACCGGTGTGATTAGATCCCCCCTCCACACGTATCTTACTCGTGGTCCTGCCCACTCCATTTTCTATCCTGGACTTTGCACCCATCAAACACCGTGCCGCTGTACCTTTGACTCCACTCTGCCTCGCGCGTGTTGCCAGTACCTTGGTATATAGCCGCAAAACTACGACAAACAGGGAAGTCACTCCAACAGCAAGATTGTGTTCACTACACTTTTTTCTTCACTGTGCATCATCAGCAGTTTACCATTAAAGGAATCTACGCTGCTAATACTTACACGCTGCTTCGGCAAACTCACGTTAGTGATGCCAGTAAACATACGACACCAGCTACAGCTACAGCTACCAGACGCAGACGGAGCAGACGCAGACGGAGCAGACGCAGACGGAGCAGACGCAGAAGCTGCCCGAAAGGTGCACACCTGCTGCGCAACACATATGGCCCACTCATCAAACATTTCATGTTAAGGAAATGCTGAGGGATGCAATATCGTTCAGAGAAATGTCAGTTTGGGAAAATGGCTGAAACGTGGCGTGAGGTTTCCGCATAACAGGAGACAGTAGAGCGGAAAGAGAGTAAACAGACACATAAAACTTAATAGAACCAGCAACCCAGAACCCAGGAAAGGGTCTTGGAAGGGTGTGACAGGGCAGGACAGGAGAGATAAAACACGCCCGGCAAGCTCTTGTTTGCTTACCACACCTTTGAGCACTTTTTCCTGTCCTGCACATGTTTTGAAGGAAAACACATTGGTTTCTGAACAGCTGTGTTTGCTGTGCTTGCATGGAGCCTTACGTCAATCCTTCTGTGCTCAAATGCATTGACACTTATAAGACAATAGGTCTTATAAGTCTGCTGTAGAAGCCGGCCTCATCTATGCCAATTCAGCAGCAGGGGGCAGTACTTTATCACGGAGGCAGAGAGCCTGCTGAAGTAGCTATCGATATTGCTGCTTACAGCTGCTTGAGCGCTTACAGAGGCAGTGATTTTCGGCCTGTCTGGCCATCTCTCCGTCCAGCAACCTTTGCCCTTCAGCAAAGAGAAAAAAAAAAAAAAAAAAGTTCTCAATCACACCTTCAACAAAGATGCACGGTAAGGTGTGATTTTGCGGGAAGCGTACAAGCTTCACACTAGTGCTGCAATCGTTCGTGCGGTAATCCACCACTATGTGTTAATGGGATTATTCAGCGTAAAGCATGTTAATATACATCTTAACACCTTACATTTCATTCTAGTTGACTGGGATGGTTATAATCGAGAGAACAAGGACTGCAGGAGGTTACGGTCAACATATTTACAGCCCCCACAAATATATTTAATTAAACATTTGCTGAAGTGCGCATATAGCGCTTCTGACCAACACTATTGTGGCTTCAAAAACAGTACTATATTTGGACAGATGGGCTGGTCTTTCAGCACTTCTTTTTTTGTTCAGAGAGCATTCAGTTTTTTGGCTGTCACCCATTGTTCAGACAGTACAAAAGGTTTGCCTTAACAAGAACTCATATTAAAAGCTGTCGCTTCCATTCAGAAATTTAACACTCTTCAGTTAACTTTATCGAAATACTAGTAGCAGTTTCTTTAAGTGCCCATTTTGGTTTAATGACCCTTCGATGGTAACCCTAACTCTAGTCGTCACGTGACATCTTGTTCCAACCATATTATTTGGCTGCAAACTATTGCAGAGCATAATATTTTAATAAGCGTGAACATCACCGACCAAGTCAAGCATTCTGGGTTTTCCAGTGCCCTTGACTGATTGTGACTGTAAACTGTGTAGTAGTAAGCCTAACTAAACGACGACGATTTGTACCTTGAACTGAATTATTCAGACATTTAAATGGAACCCTGGAGATAAATTCTCTCTCACGCATAAATAACTTCTCAACTGTCATCCCAGACTACATAAATCTTTCATCACACATCCCGAATAGCTGTCATAAAAACAATGATTTAAACCTAATCCGTTCACACCTGTCCGAGCTCAGATGACCAGTTTTTTTTTGGAGACTGACAGCCAGCATTATACTGTAGAGTGCAGGCTTCCCTTTGGTCACGGAGACAGCAATCGGAAAGAATAGACCATTATTACAATACAGCGTCTGACGACAGAGGTAAACCCGCATTACCTGCGCACATAGGTGAGTGCCGCATGGGGTGTGATCCGAAGCTAAACAATCCCAAGTGCCATTGGGAGGAGAACGAAACTATAGTGGGTGGGGGGAAAAAACTTGGAATACCACCCCCCCCTCCCCCCAGCCAAACAACAAAAGCGGCAGTGTGCAGAACCGGGCGTCCTAGGCTTCTTATGACATTGTACACAAAGTAATAGCAGCGCGCTGGAAATCCCTCCACTGGCGTCCCCGCTTGATGGTGGGTGACAAAGACGCAGCCCCGAAAAGGTCCCCCGTCAAAAGCGAAAGCAGCCCGCAAGCCGAGCGCGATCTTACTGCGCCGAGCTAGCAGGCCTCGCCACCCATGCGGGTACGTCCTGCCGTGCAGTGCGATCGCGGCGGCGGCTGGCAGGCGAGCGAGTGCCAGGCGAGCGGCGAGCGGGTGCCCACCGCAGCTCGGCAAAGTCAACGGAGTCAAACGGCAGAGCTTGTGTCATTCCGCTGGTCTTAAACGTTTCTGATCCATTCGTTTCCAGTACGACACTGATCATCGGGACTCGTTTCACATTCACTGCTTGTCATATTAAATCGCCATCCAGCCCGGCAGATTTTAAGAATGGGTTAAGTAATAATGGCAAGGGTTTGCTTGTTGTGCCGAAATGCAAAATTTGGAGCGGTTTGTTTTCCCTTATTTGGACAGGGAATGTGTAAGATTGCGTTATTAAATAAAGATTTATAATTGTGATGCTGGTTTGGGCAGCGAATTCCTATTTATTGCGCGTCTTAGGAAAACGCTGCAACAACGTAAAATTGAGCCATCGTACTGACTTTCAGAGCCCGGAACGTACAATTAAATATTAACTCTGACAGGCATATTATGATCCACATACCACAAAAACGTAAATATGTGATACAGCAACGACATTAGGCTTGCCGTGTGTCGGTTCAAAACCAGAAAACAAGCTTAAAAAAACCCAAATAACCACAAACGCACCGCAATGCCTAAATAAGTTGGTCAGCAATGCCCATTTTTCCACGTACACCCCCGAGGTGGATGCTGACTTTCAGTCAGTCAAGCCCGCTTTCCTTAGTGTGAGCATCTCTGATTTGAGCACAGACACCCGCATTATTACAAGATGTTTCTATTTCACATAAGGTCCGGCATAGATATTTGCTCTACCTACCCTTTCCGATTTGCTCACGAACCGTTCTGTCTAATTGCAAAAGGAAAAACAACAAGCAAACACGTACGGTATAGCTGAAGAAAAGAAAGTAGCAGTTTCATTGTGTCATGCAACAATGAAACAATCTAAAACATATCAGTACAGCGGCGATCTCGGATTTTTTTGTCACATTACATTTACAAAAACTCGTCTTTTTTCTTCCTCAATGCATTTGTACTTGAAAGGTGAAATCGAACGTACGGTAACGGAAGCGCGATCGGCAGCTACCGCTATTTTATCATCGTGATCCCGACAGCTGCAAACGTGCAAGCAAGCAGCTAGCAACAGGCCGAGGATGGAGAGAACTTACTGAAGGCACCCGGCATTGATTCAGCGGGTCAGCTCACCAGACCCACGGAGGGCATTAATATCTTACCTTGACTTGGCACCCTGGACCCTCCTCTAGATCCACAAGGTCTAGTGACATTTAACGCAATAAATCGTAAATGTCGTTTAAAAATCTGGAGAAAAAGTGAGGCGGAAACGAGAATCGAAGAAGCTGTAGTCTAGATAGTTACTGTTGCCTTGCTCTGGAGGAGGTACCGAGCGGAATGTCGTCGTACTGCGCATGCTAGCGTCAGGTCGCTGTATTACACCCCCACCCCGGACAACGTCCACAGCCTGATCCCGCAGCCTGACTCCTCAACCATGATCATAAACAACAATCAGCCGAAGTCTACGTCCCGGCAAAATGCTTATCAGCCGCGTGTCCCAAAGTGACGGGGGAGTCTCGGTGGTGTTTGGGTTGATTTCGAAGTCAGTTCATTCTCTACAGTCTAATTTGTGTTTACACCAGGACCAAGCATATTGCAATTATATAACCAAAGTACAGTGTAAGATAGGAGTTATTATCAGGTCAAATGAAATGTAGACCAACAAACAATCACGTGACCAATTCATATATATATCTTTTTTATTGCCAGTCAATTTAGTATCTATGTTACTGTCTCTCTAAGACACCATTTGTCTCACTGAGGATCTTCATGACAGGAATGAATCATATTTGTCTAGATATGAAAAAATACTTTCTCATAATGAATGTGAAGTGATGTTTCATTATACTCTTCGAAAGACACACATTTACTAAAGAGAGAAACTTGAATACATTGACTGAGCTCAGTCATTTTTAAGTGGTAGCAACATAATTACCCCTTTGTCAATTCAAAGATATTATTGTTGTAATAGTGCCACCCAGTGTTAATTATGTAGAACTGCAGCATACTCAGACCAGGAGCGTAACAGCATGCACTTGCTCTCTGATGTCCTTATTAACTTGCCATTTGTCTTCGATTTCACGTCAGAGAGAATCTCTGCTAATGTCAAGACCTTTACATGTATGTTGTTGAGAAGAGGGTCAGCTGTAAATGTGTAAAAAAGAAGAATGTAATATATGCACACTTAAGTGAAGTTATGTTGTGCGAAGACCATGTTACTACCTTAAAGAATGTTTGGTAATTCAATTGAATTGAAAGAAATCTGGGTGCTACTAAATTATGGAAATAATTGAGATAGTGTTTCAGAAATAGTTGTAAATTATACTATATTGTTTATACACGCACACACACACACACACACACACACACACACGAGAAATATGGCCAGGTGGGAGTCTGTACCTGTCATAGCAGTAACCTCACAGACGCTCAGGGTGAAGGAAGCTGTCAAGCTGAAGCAGGAAGCAGGGAACTGCTTGCATGGGGCCTCCAGAGACAGCTGAAAGAATCCAACAGGGCAGAAATACTGCAGCAGAGGCATTTTCAGGCATGGTAGGTTTTTGAAGAGGCCATGGGGGGGTGCTATACCCTAAGATGTGTGATACCTCAGGACGGGGAAGTGGAACCTTGCTAAGACAGTGTTTAACATGACGGGGGACATGCTGGCTGACTCCAGGGATAATGATGAGTAGCAGAAGGAACACTTTGAGGAACTCTTCAATCTAGTGGATATGCCTTCTCACCAGGAGGCAATGTTGGAAGGTTCTGGTGGATCCAAATTTGAAGCTGAGGTTGCTTTGACAGTTAGGTGATGGATGGCTGAAGTGGAAGATGAAATCTGTCCATGCTGAAAGCACTGGATGTTGCTGACCTGACATGCTTCGTCAGTTTTGTATGGAAGGCTGGTAAGGTACCTCTGGAGTGGCACCCAGGGGTGATAGTTCCTGTTTTTAAAAAGGGCTCCTAGATGGTGACTCTGGGAGCTGCTGAAGAAGTACTGGAGCACTTCTGCATGCTGTTATCCATGTATTAATGCAATAAGTGTCGATTCGGCATCCTTAGCACAAAATCAAGCCCTTTGAGAGTGGGTGCTGGCCTCTGGCAAGATTGCATATTGCACACATCCCATCTTAGGGATATTGATTTCAGGGCGGCAGATGAGGGGCATGCAGGAGGGCGGGGGTGCTGGCCATTGCTTGGCTGGTATTATTGTAATACTGTATTTATACTGCCGAGTAAGGTGGGGGCAGGTGCGCGGGAAAAATTTGCTGACTGTGGCTAGACAGTGGTGGTGAAATCTGGGGCGAGGCTGAAGCAGTAAAACTTACTGCAGGCTAACTTTCCACCGCTGAATAGCGGACCGACAGGTTTCTGGGACATTGCGCGTCATTTGCGGATGTCAGGGAGCTGCTGTCAATTTTCCAGAGACTCCTGGAACTTCTAAGAGAGGTGGGATGTCTGATCGTGTCGCAACACCTGTTTCTGATGTTCATAAGCAAGATATCAAGGTGCAGACCTGACCAAAACGATGTCTGCACGGTCAGGAAAAAGGGTACAGTTTTGATCCTCAAGGTAGAAACAACATTATTGTAACCCCCAATGGTACAAAATTGTTACTCAGAGCTCATTTCTGTTCTTTAAAGTCATCAGATGAGACTTTCTGGGTCAGTGTGCACCCCTAACCTGATGGTCATGAGCACTGGGAAACATTCTGAAGGACAAAGATACGAATACAATTGCTGACTGTGACAGAGACCACTAAAATAGAACCACTGCTCCTTCAGATAAAGTCGGCAGAGGTAGTTCAGAAATCTAAAAGGATGCCATCTAGCATCCCTCGTCTATGCTGCTGTAGTGACTGTCCAAAACAAGCAGTTAAAAGATGATGGAAATACATACAAGCACTTTTTATGTGAGTATACAAATTCTAGCTTGCTACACTGTCAGAAAAAATGATACAGCTCTGGTACTGATTTGTTCCCCAAGGTACAACTAGGGTACAACTGGCAGACCCTTGAGGGTAAACTGCAAAAATGCAGATTGGTATTTTTTCTGACAGTGTATCAGATACATCCTGCATTATTAATTTGCGTTATTTTTCATTATGTCATCTCATTACTCATTGCATTATTCTTTGCAAAACAAATATGTTTTTGTATGTCATGTTGTGAGTACTCAAGCTTTGAGAAAACACCAGCATCAGTACAGCGCAGACTCGGTGACGTACCTCCGTGTCATAGCAACGGGGCGCACAACATGGTGAGTGAAACTGACAGCCTTCTGTTACATCTATACAGCAACATAATCGCTGAATTATATGTCGCCACTAACAGCATGCGCGGCAAATTTCACGTCTCAGTAATAACTAAATACAAATACAGAACCAAGTATTTCGATTGTTTGCACAATCTAGTAACAACAGTCGAGCTAATAGCATTTAGCTGGGTAGCCTAAAGCTACCAGCACGCCGCCATAAGGTCAGTAGATCAGCATCAGAAACGTTGCTGTTACAGTTATGTAGTGCTAGCAAATAATTGCGTTGCTAAATTAAAAACTTCTGTATGAGCAGCTGTAGCAATTCTCAGCGATCACTAGAAATCAACGCATTAAATTGCGCGTTAGCAGTTAGCCAGCGACACAGCAACTAATGAACATCTATTCCCCGTTCGCTGGCACCTTTAACACCCTGGCAGCGTCGATATTTAGTATAAACAGCTGCTTTTAACTTCTTTTTATGAAAATTTTGCAAGCGTGGTCAATGAAAATAAAAACATCCAGTTACCGAGCCGGCTGTCCGGTAGTTACCATACGTTTAGGTTAATAATTATATGGCGTATGGCGAGGCACAGATATTAAATCATTATTAAATCATGTTCCGCTTTGAGAATAATAATCAGCATCCTTATTGCTACAAGGCCGGTGGGAAGCTTGTTGGCACAGCTTGCTGCTCTTGGAGACACCATGACAATAGGCAACTAGCAATTAGGGCACAATGCAGACAGATAATAAATACAAGATACATAACAGACGGGTAAATGCAAGGTGACAAAAACAGTGGTTTGTTCATTACATTTTTAATGTCTAGGCGTGGTGGGTATCGTCGGTAATCAACTAATGTCATTTAATAGTTTAATTAGATGGTGACTAATTTGTTTTTGTGATTTTTTTCCCCCTAAGGCAAAGGCAACAACTATAAAAGAAGCTTTAATAAAATGGGTAGGTAGACTTTTACATTTTCATGTTACTTGGTTACAGTGTTCGATGTGTGGTTTCTTATCAGGAACCGAGTTCGTTTTTTTAGGGTAATTAATCTCACAATGCAGCTGTTATTATGCGTTTTAAAAACATTACCCTATATCTGGGCATAATCAATATTACAGACATGGAAATTTCATGAAAAGAATTTAGACTTAGATTTGACATTACATATACTATAGGTGAATAAATATTTTTTTTACTATGACACAGTGTTCCCCAAACCAGTCCTCAGGGCACACTGGACAGATCCACATTTTTGTTTTATCCTGACTGCTTGGGTCTGGTGTTCTGGGAAGCGGGATAAAGCAAAAATGTGGATCTGTCCGGTCAGCTTGGTTTATATTAGATAAGAGTTCTGCAATACTTATGCATTGGTATAACATTATTATTAGTCATGGGGAGAAATTAGGTTTCAAATAGTTGAGTACTGATTTAGAACACACCTGTGGATTTCTGTAAAACTAACATTAGCTGAATGAGAACGAGTTCCTGATGGTTGGAATCTGATTGTAAGATATGGGTTCTAATAACAATGACAAAAAAATCATCAATTTGCAAAGACCAACTATTGTTTTTCAATTAACAAGTGCTTCTCGATGCATTGAAATTGATACACAATTGCATGGTGAGGAACAGCTACTGCCGTAGTAAATACTTCAGTATGGTATCTAGTGTATAAGAAACTGCCTTCTCTCCCTTTATTATGGGGCTGTACCTAGCAAAACACAATCAGTCTCACAATATAACATCACAGACAGATCTGAACTTCCACGGTGCCAAGACCTAGAGAATGTTTTTGAAGTTTTGTGTCTCATACTCTTATATAACGCCTAAAATATTTTGTTAGTGAGCGTGAAATTAGTTAGATTTCTTATTGTAGTATCTGAGGCTGTTTTATAATTGAAGATTTTCCAAAGCAAGTTAAATTTCCAAGTTAAATTAGGAAACTCACTGAAGAGTTGTGCCCTCAGGAGGTCAAACAGGGTCTTGAAGGGATGTTGGCTCTGGAGAGTGACCAAAGTCTCTAATGATGCAAAAATTGATCTTCAGGGTAGCCAATGACTCAAATTACAAATTATTTATAGAGAATATGTTACATTATTTCTGTCATAAACAAAAATAAAAGAAAAACACGTGATTATCAGTGTGCAGAACTCTTAGGCAATCTATTAGACAACATTGATACAAAAAATAGCAAATTATCAGGCATTCTATGCTGGCCATTTTGCCAATTTTAATGTCCAGTATAGCCACCATTCTTCTCAGTGACTATCATTAGCTTGTTCTCCATTGAGCAAGTGAAGTTTTTGATTGAGTCATGTTACTGTATTAGCTGACCCCGCTAATTAAAGCTGAGAACTTGCCACTTTGGTAAATCACATTCTTTAGTAAGGCCCAGTAGTTCTCAATGGGGAATTAGTCAGGGAATGAAAGGGGGCAGGTCATAATATGATGGGAAGGGACATTGTCCTTCATGAAAATCATAACCTTATCGAGAGCTACTGAATTCTTCTTATAATGGTGTTTGAAAAAGGTTGCCTTTGGAAAAAAAAATGGCAGTAGATCTTGGAATTTTTGCAACATCTACAAGTCAGAAAGGTCCTGCAAGTTCATCACTGGTCATTGCAGCCCATACCATCGCTGCTCTACCATCTTGTTGATATTTGAAGAACGTTTCCATCCACGCAAAACCTTTGTGAAATCAGCTTTGAGATGTGCCCGTGTTTATCCTTGACGTTTTAGCTTGTGCTTTATTGAGTGGAGGTCGTGTTTGGGCCTTCGGACCTTAGCAATGCTGTGTAGCACACGACGCCCACTACTTACAAAGATTCTTTTCAGTGTGCAGTTTTGAAAAGTGGTGGTACTTGACGCTAAAAGGATTCTGGAAGACTCCCCTTTATTTTGACACAAATCTTCGGCAGTTAATTTGCGTCTTTCGTCCTCTTTGGCAGTTGGCCACAAAATGCTTGATTGTGCGTTAATCACGTTTTAAAATTTTGCATTCCTTTGACAGGCAGTTTACTATCTTTTGTTTCGCTCTGTACGTGGTTCTTTTTTGGTCCATTTTAATAGTTATAACAGTTGGCTCTCTATGGTGAAGTACCACCGGTTTCCTGTTTTACCCTAAACAGAGTGCTAATACAAAATACTTATTCTGCTATATTTTTAAACAGTGAAATCTTAATTGGTGATTAATCTGTACTGAAAATATTGGTCTGAAGAGTAGATACAAGTAAAATACAAACCTACTATCATGACCTGCTTGTACAATCCTCGTGTGTGTCACGCCCCCCTCGTTACCTCGTGTTAATTCTCGATTGTTATCACCTGTTGCCTGTTCTGTTCAGCCTGTCCTGTGTATTTAGTCTGCGTTCAAGTCTGTTTTCCTAGGTCTGTCATTGACGTTGTTCGCTGTGAGCTGCCCTGTCTGCCTTGTTACCCAGAATAAATCTTGTTCACTCGTATTCACGGCTCTATTGCCTGTTTGCCGGATTGCCTGGACTCGCGACATAACACCTACCTAATAAATCTGCACGCAGTGTATGTCAGGCAAAATATGTGTACGAGTACTAAACTTGGCTGCTAATGGAAAAAGATCATCAGACTGGAGGGTGTGAATAGTAAAAAAGTTCCTGAACTCTGACTGGTTACCAGTTTGACAGGAAACCAGTCTGGAATGCAGTTAAAGTGGAATAATGAAAATGTAATTCTTTAGACTTTATTCTGGCTATTTATCTGTTAGCTATTTACAGGTTCGACTGTTAGTAGAAATGTACACAGTCATCTGTTTGGGGGTGATGCATAAAAATGCACAATTCCAACACTGCATACATTTTTAAAGTAACGAGACAGCTGTTAGGTAAAATGGTGTCCCTAATATAATTTATTTTACCAGGTCTTACATAGACTGAAATTAAATTGGCATAATTTTAATTGAGCCTAGAGGTTTAAGTTGTTTATTTTGTTGTTCATCAGGAGGAAAAAACTGGGGAGAAAGCAGGGGAGGCAAAAGGAGTGAAGCTGTATGCTCAGATTCCGCCCATTGAGAAGATGGATGCCTCCTTGTCCACCCTCATCAACTGCGAGTGAGTGCTGTGAAATATTGCCACTACGACTCCTGGGCCCATTGGATGTGGAACTGAATTACATTTTTTTTTTGTTTTATGCAATGATGAGCGGCAGCTGCTGCGAGCCCTTGTGAATTTACTACCCCATTCCTGAACTCCTCCTCATTTATCTGTGTGCCTTTGTCCAGGAGATTGTCCTTATCTACTAACTGCATTGAGAAGATTGCCAACTTGAACGGCCTGAGTGAGTATGAGCTGGAGATAAATGTGTCCATGAATGTGTCTTCTAGAATGCTGCTTTTTGTCAGTGTCTAAAAGTGTAGATACCTTAAACACTAAAACACAGGGAAGGTTTTGTAGAACTTAAATATATATTTCTCATTTTAGAAAATCTAAGAATATTGTCTTTGGGACGAAACAACATAAAGAACCTTAATGGACTGGTAAGCTGTCCGATCCCTAAGGGTGCTGGGATTCATTTATGAGAAACGCACAGTAACGAGAGAATTGCTGTCTCTCTGTGCAGGAAGCGGTGGGAGATACTCTGGAGGAACTATGGATATCCTACAATCTTATTGAGAAGCTGAAGGGGATTCATGTTATGAAGAAGCTAAAAGTTCTGTACATGTCCAACAACCTTGTGAAGGACTGGGGTGAGAACAACATGGAGTACAGTCTGAACACGGGGAATTCAGCAACACGAGTACGGTCGTGCGTCGCTTTATGATGAGGGTACCCTGTAAGAAATGCTTCACGAGGTAGTTTCGTCATCGTGCGAGCATCATAGAGTGCACTTCCACAAATCTAGATGGTATAGCCTACTACACACCTATATGGTATAGCATGAATAATGCATACACCAGTACCATAGTTATTATCATCATGACATATTATGAACTGAACATGTACTTCTACATGACTAGCAGCGCTGTAGGATTGGTGACACCAGCATCAGCACAAACACGTGCGTTACACTGTGACGTTACAACGGCTACGACGTCACTAGGTGAAAGGAAATATTCGACTCCATTATAATCTTGAGGAAGGGACAGGCACAGTATTTGTGGACTGTTATTAACCGAAACGTTGTTATGCGGCACATATAATTGTAATAGAAACATAGTATGATATCGGAGCCCTACTGTATATGCAGTGTTGCGTAGACACTGTAGTGACCGTATTTATGTTGTTGCAGCCGAGTATGTTAAACTAGCAGACCTTCCTGCACTGGTTGATCTGGTATTTGTGGGAAACCCACTTGAGGAGAAGTATTCAGCTGAAGGAAATTGGATTGAGGAAGCCACCAAAAGGCTCCCTAAGCTAAAGAAACTTGACGGTGAGAATGATCGTATTTCCTTTCTACAATTGATAATGGATCAATATGTAATCTGATTGTAATTATGAAACTTCATCTATATATTTTCGAACCTGTTAAGTGTGAATATGTTGCCTGTAGATATGGACTTACTGTTAAATTGGAAGCTACTTATCAGCTGAAGTAGTTTCAAGCCTGTTTTGTTCATACTTTAGGGAATCCTGTGATCAAGCAAGATGAGGAGGATGGAGAAGGAGACAGTTAACATCACCCATATAACGTTTTTATGACGTGTTTACTGTTATGTTTTCATTTAACACGGTCCAGTACCAATACATTTTCAGTAATGACTAATTAAATTAAAGCAGCTACAATGTTTACTTCTGAAAGTGTCTAGGAAAAATCTGGTCCAGTGGTTTTATACTGTGTCAATGATTTTTGAAAAGCACATTGGTACTTCTAAATGTTTTCACTTCGTTAAATTTATGCAATGGATATGTTTAATAAACTAGATAGGTGTATTATTATTATTATTATTTGTAGTTAAAATTACTGACATGTTTGAATAGAGAATTGTAGACCTCAAACCCCTGACTAATACAGGGTTTCAAAGTAGAGATGCACAATTTTTCCTCATATCAGCCTTGTTAACTGGTTTGATTTAAATGTTTTTCTTTTGAAGGATAAAAACAAACATGCACTATTAGCAATCATGTAGCATTTACTGCATTTAACTTGGGATAAAGTTGTTAGTACCACATTGTTAGTTCTCATGCAGTGCTAGGTGACACCATACTTAACTGGTATTTACAATGGTGTTGATTTTGTGAGGGCATTTTACGCTGTTTTATATGTAAAACACTACAGATGGGTTGGATAAAAATAAAAATAGATATATAATATGGATTTAAATTATACCAAATTATATTTGTAAAGTGATTTTTATCTGTGCTTAAATTATGCATATTTGTATAAATTATTATACATTTTAGTTGATGACATCCACAGTTCCAGATATCTAATGTCCTGTAATGTATGTTTCCATTAAATTGATGTTTAAACATGTTTAATGATTTGATTCTTATCTTATTTTCGTTATTTGCCCATCTTGTTGTATTTGCACACATTACATTCACCACATTATTTGTACAGGAATGCTGTATTCTGCTTGATTCACCTGCCATATTTTCTAAGTGAAGTCTATACATCTATCGCCCAGCCATGTAGTCAGCAAAGGGGATTGGTGGGGGTGTGATGCTGGAGATAATAGCCGACAGCACAGGACACCATATTCTACGGGCAATACAAATGCGACAAATACTTTAAGTACATGTCTTTGCATTGCGGGATGAAAAATGAACACCCGGAAGAAATATGGCAGCTCCACACACAGAAACAGAAAAAGAATCCGAATCTCGACCATAAAAGCGTAAAAAAACGGTGATACACACCAAGACACCGTCATTAGATCAAAACAGCTGGCGTGCAGCTATTGGCTGCCATGGGAGGGCGCTGTGATACGTAAAGACAGTCTTGCGTTCACTTCCGCTCTCGTGCGCGGTCACATGCGGAAATACTGTCCGTGACGTAGTCTCCATGACGACACACGCTGTGTTTATCTGCCGGGAAAGTTGAATTACATTACGTTAGCTTGCCAGCTAAGTATGCGCAAGAATGCAACGGGATAAAAGTTTGAAGGTTAAAGAGGTGATCGAATCTCTTTGTAAACTTCTGTGTGCGCTGGGAGTTCAGTCTGTCCCTGGAGCAGAGACCTTCAGACGGGCTAAATTCAACAAGCCGGATGCGGTAAGAGCCCAGTCAGTTCGACCGTTGTTTAACCGTCGTCATGGTTGTAAATAAGTACAGTTAGAACCGCATAAATCCATATGTTGCACTTATCAGGTGTCTAGTTAGTAACCGGCTCCTCATCTAGTTATTTTTACCATACATTAACGCTAACGGGCTAACTATACGCTGTGTCTGTCTCTCTGAGCGTGAATATACGATATCAAGTAAATAATACAAAAATAACAGCAGCTCGTAACTTTGATAACTTTAATTTTGGGTTTACCTAATAATCCATTGATAATCTGCCATTTTCGCATTGCGTCTTGTGTTTCTGTTATAGGTACCGGAGATGTGGCAGCTGCTGTACAGTATTTATGTGAAGGCTTTTGCAGTTGACTGCGAATTCCAGGTTCCACATAAGCCCGATCTAGGTTGTTACAAATATTCTTTCTTTCTTTCTTCATAATAATAATAATAATATTAATAATAATTAGTAGTAGTAGTAGTTTGGTATTTCCCTAGTAGCAGTGGTAGTGGTTTAGTATACTTTTATTCCTAATCATTATTGGCTTGTGTACTCCAGGTGCTCAGGTGAGCCTAGTGAGGAGCATGCTGGTGCATTATGGGTATGGAGCCCAGTGGCTGTGTGGTGACAGGAGCCAGTGGGATGGAGTTGGAAGCCGTGACCTGTTGCTTGCCTTGGGGTGGCTGCTGTCCACAGGAAACCTGCTGGAGAGCCTTCTGTGGACGGCAGCCCAGGGCCCAGATGTTCTGCCAGGGGTGGCCAGAGTAAGTGCCTGTCTGAAAAATACAAAACCTGGACTGTGATTGTTCATTTGTTTTCACTCTTATTATTCAGTGAGCTTGCATTCTAGCTTGCCTGATTAAAGGCCATATTACCAGAGTTGCCAATTCTCACACATCTGATGTGACACTCACGCTCTCTGATGCTCACGCAAGAAATGTTACAGCAAATCTATATTGTTCCAATATAAATCTAAAATTAGCTACATAAAGTCTATTTACTTGCAGTCTATTTACAGGGTGATAAAACTGATCCATACATGTAAAATGCATATGTATGTGTGTGCAGACTTATCTCAAATTGAAAATCTCACGCCTGCCAGCTAACCAGAGTTGACAACCCTGGGTCACTGTAAGACATAAATACCCTCCTTGTTAAATGTAGAAAAGCTGTTGTTTTAAAACCTGGACAGTTATTGCACTTTTATTATTATGTTTTTTTAATTTATGGAAATATCCATCCCTCATTCAGTTTGCTTATCTGGTACCTGGTCATAGAGTGGGGGCACTGTGGACTGGATGCCAGTCCCATCTCAGTACACACACTTTAGAGTCACCAGTTTAACAGTCCCTGGGTTGCAGAAGGAGAGTGACATACCTACCATTGTGGCCAAAAATATAGGCACCCCCTCCACTACTTTCGGAAAATGCACCACTTCTCCCAGATAACTGTTGCAATTACTAATGATTTTGTGTTCACACATCTATTTTTTTCGTTTGCATTGGAACAACATAAAAAGGCAGAGAAAAAGTCAGATTTGACATCATTCCACAAAGAACTCCAGAAATGGACTGGGCGAAATTGACACCTTTTCAAAAGTACACGAAATAATTGGATTTCATTCATGTGATGCTCCTTTAATTTGATTGAATATACATACAGATCGGGGTAAAATTGCAACCCCCCCAACCCTGGAGGTGTGAATCAGCCACTGAATCAGTGTCCCGCCTAATTATAGAAATAGTTTTGTTCCAGTTATTTTAGATATAATTGCTGTTTTAAATGGATATCCCACAAGTTGTACTTGGAGCAAATTTAGATAACCTTTCAGGTGAGTTGTCTTGATATTGGGCATTTTTGTGTGTTAAGATGGTGGTTATCATGAAAGCCTGCATACACTATGGCTTACTGACATCGAGAATTTACCCATAAACCTCCTAAAGCAGTGTTGAGCTGCTGCAGCTGGTGCCGGTGTTTCAGCTCTCTGAAGCCACCAGGTGTCATCGCTGTACTTCTAGTGGTCTCAAGTACTCTGTCACTTACTGCATGCCTGGAGGTTTCTGCATGGGCGCCTTGCAGGGAGGATGAGAAGTCATTAAGCCGAGGCAGTCAATGTCAGGGTCATCTTCCTGAAAAGAAAGTAAATATATATATATATATACATACATATATACACACACATACATCAATCCATTTTTTTTTTTATTCATTAATAATGATTGCTTAAGGGGAAAAAAACCACATCAGCCAATCACTGTGAGATGTACTTCGTTTGCAGGAAGGACAGCCCTGAGGTACCAGCCCAGTGAGTGCAAGCAGGGCTTGGGAGCGTTTGTGGAGTTTCTAGGAATTCTTTAGATCCCATTGAGCAGATAACGCTAAGCTTATCCGACGAATGTGCTTATGTGTGTCTTTTCTGAAGGGCCTTTGGGACTAATTAAATTAGAACAAACATGGGAAACTTTTCAAGGACTTCACCCAGTTAAAATGGAGGACAATTGTTACAAATCGACAATTAATTTCAATTTAAAAAGTGTTTAAAATGTTTAGATGTAATGCCATATACTTTGAATGGATGCTGTCTTGCATTGGCTGAGTAAACACATAAGGCTGGGTTTGTTTCAGATGTCTTTCACAGTACCCAGCAGTTTCGATGCCCCCGTTACCCCGAAAGGAGAAGAAGAGCCCCCCCTAGGGACAGAGGAGTGGGAGCGCGCTCTGAGAAGGCTGCAGTGGCAGCATGGGAAGCTGACCTTCATGAGACGCAGCCTTCTGGCTGCACAAGAGGAAAGAGCCAGGCTCCTACACCAGGCACGTGAGCTTTACCTGAGTCTCCATCTGTGTCTCCATCCAGTGGGGTAACTGGAACATTGCTGTTGCTTGTAGGTCCTGCACTCCACCAGGTGCACTGGTGACTCTCAGCACCGCGACGTGAAGACCCACCTCAGCACAGCTGTCGCAGGGCGTAGCAAGGTACCACGGCACTCCTGCACTCTGAAATCCAGCTGAACATCAGAGGTCAGGGGGGCCCGACAATTAAGCGATACAGTCTGTGGTTTCTGTAGTACTTTCAAAGCATCGCTCATCCGCGACCAAGAGTTCTAACCAAACCATTTTTAAATCTGAAAGAAGTATTTGGCTTTACCAATTCTAGTAGTGGAATTAACAGTTCAGATTGGGATTTTTTATTTTTATTTTTCTGAAGTCGTAGTGTTACGAGGTATACCAGGAAAGCAGGCTTGAAGTGGCACCATTAATTTTTTTCATCTTTGTCAAGGTTAAACTTTATTTTTGTGCTCCTTTCATAGACTAACTGTTTATGAGCTTTTTCAGGCTTTTTGTCAGCTTGAAAAAGCCGATGTCATACTGATCATAATGGGGGTGGCAAGAGTGACAGATAGAGAGGGTGTTTTGACAGCTGGAGCGATGAATCTTTGACAGAGACGGCCGGTATTTTTATGGAATGGTCAGCGGTCTGAAAATGTAATTTTTTTTGTTCATATTGGCTTATTTATGTCATTTATTACTTTGTACTTCATATAAATCCAGTACAGCAAAGTAGGTTGCTGAGCATTTGTCACTTGACAAAGGAATGAGAGGAAGATGAGAAATTCTGCTCTGATTGTAGGAGCTGGAGAGGTTGCAGATAGGAACCCATGTTCTGGAGAGATACCTGGACTGGAAGCTCTTAGAAGGCCTGTTCTGGAGTTGGATGGTATGTTCTTCCCTGATTCCTCTCTAGTATTGTTCAGTCAATTCTCTACCCAACCATGATTCATTGCCATTTGATTCCCTAGAGTCTGAATGAGCTGTAAAGTTAAAGACTCCAAAACAGTCCCTCGTTTTCCTGCTTTGAACAACCATGGCACTTTTAAATCTTATTAAACCTTATTAAATCTTTTTAAGAGATCTGAAGCTGTGCAGCATCTTTTGATGTTGGTTCTGTGCATACCTCTATTTTTTAAATTGTGTTGAGGATCGATATTATGTGGCGTAAAAGCACCACTGACTATGTCTTCAAAAGTGATTTTGTTTTCGGTTTTTGGGTTTCATTGAATATGAATTCTGAATGCAAAACGACGCCCGTAATTTGGCTAGGGCTCTTCTCTGCTCTGCGAGCTGTTTGGGTTGGAATCGCTGCTGCTAGTTAACATGCAAGGGGGGGCTGGCGTGCATCCATCCATCCTTATTGTTCTCTCTCTGACCCTCTCTCATTATCCAGTGCTTTTCATTAGCGAAAGATTCAGACATATACATTTATAGATGATTTATAATTACATAAGATGTCTAAAACTGATTATGTTTGTCAAGAAACCTTGAAGAAATCCAAGGATATGTATGAAATTTATTTACACATTTATTTATTTTAATCATTTAAATTCAATTTGTACATTGTCATTCACTTATAAAGGGACTTGAGGACAGGAAATCAGTCTTATGAAATATTGTGGGCATCGCTCATCCGCTTCATACTGAGTCATTAACTTGCACCTACTTGGTATTAAGCATCTCTCCCTGTGATTTAGCGCCTTTTCCTCCTCACTCCTCAGGGCAGCGTGATTGATGCCCAGCTGGCCGATCCCCCCCCCTCTGTCCCGGAGGAGGCCGCCACCAGCGAGCCGAAGACTTTGGCCAGCGGCGGGGGCTGCCGGCAAGTGGGAGGGCACAAGGGAGACGTGGAGCGCCTCTCGGCAACGCTGCGCTCGCTGCTGTCGGAGATTAGGGGCATGTGGGCGGAGCGAGGGATCAGAGCCCCATCCAGAGTAAGAGCATAGGGGAACGCCTTTGGTGTATCAAGTTAATGTGAAAGTGCATCCTGTGTTCAGGAGAATGACATCTAAAGTGCATCCTGTGTTCAGGAGAATGACATCTAAAGTGCATCCTGCGTTCAGGAGAATGACATCTAAAGTGCATCCTGTGTTCAGGAGAATGACATCTAAGTGGTCTGGATTCTTTGGGCGCTCTCGGGGTCACTAAAGACCAAAAAGAGGTCTCGTTATTGCCACTTGCTAAACAATTTTATGTGACTTGTTGAAACTGTGTTTATCTGATTAGTTTTTTACTGAGAACAGTGGATATGAATGCTGGTCCTAATTTGTGATGTGTGCAGATTTTCCTGTCAAGTCATAACACTGAGAAAAACGGCTCAGCTGGTCCAATTACTGTAATAATCACTTGAGTCCAATGACTAAGCAGAGCATATTTAAAAAATTGCATGCACTTTGACCCATTAGAGTTCACAGCCACTGGCTTATAATGTCCGTTATGTCACTGTTTTGAAAGCCTAGCACTAAAATTAGGCATATACTATAATGGTGATTCTTCTGATTTAATTTAATTCATTTTATTTTATTTCATTCATTTTTTTTTCCACAAAACAAACTTTTAGCAAGAATAACAGAATCCCAGATGGACATTACAGTGGGTATTTATAAAACTTACGGGAGAAGTCCAGGAAACACCGGGTGAGAGGATAGGTACAGAAGGTGACTTGTTGTTTTTGCTAGTTCGAAATGGTTATGTACGTGCGTTAAGATCGCTTCTCTTGAACGTTGAAAGCCTTTATTGTCATTGTAAAAAATTACAATGAAATTTGGAGCGCTGCTGCAGCAGGGTGCATCTCATAAATGCCGATGACACACACAGTATGGAAAACGAACAGCATCACTGTGCACAATGAAAAACAAATATGAAAAACAGATTGAATGGCACTCATACATATTATTGCACAGGCACAAAACAGTAATATATTATATAAAATATGTAAAAAAATATATATTTAAAAAAAGAAGATGAAATGAAACCAGTAATACAAAAATTAAAAAATGCAGTTCCACTCTGGATACAGCACGCGAGCATCAGCAGAATGTACATATATTATTGTATGGCTGTGAACTGGAGTTATTTATAATGCTTGTTTGTGTTCAGTGTAGTGATGGCCATTGTTTTTGAATCTGTTGGTGCTGAGTCTGATCTGCCAGTGTCCGGAAAACATCTAGCCAGCCTGTAACGTCACCATCTGTCACATGAGATGACATGGCTGATCTTGCAACTTAATTTTGAGTTCATTGGAGACCATCATTAGAGGAATGTCCACAGTTATTGTGCCTAAATTGGACGAAATGTTTCAGCAGTAAAGCTGATCACTTGGATTTTTCTGTATTCCTTGCTGTGATGCCAATACGTTACAGTGCATTGAATTCTTCCTGCTGCCTTTTTCCTGTGACAGGAGAGGCTGCGGGCTGCTGCGGTCCCTCATTTAGAGAAGCTTGAGATCCAGGAGAGAGTGAGAGCCAGACTCCTGGACCTGGAAGAGGCCTTCGCTCCCACAAAGCTGACGAGGAGCTACAGGCCGCGTCTTCGACAGCCGCCACGCTCCGAGCCCGACACCCGATCGTGTCGCGCAAGGTGTCAGGGTGGCGCCCTGGCTTCTGAGCTCATAGCGGAGCTGCGAGAGAAAGAAGCCGTGTTACTGCGTGAACTGGGCCGATTGCGGCGGGGGCAGAGGGAGGAGACACTGGAGCAGGCAAGCAAACTGGAGGGCGTAGTGCTAATCGCCCCTCCGAAGAGATGACGCCTTCTCATCATGTGCTTCCGTTGTTATGTGGAAACATGTCAGTCCTGCAGTCAACACTCATCCAAAAGACCAACATTAGCTTGCTAGAAAGAAAGAATGGCAGCCTATCTAATGTAGTTTTTTTGTTTATTTTATTCTATTATCTTCCATGCTAAAACGAGCACAGCTTTCAAACTAAATTTTCAAGTAGGTTAAGGTTTCTCATACCTGTTTTAACTCCTGTTTATGAAACCCTCAGTCTAGTTAGGTAAAGTTGGTCATCCACTCAATATTTTATGTAATTACTTGGATAGCCATCATCATTATTGCCCTGCGATGGATCGGCGCCCCATCCCAGGTTGTTCCCTGCCTTGCGCCCATAGACTCTGGAGTGGGCTCTGGACCCCCACGACCCTGAATAGGACGCACGGCTTCAGGAGGATGGAAAATGGACCTTCATCATTATTGTACATCTCGACAAGAAAATCTGTTTTGCAACAGAAGCCATATTTGGTTTTTTAGAAAAAAAAGTATATGTAGATTTAAAACAATTTTTAAGTACTCCACTATGCAGGACTTTAACTTGCAGATTTCAAAAATGCCCATGAGAGATACAATTGGGGCATGTCGCTTCAGACAAAGCGTGTTTTTTTGTGTGTGTGTGTGTTGGGGGGGGTGTATTACATTGATATATTTTCATATGAGATATATGATGACATAATATCATTTATGTTAATATAGTTTATGTTACTTTAAAGCTATGGAGCTGCCAGTTTGCCTATTTCTGCTCTCCCTATCTGTCTCTCACACAACTGCACCCTGCCCTGCCCCTCACAAGTCCTGCATGGAGCGACAGCATGGAGACAGACAGCCATGAAGCAAGCTAGCGAAGAGGAGCTGGTTAGTGAAATAATATATGCCGGTAGTTTATTTCTGAGCCATTTTTTCATGTCAGTAAAAGTGCCTGTGTGTCATTGAGGACACGCACACACACACATGCATGTGGAAGTTTGTGTAACCTAACCATATGCATCAGTAACTGTGTTTACTAAGAGAATCATTTCATTTCACAATGTGCAGGACTCTCTGGTGCTTGTATTTTATATAACAGTTTTGCACTTTTTGCTCAGTTCCCTATTCACCTGTGAAGGTAATATTATGTGAATTTGGGTAAAATGGATAGTAGCCCATGATTTCACTTGATGCCACTTCGGGAGACTTGAGGGTGGGGCTGTAATTTAAGTTTATTGTTATGATGAGGGATTGCAGTGTCATTTGTGTGTGAGCTTGCTTTGCACTATGAATCTTGAAAGTGCCGTTGTGTCTTTGGCTTCTCGATGTTAAAGGCCGGGGTGGATTAAGTCTTCAAGGGTGATTTATGTATCAATGCTGCCAACACCCTGACTAAGCTCTCTAATGCATCGGTACTCAGATTTCACTTTTAATTCACAGGGTCTGATGCTTCTTCGCATCTACTTGCTGTTTGGCATTTTTATCTTATGTCAGTGTTCTCCCTTCCATTTGTTTCAGTTTGATGCTGTACTGAATGACAGATGACCTTATTCAGGTTCAATAATGTCTCTAGTTTGCTTTCTGTCTTGATTCCCCCATTCTGTCTATCCCTCAAGCTGGCTACACTGGTATGTGTGTGTGTGTATATATAATACAGACACACACACACACACACACACATACAATTTTCAGGCATGCTTTTCATATACACTTGGGTGAAGGCCACCTCTTTCTGTTATGGTAGGAAAGCAGTCTTCATCTAGTTTTTATGTCAGTCAAACTTGTAACCTTATCTTGAAGGTAAGATTGTGTTGCTTGCTGTCTTCCTCTTCTTTGGCCATTGAGTAGAGCCTTTCTTGAGCCTCATGTAACTGAGGGTTAGTGACTGGGTGTGTCGCTCTGACAGAAAAAGGTTGAACGGAATCGCTTCGCTGTAGGGTGGCCGAGCATGTGGCAGTCGAGCTTCTCTAATTGGAACGTGCTCCCTGAGCACGCTTGGAAATCTCACCAAAGAAGACATTGCAGGATGAAAAAATACCTTGACGTACAAGACTAATTAATGTTGCTGCCGCAATGGTCTGCTTCAGGGAATGCCATCATCTCTGTACCGTACCAATCCTGAAGGGCCCGTAAAAGAGGAGAGAGCCAATCTTCACAGGGAACTCTGACAGGTGAAGTTAAAGTGCTGCCTGTCTCGATGTAAAGAGTCACTGCCTTACAAAATGAATCTGAATATATTACAATAAATCTAAATGCAGATTAGGTGCCCTGCAGACTGGTTTATGAAAATTGCAGCACTGGTTTAAAACAAACAAACATTAAAAAATATGTTTCAAATCTAACTGTAGCAGTGTTTCCCACTCCGGTCATTGGGGACCCACAGACAGCCCACCTTTCTGCCCTACTGGGAGCTGGGAGGGAGCATAAATGTGGGCTGTCTGGCAGGGAGCTCGGGGGGAGCAAAAACAGGGACCGACTATGGGTCCTCTAGGACTGCACTGCACTGAACAGTAGGATTCATATGAGGATGAAAACTTCAGCAACTCTGAAATCTTTAAAGATTTTTCCATTATCAGAATCTATACAGGAGTGCCAATGTAATATTTTGTTGAAAATTCTGAAGTAGTTTGTTATAAATCCTGGTTGTATGGATAGAACCGGGCCTTTAATGTTCTCCCTAATATGGTTATCAGAAGAGGAGGAAGTTAAGGGGCATCGCTCCTTCAATTTGCATTAGCTGCTCCGGGCCACTGAAGATTGTATGCATGTCATCTGAGGGGCTGCATATTGAGTTATTTTCCTGTGATGGTAACAAGAGCAGTAGGTGAGGAGCATGCGGGTGTGTAGTAGAGTGAAACCAGATATCCATCTCATAACTCCTCCTTTTCTAGAGACATTTATGCCTCAGAACAAGTTCCTAGCCAGCCCCGAGGCAGATACCAGGACCTGAATACTAAATCAATAGCCATCACGAAGCCCGAGGATTTACAGGTCTATTGATCTCACTGTAACTCCTCAGCATTTCAATTCAGACCAGAGCAGCAGAGCATGAAGAATCATAATATAAGGAAGAGCTCTTTAATGTGCGCGCGCACACACACACACACACACACACACACACACACACACACACACACACACACACAGGCATGAATGTACGCTATTTCACAGAACCCAAAGTGTGGAGCCCCACTGAAACTAACCAAGCTTACAGACCCCACACCAGCACAATGAGAAGGTGTCACGGATCATATCATCATTAAAGCGGCGACAGCGATATATCGAGCGGAAGAACCTCAGGGATGGCGTGAAGCTGTGACGTAAATTAATGCCGGACGAAAGACCCGAGCTCCACGCGGAACAGATTTATACACGCGGTGATCGCACCATGAGTGTAACCAGTGTTGTGGGTCAAAACGGTCAAGGCTTCTGCAGAGGAAGACTTCAAATAATATCTATTTTCAATGCACCCTTCATCCCTTTGAATGGAACACAGCTTTCATAAAGCCAGATGGGCATTCCAGGTGCGGACCACAAAGGAGAATAGTAAATGCTGTAAGTGCAGAAAAAAAATCCATAATGTTTTTCTATTCTGCTCCCTCACTGTTGCCCTTCAGGTCTCTTTTGAAGTCCCTACACCTCTCAGCTTTTACTTCCCTGCAGCTTGTCTGACACCTTTAAGTTTGGTTTATGCTTTATCATGGGACACTGGACTGCCTTCCAAAACACAACAACAGGAAGGGTTAATGATGGAACATTTCCTTTAGAATTGTGGAATCAGCCCATGACAAGGTTGCTGGTTCAGCTCCACAAATGGAAGGATGAATTATTCCATTTTGGATAGACTTGTTTAAACATGTCAAGGCTGAGCTCCATTGATAGTTCATTCTCAGAGTGCTGCTACTGTAAGATTACATGCTAGTCTTTGATATAACCTACTGTGGGGACTATTTCCCATAGGTCTGTCCTGCTACGCTTTTGAGGTGCTGAGATTTGTAACTGTATCACACTTATTCAACCAAAAATGGGCACTAAACTAGAAGCAGCCTGTAAACCTGAATATTGGACCATGATGATTGGGAAATTGCAGAAACTGAAGGCATTTAAGTACATTGATAAACTGCAAGTTAACTGAAAAGTTTCCTGTTCTACCTTAGGTAGTTGGTGGAAAATTTATGTGGTGAGCGAGCTTGAAATAAGAATTTTAAAGGGGCATTAATAATTGGTCTCTTCAGGATCGAAAAAGCTAATCTGAAATTCTCTCAGTAATTCATTTTGAAACATAACGTGCAGACTTTGATGAGATATTTATCATTCTGTTTTTCAAAGAAAATGAAACTAAACAAACACATTCATAGCAAAATATTGCCAACTATTGTACGTATGGCTTTTATGTGCCAAGCTATGTATTGTTTACATAGCTAAGCATTTTAGTAGAGGGTGATAAAAAGATAACAGGTTTTAGTCCAAAATCATGACAAGGTTAACTGGAGTCACCAAATTGTGTGTAGGTGTGAATGGTGTATGGATGGATGGATGGATGGATGATTAAAGTGGGCCAATAGTTTAGTGTCATAATATTTACTGTTCTCTTGACATTTTGGATTCTGTTTTATTTGCAACATCTTAATGAATGTTTTAGGAAACCATATCTTTGCCATGAATGAGATTCATTGTGATGCTAATATTTCTTTGGAAATAAAAAACAGCACTTAATTTACTTTTTTGTTAAAGACCGACTATGAAGTAAGTTTTGTAATAAAATCTGACATCTGAATTGCAGCAGGCCTGGATTGCTCTTTCTAAAAGCTGTAATTACTGCTGTCTGTTGGACACAGGGAGATTTCTCATTGAAATGCAGTGATGGTTTCTTCACTGTTAGGGCACCTGTCTTGCATTTGTGTAACTCAGAATATTCTTTCATTTTGTTCAGCTTATACACTTTCACAGTGGGCAGCGTTGGGACATAGTGCCAACTCCTTAGTCTGTTTCAATCTATTACAACAGACTGAATAAATTGAAAAAATAAACAATATATTAATATATCAACAGCCTAATGGAGGCTGAGGCAGCTCTTAAGAACAGATTCAATTCTTCTTGGAGTACTGTCATACTTGAGGTGTATGCAGTGGGATATTGGGCCATTTGGTACCGCATCATATTAAATTCACTACATAATGCATTCATGGAACATTCATAATCAGCATGTAAGCATAGCTTAACAAGAAGAAAATCTCCAAATTTACTTGATTGAGATCTCATGACTGAGGAGGATATAGAAGGCGTAGAGGGCTCTTTCATCCTGAAATAAGGGAACATCATAGGGGAACTTTGTTTGCACAGCAGGGTGTAACTGGTCCTGTGAATGGCTTATGCCTCAGGTTTTATTTCTTCTGGCTGCCCTTAGCTACCACCTGCTCCTGGTCTGCTGCTCTCCACTTGTCTTCTCCTTCCATGCTTCTCGTTCTTTGTCAGATATTTTGGTAACACTTTACTGGGCAGCACAGATAATGCAGTAATACACTCTTACTTAATGCATTAATTAATCAGTAATACACTCTTACTTAATGCATTAATTAATCCAGAAATCTGCACCTTAACAGATCTCCCAAACCGAAGCATGTCTCAAAACCTTGTTTTCTCATGTTTATGCATGCTGCATAAGAATAGGAACTATTACCACTGCAGCCAAGAAGGCCTTTGCAGAATTGTTCATTCATCTTGGGTTGATGGAGACCTTATCTTTACCTCATACATCTGCCCCAATTTCCACTTCATATTCAAGCTTCAGCGTAATGTCTTCCTGTAGGTTCATATTTGACAAAACCATTCCAGTGTGCTGCTAGTTGGGGTGGCTGTGGTGGGTTGTGGGGTCACTGTTCTTAGAATGAAATTCTGCTGACTGTGATTATCTGTAATGATTTATTTTCCTTCCTCTCCAGTCTCCTAACCTTGGTTCTGATTTCAGTCAGGGCCTGCAGCTGTAAAATGTCTGTTGAGTTTTTCTGTCTATTGTTTGGTTTCCTGTTCTATCCCTCCAAGACGCCTTTTTTCTGTGATTACTACTGTTGTGTCAGTACAGTCCCTAACAGAAAAGGGAGGCAAGGCCAGGGATAACATCAATGACAGAACTGAGGCACGCAGGACTGGGAGGCATTTAAGTACAGAACCAGCGAGGGAGCAAACAGGAGGCAGCTGGGCGTGATCAACATGAGGGCAGGAATGAGAGATGAGACAAATGAAGGCTAGGCGTGGCTTGTTTGGGCTACAAATACTCCATTTTCCCCTTTAATGACCACGGAGTAAATAAGTTATGAGTGCAGTGAGGTCTAGAGGACGACATTTCTTTGGGGAATCCCCCTTTGGGATTCCCTTTGTTTCACTATTTGTCATATGACTGGAACGGGACAGAAGAAAAAAGCAATGGGAATAGGCGGGAATGAGAATCATAATCACAGGTTAGTTTTATATATAACCACGCTGTTCTAATATGAATAAACACTATTTTCTTTAGTTTGATCATAATGCTAGTTCTTCTGTTGTCTTTTTTTATTCTATTTTATTCTGTCCTGTAGTGCCTGGTTGCTGATTGGTTGCTGACAGTCACCTGACCAGTGCGTGAGGTGTGTGGATTGATGACACATGGTGTAGTCCTCAGTGCTGCTTTCACCATATTAGGAATGTAACAGTAGGGCCATACAATCATAACATATCAAACTGTGATAATTGCCACGGCAATGTAAAAACAATGCATTAATGGTAGGCATGGTGTGGCATGGTGTGATCCATGTAGTGTATTTTTTCACTGTAACTCCAAAAGAACTAGATATTGGGATTTGGCAGCTGGTCCTCATTAGAAAAAGTATCCGCACCCCTGGCTAATGTGTTAGTTATGTTTTTAGTGAAGGTCTTTGGATTAATGCAAAATATCCCTCCAGCCAAAAAACCCCCAAAAAAACACTACACGGGAATGGGGGAACAGGGCTCATTCTTCTGGGATTCTGGGACTGGAGTATTTTCATGGGAGTCGACAGGAGAGAAAATCCACTCCCGTGTCCCACTCTAATTAAGTCCTCTGGGGAAGGAAAACCTAGAGATGGAATTAAGGCATTTTCTCATAATTCATGTTAATCTAAGCTTTGAAGCATGGCCTATATTGTAAATGTCTGTCATGGCTATTGTGAACTTAATATTAGTGGCCTTGGAGATGTCAGATAATAAAAAAATTGTATAGATTATGTAATACATTTGAATGTAATCTGCCTTAATGGACAAATACCATTATAACAGCATGTACAATATAATATGGTATAATACAAAATAGGACTATAAAATGTAATTCATGGACTTAGATCCGTGCCTCTGGTCACAGATTGTGTGCCAGCGCAAAAATTCATCTCTGCATCCAGAATTTAAAAATAGAATTGGTGACATTATTCCAATTGCCATTTTCCCAATGAATTTTAATATAATTGCATAGAATTTTTTAAAATAACGTTTCATATCCGGCATAGCTGGATATTAAAGTGAAAGTATCTTAGTAAGATGTCGCTCCAGGACCATACAGCTGTACTTGTATTTTTTTTCCACCTGTACTTTACCACTTGTTGAAATTAATTAATTATTCTTATTGTATCCTCTGCATGTGCAATTATAAACTCTGTGGTCAGCGGGGCGGTAAGAACTGTGAACACCTTGGATTGACTCGAGTCAATGCTCACAGAGATGTACATTTTTAATGCCGTTCGATGATTTTAATAATACAAAAAGTTAATTCCAATGGCAATGCCGTTGAAATGTTTTTAGGGATGCATTAAATAAGCACAATCCCACCTGCGTGACATCAGCTGGGCCACGGTGAGATGGGAATTCCCTTTGAGGGACAGTGAAATGCTCACTGCCTTAGAAATCAGGATCAGAAGTGGATAGGACAGATTTTCCAGGTCTTCCTTGAAACATCACAGGGCTACTAGAGCAATACCTAGAATACCCTGACACACAAAGGCTATTGGATGGGTCAACTTAGGGCAGGTAGCACAGGGAGAAAGAATCTCTGGGTCTGTCAGGGCCTGATATGCCTGTAAATGAAGAACAAAGTATAGACCACAGAAATGGGAGAGATATATGGGAAATGCTGCAGCATATAAGACTTCTATTGACCCGTTCATCCATCTTCCATAGCTACTTATCCAGTACAAGGTAGTGACGAGTTTGGAGCATATCGCAGGAAGCAGAGGGAACGAGGCTGAGGACATGCTTGATGCAATCCCCGTCTAGCACATGGTATGGGGAGTTTAGGGACCCCAGATTAAAAAAGCACCCAGCGGATGTCCTCACACACCCCAACAGTGCTAATCACAGTGCTAATCACAGTGCCACCTCGCAAATAAAAATTGTTGTATATATGCAGCCATGTTCGACTATGATTTTAATGAATAATTTTGTTAAGCTACACGGAATTATTGTTCTGCATATGAACAATGACTGGTCCTCTTCTTTATCTTCTGTCCCACATGACAGGTCCCTCCCTCAAGCGCGAAGAGCCTTGTGTGGAGTCTGTATCCCGTTTAGGAAATGAATGACTCAACAAAGCATTGAGGACTAATTGATGTTTGTTTATTTTCTTTAGTGGAACTCTGACAACAAACAAATTATTACATTATGCAAATCTGCCTCTCCAATGACCATAAAAGCCAGGCTTTGTCATGTTTACACCCTAACTAGGGCTGAAAACTGGCGACCAAGACATACTCTAATGCACACTGAGAGACAATTTTGCTGACAGCAGGATATCAATTTTTATTTTATTTTTTTGCACGGTATGCCACACATTGTTGAAACAGCGATTCAGGTTATTGCCCAAATATGTCTTAATGCACCGGCTGCTTGAACCGAACTGGAATGAGTCACAGAAACATTGAAAGGATGTGAGGTTTTTCACCTCCACAGAAGCACAATGGCATAGCCAAATCATCACTTACACCCCACGTAGCTAGGTCTGCTCTCTCTGAGCCGTAGGTGCAGTGGCAGATGAAGGTTGTGAAGGTTACCTTTCATTATTTGGTTAGTAGGGAAAGTGTAGCATGAGGTAGGCAGCATGTGTATACACAGCACTTTAACTTCAGTGACTAGACATGTGAAGCATACAAAATTTCTCATCTTAGAAAAAAATCAGCAGCTTTAAAGACTGTGACGACCCCTGTCCCATTTGGGGGTCGTTCGGTTTGTGCTTCTTCTGGATTCTCCTTGCGGGGGTTGCTGGAGCCACTCAGTGGTTGTATAGGACAGTGGTTCTCAACTGCATTAGCCTCAGGACCCACATTATTCTTGGTCATTAAGTCACCACCCTGGGTTTTGCTGTATTCATTTTTTTATGTCACAAAAAAAATTCCCAGGATAACATTGTGTAACATTTGCTACCACAAAAGACATTACAAACAATTTCCAAAGCAAATTTTTTTTTTCAACCACACAATCCATGACCTGATGACGATTGTTCCGTGACCCACTTTTGGGCCACAACCCCTCCAGTTCAGAACCACTGGTGTAGGGTGCACCTGAGGCAGTGTGCCACTGGATCTGTTTGAACCAGTGCAGGATGACAGTGAAGAGAATTGTTGCTCCCAGCCTTTTTCTGTTCCCCAGTACCGATCCTGTAGTTTTATCTGGGTTGCGTTTTTGGTTTGCTTAGGTAATCTTCCCCTTAAATAAATTTATGTCTGGAGGTCAGTGTGTGTGTTTCCTGGTTGTCCCAGTCCTGAGCCAAACTGTGACAAGACCAATACTTTCAATAAAAGCAATCAAACACTTGTTTCTTCAACCTTAATTTAGCCAGACGCACTTGATAAAGGCGTCAAATGGATTAAAGTAACCCTTCCTTTGTAATATGATTAAAGGAAATATTCACTCTTCGGGTATCAATCCCTTGAAAGTATGGGAATGAATCCCTATGTGGTCACCTAAAAATCCTTATCTAAACTGCATAGCAAGGTCAGTGCGTAGTACTATGGGATTTTCATGTTCCTGTGTTTGCTCAGTCTTCCATCTGCAGTCGGAATGCATGTGGTTAGAATTCAAAATGGTGTCTGTAAATGGCCCTGTGATTCTGTGTTTGACTGTATACTCTGAGCTCGACTGGCATCTCATCCAGGGTATATCTCTATTCTATGTCCATTACTTCCTAGGCTAGATTCCATACTTCCAGTGACCCTATACCAGGTAAACAGTTATGGAAAATGGAAGTAAGGACATAACAAGACAACAATGATTTGAGAATATAACCGTTGTTCCTCTTGCCTAACTTCAAACAAAGCATGTTTCAAGCCTATAATTAACAAAGTTTAAAACTGCTTTTAATATCAAAACCTTATTCATTTTTTTTCTTCATAAAAAGAGATTGCCAGTGAGGATTGATCTAGCTATTGAAATCAGCAGCTATTAAGACAGCATTGTACAAATTCTGTGTAATTAACCAGAAGATATGCTTAAACACATAATTACTTATTTATATGAATATGAACCATAGAAGGTCTTTATTTCTTATCACGCCCTGTTAATATCCCAGTTAATCTGCTGATTCTCTTCCACAATCTCAAATTCCACCATCGCTTTATCAATTTTAATTAAAAATCTTGGGCGAATCCGACACTCAGAATGAATGAAACAGTGTTATGTGCAATGAGAGTTGGAGAAGTTTACAGCAAAGGCCTTCAGTTCAGTTCTTCTCTGTGATCAGAGATAGAATCGATTTAATTATCAATGAAATTCAGCATGAAATAGTCCAATTAGAATTAATTCAAAGCAAGGACACCTTCTGCTGAAATCCTGCAGTGTTTAATAGTTCACTGAGACACTAAGAATAAAGCATGACATATTTATGCATTTTCTACCGATCTTCAGAAGATTCACAGCTACATCCAAGGAGGTTTCCACACTGATTTTCCACAAAAAACATTCAACTGTAGTTTGACAAAATATGCAACCTTGGGTGTATAATTACATAAACAGCTAACAGAAAGCAAAAACAGCCCACTGCTTTCTGATATCAATGTAACTTTCAATTGCAGAGTATATGCCTTCCAATGTCACAACGCAGTGGCAGACTGGTGTTGTCATATGTGAAATACATTTTTATCTGATAAAAAAAAAATCAGTTCTATTTCATAGTGGCATCAATAGCAAGTGCCAAAGAATGTATCGAGATTATGCAAGTACCACTATTTTCTGTTAAAATTGTTGGTTCCTTACTATTGCACAAATTCCCTGTTCCCAATCATAATTATGCTGCTCAGGATATTAGACTAATAGACTACACGAGGAAAATGAGACTAAGCCATAAAGTAATAGATCATTTCCAAGTCAAAAACAGTATTCTATAAAATGAATATTCTGTACATAAGCAACTTCCTTATAACTGACATGCCATTTTGATGTTAAATGTATTCCATATCTGCAAAGCATTTAATATCATAAAAAATGTATTACAAGTGGATTTTGCCAACCCTGGCTTGAACAGCTTTCCGCACACGTTCTGACCTGTGCTCAGAATTACATCCGACGTCTTCTACCCCATTCCAGCTGTCAGACATCTTATGAGTTCTAGCAATAACATAAAATGAGCAAAGTTACATCTGTATGCTGCCCTCACAGAAATATATGACATAGATCAGGATCTGCTGGCACTCGCCATATATATGGCATATCTCTCTTGCACAGTTTTCTACTCTCAACCCCTGTCTCTAAAGAAACACTGCAGAATGAGAACCATTCAGCTGAACAGTGGCACTGCTGATATTGTTCAGTTTTAGGAGTAGTAAGGATTTTGATCAGGTTATTTTACTTGAACTTTGGCAGAACCAAAAAGGTATCACTTAAAATATGAGTATGAACATGTTAATTTTTTTTAAGGCAAAATGTGTGTGTATTACTGTGAATCTAATAATCTAATCTAATGACAAGCCAATAAAACGTGTTTGAGAGGTTCACTCTATGAGTTTCAATTGTCTGCACAGGCATAAATGAATTCAGCATATTTCAGTTTTTAAATGATTGCAGGTAATTGTAGACCGGTACAGGTGCTATACCTCCAAAAAGGCAGGGAACAACCCAGGATGGGGCACCAACCCATCGCAGGGCACAAGGCAGGGAACAACCCAGGATGGGGCACC
>JABJVO010000026.1:11386917-11424973 GCA_026770805.1 Boulengeromyrus knoepffleri | reverse complement strand
ATTTATCACGTTATGGGGACATTATGTCCCCATAAGGATAGGTAAACCCGCTCACACACACACACACACACACACACTCACACTCGCTCACTGTGTTTACACAGGTAAAAAAATCTAGGACAGTTTGACTTGATTTTTTAAACCTCTTCAATGAAATGCTATGCCTATCTGATACATTCTGTAACAGAACAGACACAGAAGACTAAAAAATATTAAATATAAAATCCAATAGGCACTGCTCAGGTTTTCACATGGCTGATTTACTTAATCTTCAAACTAAAAAATTTAAAATTATAAATGCATTTTTGTACTGAAGTATTTCGCAAACTCGCTGGCTTTGTAGCACTAAATAAGCATATAAGCAGTGAAAATTTCCTTTATACTGTATAAGGTTTGTTTTAATTATTTAGGTTTTGCTTCAGGTACTTCCAGTTCCAACAGAAATGAAATATGATTGTCAATATTCGACAAGGTTTGTGTGGTAGGGTGACTGTGAGGCTAGTTCTGTTGCCTCATGCTTTCAGAGCTGGAAGTGCGTGCAGTTTGCATGCTCATCTTGCACATTTTCCACCTGCAGTCCAAAGACAGGCAGTTAGGCTAATTGGTGTCTCTAAATTGCCCGTAGGGTGTGTGTGTCCTGCAATGGCCTGGCATCCCATCCAAGGTCTACACCTGTTACGCGTCGTATGCTGCCTGTCATGGACTCCAAGTTGTGACCTTGCTCAGGATTTCAGGTCGAAAGATAAATGTGTAAAGTCTTCGGAATGTCTATATAAATTAACCGTTAATGTTATAAAACAATGATGTCTGCTTACGCTGAACTGACAGCAGAGAAACGAAAAAAACATTAGGGCCCCTCTCCCCTGCATCAAGGACATTTTCCAGAAACATTGCACTGGAGTCTTTGCCCTGCTCCCATCTGGCAGAAGGTACCGGAGCATCTGAGCCTATTCTGCCAGGTTCAGCAGCAGCTTGTTCCCCAAGGCTGTCAGGACTCTCAGTACCCTGCCTCCCGCCTACCCCCCTCACCCAGTCATACCTACCCCCGGACCGGCACTGCGCACTTTAACTTATTTCTTATTGTCTGTTTATTGTTATTTTTTAGCCACTGCATTTTTTCCAGCCTGTTATGCTGCTGCTGTCTTACTTCTTGTTCACATACATACACATTGCACTTTGTATATAAACCCTTACCTGCTATCTGCCTGCAGCCTCTGGGATAGACTATGGACCCCCTGTGACACTGAGTAGGACAAGCGGTTTCAGGATGGATGGATGTAAACCCTTGTGTCCAGCCCCCAGTTCATGCACTGTTGTGTGTTTTGCACTTTCACTATTGAAAGTGAAAACCCTTCCACCCCAGCACGTTGCACTGTATTCATGCCACTGTATATGGATGGTATGACAAAAACCCCACTTGACTTGACTTGACTGTATTTCTCTACATCGGCCAATTTCATTTGCTGTTATTATACGTCAAGGATTAACAAACCTTGGTTTAAGGCCCTAAATCATTGCCATGTGTCAGACTAGTGTATAGGAACGGCCCTATTGATGATCGTGAAAACCAAGTTTCTCAGATAACTGACCCCAGATACAAGTAACTGCCCCCGCAGGTAATGCAGAAGCTGTGGAGGTACATGCTATGAGGACCACTTGTATTTTGGTACCTTTCACACTCATGATATTTTATCGGCGTCAGCACTGAGGTGACGGTTTGCCCCTGAGTGGACCCTGAAGGAGCTGCAGGACATTATTCGGCATCTTTGGCTCATATTAACGCCTCTCCATCTTCGACGTGCTTCGGCTGCTGCCTTTGGCAGTGCAGGATCTGCCTGTCATTTCAGCGCAGGGATTTGAAGGGGAAATGTGTGTGTGTGTGTGTGTGCGTGTGTGTGCGAGCGGGTTTACCTATCCTTATGGGGACACAATGTCCCCATAACGTGATAAATATCCGTTTTTTTTCCCTTATGGGGACCGGTTTCAGCATTTTCCCGGCGGTCACGTGAGCTACACAAACCCCTGTCATCTCAAACGCTGTAAACATCAATAATGTGACTAAACGTTATGAAGGCATGGATGTGAATAGATACCTGGAAAAACGTGGTCTTTGGTCACAATATATTGTGGCACTGTATTTTTAATTAAATTGCCATTAGCCTGCGGTCTGTTGGCAGCAATCATTCAGGCTATTTAGACAGGGTTATTTACAGCTAATTCATATATGATAAACAGAAACAAAGATTGTGTGTAGTAGATTATTAGGACAATATATTGTCAAGCACATTCAAATTAACAATGAATATGCAGTACAGTGTTTATGCATTTTATACAGAGGTTTGTAGAGAAAGGTGTTGTACATTTACAAAGGACAGGAATTTTAATTTCTTTTTTTTTGTTGTTTTCTGGTCTCCATCCTTTGTTTCTCGAAATTTTGATATTTCAGCATTAAAGGGGCCTCGCTCGATGAGCCCAGTGTGCTGTGATTGGTCAGCTTGCCCTACACGTTCCACCCCTATCTTGCAGTCTGCAGACAGATCCTTGCAGGTAGGTGACCAATAAGGATTGTGTTACAAGGTGACCTCACCATGTCGCGGAAGTAAGGGCTGGAATTCCAATGAGTTATTTCAGGCAGATTAGAAAAGCGTTGTTTCTGTGGTGAGAGTTACTCCCTTTGGCATATTCTTTGGGCCTTAAGAAAACAGAAAACATAAAACCATAATAGGGCACCTTTAACAAGGAAACACATTGATCATCACTTATCTGCTTATTCTAGTTTGAGTCGGGGGGGGAGGGGGGTCAGGAGGGGGGGAGTTTACCACAGGCAGCACAGCTAGGGTGCGCCCTGGATGGTCCGTTGCAGGGTACAATTTAGGCAGTATTCTGCATCACTGGACTGCAGTGAGGAACCTGGACAGCTGTTGGAAATCCACGCAATATAGGGAGAAGATGTAAACTTCAAAGGTGGGATTCAAAACTGCAGCTTTGGAGGCCTCAGCAGTAGTACCCGCTGAGACATGAACATGGAACTGCACAGAATCGAAATGTATAATTTTACACAAGACCCCTGACGTATGGATGATTATACAAAAAAAAAACAATGAATTGGTCCATCTGTTCAACCTCTCTGTTTACATATTGAAGTTTGGTAAAAAGCACCCTGGGTAAATTAATTACTACAGTCACAGCTCAGTACAACTGCAGAATTCGTATTTCCATAAAGATACCAAATGTCCCTCACGTCTTTCTCTCCCCCAGTGCAGCCTCCTGTTCCATGAAAAGGGGCATAGTTATATAGAAATACGAGGCGAGGGCCAATGAATAGTAACGCTTTTCTAGCTAAAACAATTTAAGAACAGCCATTGATACACAAAGAGAGGGGGTTATCTGTTACAGAGGCGTTTATGGTGCAAATTCACTTTGGCTTTAATATTGTGTGCATTCAAAGGATTCACAGGTTTTCATTGTCATGTACCCTGACTGCTGCCTACAGGCAGCTTCTGAAGCATTCGCAACATCACAGACAGAATTAGAAAGAGAGAATAAAGAAAAATTTAATAATAAATTGTGAATAAATAGCAGTAGTAGGCATAAACGAGCTACTAGCAATGACAATGCACGACAATGACGGTGTCAGTTGCAGTGCGAACGTGCAGTGTGGAACTGTGCAATGCTAAGTGAAGTGACACTGGGGGTGAGCTGGGTGTAGGTCTGCGTGGGTGGATGCCTCAGGATGTTTCGCAGCCTCGTGGCATGGGGGTAGAAGTCTTCCGGTTCTGGAAGCTGTGATATCAGCTGCCAGCCTTATGGAAGGTAAATAATCCATGGCAGGGATGACTGGGGTCTTTGATGATTTTGTGGCCTTTCTGCACAGACCGCTGCATGTAAATGTCCTCTAAAACTGGGAGGCTGCTCCCAGTGATAGCTGGGGCCACTATCACCTCCCTCTGTAAGGCCTTGTGCTTCCTGCTGGTACAGCTGCTATATCAGGTAGACATGTAGCCAGTCAGGTTACTTTCCACAGTGTATTTATACACCTGTCAGGAAAAAAGTACCAGTTTGTACCTCTGAGGGAACAATTACATGTCACTGGGGATCTGCCAATTGTACCCTAGCTGTAGGTAAATGTACCTTTTAAGGTACAGAAATGGACTCTGAGGAACATTTTTGTACCATTGCGAGTACATTAATGTTATTTGTATCTTGAGGGACAAAACTGTAACAAGGTTGTACCCTGTTTTCTGAAAGTGTAGCCAATGAAAACCATGGAGGCTATGTCACATTCCTTAAGCCTCCCGAGGAAGAAAAGGCAGCTCGGAGTTTTACTTAGACAAACATGTTCTGAGGGCAGGAGGAAAAATGATAGAGAGAGAGATAATTAGGTTGGGTCAAGTAACTAGAAAAGGCGGGACCAACCAGTCAGATGTGTTGGTCCCACCTCCTCTACAGTCTGATTGGTTATCGCTCTGAACCAATCATTTTTCATTCTGTCCTCAGAACATCTATGTGTAAGTAAAGCTCCCATGAGTGAAAATGTACTGGTTTTTCATCATAATCTCGGTATGTAGTGACCAGTCCAGTCTGTGAGGAACCCTGAGGAACCTCGAGCTGCTGATCCTCTCCAGATGGGCTCCGTTCATGTGCTTGCCCCTCCACTACCTGTGGTCCATCATCTCCTTAGTTTTGCTGACACTGATGGTGAGGTTGCAGTCGTGGCGCCATAGGGCACCATAGCTCTTACTTCCTGCCTGTCGGCAGCCTCATTGTTTAAGTGAGTCCTGTCATGCTGGTGTCACCAGGAAACTCGATGATGGAGTTAGAGGCGTGCTTAGTTACACAGTCTTAGGCTGTGCAGGGTGTATAGAATAGTGCATTCTTATGGGGCTCGTGTGTTGAAGTACTGATTCTCACCGCCTGGGGTCTGCCTGACAGAAGGTGCACTATGATATTAAATGCTGACCTGTAATCAGTGTACAGTGTCCTCACACAGGTGATGTCATTCTCTAGGCGGTCACGCTGTCCGTTGAACTATTGTTTTTATATGACAGCTGGATTGTCAGACTGGGTGGAGATGGCAGAGTTTTTTTACTGTCCTCTCAAAGCATATCATGCTGATAAAGGTTCATTCAATAGGAAGATAGTCACTTAGACACACCGCCCTGACTTGTGGGAACTGGGATAATGTGTGATATCCATGTATTTCATGCATAGCTGAAGGCTGACTGATGGTTGACTGATATACTGAAAGATGGTTATAATGAATAACGGTTCATTTGAAAAAAAAAATATAGACAGCAAATGCGTGATGGTAAATTGAAACAAATTTATTTAATTTATAATTTGATCTGGGTTTACAGATATTCTACACATAATGAGGAAATCATTGGAAGCCGACAAACTATGAATCAGAATTCCATCAGAAAGTGGCAGGAATGTTTCAGATAAAGTGAAGTATTACCAAAGATCCTAGTGTCATTTTGTAAAGTGCACAGATATGTAACCTATTCTGACACTATTACGCACGACAGCTGTGATTGGACACTTGCTGAGCCACAAAGTTACCTCTGCAACTCTGACAAGAGCGAGGGATCCGTCACGCTGCTATTTAAATCACACAGGTGTTTTCTGTGTCAGGGAACATTATGATTCATCACCTGCAAGCTTATTAAATCCCATGCCTTACAGACATTTAATCATACTGCTTCTCCATGAAGGACATTAATTGAAAATCAATGTTATTTATTTACAGTAGCTGCCGTATTGTTAAAAATTACTGAACTTGTAAAATCCGTTCTGCCAATGAAAACTGGCAGCATATTTTGATTCTGTTTCAACATATGTTGAGCGGATCTCAAGGTCAGAAAAGGCTGACAATGCATTTGTGGTATCCGGAAATCTTCAGCAGTACGCTGAGGTCTGGGGGGAACTGCCGTGGGGCTGCACTGGTAGGATGAGCTGGAGATTGTGGGTGGACAGACTGCAGAGGCTTGGCAGGATGCGCAGAAAGAACTTTGACAGAATCCCCCCCCCCCCCCCCCCACACACACACACCCCGGTAGCTTGTTCATTGCCTCCTTGATGTCACTCCAAGGCATTCCAACTGTGCCTTTTGTTTTCCCTAGATAAAAGCAGAGTTATTTTGTTCCATAAACGTTTGTGTTTATGTGCATTCACCTCTACACTGACAGAAAGTGACACGTTTACTGAATAATGAATTTCTGCATGTGGACCCGGCATATGGATGGACACGTTTTTCAGGTTTGGTAGCTACAGACAACAGGCTTTAATGACGCGCTGAAATCTCCTTTTCATTAGCCAAATCACGCAAGCTGTAGAAGACAATAATCGTGAGCCTTGGAAATCGATATAAGCGATACCTTCAGTAGATCAGCATGCATCTTCTGTAGGCTTCTGTCCAGTTGAGTCGTGGAGAACCTGATGCCGTTGCATGGAATCACAGCACAAAAGGTCCAGGGAAACCCTGGATGGACACCAGTCCATTGCAGGGCACAAACGTTACTATATACAGGGCTGCCAACTTCGGTCAGCTGGCTGGAATGAGATTTTCAATTCAAGACACGTCTGCACGCACATGCGCCTGCATTTATATGTATGTAACAGTTTTATATATCATAGAAAATGATAAACCAGAGGTAATAGTCTTCAAATATGGTGAAAAATTCAAGGATATTTTACTTACATTTAGACTAGGTGATCATTAGCAACGTAGCACGTAAAACTGTGACCTGAACTGTTAACAGACAGTTAATTAGCTGTGGCCCAGAAGAGTGTAAATTCTCTGTCTAAGTGTTCAGGTTTGTTCCCTAAACAGCTCTGAATTTGGAGCTTGTGAGCGACAGTTCCTGCTGGCTGTTGCCTTTGATGTTGCAAATGAAGGAACTGTCCTGATTCTGTCACTGGGAAATGTGAAAGCGGAGGTGTTTTGGTTGGATTGCAGCGCTGGTTGGGAGTAGACATAATCGTGTGATCTGTAGACATAGTATGACTAGCAATTTGAGCTCAATTTGCGTTGGAAAAAGTAAACTTGTAGCAAATAATTGTGGGTGGCTATATCCCTCGAAGACTCTTTAAAGGACAATCGAGAGATGGGACACTGCTGTGACCAAGGACAGTGGACCTACAGGTTCCAGGATGCATTTTAATTATCTCTTGATTTATGCCAGAGGTAAGGCGAGGTGACTTGCTGTTTGAATAATTACTTCAATAAAGCAATTAGCTGCTGGAGAATGGCCTTTGAGGGCTGGGGGTACCCACCTATGTTAATATATAATATCCCTAAGGACTCCTTCTGAATACCATGAATGATACACCCCTGTTCTTCAAGTTCACCATCTATAGCCTTCTTGGACACCAACCCCATTCACGTGGCTTAAATATATGGGGGCTTTGCCTCTCATAGCACTAACTGAGGGCCAGCACAGAGAAACTCCACCTAATTCTTTTGAAAAATTAAATTAGGCCTTCTCCATAGCAATATAAGGACCATGTGTGAAGTTTAATTTAATTGGCCAAAGGGCTTGGAGTTTCGTTATACAGGTTTTCTGACAGTATGTTTCAATACTCAGTTCAAACATATACCTAGATATATTTGTGATGTTTTTTTGTTTTTTTGCTGTTTTAATATTGTAAAAAACAAATTAAAAAGTAGCTCTAACCATCTGTGTAATTCTCATATATTTTAGAGGTTCCAAGGGAAAAATGACTTTAGATTAGTCTTGCGATGGAGTTATATGGAAAAAATATCTTTAAAGGAAAGAATGTCACTGAAAGATGATTAATGCTGTGAAATGAAGTTCTGAACGTCTAGCCAGCCAGCTATGGTTATGTATTAACTATTTTCACTAAATCAGAAATTAATTTTTTGCTAAGCTGCTGCTTCCAGCTCATTTACTCTGGAGACTGGGCTCTAATATTCAATACCAGTTTCGGAATAGTCTTACACCATTACTGTAATTACATTTATAATGCCACAATTAATAAACATTTATATTAATTTTAATTACATAGGTATAATTTAATTAACCTGTGCCCAGAGTGATGTGTCATTATGCCTTGTTAGTGCTTTCTGCTGTGTCATTAATCTGTACCTGTAAAGAGAAAGTGGGGTTTCCCTGTCCTGTCTGTACGAAAGCAGGCCTCATCACAGACGTAATGCTGCTGGTTTGTTTGAAAGCAGGCCTCATCACAGACGTAATGCTGTTGGTTTGTTTGAAAGCAGGCCTCATCACAGACGTAATGCTGCTGGTTTGTTTGAAAGCAGGCCTCATCACAGACGTAATGCTGCTGGTTTGTTTGTTGTAAATCCAATTTTCTGCACAAGTGACACCCAGGTGGGTTATTTGTCCTGGAAGGACTGATCGATCACTTTAAATGCTGACCAACCCCCCTCCATATGCTGAGGCAAGCCAGACACCCTGGATGTTCATTACTTTAATTACCCAGCATGCCTCATTAATCCTCTGGTCCACTGGCAGAAACCCTGAACGATGAGCACTGAAGGATTACCAGAGGGGGTATCCCCTCCATGCCACCCAAAAAGGATCCGGGGGGGGGGGGGGGGGGGTCATAAGCAAGGAACCTATAAGAATCATGAAAGTCTGCAAAATACTTTAATAAATTCCCATTGTGCATATATGCTAAAATACGCGATTTTCCTTTGTAGATAAAGAAACTCATAGTGACTGTCAATTGAGATGAGGACTGATCCAATTTATCCTCGCAAAGGCAGACCAGGACACATGATAACGGGCATGAAATATTAAGCTGTTATTGGCTTCTACACCTTGAGGCACCTGATAAAGACCCCCCCCCCCCCCAGCAGTCAATGAGATCCTGAATTGATAAAGAACTGACTTTAAGATCAGAATAATAAAGGAGGTGCTTTTTGCCATCTGAAGGTAAATGTTCATTTGTACGACAGAAGCATTTTTATTTGACACCATTAAAGGGATTAACTAATGAACAACAGTAATCCTTAAACAACAAGACAAACAGAGATGAACAAATACTGAAACTGAAATTAAGCTTAATAAATGAAATAATGGAGAATATCAAAGATGAAAAGAATTGGTGTTAGAAAATATGGAGGAAAACAATACTGGTAGTATCATGGAAATGAGACAGCTGTCTAATCACTTAAAGAATCAAAGATTTCTCAAGATTACAAGTTATAAGAATATAGGGTCAGCTTCAGAGGGCTGTACTAGAATTCAAGGCAAAGTAAAGCACATCTATTTCTGCTTTTTTTGCGACCACAAAGATAGCAGGTCGGGAAACCTTGAACAGGGCTTTGAAAGGGCTGGTAGTCATTCATTTCATCATCACGTGTTCTGAAAATGGGACTTTGGCTACTGCTAGTTCTAGAAGGAAAGAGAAGATTGAGGTGATGTTTAGCCCTTCTGGCACTTGTCGAGTTCTCTGTGATCATGGTTATATGGGGATGAGCTACGACACGGCAATATTCTTAATACGCTGTGAGGCATAAACAGAAATGTGAGGAAAATAGAGAAATTAGGGGTATGACAGAATGACATGCCCATGAAACAATGAAAGCATTATTCATTTAATAATTTTTGAATTTGAATTAAACAGAATTTGTATTTAATAAGTGTTTTTAGAGTTTTGCTTCTGAGTTTCTACTGAAGCCCTTATTCATTACGGCGTCTGAGTCGGTTCTCCTGTCTGGATGTACATTTGGGTCCAAAGGGGCAGAGTTTAGGATTTCCCAGGAAATTAATTGCAACTTTTCAACTACAGATCCTCCAACTACCATAGAGCATTGATTAAGCCATTATGACCTAATTACCGGGATAATCACAATGATAAAATGCAGCAAAAACACCGAGGCCGTTTGGTGCCCCCGAGCCGCCCGGCCAGCTGGGCGATTAATCTTAGAAGTATCATGTTTAGCTTTGAGTTCTTTTTGAAAGGATCCTGCAGATGTACATGCAGATTGCATCTCCGACCCAATTTTAGGGCCGCAGCAGGGAGATGGAGGGTGAACGTAAGACTAACAAAAGAGCTTACGGCTTGATCGCTGGCTGTAGTCGACAGACAGGTGAACGACCATCTTGGTTGACCCATCCAGACTGCAGAACTTGCGCAGAGATACTGCCTCCTTTGAAATGGCAGCCAATGATCCTTTGTTCCCACAACTCGTGCGAATTTCCCTCCCGGGATCCTTATCTGCATCTTTGTCCCTTGTGCCTTCGTACCTGCTGTTGCTGGACTGTTATCATGCTGCCTATTCTGTTCACCATGCCACGAGGGGATTCCATGCTGCACGGCTGTAGAATGATCGTAATGTGTATTTAGAAAGTTTCCTGGTTGCTTTACTGTAGCTGAGGGTTTGCTATGTGTGGGAGCGAAAACAATGTGATCCACTTTGTATGAGACTTCAGAAACTCTGCGTTTGCACTCTAGCAAGGCTGGCTGTCAGAAGAGAAGCCAGGTGAGATCCAGGCTCAGAGAGCATCACACTGCGGATGCATTCAGCTGAGTCGTCATAAAATAAAGCGAGAAGAATTTACGTAAAGCAGCTGAAATGCAGTGTCGTTTTATGCCAAGGAATCATGAATTTGTGTGTGTGGGTCATGTATGTATTACATTATGAGGACCAAATGCCCCCCAAATGTAATAAAACCCTGTTATTTAAACATTGTGGGGGGCATTTTTTCGGTCCCCAAAAGGGGAAACTCCAAAAATATTTAAAAATATAAAAAGATATAAAAATTTGTGACTGTAATCAAACAACAAAAAAATGCCGAAAGTCTTGTATTTTGTTTGGTTACTTATGGTTAAGGTCGACATGTTGGGTTTAGAGTTTTTCCCATAGAAATGAATGGAGAGTCCCCACAAAGATATGAATGCAAACCTGTGTGTGTGTGTGTGTGTGTGTGTGTGTGCCCTGTGATGGATTATTCCAGGCAAATCCAGCCTGCCCATAACTCCCAGGCTCCCTACGATCCTGCATCACATAAGTGGTTATTGGAAAATGAACAGATGAAGCTAAAATGTTATCATTCTACCCGATTATAATTGATAGTTATATATTATATGATTGTAACCTTGGGCTCCTTTTTATAATTTTAAAAGTGAATTTTGCAAGACCTCCTTATGATACTTTCATTTACACTTATTGCTCATTTTCAATTCCTCATCATGGTCCTGTAGGGAGGAGAGAGAGATTAAAACGTAGCAGCACATTGAGGTGTCTGGCCACTCGCTAAACATGGAGAGTCGGGCAGTTGAACCCTGTCCTCCCAGGCCTTGGGGAGGGGACAGATTAAAAGAAGTGGCTTAATCAGCTGTCATCTGCCATGATGTGTTAGGGGTGTAATGTCACAGCCATGATCTGATTGTCCAGAGATGCTGACAGGTGACTGCTGATTGTGGTGCTGTAATTATTTTGCATTTATATATATATATTTTTTTTTAGCAGACACCTGTGTACAAAGAGACATGCAAGTAAGGATCAGAGAGCAATGTCCCTGGAGCAGTTGGGGTTAAGGGTTTTGCTCAACAGTCCAACAGCAGCATTATTCTACCAGGGACAGGATTTAACCTTCCAATCTGCCTGACTGGCAGAGCCACACACTGCTCCGCCTGGTGCCTTGGTGACACTTGTAAAAATGGACCATTTGCATAAGTGCTGGGTTGGATCGTAGTGTGGGGGCTTGATTTTACATTCTTCTTGCTCAGTTTGACTCCGTCATACAATTCAGCAAAAGGCCGCTTGCTCATTTCTCCTTTGCTTACTCATGCCATAATGGCAGGTCAACTATTTCAGGAGAAACTGCTTCGTTCTCACTCTGACTAATTACAAACCGCTAACTGTACGCAAATTTTTCCACCTCACGGCAAACGTATTCAGATACTTCAGATCCTGCAATTTTGCGAATTCTTCCCTGTTAAAATGGTTGAAATTCCTCTCAGGCAGAATCCTCCACGTACAGCATGCCTACTGTACTGTAACTGCCCCCTGCTATATTAATAAAACATGAGGTTTGCATTCTTGGTTGAAACACCCAAAACTTTTATAGCCGCCGGTCGCTACTTTGTTGTAGCACTGAACACATTTTCATCACCGATAAACAAACAAAATGAGGAGTGACGTGTATACAGTAATGCAGGATATATAAATCAAAATGATTTTTTCTTGAATATTACAGGATTATATTTTTTATGGGAAGGTAACTTTTTAGAGTGTACCCATTTTGCAGTTGGTCCCTTATTTAAGCCGCGTTCAAAGACTGAAAGCAGTAAACTTTCTCTCCGAGATTCAGTTTAAAACTACATCTTCATCTGCTCTCATCATGTGACCTAAAATATATAAATCAACTAAATGACCATGCTTTGCCCAGTCAAAAAACATGCCTTAATGTTGCTATGCCACAATGTTTCCAAAAATTCTCACTGTATTGCCTGGACAGGGATTTCATGCATCTTTTTCAAAGATATCAGTAATGGGTGAAGGGTGAAGATCTGGAACTAATAAAATTTTGAGACAAACTGCATCAAAACTGAAGCAGCACCCAATTGTGGCAATACATGAACGGACAGCCAGAGATATACATCTGATGAACCTGAGTACATTGAGACAAGTCAAACAAACTGGGCTTTTGATAAAGATGTTTTTTTGGAATGATGGGCAGAGTGTGTAGTGGGGATAGAGATTGTTGAGATTGGGGAGTGTCAGAGGAGTGAGGATTAGATTCAGGGAAGGGGTGATGGATTTCATTCAGGGAATATGTTTTAGTCATTCTGGCAGCATCTAATTTCTTTAACATTTTTCCTCCATTCCCTTCTGTTTATTCACTGTTTCTGGAAGGAAAAGCATAAACACATGCTGCAGGTGTAACAGCTGCACATCAGTCATGGCGACTAAACATCAAAGTTCATTCGCTCGATATGCGCCGTAAGCAGCCGCAGCCCTGAGCGATTTCACCTCAGTTAATGTTGACTGCCGCTCCCGCGTCACCATGCAGAGCTCCACACCCAGCTTCCTGGGAGGCGCAAGCTCACACGCATCCCATAATGATAACAAAAGCACACGGTGTACCGTCATCTGTGGGCTCAATGATCCCGTGAGGTTGCTGAACAAGTGATCTGCACAACCCAATCCATCACTCTTAAAATGCCCACCTGCGATGACCTCGCCTAGATAACACATGGAGTATATAGTGTAAGTCATTATCCAGCTGTTACGCTGTCATATTGGTGTATATGCATTTTTCACAACTGCTTATCCAGTATAGGCTCATGGGGAGACAGTGCCAGCAAGCTCAGGGCATGAGGCTGAGGACACCCTGGCATGACCGCCAGTCAATCACAGGAGCCAAATGCAGTCACACAATATGGGCAAATTAGAATCACCAGTTCAGCATGTTTTTTTTGGACTATGGAAGGAAATTGGAGCATCCAGAGATGGGGTTACAATTTATCCCACAGGCTCTCTGTGAACCAGAAGAAGGGTTAATGGAATATGGATAGAAATATATGTAGTATATACAGTTACAGACACATTGATAATAAATATATGATGTGCGTTTAAGGGGAGGAGAGATAACCGTGGTCTTTAACATCCTCATTTACTGGTTGTTTTTCAGCTAATACTAGCAAAGTCATCAAGGCATATTAGCATAAAGTAGATGATACAAAATGAAAGCACTGTTCTAAGACAATAGTGTAACATCAATTTGCCATATTATATACTCCATGCAAGTTGTAATGAGGTTTAGTCTGCAGACAAAGCTAGAAATAGTAATGTTTCGGGATTTAATGAGCTTGCAGCACGCAGAGATGCGTTGAATAGTCCCTTTGTCTCCATCAGCTCCAGAATTCTCACTCCTACTTCCCCTCAGCCTCCAAGTCAGTCTAACATCTTCTGCGCAGTCATCGCAGTGAGGAATGTGTCACTGGGTTTAGCAGTTGTAACCCAGTCCCATTGACACTGGATATCAATGTGTCCAAGTCTTTCTCTTGCCAACCACTGACCACTGTCTAGCCATGGTCAGGTGCTAGGACCAGGACAGATCCCCAAAAATGTATATTAGTGCCATCATTAATGAATGAAGACATATCAGGGTATGTATGTCACAGAACATACAGAATTTATTTCAAATGATGCATAATATAGTAGGGTTTTATTCTTGGTCAGCATTTCTCATTAATCAATTCAGTACTGAGAGATGACCCAAGATTACAAGCTCAGATGTCGTTCTCATTCGACTTTTATTGGCTCATCTACTCCCTCACTTGAGGATAATCATTTTGTTCAATTTCCCTCCGTTTTATACCCAGCCTCCCAGATCTGACATTATTTTGCAAGGGGACCACGTCACTCCAGAGCCATCTGCCTGTTAATTGAATCCTCTCTGCACCATATTACACACACAGGGATCGTAAGGACCAGGAGTAGTGAAGAGTTGTAAATAGATGAAGTAGATTTAGAAATATGAATTAAATTCGGTATATGAACCCCAGTAGTGTATTATTTCCTCGTAAAAGACACAGCGAATGCTGTTTTTCTTTCACTGAAGGTTAGCAGTAGATACAGATGGGAAAGTCATGGAGTGTCCATTTTCCCTGTGAGCTTTTGAGGGAGCAGTCGGCCCTGTTGCACTATGAATGCATTTCGGTCTGCAGGCAGGACTGAAAGGTCAGCATTTAAATGGTCAGTAAATCCATCAATGGGCTGCCCTGGGGCTAACAGGGAAAGCTGGTTTCCTCCAGGAGATGGGGCACTCATTGGCTGACAGGAGCTACCTCCCATACCTTTTTGGGATTATTTGTCCGGAAAAAAAAAAAAAAAAAAAAGTTGAAGAGTCGACTTAAAAACATGGCCTTAGTACAAACCATGCTGTGATCAACAGGAAAAATTTAAGTCATGTACTGCATGCCACCTGATAATTGAATAAAAAAAACTCACATGTAGACAGCAGCAGAGCTAACACTGATAGCTCACATGCATAGTAATGTGATGGATGATGGGAATCTCCTGTCTCTCTAGCACATGAATATCAACCGTGAGAGAGGGCGAGGGTCTGCTATCTGACTACGCGTGTGGTGCAGATGAGATCGGAACAGCCACAGGCAGCGCCTTGAAAAGGTCATCGACGGCATCTGGTGCTCAGGGGAGAAAACAAAGAGAGCTAGAGCGTTTATGTTTGTGTTTATGCGTTATTCCGTTGCTATATTGTCAAGCAAGGCCGATACTCGCTAGCAACTGGAGTATTGTTAATGAATGTTACTTCTGTGCTGTACTCTGTCTGTTATGCTGTATTTCCTCGCAGAAAGTCATAATGAGGCCAAACAAGGAAAAATCAAAGACAACTATGGACTGGGCTGGATTTATTTATTTGTTTTTCCATTAAGATCCGAAGCTCAGGGTATGGATGCAATAAAAGACAGCCGGAGGTATTAGCTGAAGTCACCTAACTAGCCTGTTTCTTTGTGCTTATGCATAAGGACACAGAGTACCTAGGGCTGTAGAATGGAACAATAAAGCATGATTTATGTTGGATGCTTCGCGATTTAATGTTTTTGCTTTGGTTTTCCAGAACCACTCATCCAATGCAGGGTGAACCTGGAGCCCATCGCAAGGTAGAGAACATTCCGGAAGGGATGCCAGTCCTTCACTGGCGCAAACAAAGGGGCAATATTTAGACACACCATAGATATCACCTGTCTGCATAGCATGGAACAAAACCCACTCCAACCCAAGAATTATGCGCAAAAAGCCATACACCAAGCCACACTGGGGACTGAATCCCCCACAGGAGGAGTGTGGGGTCACACTTTCTCCCACTTTTTCAGTGAATACATACTGTGCCGAAGGGAGACATTTTGGATTTAATGACATGTCTTACAACAGCTAAACATTGACAAATAAAGTACTTTGCATATAGTGTTTAGTTCATTAATCCTAGCTTAGTAGATTTCTTCCAGCTCTCCAGATTGACGTTTTCTTGGCCAAACTTAGTACGCTGCATTCCTGAAAAAGAGATAAACCTAAAATAAAACTCGACAAAATAAAACTCAGACCTGGTGCTAAATTCCCCTGTGTCTGACTCTACTCACTGAAGCAGGGAAATACCATTCAGATTTCTACAGATTGCTGTGCCAGTGTGCTGTAGACAGGGGTTAATTACAGTCATTGGGGTGAGAAATTAATAAAGTCTGAACACTCAGTTGTAGTGGAGTATACTGGGAATTGGTCCCTAAAATACTCATTCAGGAGAAGTGGCAAGAGCAGGTCAAAGCATTAATACATTAAGCGAAGGAAGGGACACACTCTAGACCACTGTTTCCCAACCCGGTCCTCGGGGACCATCAGGCAGTCCACATTTTTGCTCCCTCCCAGCTCCCTGCCTGACAGTCCACATTTTTGCTCCCTCCCAGCAGTATGACTGCCTAGGGGTCCCCGAGGACCGGGTTGAGAAATCCTGACTGTAGGCTGACCACTGGAAGACATCAGAGTGGCACGCACACTATGGCGTCTTGTTTATGTGTCTTGTAGCAAGAACAGAAAATTTAATATTAATCATTTTGTGATATTGTTTCTGTCAAAAGCATGTGCCATAAATTCCTTTTTTTACATGAAACAAATATAACATCACATAGTTGATCAGGTCCAAGAATGCAAGAAGAATTTTCAGGTAGTATTTTGTAACGAGTTTTCCTTGCCAGTTTAAATTAAATTTGATTAAATCTAAAAATTTTAACAGACTGATACACAATTTTATGTCCTGGCTCTTCCTGTTAAAGACAGGCAGTTAAACAGACACACAAGGGTAGCTAGAATCAGAGAAACACAAATCCATATTATTAATCGCACAAACAGACAAAGCCAGAGACACAACACACATGTGACAACTCAGTGTGTTGTTACAGACAATTTTACCCTTATGGAGCCGTAACATAACAATCCTTGAATTGTCAGTTTGTTTATCACTGTGTATCACTATCTAGCAGTCCTTTTAGAATCGACCACTGAGGGCATATCTGCCCTAAGGACTTACGTCCAGCTCTGTTCCCCATGGATTCAGAAAAACAGATACCAGTCCGACCAGCAAAGGCAAAAGCCAAAGCACTAGATGCATATGGGTGGAATCTGGATTAGAGTGACACAGAACAACCACTTTTAGGCAAAAGTATGGCCTGAAAGTTGACAAAATAAGAGAGATTCTCTTTAAAGTCACAGTTACATGTGAGAGCAGGAGCTTTGGGGCCTGAAAGGCAGTATAGTCATGCCAGTGAAATCTGAGTGACGGGTAATTAAATCGTAGAGTAAATCCGGGTTGAATGTGACCGTCTGACAAGAACAGCACTGTTTAGCTCTTTGGCCAACACTTCTTACTTATAAGTGTACATCAAGGAGCGTTGAAGGGCACGTCCTCACCTCTTAATCAGGAGCAGCATGTATCAGCCACACAAATGCATTTACAATCAGGTACTCTTTTTCTCCTTTGATGTTCCCAAAGGCTCAGACCTAGATCTAATACACACAACTGCCCTTGTACTGAATGACACTTAGTAAGAGGCTCCTAATATATAATGCTGGCCAATGACAAGAAAATGTGAGCATATATCTTTTTTTTTTTTTTTGCATTTTATCATTCTGTATTTCATAAATTATCCTATTTGAGACACTATAGAACATTTAATATTTTGTAACGTATGTTTTCAGTATTTCAGATATACATATTTCTGATTGAGTTTTTAAATTCAAAGTTTAACATGCTACATATAGAGCCACTGTTTCTGCTCACATCCAGATTTCAGGAGGGTGTTCCACAAAGCAGGATTTCCCGGTTAGCTGGGTAACTTAAGCCAAATGTGGAAGCTGTCCAATAAGAGGAGAGATAAGTGACATTGCTTGTGGACAATCTTTATATTTGGCTTAAGATATCTGGCTAATGAAAAGAAAATCCTGGGGGGTGTTTCACAAAGCAGGATTTCTCAGTTAGCTGGGTTAACTTAAGCTGTAAATCATGATTGTTCAATGGGAATGCTCCTTATATAAACTCCTATTAGATGATTATTATTTCTAGCTTAAGGATATCCCAGCTATCTGAGAAATCCAGCTCCGTGGAGCACCCTTCAGATCCGGTCGCTTATCCGACGAAAGGTCAATGTTTTGGTTTGTTAAACTCACTTCGTAAGTGAACGCGCTCAAGTGAACAAACAAACAAAAACAAACAAACAAATAAATAAATAAATAAGGTAAAAAAAACGGACAATAGAGCAGCTGCTTTAAATATTGCTGGCACACTATACGCTTCTGCAGGAAGCTGTTGCATCGTGCAAGAGGCACATGAGAGGGAGGGGCGCGTGGCTAGCGGGCTCCACATAAGCAAATTGCCAATAAATTATGCCAGCTGCTAGGAGGGAGGGGGAGATTAAACGAGAGGGAGCCTGAAAGTGCCTGGGTGTGTGTATGAGAGAGAGAGAGTAACTGAGAGAGGGTTTGGGAAGGGGATCCGCTGTGCAACATGCTGGGGGGCGCATGCTGCCTTTGGTGATGGTCCTGTGATGCTTCTTACAAATTTACCGGAATTTACTCTTTTCCGCGGTCGCTGTGAAAGGGTGCAAATATCATCCCACCGAGCTCCGTACCGGACTCCATCTCACAAATGCGCGACGCACAGCGGATTAAATCACCGATCGCCGAGCGCCCATCCCTGATTGAGGGGGATCAGCACTCCGGACAGAAACTATCCGTGAGGTAGGGGGCTGCTCTGCCAGAAGCGATTTTTTTTTGTATAGCAATATAAAAAGGAAATCATTTGTTAACTGTTATGATAGAGATGTGAGTTGGACCAGAATGACTACCGAAAGGTTATCTGAATAACATGAAGTGAGAAATTAAATAGTAAAATGTTGCTCCGAAGGGCTGGAATTAAAAATTAGATTGTCTGATTTCATGGTGGAAAAATAAGATCCGTTTGGAATCTACAGTTAATTTCCACCTTTTGTAATTGGAACACTGGGATTTCTGTCACTGCTTTTGACGGGCTGCGGTCCTCGCATTGCCGCTGCACTTACTTTACAGGGCATTACATTCGTATCTCTCAGCCAGTCCCTGGGGGGTAAATATGTTTACTGTACAAGTACTTTTTATCAGATCTAGTGTTTCGCTTCTTGCCGAAAGTGATGGAAAGTTCACATCGCATTCGGGTTCGCTTATTTTCACTCAGGATATTAACTTATTTAATTTCAGGCTATATTTAATCCGTCTGGATGCAATTTTGCACAGGAATCATCTTTGACTATCTCTGGTTTACGATAGTCGGGTTATATAACTGGTTAAAATTTCAGACGGATTGTCGTCGGCTGAATGGATTGGGGTAAATGGAGCATTAACGTTAAATATGTCATGCGTTAAAGCCGTAATATACAGTAGTCCTACGCGAGGTAATTGTATTCTGTCTCGTTTACCCAAGATGGTCCGGATGGGTCCCAAATCTATATGCACTTCCTACTTTGGCTTTGGTCCTACCAGCATTTTGTCCTGCCTACTAGCCAAATACTGCAGTAGGGTTCATCAGTAAGCCAAAAGCTATGGTCCTTTGAGAGAAATCCTATTGTGTGAAGCAGGAAATTAAATTAACGGCTAACAGTAAAGGCTCTTAACCATATTATTTCCTGCTTTCTACTTGTAATTTTTCAAGTTTAACTGAATTTGTTGAATTAGGTATTCTTGTTTTATTTTGTTTAAAATGAACAAAACAGGCATTTTAATGGCCTTGGTTTTGAAGTGTACCAAATACTTCAAAACTCAGATTAAATACTGTATTGTATAGGCAGTATTATATACAATAATAATAATAATAATAATAATAATAATAATAATAACAACAACAATAATAATAATAATAATAAACTAGTGGGTTTTGTTGTATTTTTGAAAAGGACATAAAAACGCATGTGTTGGTTTGCCGTGTGGATTATCTTATTGAGTAATGTCACCCTTCTCTCTCATTAGCATCCCAATCACTTATCTTCTTTGTCATTCATCTGTCAGTCATGTGCCCCTTTATGCTTTTTTGTGTTTCCATAACTCCATAATTCTGAGAATGCCTGGTTAAATTAACAGTCCTCTGTATAGTAATATCAGTTAATTTTCTCATGGGTAGAATCACTTTGCAGATTCTGAGAGGATTTACTGAGGTGTGCGTTCACTCAAATGTTTGTAGATTGTATTCATACATAAGTTTAAGATGAGTTGCTTTGTTGGCTATTTAACTGAAGTGTGAGGTAACAGGAATATTTCTGTTTATTTTTATTCCATCACTCAGTTACACTCCTCTTGACATCAGAAAGAATGGCGTCATATGTCTAGCCATTTCGCCCTCATTTACTGTTTTGCTCCAGATCATAAATGACCTGATGAGTCTTACTTTGAACTCTGAGTTTCAGCCATTGTAGGTGCCCCCTCCCTCTGTGCTCTCCCATCACACTGGATGGATGACCTCATTGCCACCAACAGTACGTCTGCCCCTAACAAGCTTATTGTTTTTTTGCCAGTATCTCTGGAACTGCTTATACTCAGCTACAGCATCTACATGCACATGAGGAAATAGCCTCAACACTAAGGATAAAGCTGCAAGTTCATGGTTCTGAATCGGATAATATTGAATCGGTCAATAATCAGTGGGAACAAATGGCATTTCTTCATAAACTAAACCAGGGCTGTATGGTTCCAGTCCTAGAAGAACCTCTGATTTAGTACCTGTGAGCATGATGCTTAACATGAATTGGTCCAATGAAACATAATGATACATATGTCAGCTAAGACAGACTCACAGCAAACCTGTACTTGATAAGTGGAATTGGATAAATTATGGAAGATGGGTGGATGGCCAGTTAATCAATAAAACAATAATGTTATTCAGTGTCCAGTGCTTGATATGTAAATGAGAGTAAATATTGTAATTATAACATTTCTATTGGGAAATAGTACCGTTTCCTCCCTTTCTTGTTGCTTTTTGTAACTTGAAACTGTAGACTCCTTACAAAAAAATTCAGGCTGCTTTCCAGTACCTTATAGGAAGGAGAACTTTTATTAAATCAAACTTAAAGCAAATATTAGAATAAATGTATAGTCGCAGTCAAGCTGTTATTATTATACCTCAAATTGGATTGGTCAGGGTCCAAGTACGAGAATCACACATTTATTTCCAGAACTATAGTCCACAAACGGGTGGAGGGTCTAAAACCAGATAGGGACAAACAAATCCTAAACGTGTAGGGCAGTGCAAGGTAAATAACCAAAATCACGAACCACAGACAAAGAAAACCAGGAAAACCCGGATATGGGATAATGAGTAAAATGCTTTGAAATGGTTAGACAATCAATGGTTTGCAAAGAGATGCTTGGAAAACCAGATGCTTTTATATCATGCCAGTTAATCAAGCAGATGAGCTCGAAGTGTGCTTTAGAATTCAGGGGAAGTGGAGCAGGACCGGCTTGGTCCTGACTGGATGGATGGCTGGCTGGCTTGATGGCCAGCAGCCTAGGACCAGCTACAAGGTGGGCCACTGTGGGGTTGAGGAACAGAAGAGTTGGGGTGAAGAAGGTGGAAATCTTATATGAGGAAACGGTCCACAATGTCTCAGGCACAGACCTACAATCGCTTCTCTGAACAATAGCCTTCCCAGTCCACTGGGGATTGTAATTGACCCCTGTGGCACATAGGACTGTGTAAGCAGGTTCCAAACAACATCCAGAAGGCAGTGGTTCGGCAGGGGCAGAAGATGAGTCCATGCACTGTCCTGTAGAAAAGGAAGATGTGGAATATAGGTGAATCTAATGGCAGGGTGATAACTGTAAGTGGTTGATAACAGGGGTTAATATGTTTTATGATCTTGAAAAAACCTATGAATCGGCGGTTGAACTTTTTAGAGGGGAGATGGAGCTTGATGTCCCTGGTGGATATCCAGACTGTTTTTCCAGGGTGGATTATAGGGCAGCAGTGATGGTCAGCGAATTGCTTTTGTGTCTTTCTGAGAGTGAGTAATATAGCCGTTTGAACTAGGAAGTTGTGTGTTTTCAGCCCAAGGAAGAAGTCAGCTCAGATCGGTCTGATTTGAGGAGCAACATCGGCTTAAAAATCACCCAATTTATTGGTTTAATCTCGCAGTCTGGCGGTTATTTTTGGGCATGATATCCAGAAGGAAGACTAAGGGTAATACTCAGACGATCACAAACGGCTCTCTGTATTCAGGATGTGAATTTCAATTATCCATCAGAGCCAAAAAAACCTGAACAGACATTCACTTAGTTCCCTGGTAGTAGGTGGAACTGAGACGGCTATCAACCATCACATATTCACATATTTGAAAGTCTGTCACCAGCAACCAAGATAGTAGTGTACCTATTCAAGAGGGCTAGATTTGTTACACACTATCTGTGTCTGTGAGGAATAGGTAGAGGTTTACGGGTACCTGCGTGGAGTGAACACTCGGGGGAGTTTTACTTACACAAAAATGTTCTGAGGGCAGAAGGAAGAAAGATTAGTTCAGAGAGATAACCAAGACAGCCGGGATCAAGACATTTGATTGTTGGTCCAGCCTCCTCTAGTTGCCTGGGCCCACCTCCTCCACAATCTGATTGGTTATCTCTCTGAACCAATCATTTTTTTCTTCTGCTCTCAGAACATTTTTGTGTAAGTAAAACTCCCATGGGCGGAGTGAGCAGTGAGAGTCTTGGGCAGTGAACAGACAGGACAGAAGATGACAAAATCCCTAATGTCATCCATAAGGGATGAACACTAGAATTTTTGGGTCAAAAGTTTTGAGTGACAGATTATACCTTGGTGATTGGCACTCACCCACTTTAAAAGCTGAGGTCAAATGCAGGATGAAACATAGGTCTTCTTTTGAGAGTTTTCCAAGGAAGCTGAGTCAGAGGGCTTCGTGAAGGACATCCAAAGTGTCCTATTTATTATGTACTACAATGAAAGAGGGAAGACAGATACATGGATCACAGGACTCTGAAGGGGCTCAAATTGGTGTTCTTCATTCCCAGGCAATCCATAGCTTTGAAGTTGAGCATAATGAAAAACAAGGACACAAGACCTGCTGAGGGTTCAGGCTTTCAGATCCTTGGATATACTCTAGATTCCTATGATCTGTCAGAACCACAAAAGAATGATTTTCTCCCTCTAGCCAATGCCTCCATTCTTTAAACGCCAGCTTGAAAGTCACTGATTCTGCTGTTTACTGCATCATAGTTTCTCTCGGGGGAGGAGAGTTTTTCAGTAAAGAAAGTACAAGCAAAATGCCCGGGGGGGGGTTAGGTCTGGCTGCTTGATCACGGACACAGGTGAATAGCTGCTTCAGTTGCTGGAACAGCATCATCCCACAAAACCTTTGTGATTGTCTTGCATATGAGGGAACTCAATGGGGCGATGGCTGCATAAAGTTGAGGATTAATCTACGGTAGAAGTTTGCGTGAAAGGCATTGCAGGTCTTTGATTTTGTTGGGTTTGTGTCCATAACAAACAGCAGATACAAAATTTTCATCCATTCAAATTCTGGTAGCTTCAGGTATGAATTATGTGTGGAGGGCAGGTCCCAGGGACCATATCGTGACGGAATCCCCAAAGTCAGTGTTTCCCAATCCGGTCCTCGGGGGCCCACAGCCGGTCCACATTTTCGCTCCCATTGAGCTCCCTGTCAGAAAGTCCACATTTCTGCTACCTCCAAAACATCGAGTGTCTGTGGGTCCCCGAGGACTGGATTGGGAAACAGTGCCCTAAGTAATAAGACAGACAAGCACATGCCTTAGTCTTGCTGAAGATATATTTGAATTACAGGTACTCAGGGAGGATCAGGTGTCTTTGATTAGCAGTGGGACTCTCAATGCATATTGAGCAAGGGGTGCCCAGAACCACGAGGTCCTTCGGGAAGGCGGTAACCAAAGTATCATTTTTGACACTAGTGCTAAAATGGACAAGGATTGGTTCCTGTATGACATCACCATGGGTAGAGATAATTGCCTATGAGATAGGTTTAACAATGCCAGAACTCCCACTATGATTCCTGACTGTTCTATTCTCAGGACATGAACTGAACATTGGCATTGCAAACACTGCAGGTAGCTTTTGGACTGCCTTTATTTTTCACTTGAAAATATTTCCACACTGCAGACATTTAGCATAATTTCCCTGTATAGTTTTAAACCTCATTGTCATAAGGTGTGATAATATACATCACATCCATACACTGTAATATAAACAGAGTGAAAATGAGAAAAAAATACCTAAAACTACATTAAAATTGAATGAATCAGTTAAAATTGCTATGATTGACTCTGATGGTGATCTTATAAATCAAATCGGGACATTCCTATAATAGATAGATGTGTTGCAGATGGGTTAATTAATTATTGTGTCTCAGCAGTGATGCTCGTATGTACATGTCTGAGCATTCTGTAGATGTCCAGTTCCCATGACAACCCTAGTTTGTGTATTCATGTCAGTTAATGCACCCCATTAGGTGACAAGTTCAGAAACAGAGTAGTAAGGCAAAGGGAAATGTAATGAAATGCTTCTGCTTCATAGGATTGCCAGAAAAGAAAATCTAATCTGAGTGTAGAATGCCAGTGTGAGGCTAATTATGAAAGGACCTGGTATTCTACACACTCTCAAAATCACCTAGACACAGTTATCCAGCGTCTTAGTACATAGCAATATGAACAAAATAAAGCTGTGGTTGCCATGGCGAGTTGTGGACAGGCATGTTTAGAGTCCTGTAGATTGCATGCGGCATCATAAAAAGTTCAGTGCTTTGCAGGTAGGTAAACCAGAAGCAACCATGTGCAAACGTAACTCCTGATTGGAGGCTGGCACCGATGTATAATTTGCAATGACATAAAAAGGAAGACAAGCTCACAGATAATGACTTTGTTGCAAAATGTAAATTCTCAGGTTGTTTGCTATAGTGGCAAACATGTATTTCTTACTTTCTGCATTATTTTGTATTATTTTGTATTTCTGCATTAATCTTTTAGAAAAGATTCTGTATGTGCTTGTTTTGAAGGTCTGTCCTCTTTTGTTTCTCGATATGGCTGAAATATACTTTAGTGTGGAAAGGATGTAACATTAGTTGTAAGGTCATAACCTTGGTCGTTTCTTCTTCGCCATCTTTCTTACTCATGCTTATGCTTTGTTTCCTTGTATTGAAATATAGTTCTGCCTGAAATATGCCCTGTTGCTAAAGGATATATCACTGCAGTCTTTGCAAATGAAACCCAAAGGATATCAACAAGGTTTTTTTTTTTTTGCCTCTGTAATCATGATATCTAGATTCACACCTTTATGATTTGAAAACAAACAAAGCATAATGCGACTGTTCTCCCATTCTGGTTGAGAACATAGGAGAGATGGTGAGATATTGCATTAGTAATAATTAGAATATCCGCCACTGTGGGGAAGCTGAACTGGGTAACAACCTGGCAGAATTGCACATTAATTGGGTTCGTGTTGTGTTGTGCTGATAGAGAAGACGCCCAATGTGGTTGGCTATTATGACTCCTATACGCAGTTAAGGACATTCTCCCTCTTAGCTATATGTAAACTCAAGTAGACTTGTAGGAAAGGAATAGAGGTAGCCAGCCAACCCAGTTAATGTATTATTGTTAGCCTACATATTTATGCATCTACTGGTATATATAAGTATATATTACAATGCTTCATTGCTATTTCTGTTTTGTTCTAAATGGGAAATTAGGCAAAACAGCATGCAGTATATATGTATTGGTGCCTGTAAGCATTGCCAGTTCAACATTTATTTTGTGAAATTTATACTTGATAAGCACCAGGTATTTTACATGAGCTTTGGGAATTGTCTGCTGAAAAATAACACATAGGTCAAAGCATTATCAACAGTAGAAAGGTATGGAATATGTTAGTGTTATGTGATTGTGTTATATTAGGTGCTGCCTGCTATTTTCTTGTCTCCTTGCGTCTGCTTGTAGCCCCTTTTCCCGCTGAACCCTTGATATCCCCACTGTTGTGGGACCTACAGTACTTCCTGTCAGCCTTCTCCAATATACCAAAAAAAGTGTTGCCCACACATATGTTGCAATTACGCCGTAAAAATCACTGTCAGTTCGGTGTTAGCTTTTAAGCATTCCCTCGGCAGGGAAAAAAACACACACACACACACACACACTATTCCCCACTCAATACCACCAACACAGCATCTCCCCACTGAGACAGAGTAAAAACAGCACCTCACAAATGTGGGCAAAGTCCAAAATTCCCTACGTGATGTTCGCTATTTCTGTAATTTGTGAAAAAGCGATGTCGAGAAAAGCTTGAGCGAGCTCAAAGAAATCAGTCCCTGCACTCCACCTTGCAGGTATGATTTATTAATAACACATGTTGTCGCATGAAGATCTGTTAAAGGATGAAAAGTGTAGAACAGAAAAAAAAATCTCATGCCTGAATGTGAATGTGGATCACGTCTGTCGCTCTTAATGGTTTGTGGGCTGTGTCTCTGATGGATTCTTTTCCAGCCTTTTGTTTCACTCTGTAGTTTATGATTATTGCCACTTGGAGTCAACTCTCTGTGCCATTTGAAACAATGAAACAGAAGTGAAGAGAACTGAAGTAGTGGCGGATTTCTGAATGCACGCTTCCATCCATCATCCGCAGTCGCTTATTACACGCAAGGTCACAGTGAGCTTGGAGCCGAACTCAGGAAGCCCACGGCACGCAGCTCTGGGCACCCTGGATGGGATGCCAGTCATTTCTGAATGCGCTGCCATTCAAATCCCAAATGCTAAAAATATTTCAAATTGTGGAGCTAATCTAGTAATTAAGGGACAAAGCTGCAGAAAAATCAGCATGCATATTTGATGCCTGGAAATGAGTATGAATACCTTATATAGTGGAATATGGGGAATGACTTGGTTTCATAGAACATTGAAAGTCTACGCCAGGTCCTGAGAAATAACCTGGGCTTCCTCATGTGAACAAGGGCCATTTTTAAAAGATTATTTTCATGTCCCATGAAAGCTATAACAGAAGCCTTGTTCAGTTTGTGTATTTGTGATTATTTGTAGGATTTTTTATATTTCATTTTAATGACCACACAGGCCAGTAAAAATTGCACTGTGTGCTAGCTTTCTCCACTAATGCAATAGAGAATAAATGGCAATGGAAGTTGACTGTTTTTATTAATGGGAAAGTTTTCTTTTTCCCTTCAAAAAAAGAAGTTATGCTAAAATTTGATGTTCTATTAATAGGGGTCTTGTATGGTTTGTGATGCTGGACAATAATATAACTCCTTTCAATACAGTGTCTTATAAAGTCTCCTAAGGTGAAGTCAGTTTCTGGGCTGAAATTAAATAGAAAGTTCTGAAGGTAACTGTCTGTATTTAATGGCCTCCTCTTCCTATGAGGCAGTGAAAAGGGAATAATAAAAAATGAAAAATTTAAGTACTCTGACTGCTACATCTCTATAGAGAGAAAGAGAAAAGGGATCTTAAGAAGCAGAAAGAATGAAAAACAGCAGGAAGAGGAAAGAGAATAGAAGTGAGGTGATTTGAACATAACGGGGGAACAAATCTTGGTTTTGATTAAGCATTCTTGAAAAACATGAAATATATGAGTTGTTGTTACATATTTATTATTCATTATTTGAAATTTCAGCCACATTTTTATGTCATGCAGTGAGTAAAAACAAGACAGTAGTGAGAAGCACAGATGGGCATCATTTTACATTCTCTTCTGCCTGAAGCTGAATATATGAATCTACTTCGAACAATCAAAGTGTAGGTATAAATGCTGACGTCAAGATCTACTGAAGCTTCTAAAAATAAAGGTGTAAATTCGGATCAGATAGTCAGCTTTTTACTTTAATTATGGAGAAAAAAACCTCAGGTACCAAGAATGCAAACTATGTGAGGTCAAATATGGTTTGGATTATAATTATAGGTTATCTCTAAGAATATAATGTTTGTGAAGAGAAGACAGTGACTGACTGAATGACAGAAAGGAACAAAAATTGTTCCTTTCTGAAAATAATTTTGGAAAGAAGGCCAAATCTGCAAATCAGTCACATCTGCAAAATTCAAATGTTAATCAGGTGAGCACTGTGACTTAGTAATGACCTACAGGTACTTTGATCCTCCTAGATCACAACTGCTCAGTTCCCATTTAGTGTCTTTGTGAAATGCTGACAAAATGAGAACCAAGTGAACCCGCTGTCAAACATGCCAGCACTAAGGTACCTAACTCATTCCGTGCCACCACTTAACTGACCTAAAAATTCTATGCACATTAAGGAGGATTTCATTTAAGCTGAGCTGTTTTGAATGTGACAACAGCTTGTGATGTTTCCAAAACGCATCAAAGAAGTGAGCATAAAAACAAGAGGGTGGAGGACTGAATGCAGGCTTCTGAATTGTTCCCACGGGGCAGTATAGGCTGCTGCCAGTTTTAGGAGTGCAAATAATTTTAATGAAATGAATCAATTATCTCTGATGGACTGGCACTCTGTCCAGGGCGTCCCCCTGCCGCATGCCCCCTGCTGCTTGGGATGGCCTCCAGGATAAACAGTTATGGGATATGGATTGACCGGTGAATAAATTATAATATTAAAATATTTCTCTAGTTGATTATTGATTATCTGTTACAAATGCACAAAAGCATACGAAAGGGAAAGGGAGCACTCATTTCAATTAATAAAGGAAAGAAAAGGTAAAAGGAAATATGATGAGGCGAATGTTTGCACTCACAGGAAGACCCTCACTGTACCTGTGATGACGTTTATTTCTGCGGACAAAGTAGCCACAGGTAGTGAGATGTTGTCAGCGGGACTCAGGCCAATCTATTTGTTAGTCTTCCCCTGTATATATTTACTGTACATAACTATGTTTAATAGCAAAATAAAGTTGTGCTCACAGATAAAGATGCCGAGGTCAAAGGTCAAACTCAATTATTAAAACAGAACCACTCCTGTGTGTCAGGAATGTAATATCAAAAAACGTGGGAAATCCATTAATCTGACTGCATTTCAGGCACATCCTAAATGATATGACTTTGACCAAATGTGACATTTATCTTTTAAAATATATTTTTAAGTATCAAACATTTCCTGCACTATCAAAATGCACCGGACTTTCATGACAGGCTATCTGCACTTAAAATATTGCACAAACACTCTTGAATTCTCAGCAGATCTATCTCATGCAAATCATTTTACTACTTTGTCTAAGAACTATTATTAAGGCACCTTGTACAACACTCATTTGCCATATGAGATGTCATATATTGCCACATATGATATCATATATTGCCACATGAGATATCATTTGCCAGGGGTGGCGGATGGTGTTTTAACTGTTATCGTTGATTAAATGTAGAGGCCTAAAAAGATCTGATTGTGTGATGTTATCACAAATGTCAAGATTTAGTTTTAAATCTTTTTGATTTTGATTTTTCAGATCAAACCAATAAACTAAGATTCTCTTTGTTTCTCTTCATTTCATCTTTATTTATATGGGAGAATGTTTTTTTCCATTTTATCACAGTGGTGCAGTATCTCAGTGGTCATGATATGTCCTCACGTCTGGATGCTTTCTGCTCCAGTTCTCCCACCCTACCTTTGTTAGTGGAGCTTGTACAGTCCCCCACGTACATGTGATCCCACAGTCATCACAAGTCCGACACTTGTGTGCAGTTTAGAGCAAAGGGTGCCTCGGACTTGCTTACGGCGTGTGACCGGCGATGGGCTGCCGTTTTCTCCAGAATGTGCCCTGTGCTTCCCAGGATAAGCATCCGGCGTGCCATGACCCTGCACTGGATTAGGGAGGGAAGGGATGAATTCTAGTCTAGATAACTCCAGATTTTACCTGAAAATTTAATACAATGTAACCATCAAATTAATTTCAAAAACATCATTTTGAGTACAGAGTACACAATAAAAAATCCAGATACAGATTAAGAGAAATAAAATTTAAGCTTTAAAAACATCTTTTTGAGCTCAGAACAGACAGACACCACTTCAGACACAGCTTAAGAGAAATTAAATTTTGTCTTATCGTCATCAATCCATACATTCATTCCTCCGCCCATCCACAGTCAGATGAATTACTTCCATACCCAACGTTTCCAAAGCATTGTCCTCATCAGCTGGAAACTATACAATGCAGTTGCATTAACAGATCACTTTGTAACTTCCTATTGTCTAGTAGAGCTGTGGGAAATAAAGGGTGTTTTCACACTTGGTCCCTTTCAGCAATAAATGCCTGAGACCTCCAGACGAACTATAGTGTGAACAAAAAGAGGACTGAGGCCGCATCAGAGCTGAAGTGAACCAGAAAGAGAACTGAGTCCTCTTTGAAATGAACTACAATGTGAACAGAAAGAGAACTGAGTCCTCTTTGAAATGAACTACAATGTGAACAGAAAGAGAACTGAGTCCTCTTTGAAATGAACTACAAGGTGAACAGAAAGAGAACTGAGTCCTCTTTGAAATGAACTACAAGGTGAACAGAAAGAGGACTGAGTCCCTATTCTATTGGTCTACTTTAGGACTACTGAGTTTGGTTCATTTTAAAAGGACTACATATAAAAATACCCCAAGTTACCCATGATAGGTGGAATTACTTTGCAGTGTCAATCACTGCTTGTTTTACCCCAATTACAGTTTAATTAATCAATCAGAATCTAGTTAAACCAATCTGACAATTTAATTCCATCCTTTGTGGGATTCAAAGGCTCAGTTCTCTCATTTACTATTCTCTGACCTTGTTTCGGTTTTTCCTAAAAGAACAGAGTTTCAAAACCTAGATATATAAGCCGAGAAATGTGTTATTTTGTACTTCTTTGGTTGACTTCATCTAGTGAACAAGTTCAGCTTTGGAGCCATAAGAGCAGGAACCATTTTCATAAAATGTTGATATGCCATTATTCTCAGAGACCAGCCCAGATGATATTTATTAATAACTTTACCAACTTCAAACAGTCCATGAGTTGCATTTCTCTAAAGAATGTCATTTATAAAACCAAGCTTTTACATTACTGATTGACTTTAATTAATTTAAAAGCAACGTTTATGAGCGATACCTAGACAATTTGCAACTTAAAATGTGGGATTTAAAAATAGCCCATCAGTACTGCAACAGGAGCCAGATGGGCACCATTAATCAGGGGACGATCACAAAGGGATGAAACGTACCGTGTGATTCTTCCACTGCTACTAAGTACAGTCACTCCTTCCTGCCGCTGTACAAATGATAAATGATCAGATGCACTCAATTCTGTGATCAATATCTGGCAAAGTTAAACAAGGGTCTCATCCGGTACATAAGGTCCTTTTTTCCCTGGGGGTTATGGGACAGAGAAAGCAGGCTGGCCTGCTGGCGTTATCTTCACAAAGACTGCAGGATCCACCAAGCAAGTTCAGATTGGCTGGCATAACAGAATATGAGAGAGAAGGGACATGGAAAGCAGAGTATAAATGGACAGAAACAACGGGCAGGAAAGGTGGCCGAGGGTATTACTGCTGTGAGTGTCCTGACAGACTAAGTGCTTTAATATGTTGTTCTCTCCCACAGACGGAGTTTGCGGCCTGGTGCCAAAAAAAGATGGGATTGTTTTTGCCGATGCCATTGTTATTTCTGTTATTTCAGCCACATTTGCTCCTACACTTGTTCATACGCTAAGTGGACACTTACTGAAAATGGATGCAAATAAAGTTAATCCTCTCATCACAACATCAGGGGGGTGGTGTGTGGCTCAAATCCCAAGGTAAGCAGAGTGGTTTCACTGTCCGTCCCCTGAGCAAGGCCCTTAAGTCCCAATTTCTCCAGGGCCTGGCTGATCCTGTCTTCTGAAAAATGTACACTGGCTTGGATATACGGCACCAGTGAAAAGTTTGGACACGCAAAGCCACCTACAAAGGAGTCATAAAGTGTCACATCACATGACCTGACCACCTGACCTAGATACAGTAGAAATAGTTTTGGGGGAGTTTGACCAGAGAGTGAAGGAAAAGTGGCCAATGAGAGCTCAGCATATATGTGGGACCTCCTTCAGGACAGCTGGAAAAGCATCCAGGAGGCCACCTCATGAAACTGGCGTAGAGGAGAGAGTAGGGTCAGCCAGTGCCAGGAGCAATTGGGGTTAAGGGCCTTGCTCAAGGGCCCAATGGTTTGATCATTCTACTTACCCAGGGATTTGAACCCGTAACCTACTGAGTCCCAACCCACAGAGCTGCCCCTCAACAAATTATTTTTTTTGTTTAATATTTTTTTGGTCAGTGCATAATTCCATATGCTATTTTATAGTTTTGGTGTCTATGATTATTCTAAAATGTAGAGAACAATAGGGAACAAATGACCCTTTCTAAGACTGTGTCCAAACTTATGATTGGTTCTCTGTGCATCTGATAAATCAATAAAATGTAAATAATTTAAAACACATGCTGTGTGGTACAACTGGTCAGTCATTAAATGAAAGCCTTCAGTCTCAAGCAAAGAGGACAGGATTTCTCCCTTAATCCTATGAACTTTTGGGTTTTTAAGCAGGTAGATGACATGGCCATCAAGCAGTTGTGGCTAAAAGAATTAAGCCTGGTTTCTATATCCTTAAACTCGGTGGTTAACCTGATTTGCTTCATTGCGTCAGAGTGACAGAGTGTACCTGCTTGCAATAATGGATGAATTGTAAGGCTTCAAACTGCATGTCTCTCAGGATAGAGACGTCAGCCAAAGAACTACATTTAATGAATTACAGTAAGTTAACAAAAACAAGCCCTTGGCCTGTTTCTGCTATAGCAATTGCACTCATAGAGAAGAGCTTTTCATTGCACTTGCCAAGTAAACATAATTGCCATATTTATAATTTCAATCCTTTACTCACTGGCCAAGTTTTCTCTAGACCTTTGCTTGTTTTTTACAACTTAACAGCTGATGTGACAATCACCACCTTGAAAATAATATAAAAATAGTCTTAGTTTTATTACTGCAGTTGCCTGGATGCTTTCAGGAAAGGAGATTTAAAGCATTAGAGGTTTGTGGTGGAAACATGATTTAGATTTTTTGGGGTGACTGGATGGACCTGAGTCAGCAACCTATTGATCACATGTGTTGCTCTTTGATCAGGATGCTACTTGCTGGCATTTTCCTATACCTTCCACAAGATAAAAATGCTTTACCTTGACCTGTGAAGCATTTTTGAGACTGTCAGTACCTGGGAAAGCTGTTTCTTCCACATGGTTTTATTATATTGTAGATTGATTTGTAGGTTGATTTGTCAGGTGTAGATTGATTTGTAGGTTGATTTGTCAGGTGTCGATTGATTTGTAGGTTAATTTGTCAGGTGTAGATTGATTTGTAGGTTGATTTGTCAGGTGTAGATTGATTTGTAGGTTGATTTGTCAGGTGTAGATTGATTTGTAGGTTGATTTGTCAGGTGTCGGTTGATATGTAGGTTGATTTGTCAGGTGTAGATTGATTTGTAGGTTGATTTGTCAGGTGTAGATTGATTTGTAGGTTGATTTGTCAGGTGTCCATAAGAATGCACCAGCTTTTGCGCTAATAATTACTTAAATATAATTAAAGGGAGAGCACTACAAAGGTTTATGAATCATTTTTCTCTGCTGATTCTGCTAAAACAACAAATATTGTTAAGGACCAGTGCCAGTGCTACTTAGATAACTTGAGGAAGACTAGAAATCATAGACTATCACAAAGACTTTGTTCCATCGAGAGGCATTTTACATGTCAGGCTGTGCGGTGCTACTTTAGCAAGATTATGCAGAGTCAGTAAATGTGCAATGATTGTATATTGATTTATTCGATCTATGTGCTCCTTACTTGCTCTGGTGCAGCTAATCAGTGCCCTCGGTTTTGCAATTTTTAATTAAAGTCCTGTTCTAATCCTTCCCATCTCCCTGAAGGCTTTACGGCTTAACCCTCGCAGGAGGGGCGGGATTGAGATCGTCTGATCATCAGGCTGACAGCATACCATCCTGTCGCAGCCGTGCACAAGGACCCCGACCTTGAGTCAAGCCGCGGCACTTTGTAACTCGGTATTGCTAGATCCAAAAGCACATTCATCACAATTAACGTAGAGCCCAGAACCAAAATTGACAATTTCGCACAAAGTGAAGGGGTGGCGAACTCGATTGCTGGCACAGTGAGTGTATCACATTTCTGCACCGATGTTCTTCCTCGGTTACTTAGCACTTGTATTTTTAGATAAACATAAAGACAAAGTTTGTAACTGGAATTCACATAATTTGCACAGGAAATGCATGTCGTGCCCAACACGGCACCTCAGAGGGTGGCCTTGTTACCTCATACCTTTAGTGCTGCGGGTTTGAATCCTTCCCGGGTCTGTTGGTGTGGTGCTTGCATTTCCCAGTGCTGCATAAGCGGCTGCAAGATAGATGGATATTTTTTGTGCCAGGAAAGGGAATTAGTTAAAAGAGAAATATGCTACAGTAAAAACCATAAACATAATTATTACATTTGGCGTAGAAGGTGACAGGGCAGGAGATAGCTACCTTGTTAAACATCCTTACCAGGACACCTTCATCTGTCACTTATTCCCTTATTAATTGCTAGAACATGAAAAAAATCTCTAAAGCAATATCAGTTTTATAATGATGTTATTATACCCTGAATACATTGTACTTATATATAGTAGCACAAGTATAGTGTGCATGTTTAAAATAAAAATGAATAACAGTTTACGTAAGATATGCCCCAGGGCAAAGCTGAGGGAGCCACGTGACACAGGGACTGGAATACAGGCTTTATTTCGGTAGAGGATTAAAAATGGTGTAGGGTGAGGTTTGAACCAAGGGCAAAGTGCTTCTCCTCTAGGTAATACTGGAGGATGAGGGTAGTTCACTTGATTTCTAATCACTCTTTGTCAGTGGTGCTGGTCTTAGTCTCTCCAGCTGACAGCTTCTGGATGCTGGATACTCCTTCCCATCCACCTCCTGCACCAGGACCGCCCCCGACTCCCTGTCTGGCCCGTCTAAGTGTAAAATAGAGGGCAGGGAAAAGTCAGGGGGCAACAACAGGGCACTTAATGGCTAGGCAGAGCGCTTGGCATGGCTCTATCTAATGAACTGTGTTTGGATGGTGGGCAGACTGCAGTTTTATCGATCTCTAGCTGCACATGTATGACCCCAACTGGAAGCACAGATTGCAAATATCCAACTATGCACTTTGCAGGATTAGTGGTTCGACCCACCTCCCACAGTGACCGCAGCACTGCACTCAGGTGGCTCATGGGAGTTTTACTTACACAAAAATATTCTGAGGGCAGAAGGAAAAAAATTATTGGTTCAGAGAGATAACCAATCATATTGTAGAGGAGGTGGGTCTAAGCAAGTAGAGGAGGCGGGTCCAAAACATCTGATTGGTTGGGCCCAGCTCCTCTAGTTGCTTAGACCCACCTCCTCTACAATCTGATTGGTTACCTTTCTAAACCAATCATTTTTCCTTCTCCTCTCAGAAAAATTCCCACGCACACTCAGATGCTGTAGATACCATGGCTAATCGTTGCGCCGTAGTACACAGTGCGCCATGTAACCCTAAAGGATGAATACAAACTAGAGAAACCCGGCGTCAAATCCAGTGTGCAATATATAGAGTATAGTTTGTGCTCTCGAGTTACTAATTTGTGCGTTCGAATTAATCACCAATCAGAGAGCACAGATTAGTAACTCGAGAGCATGGATTAGTAACTTGAGGGCATGAATTATTAACTTGAGAGCACGAATTATAACTCAATCCCATGGATTAGCAACTGGAGAGTACAAATAATTAACTCAAGAGCACAAATTACTATTGTTTTGAGATAATACTTTTTTCTACCATGACACCTAAGGGGCTCCGTAGAAATTCACCATCAGGGATTATAGATTGCTGCCTGTTTATGAACTGCATACAAGATGCACACAGGAATGTCCTTGCTGGGGTGCAGGGACAGATGTAATTTTGAAATGGTGAAATGATTCCTTGGAAACATTGACGGTTCCAAATTATTTGACGTTTTAGGCAGCAGTCAAAGTAAGATGATGATCAGGGTGAAAAATAAAAATATATCATTATGAACGAGTTAGAGTCTCATCAAGTATGACAGAAGAATCAATTTAGTTTCAAACATAGAAATGAAAACAATTTTTTTGCGGTGTCTGGTGGCTCAGTGGGTAGCATTGCAGCCTTTTTCTTCCTGAGCTGTGGTTGGTAAATGGGATGGGAGAGCACTGTGTCCTGACACCTATAGGTTTTTGGCATTGGCTTCAGGCTTACTGTGACACTATTAGACCTGTTATGGAAACCAGATGGATGGATGGATTGAAGGGTGGATGGATGGATGAACTTTTGTGTTTGTCTTTCTCTGTGATTTTAAATCGCTAATATAATTCATAGAGTTGAAAAACATAAACCAAGCTATAACGTAATGGCAGAAATTCACCCCCATTAATGGTAACCACAGCCCTCATTTTTCTCCTGGGTTCTCATAAGGCAAATGTTCTCTGTTGTATGTTAGTCCCTATTGCCTGAGCTGTAACAAAAGAACAAAGAGAAAACCTATTTCATATTCACAATAAAAACACAGGAACAGTCACATATCATTCTACACATTCAATTCCTACACCTTCCCTTATCTTTGAGGTGCTATCCATCCATGCTTTGTCTCATTGTCCAAAAAATATAGTCTGAAATCCTTTGATATCTGCTCTAAATGGCTCAATCCATCTGTCCAGAAGTACTTCAACTGCTGGACATTTCAGGCTAGTTATTATGTAAACAACATTGTTTATACAGTCACCACTTCACATTTTTGGATGACGCATAAGCCAAAAATATATAAACAATACTGAAAATTATTGGGAACACATAAAAGGGGTTAGGGGTGGAAGATTCCAGAGAATGTAAAAATTTGCAAACAGTACTTGGGCCCATTATTAAAAATGCAAAATTAACGGCACTGAAAACTGTAAAAGTAAACATGCGAGTGAGGCTGGTAGCTGAAACAAAAGTGCGGTATGTAAGTGTGGCATGTAAGTGCGGTATGTAAGGGCAGTACGTAAGTGCAGTATGTAAGGGCGGTACGTAAGGGCGGTATGTAAGTGCAGTATGTAAGCGTGGTACGTAAGGGCAGTACGTAAGGGTGGTATGTAAGGGCGGTATGTCCAAGCCAAGATGCGTAGACCCCACACTTCTTCTTTTTATTGTTTTACTAAAAATAATTATATTAATATTAAGTTATTAAATGTATAGTATGCGCGAAAATGAACACATATTAAATAACAGTAATATTTTACAGTATGATTTTATGTATCGTCCAAAAATATTCCCATTTAATTGTTTACAGCCAACTCAGCAATAACTAAAACCAAGAATATCAAATTTGCAAACCGGAGGGACATCTGTATATCGTAAATATTCATTGATTTTCTGGTCAATAATTAATTCTGAGAAGGAGATAAAGCCAAATCATATAAGTATGAATCCAATTCAGTCAATTTTCCATTGATCAATATTCTGTAGGAGCTGGAAACAAATTGAAATTTAAAAAAAAATCCTGTCATACACAAGATGTAAAACAGTGTCTGGAGTATTAATATTATCACACCTGTGCATCATATGAAGTCAGTATTTACATTTGTTGCATTTGATGGAGGTCTACATCTCAGAGGGTTGCTGATCTGCACCTGTGTCTGAGGGGTTGTGGGTTCAAATCATTTGCTGGCTGAGTATAATCAAATAACAGTCGTGCCTTTGAGCAAGGCCCTTAAACTCGGTGGCCGCATGGATACCGGCTGATGGGTCTCCCTAACCCTAACCCTTAACCTCGGTGGCTGCATGCATACCGGCTGATAGGTCTCCCTAAGCCTAACCCTTAAACTCGGTGGCTGCATGGACACCAGCTGATAGGTCTCCCTAAGCCTAACCCTTAAACTCGGCGGCTGCATGGATACCGGCTGATGGGTCTCCATATCCCTAACCCTTAAACTCGGCAGCTGCATGGATACCGGCTGATAGGTC
>JABJVO010000026.1:11374948-11386817 GCA_026770805.1 Boulengeromyrus knoepffleri | reverse complement strand
TACCGGCTGATGGGTCTCCATATCCCTAACCCTTAAACTCGGCAGCTGCATGGATACCGGCTGATAGGTCTCCCTAAGCCTAACCCTAAGCCTAACCTTTAAACTCGGCGGCCGCATGGATACCGGCTGATGGATCTCCCTAACCCTAACCCTTAAACTCGGCGGCCGCATGAATACCGGCTGATGGGTCTCCCTATCCCTGACCCTTAAACCCGGCGGCTGCATGGATACCGGCTGATGGGTCTCCCTAACCTTAACCCTAACCCTTAAACTCAGCGGCCACATGGATACTGACTGATGGGTCTCCCTAACCCTAACCCCACACTCCCAGCTCTTGTAAGTTGCCTTGGACAAAAGCATCTGCTAAATAAACGTACGTAATGTAGAGGTTACATGTGCCATTGATCAAAGTTTATGCAGTGCTACCATAAAGAAATTAACATACACAATGGATAGGTTAACATGATGAACAAACTGACCTTGATCATTATAACTGTGACTTTAATATGAATGTGTATCATGCTCAAGTTTAGGTTTGACTTAGTAGAAGTATTATTTAAAAGTTATATCATTTGTTTACACACACACACACACACACACACACACACACACACACACAGTGTGCATATTCATATCTTTGTGGGGACGCTCCATTCATTTTTATGGGTATAATCCTAATCTTAATAATGACAACTGTAACTCCTACCCAGCCCTAACCTTAACCATAAGTAACCAAACAAAATATGACACTTTTGGCATTTTTAGTTTTTTGATTGCATTTACAGGTCTTTGTGGGGAAAAACTGGTTTTTGTTACATTGTAGGGGACATTTGGTCTCCACAATGTAATATAAACATTATGTACACACACACACAGTGATAAAAATGTTGATTTAAACATACCCAAATAATTCTCGTTGTATTTGCCATGACAATTTTTTGCTGACATTTGTTTGTTCATTTAAGTGCCTGTGTATGTATGCCTGTAAAACACGCCGTCCATTGATTTCAGAGCTTAATTGGATTTGGTGTAAATCATATTCTCTTACCTTGTCACTGAGCTCTAGTAATTTTTAGTTGTAACTCCTGTGAGGCAGTGCTTAATGTACAATAATTCTTTTTTAAATTTTTTTTTTTAAGTTAGACATTTATGGCTAGAGACGGCAAATGTGTTTCGTTCCAGTGTACATAAGACATACATGTCAGGTCTCTTACCATTTTAATTCTGTTAATAACTGTTGTAGCATTTTAATTCAAGCAGCTACTGTTTGCTTATTTTGCAGAAAATAGACACAAGTTGTTGACACTAAATAACAATAACTGTGTACAAGTCGGAGAGATTTGTGACCTTTTCAGGCAGGTCTGCTTCAGGATTTGTAATTGAGATGGTGCTCCTCTGTTGGCTAATGAATGCAGGTGGGAGTCGAGGGACGAGGCAGGCAGAGACTGCTAAAGGGGATTTCTAATGCCAAAGAGTAACTGTTTTGTCTTGTGTATCGTTAAATGTGAAGAATATATTTGAAAACAGCACAAGCGGGTATCAAAAATGGATGGATGGATGAATTCGCAAACAAGTCTTATGCATTTGCAGCACCAGTGGATGCAGGGTTAGTGTGTTACCAAAACTAAAAGTAATAAAACCGTTTAACGCTGCTTGGACTCCAAATTATATTGTATATCATATTCTATGTAGGGAAATAATGATGGACTAAAGTATGTTATTATATTATAGTTGGAATTAAGGATTTGCAATGGTTATGGATAAATATACGTCATGGTTATGGTTGTTGTGGGAAAAGTCAGCATGTGGCTTCAGTGAGGGATATTTTCACCTCGCAGGCGCGCAGGAAGGCTGCTCTAGCGGTCACTCAATCATGCTTGACTTTGCATGTCTTTCCTGTGTTTATGTCAAATTTTTCCTCTCAACAAAAAAAGTACTGAATACACGTTGCATAGAAGATATATCTGTAACGGCTTATCACATAGTTGTGAACCTGGAACCTATGCAGGAGACACAATATACAAGGACAGGGACGCGGATGGGATGCCAGCTCATTCTAGGAAAAGTTACTCAGATGCACAACCCATTCGTTAATCCATTGAGTAAATATCCATCCTTATCACATAGCTGGAGACCGCGACTTTGTGATAAGGATTAGTATTTTTTGAATTGATTAAATGTTAGTTTGTCCTAGTTTCACCAACCATTTATTATAGCATTGACATGAATCTGCAGTGTGTGGGTTTGATAAATACCTCACTACCGTTGCTTTTGCATATCCAAAGGTATTTTGTAGGTAGGGAGAGATTTGGTTTATGGCCTCATACACCACTGTTAATGGCCTATACGTAGTATAAATCCATCACTTCTAAAACGTCTCGGTATGTAAGCTGTAAACTGTTCTACATCATTCATTTTATATGAGATATAACATTATTTAAGTGTAGCATTATTCAAAACGGTCTTATGTGTTCACAAAATCCAGTTATCTGTGTAATCTTCTTACTTATGGATTTTTGCAGATAAAATAACAGCAGAAATTACATGAATGTCACAGTTACGTTACATGAATGGCAGTCACTTTAAATGAATGCAGCGGTTTGCATGGATAAGAATATCACAGTTACTTTGCATGGATGCCGTTTCATTGTTTTGTCACTATATCCAGCTTATTATATATAACAGTATATTTCTATCCATTGCATGCAGAGCAACCACTAAATCAGCTACGAGGTGAGAACGAAAACCAATGGACAGTTACCACAACTATCAACGCGCACATGGCTCCATCTTCACTGGGAATAGCTGTAAAGAGGCTGAAACCCGTTAAAGAATCATCAGTGATCAATGAGAAGTCAATGAAAAGGATGAGAGCCAACTCAGTTAATGAGGAGTAGAAGCAATGCCCACAACCTGCTCTTTCCGTGTTATTCGTGCACTTAAGGGATGGAGTGGAACGCTATTCGATTAAAAATAAACTGCATAGTATCCTGCAGAATGCATATGTTACACGTTATGATTTGAAATCAACCTCATGTACTGTTACGTTGTGAAACGTTCACATTTTTGGCTAGCTGTGCTGTACTATAAAGTGCATTTCCTTTCCAAAAAGCAAGGCATGACTGTTACTTGTGTCAGATATATTTTATAATTACTGCTACAAAATATTACTGATTTAATTTCTTAGATTATTTCTGAGCAATTGACATCCACTGCAGTGTACAAGTATAAAGGTTTATGGATCTATAAATTTTAATAAAGCTCTCAGAAGAACATGCGGATAGTGGAAGAATTACCTGCACTATATGGACAGAAGTATTGGGGCACCTGGCCATTACAGCCACAGGAACTTTTATGACGTCCCATTCTAAATCCATAGGCATCAATATGGAGCTGGTCCCTCCTTTGCAGCTATAACAGCTGCCACTCTTCTGGGAAGGCTTTCCACGAGATTTGGGAGTGTGTATGTGGGAATTTTTGACATCCAGAAGAGCATTTGTGAGGTCAGGCACTGATGTTGGACATGAAGGCCTAGCTCACAGTCTCCATTCTAGTTCATCCCAAAGGTGTTCGATAGGGTTGAGGTCAGGGCTCTGTGAGGGCCAGTCAAGTTCTTCCACTCCAAACTCACCCAACCATGTCTTTATGGACCTTCCCCTTCCCCAGAAAATGGCCTTCCCCAAACTGTTACCACAAAGTTGGAAGCAAAGAATTGTCCAGAATATCTTGGTATGAATACCAAGACATTTTAGACATTTTGTGGGAACAGTTTGGGGAAACCCCTTTGTGTTAGGTTGCTCATTTTATTTATTTAGTTTTTTATAACATATTGTGTGAAAATGAAAAATAACTTTGTTAGGACTACTGCTTTATCTTACCAGAAAATTAATGGCTGGATATATTATGAATTCATACTTGCTTGGGTTAGTTGTTCCCTACTATCAAGTCAGAAAAAAAATGAACAATTTTTTAGTTGCTTACGAGTTTACTTACCAAATAACAATGAATGGCTGCATTGTAACCAATGATGAGATGTTATAGACAAGTGTTTTGTTGAATTCACTCCACAAATGCCATTAAATAGAAGAAGGCAAGGAATAATAAAATTTTTCATTGTTGATTTGTGTATTTAGAACTAGATGTCTTGGATAAAGAAGAAGAATACGAACAACACATATTCAACTTCATATTCCTTAAACACAGACTTTCTTAAGTTCTAAGATCAAAATTCAGCCACTTACTTCACTGCTGGGTTTGGTCCACCCATATAAGCAGAAAAGGGGTAAAAATGACATTGTGACATTGTGACCCCTTATTCTTGGTGACAGAAAGAGAAGAGCACCCATTTCTGATCGGTAGTTGATACAATACAATCGCTTGTAATATGATTTAATTTGAGGACGTCATTCGCATCGTGCACCATGCAGACCCTGTAATCTCCTCCTACCCTGATGATTCAGGACCATTATCTGTTATTATGAGGGCTCAGAAGAGCAGGTTCTAGAGGGGCTTGCAGCCAACCACCTCAGATTCAATGAAGACTTCAGCTGTGCTGTCAGTGTGCTGCAGCTAAAAACAGGGAAAAACTCCTTTTACTGTAGCTGCCTGCCTCTGCACGTTCTACTTATCAAACTTTTGATTAGATTCTGAAAAAGATTCTTTAAATATTTGTGATAAATTATATATTCTTTCTGTGTCTTTAGTAGAACTGTAATGGTTTGCAGTGATATTTAGTTGCTTGAACCACAAATGTTTGGTATCTCCTGGTATCCAGCAAGAATAAAACAAATAATTATCAGATAGACTGCCTGGATGAAGCCTCTGTTCCTGATAACGCGCTTCCATTAAATGATCTCTTTTCGGAATTAGATTTTTGTTTATAACTAACTATAAATCCAGTCATTTTTATAATACAGAAGTACTTCACGGCGTGAACTAACCCATAAACAGCCCATATATCAGCAGTAACTGTGAAGTCATCCGAAAGCAAGCACACAATTAAAACAAATTTAAATGTCATAGTGAAAAGTGCTCCAAAGTGAATAACAGTGGTCAAGCCACAATTTAAATATCATTTATGACCCAGGTACCAGGACAGTTCATGTTTATCAATGAAAATTGTGATTAAATTACTGATGATATTTTTCTTTGCACATAGGGATTTATTTATGACAGCCATTTACCACGAAGAGTCACCTTTATAAGTTATGCGCGGTGTATATCAGAGTGACTTTGGCAACACATTTTTTCGTCATGCCAATGAAGCTATTCTAAATTAAATTTCAATTCAAGGACCGGATAGGATATAGAGCTCTGTCTGAGTTATTGCTGCGTTTTTGCTGACTCCTTTTAATTTACTGTTCCTGAACTGCAGGTATCAGATGAGGCAGAGGATGTGTCACTAGTCCAGGGAAGGAGCCTCCAACTTTAATGAATCTTTCGCAGAGACGGAAAGTCTTCGTGATCAGCTGTTTCCTGTGGACTTGTCTCCAGTAACATGGCTTGTCTCAAGTTTCGTGATGATTCCACACAGTATGAGAAGTGAAATCCGGTCACAATGCACAGGACGATGGAGTAAAAGAAGTCTCTACGGGAATTTAATGGGACGTTGATGATGAGACGGAGAATGTCCTTACGCAATCTGAGGGACAGACGCAAATGCTGGCCTCAGAACCCGTTTTTTCTTTACGTCTTCTGTGGCTCCGCTTTTCCTTAACGTAAAATGTAAAAAAAAAAAAACAAGAATGCCCACCTTGGGGTTTTGAAAATTATGTGAGATAATCATTTTATAACAAAATAAAAACGTTTATTACCAGCACAAAGATATCTGATATCTATAGGAAAGAATAAAAACGTGGGAAGTTCACTTAACCATGGTGCTGCCACCCCCAGACAAGCGGCATGTGTGTCTCACCACGATCGTCATCATGACCAGCATGGCCTTCATGGACGCTTACCTGGTGGAGCAGAACCAGGGTCCCAGGAAGATCGGGGTCTGCATTATTGTGTTGGTCGGGGACATCTGCTTCCTCATCGTGCTGCGCTACGTCGCCGTGTGGGTGGGTGCCGAGGTCAAGACGGCCAAACGCGGATATGCTATGATCCTCTGGTTCCTCTATATCTTCGTGCTGGAAATCAAACTCTACTTTGTCTTCCAGAACTACAAGGCAGACCGGCGCAATCTAGAGACGGTGGCCCGCAAGGCCCTGACGTTGCTGCTGTCCATCTGCGTGCCGGGCCTGTACCTCATCCTGGTGGCGTTGGACAGCATGGAGTATGTCAGGACGTTCCGTAAGAAGGAGGACATGCGCGGACGCTTGTTCTGGGTGGCCCTTGACTTGCTGGACATCCTGGACATCCAGGCCAACCTGTGGGAGCCGCAGCGGACCGGGCTGCCCATCTGGGCCGAGGGCCTGATGTTCTTCTACTGCTACATATTGCTGCTGATCCTGCCTTGTGTGTCTCTCAGCGAGATCAGCATGCAGGGCGAGCACGTCTCGCCGCAAAAGATGATGGTGTACCCTGTCCTGAGCCTGGTCACCATCAACGTGGTCACCATCCTCATCCGGGCCGTCAACATGGTCCTGTTCCAGGACAGCCGGGTCTCCACGATCTTTATCGGGAAGAACATCGTGGCCATCGCCACTAAGGCCTGCACCTTCCTGGAGTACCAGCGGCAGGTGAAGGAGTTCCCCCAGAACGCCATTGCCATGGAGCTACAGCAGAACTCGGTGGCCCATAACCAGACCCTGCCCAATGCTACCAGCCTGCCCGACGAACAACCTCCTGTGCAGGAAATTGTAGACTCATGACAAAAGCTGTTTCACATTCATGTCCTCTGCCCTTGCAGTTTACTTGCTAGCCTCAATTCCAGGGAATTGGTATTACAGAGTGTTTTTATTAGAAAAATGTATTTTTAAGAATTTCTCTGGATTGATAGGGCGGTCGTAAACAGCCTACTAACTAAGAGAGACATTGCAGTTGATCAGCGAATGGCTGATATCTAAGATCTTATTTCGTGTCACTTTGGGGATTTTTAAGGATTTTTTAAAATTCTAATGCTTTGCTATGGTCTTCTTATTATTTAATTAGTCAGTATGCTGATTATTTACAGCCCTTAAATGTTTAACAGAGCAGCTGGTGTGGAGGTGGTCAAGAATAGCAAGACACAAGGGAAAGGAAACAGTGGGAGTTTGGAAGAGGTGGAGACGTTCCAGGAAGGTGCTAGTATAGGGATGGCTGGTTTTCTTGGACGGAACCGGAGCAGTTTGCCTTGTGTTCTCCGACCCAAATGCTCCTTTGACCAGTGATATGTCAGATGTAGGCAGACCTGGAACTTGTCACGCTTGTGACAGTGAGGTGTGTGAATAAGATGTCTGTTCTTTTGCTGGCTGGACAGAATGACTGCAATGAGATTATTATGAGCCACCAAACATATGTTAACAACCAGGAAGGCGATGATAAAGAGTGTGAAGGATTTTAGTGTGACGTGACTGAAGATTTATTGTTATCCCACACCATTTGTTATCCTTCTTATTATTGTTATCATTATTGTTGTTGTTGTAGTTATCTTATAATTGTTGTTATTGTTATTTGTAATTGTGATTTTTTTGTTGTCACAACTAGAAATGATAATCATTATAATAATACTAAGAGTGTAATTATTTTGTTATTGTTATGGGGGGGGGGGCAGAAATATTATGTTTTAATAAAATTCTTAAACTGTGAAACAAACGCATGACTTTCTGGGTATTCTGCCTGGGCTTCGCTGTTTGTGAATAAGGTGTTCAGTAACAGTCTGCCTGCTTTGGGCCGGAATGTGCGACCTGGCAGTATAATTTGTGAGACCAAAGAATCACACAATTACTTCCACCTATTCCAGCTGACTAAAGAGATATTATAACATATAGTGACTTTTTTTTTTTTTAATTGTGCTGTTCATTATCCATTATTTTTCATTTGGCAGCTTTGGATGGAGCATACTGGTAAAACGAAATGGGCAAAAGTGCCTCATTGTTCATAGGAGTTTCCAAATTTATAAGTTTGTTCCAGTTGAAACTCAGATAAAGGCTCCGATAGTTCGTTTGGATTGAAAGTACGCTCACAAAGCATTCTGGCAATAGTTAGAAGTAAGTGGAAACTGAGGTATAAAGCTGACCAGTTGTTTTTATTGCTGTATATGAAAGTGAATGTTTATTTCAGTGATAGAAACATAGTGCCTCTTTAGAGCTAGAGCTATAAAATAAGAAATAAAAAAAAAGTGCTAAAATTTGTTTATAATATCTGTTTGCGATATATTTTGCTAATAGGTGACAGTGTTTTACATTGTTTATGGCACTGTGAATGTGAATAACGCTGCATAACAATTTATGGAATTGGTTATTTATAGAATAACTGGCTTCCTTCATTCCAATACACTTTGATATTTTTTAAGATGCGCTATTGATGAGCGAAGCAGATCTGAGATTTAATGATTCTTGCGAACATATTAGGGTAATGAATGCTATTCGGTAATAATTACACAGATCACGGCTTAATGATGTAGCTCATTGAAATGAATGGAATGCTGAAGCATCAGCAGAGTCATTGTGCAGTTGCTAGGCAGTGAAGTCACGTATTCCTAGCATTACTGACAAAATGTGATGCCATTTTGCAAGCCGTATTAGATATTAATGGTTTAAAAGAAGATTGACAAAGTGGTGGCAGTAATATGATAATACTGGCTGCACGATTAAAAAAATAGTGAACCATCTTGCTGAAGAGGAGAAAGTGATCAATTCCGGAAAAAGAACAAGTGTGAAACAGAGCAAATCAATTTGAAAAAGAAAAAAGGGTTTCTTACATTGGCCCAGAAGGAATTCAGTGCAGTTCATTTGGGTGTATTTGGATTTTCTTTTGGAAATCGATCGAAGGTTAGTTTTTGTTTAATTTAAATGCTGATCCATGTCTGTCCTAAAAAAGTACGCTAGACATTTCCTTTGGAGGTCGCTCCTCAAACTACAGCCACTGCATTTTCTGGAGCATGTCAGTCGCCTCGTTACATCGCAGCACTGACCTCCCGTGACAGAGAGGTGGAAACCCTTCCCCCGTAGCACCAAGGGAACTGCAAGACCTCCCTGAAAAACAATCAGCTTTCCTGGGAAATTTTAAATGACCTCAGGGCTTCACCGTCCCTTTTCCGCAGCGTGAAATTGCGAAGTTCCTTTATTTATTTCCCCCGCTGTTTGAGTTGGGCATTAATCATGCAAAGTATCCCCTTACTCCTTTACTCTGTCTTTGTCTTCTCTCCATTTGGAGAGATTATACTTTTTTTCTTTGTCCTGTGTCATTGACCCCCCCCCCGCCAAGCTACCTCCTCATGCATTGAGGATTAGGAGCCAGAGGATGGTTCAGCCTTGAGAATACTGATCACCTTTGAAAAGAGATGTTGTAATAACCACAGCACTGTGAGCTGATGAGGCAAACAGCCCACGGGAAGCAATTTAGCACCTGCTAATTTCGTTATGCTGCCACCTAATACAAACGTGTACTTGGGAAATAATCGTTTTGCTGACGATGCGTCTGTCAGCACCAGTGCTGTGCTGGTACTGAACCAATACCCTTGGGAAGTCCAAAGACCACCAGGAGATACCTGAACGGATGCTTCTGCGCGTCTGTTACATTCTCAAATAAAAAATTAAAACAAGTTCCGAACTGCAGGGCCTGATGAATCCTGTATTGACTGTAGATTTTGGTCCATGTTATCAGTCACTGGACTGGATACTGCCTGCAGTGAAAGATAAAACGCCTACTCTAGGAGAGGAAAAACAAAGCTTAATGGGCCCAAACTCACCAGTTACCAGCGGGGTTTACAGTTAATTAAAATCCTAAATGTGTGTCTAAGAGCCACACTCCACAAATACGTTCCATCATGCTTGATAGAGCTTTTTCTTATGACATAGTAATATATCCTTCTGCATAGATTGGGGGAGCAGCACTTTTTCTGGTAATTAGTTCTGCATATTAAATAATACACACTATAATCTTCACGTCGACTGTTGCATAGTTTGTTTAGAACATATTTCAGTTAAAAAGACAAACAAAAAATACAACTCCTCGGTACACACATATTACATGGGCCAACAGCTTCCCTGACAGAGACTAACAAGGTGACATTTATTCATAAATCAAAGACATTGTGCATCAGAAAACGAATCGGCTCGTCTGAAAGCGTAATAGGGTCGTGGAGGTTTCTTTAGGTTTGACCCATGATTAATTTCAAGGTTCTTGCTATATCGAATACTCAGCCTTGAGCACAACGCAACTCAGCAAAGCTTGCATATGGATTATTAACAACCATTGGCCCTTCAGAGATTCATGTTCCCCCCAAGCCTCACTGCTTCTGTTAGATATGTGGCTTTTGCTTTTTGGATCATTTATAGCATTAACAGCACAACCTTGCAATTTGTACATATTGTAAAGATTGTCAGGCTTATGTTAGTAGGATGGCGTGTACTGCAATTGTAAAGGCCATGGACTTGAGACCTATAGTTTTAATCCCAGCTAGACCCTCCAGATGTACCCTTAAATTAAATTGCTCTAGTAACACACCATACCAGAAATATGCAATAGCATTGTATAAATCTACTGCTCTAGGTTTGTCCACCAGAGGGCGCCTTAGGCCTGCTTTTTAGGCCAGGCCAATAAGGATACGCAATAGAGTTTTGCTCACCTTACTGACCCTGTGCGATTGTCAGCTTCCCTGTCACTGAAAACACTCTTCTCACCCAACGGCAATTTGCAAAACACTGTTTCAGATTCATAGTAAGAATCTGAGCCATCCACTGAGGATCAGTAAATTAAAAGACACTATTTTAACCGCAGTTCGATATTCTTGATTGTCTAGGTAGGATGGTCACTGTGTCCTCTGCCCCATGATGGAGAGCACATAAGCGTGATGAGCACAGCGGTGACAGCCAATAAGTAGCTGTAAATGGATCAATAGGACGTGCCCTAAGTAAAAGGTCACCAATTAGCCGTAATATGCTGGGACGTGTTGTGGCTTTTTGTATGTGCAGATGTGTGTGTGTGTGTGTGTGTGTGTATATATATATATATATATATATATATATATATACACAGTACGTACATAATACTACTGCTTATTAGTCCAATTGACACAAAATGCACAGAAAAAAAACTGCTTTTCGTGCTTTTTTGTCATGATGCCTCGATACGATATTATCAATAGGTCAGGAGATTTAAAAATGACAGCTAGAACACTCTTTGTTGTAGTTATGAAGAGGTGCAATTGTTAGCAGCTATATTTTAATATAGTAATCTATAACTAATTTTATCTCTATATCTATCTATAGTAATCCATGTAATTTCTCTTCTAGTGATGCCATTTTTATTTATAGTACGAACTAACAGATGACAAATAACAAACAAATCATGACCACAAAAATGTATGCAAGAAGTCATCGGTATGTTAAAATATTTTTTTTTTTCCCAGTTTTTTTTTGTAATTTTACAGATATGACGTACAGTACATATGGTGTGTGTCTGTGGCAGGGGTTCACTGCATCACAATCCTGGAGTCCATAGTTATAGGGATCCATTTAGAAACCAACAGAGTAGGAGAGAGTTTGATATTTGAAGGGCACAAAGGGAGCAGAAGACACTAATTATATCCAAAGTCTGTGTGGGAGATGATGAGAAGGTGGCTTCCCATCTGATAAATATGTATATATATATTCACACACACACACACACACACACACATATATACATGCACATATACGCACATGTAGGATATACATATCCTTATGGGGACCGCTCACTCATTTCAATGGGAAAAATGCTAACGCTAACTATGACAACCATAACC
>JABJVO010000026.1:11337652-11374777 GCA_026770805.1 Boulengeromyrus knoepffleri | reverse complement strand
ACATATGTATATGTATATATATATATATATATATATACATATATACACACATGCCTGTATTTAGATCTCATATGCTATGCTTCCTGGGTTGCTTTTGTTATTACACGTGCTCTCCTTCAATTTATAATAAAAGAAGATCATTCATAATAATTCATTGTATTATGAACCACTCAGTGCTACTATGCACTTAAATTTTATTAACTGGTAAAGTACACTTCACACACACAGTTTAGTGTTCAGTTACTTATCTTTTAATTTTCTAAGCACACTGGCAAAGACCTCACTGGGAGTTGACCACCAGCAGCTTCTGCATGTAGGAGTTGAGCCACTTCTGCCTCTCCATGGCTGTCAGGAGTTTGCTCTTCTCCCGAAAAGCTGCATCATCCGCTACCACAATGTTCCTCTTCCCTTCATGACCTGCCTGGGACGACCAATCAGATGACCAGCTTTTTTTGATGTCCTCCACGTGTGACTGACCCATTGGCAGCCAGGGCTTATCAGCCACCAGTCCAGGTTTTGCTTTCGAGTTGGCAAACTGAGGAGCTGCCATCATCTGTAAGCTCCAATCAAGGAGGGAGATTGAGGGGTACAAGACCTCCCACTGCGCCATTTTGGAATCCTCTTGTCCAATTGGAGGAGAGTATCTGGAGCTGCGAGAGATACGTATTTTTTTTATCAATGAGGAAAAAAAACTCCATGTAGAATCATTTGGAGTGTTGATATAAACTAAGGTGAGGAAGGACAAGTGCATAAATGTGGATTTCTTTTATAATTATGAAGTTGTGCTAATTGACAGAGCAGCATTACAGACTTACAGACCCACAATCAAGCCCAGCCTGTTTCTCTGGGATGTCCATCCTACCTCAGAGGAAACCCAGAGGATGCCAGAGTCATGCAGAGGAGTGCAAGCAGCAGGACTGAGAGGCAGGGAGGGAGACCCAGACCAGCCATCTGTCCCGGGGAAAGACCCAGAAATTACAGAGACCACTAATTACAAAACAAATCCGTCACAATTCACCACTCAATGCTCAACTCCAAAGTAATTAATGTATACTCTATAGCTAACATTTATTGGCGGGATATAGACATTATTTTGTAATTAACACATCATTAAAATAATTCAAATAAAGTGAATATTTGTGGTTAAAAAGTAACATGTATCTAATACATTGTATATGTTCCAATTTTGAAAGAAATGTCATTTAAATGTTCAACTAATTATGAAAAGCTGAAATTGAAATATCACATTGAAAGTGTAACATTTATAAATGAAATGAAGGTATTATAATAGGCTCTGATAGCCTCTGATGGCTTAGAAATATCTTGTTGACAAAAGAAGACACATACAGTGTGACACATACATTTTCCTCTACTGTAAGTTGCTTTGGATACAAGTGTCAGATAAATCAGCAAATAATAATAAAAAACTAAATAAAGCATAGTCATTAAAATGTATTTGAAAATGCCTGTGCACATGTATGACATTAAAATTCAAGAATAATGCATTATAGTTTACAATAATGTATTTTTTTTAAAAGAAGTATTTCGTTTTCCAGCTTTGGACCCAACGGACACGCTGTACAGTCCGGTGGCTAAAGGAACAGAAACACCCAAATGGTATAGCATTCTAACATCGGGACGGTCTGGAAAAAAAGGACATTTTGTTTAAATAATTAAAACAAAAAGTTCTCCATATAGCTTACTTTGATCTGGGGTAATACCTTGCAGCTCAGTTTTAAATCCTTGTATTTTCTGAATTTCAAAGATAAAAAAACATAAATTTTAACTGCAGTTGAGGATATGTCCTTGAATATTAAAATTATGACATAAACAATTTTGAATACCATAATTTAACTTCTGTTAACCATTTTCACCAGCTTAACCGCAGTACAATTTTTACATTCTTCCAATTACTGGAAAAAAGAACTCACTTTACTTGATATATTTCATGAATGACCTTCGGGTTACAATTAACATGCTATAACAATATCCGTACGTTTGCTTTTGAATAGATGTCTCTATGGGAAGCATATTATCAACCCAACACAGATATTAGAAGGAAAATCAATACATACTTTGGTAAAAGAAATTCAACTTTCTGCTGGCTGACTACAAAGCATTTTTGTATAGATCATTTCTGCTTTAAAAGTTATTGTTTAGTAATGACAGCTTCATTATAAAGTTTTGTTACTGTATGACATTTTTGTCAGAAGTATTTCTGAACATATAAAGTTTAATAGCAACCTGAAAGCTATTAAATTTGAAATTACAAGGACTTATTTAGAGATAAGTATTATAGTCGTATAATACATTTTATACAGAATTTTTCAGCCAGAAATTCATCAGAGATTTATCACACACATCTGTCACATAACTCCTTGCTTACCTTAGCGCCTGCCTGTAATGTGTTTGTTCACCCAAAGTGTGTTGGGGTTCGAGCTGCTGAGCACGTTTGCCTTTGCCGTGTGTTCAGCACACGTGCAACTTGAGCAAGTTCTTGTCTTGCTTCCTAGATTCCTACCCAGTATTCAGGTGAGCCGTGTTGAGGATGCCAATTGTAGTGTCGATCAAGTTTTCAATGGTACTTATATACTGCAAGCCTCCTCGCCCCCCCCCACCCCCCCACCCAGTCCTGGGATATGGAGGATGGGATGATGAAGAGCAAGAGGTAGAAAGACATGTTTCATGCTTCAAAGACATGGAAAACTCCGCCCATGACTGTCCTGTTTGTCACAATTCTTAATATAGCGACGGGGCTCGAAAGACAGGCCCGTTTGGACGTCAGTGTGCTTAATGATGTCTTCGGTGGAACTAGGCAGAATTGCAAGTTAAAAATACATGCATGTGCGTTTTCTTGAGCCAGAAAAAGTCTTTCATCAGTTAAACATCATGTCCATGTGATCATATGACCTCACCCCTATTGTTCCTTGGACCATAACGCCCCTGGTCAGGTACGACCCCAACATGCTAGCGTAGTTTGACGCCATTGTGGGGCACAGGGATGATGGAGCCCAATTTGCATTCGTACGGTTTCCTTTGGCAGCCTACGCACACGCCGAGATGTAAGAACACGATGGCCTCGTTAAATCTAAAAAGACCTTTTTTTCCCAGCCTCTATCTTCACACATACACACAATGCCACCAACACACTCACAGACACACGTTCAAACATGGAAACACTTATGCTCACACTCAGAAATATAAACTTTATATGAACTTTTAATGTTTATTTTCATTTTTATGCAGAACTAGCCGGATGGATCAACACCAATGCTCCACGTTCATTAAGTCCTCTTCTGGGACTCGAACATCTTTAAACTTTATGGTACTTTCTGGCCCTGTTCTTATGTCTTCAAGACTTCAAACTTTCAAACTAATAGGCTTTAACTGTGGAATAAACATCACCAGAGGAAATTACGGCATTGTTCTGACTGGAGAAAATGGCGTGTGCAATTTTAACAGACACTGCAGCTCTTCTGAATCACATCTCACTCAAAAAGGGAAGTGAGGACCATTTACATGCATGACAAACTGTCTTGGATACTATTTTATTATGACCTAATTTAAAATAATGGCTGCCGACATCGGGTGACGGTGTCAGACAAGGGATGTATCCCCTCATTACTGCGTGGTGCGGCTCTGGAAATGGGGTCCATTTTCTGAAAGGTCGCGGGGGTCACGCGGTTAATCTGAAACACCGGAGCCTCTGCATTGACTCATTGTGACTTCCTGAGCTGTGACAAAGCTCATGTAGACTGTGTTACCATTGGCTAGTCACATTAATAAAGGTAACCCCAAAGGTCCAATGGAGACTGTGTTACCATTGGCTAGCCACATTCATAAAGGTAACCCCAAAGGTCCAATGGAGACTGTGTTACCATTGGCTAGCCACATCAATAAAGGTAACCCCAAAGGTCCAATGGAGACTGTGTTACCATTGGCTACCCACATTCATAAAGGTAACCCCAAAGGTCCAGTGGAGACTGTGTTACCATTGGCTAGCCACATCAATAAAAGTAACCCCAAAGGTCCAATGGAGACTGTGTTACCATTGGCTAGCCACATTCATAAAGGTAACCCCAAAGGTCCAGTGGAGACTGTGTTACCATTGGCTAGCCACATCAATAAAAGTAACCCCAAAGGTCCAATGGAGACTGTGTTACTAGAGAGTAACAAAATTTCTATCCTCCGTGTGTCCTGTACATATGGCAGAATTGATAATACAGATTTTTGGACTTATAACTTTGAGTTGTTTGACCAACCATGCACTTATATTGAGAATTCCATACAGCACAGCAGTCCCAGCCCAGTTCTATGGACTCCATAGCCTACATAGTGCTGTAATCACTGTAACTTCAGTGGAGTTTGAGTAGAGCAGGTGGACGCTGAGAAACATTACATTCCTGTCCTAAAGCCCTGATGTTTTAACACCGTGAACAATTTTTCAGTCTAGGAATGTTTACCAAGTGTTACGATTAAGGTATGGAAATGTTCAAAGTGTCCAGTTTCCTAGATATTCCTAGAACATTATCCCCCTACTACAATTACTACTACAACCAAAGCTAATAATATTAAAACTATATTTAATAATATTAAAAAGGTCTTGGTAGAGCAGCAAGTAACACATCAAAGATCACAGGTTCGAGGCTGGATAGCGTGTTTGTAGTATACACAGGTAGCACTTTCATAAAAGATTATTTTGTTACAAAACAATAATTTTGAAAATTATGTGCGTAAAAGGATGTTCGGGTAGTAATGTTATCTCACTGACACTGACAGAACTTTTGATAAAATGTAAAATGGAATTAACGTTCCATTACCGTTACAATAAGAATGTTCTCCACCAACTTTGAGAAGACTTTCACATAACGACGGCTAAAGTTCTGGGAATGTTCCAAGTTAGCTGGGAGGGTCCTAGCAAGGCCCCTGACTGCCGGCATTTCTCCGCTGCTTCCTTCTTCCTGTGCCTCCCTTGTTCTTCCATCTTTCCTCACATCCTGTCCTCCTCGGATCCCTTGTCCTTTCCTGCCACCACCCTCCCCTGCATAATGTACCGTTTCAGGTGACAGAATAAAGCAAAACGCAGAATCTCATCCTCTGTGTGCAAATGAGCATGCAGCAGGGGCATCCAAGACACCCCCATCTTCCTTTGTTCTAAAATCAAACACGTGTAACTATGTGTGGTTCGCACAAAGAAATACAGGCTCTTTTTTATTTTATCAAAACTCCACCTCTCTCAGGAACGAAACCATCTGTATTCAGAAGCGATCTGTTTTATTTCAATATTTGGAAGATACCAGAAGTACATATCGAAGGTGACATTTACCTTGTGGTTCTGCATCTGGTGTTGGTGTATTATGATTTTGCATAGGTGAATTTCTACTAAATATTACAGAAAAATACTTTTGTTCTGATTAAAAATAAATGTCCACCGATGCACTAGGGGGCGCTGCTACTCAACTGTATAGTAGAGGATGCATGTCTTGGCTTAGAATTCATTAAAAGAGTAGCGCCAGGTTGCTGGAACGTAGCCAGGGGTCTCTCATTAGGACATATAACACAAAGATGCACATGGGGTGACGGTTGGAAGCCAGGAAACCAAAACTGCAACGGCTTGTGGTTTGTTTATGTTCAGTATGTTCTGTAGGGAAACAAACTCATTCGGGAATCTCAGAGAATTCATTAATTTAATAGCAGGTCATTGCAACTTGACACAAAGTATTCATTAATGTGGATGTATTCGATATCCCTACACACCAACTCATGGGGTGCAAATTTATATGCTACAGATTTTAAACATATTTTCAAGCTATGCAGATGTATTATACATACAAAAATATTTTTCATGAAATATTTGTGCAAAATATTTGTATGAAATCTATTATGAACATGATTATTTTTTCAATGCATATAGGCCATTAGTACCTGGGTATTTTCCTCAAGGTCTATAAGGTGTCCCAGTTTAGCACATAAAAGCTGTAATTATATGCAGAGTAAGTCACCCCTTGTGGGGTTACATCTGCCAGCCAGTTGCAAATATATACATAATACATACATCTCTAAAACACAACACTGTCATATTTTGGTTATAGATTATAGTTTTGACCACTGTTTTGTATGTCAAGGTTTAAGTTATACCTTGAAAGGTGTTTGATGTGTTATGTTTTACGCTAATTTAGGAATTAGAACAATATTTAGATTACAGACTTTTCAGGCAGTGTATGAACAGGCAGGTAAGCAATGGCAACTGAGAAACAAGACGACTGAAAGAAAGGAAATGGAAGGATGGGGCCTTTTAAACATGAGATATTCCTGAATAAATGGGAGGTGTCCCTTTGTTAGGGTATCTCACTAGCGCCACACATGGGTGGATCTTGGTAAAGGCAAGATGGATGGCATCTCTTGAGCGGGCACCGGCTAAGCACACTGTTGACACCTCCCCCCCCCCGCCCCCCTGGCAGCCTTCACTGTCGACATCCACCCACCGTTCAAGGCGAAGTGAAATTGGGCAGTGAAGTGTTTTTCTTTTTTTTGGGGGGTTGGGGGGTGAATTTTGCCCAGGCTGCTACATGGGCTACGACGAGCACCAGTGCCACGCTTTCGGGGTGCTGCCATTTGATACCAGTCCCCCCCCCCCCACTAATTTGTGCCTGCACTTCGCATAAACAGGTCAGAGCCAAACCAGGATTAAAAATCGACCCTGGACTTTCAGGTCCACAAACCCATCAGGCCCGAGGAAAACACCCAATATGTCAGATGGCCAGTCCTGGGTTTACCACACGCCTGAGTTTGCCCAGACATCTCCTCTTTTTGGGCCCCTGTCCAGGCATCTGGGCGGTTTTTGAAAAATTAGTGGTCTGTCCGGGTTTAACGCTGCTACCCGTATGACCCAGTGCTGCAAGTTACGGTGGAGAACCAACCGAAGGAAGAGGCACCGATTCTCAGTGTATGGGAGCCGCTCGGTGTCATCGCACAGAGTTTGCACGGCTCGCGCACATGCTTATGTAGATTATTAAATGCTGTGCACATGCCTACGTGTCACACTGCTCATGAGTGATGTCAGCTTCGGGAACCACTGGCACTCTGACACTTCATTTTCATTTCCCTGTGAACAGTGAATCGCATCATGTGCTTGAAGTTTAACAAACTTCAGCTTAGCGTTTTGTAAGTGTTGTTGAAAAACACTTGTATACATGTATATTGTGTCAATTGTGTGTAGATACCTGTAAAGTGTAAACTGTAAGAATTTTCATGTTATGGGTTGGTTAGGGAAAACTCATTAATATGCATGAGAGAAGCACTACCTGATTGGCCGTTGAAAGCGAAATCTCATTAATATTCTGATCCCTGGACACGCCTCTTTTTCATCTCATCAATGGTATGGTATGGTTATGGTAAGCCTAGCCAGTCCAGCCCTGATACAGGACTTTAACCAGAATTACACTGATGTGTTATAACATAGTGTGAATTCCACATATATTCACTTAGCATAAATGTTACATAAACGTTTCCTCCGTCGCTTTCGTCAGTCTGCCCTGAAGACAGAGGTAGAATCTCTGCAGTCAGCCTACCCCCATAATTCAGATGTCGCTCGGCAATAAGAAAAAGGGCACATGGTCAGCTTCAGATTCACAGACTCCTGGCCGGTATACAAAATGATACTTTGCACGGTGCTCACTGTGGTGCAAACTGGACTTGACTGACAAAGGAAGTTCTTTTGGGGTCAGGCTTTGGTACTTTCCATCCACCGAAATATATAACCTGTAGGTGTCGGGCTCAACAACCTCAAATGTCTCTGCACACTGTCTGCAGAGGTCCTGTATGGTAGTGCTGGTTCGGACGCCTAGAGTCTTGGTGTTGGCACCAGCCTCCAGCAAGGATACCTTCACGAAGTCCTGTAGGGAAAAACAGTAGTGAGGGTAATATTTCCCACAGCCCTATGTTGGAGTCTTGAGACACCATCTTTTGTTGTGTAGGCCTACCTCTACAGGAGAGCCAGACAGGCGCTTCTTGCTAAGGGTGCGATGTCTTTCCCAGCGATGGATGGAGTCTTGTACTTCCAGACTAAGCTGCCGGGTCATTTGCATGACCTCATAGTTCTTTATATGCTCAAGTGCCCCATAGGTTGTTGTCAAGTAGTAGGAGCCTAGAGGATATATAAGTATAGCAGGTTATGATTGTATGCTGTGTAGAATTGCTTGAATGCACCCAAACACCCTGCTACTCTGATGCATATGTGTGCCTAGGGACAGGACTAGGGGTGTGGTCTCCTGTGATGAATAGCGCGATCGGTGAGGCATGCCGCATGGCTCGCAGCGAACCGCCTTGCCTTCTCCAAGCTGCATGGCGGGGTCCATGAGTTCCATCATGTATTCCACGTCCAGCATTAGTGGTGCAATGTTGCTATGGGCCACTACATACATCAAGACCGGGAGGAAGTCATCAGCCCCCAGGGTCCGTCCTGCAGGAAGGCACAGAGTCAAGGCTGCAGATAGAAACACATCCATGTGCCGGCAGACGCACACAGAGAGACACACACAGGCACACACACACACACACACAGAGACACACACACACACACACACGCAGACACACACACACACACGCAGACACACACACACACGCAGACACACACACACACACACGCAGACACACACACACAGGCACACGCACACAGAGAGACACACACACACAGGCACACACACACACACACACACACACACACACAGGCACGCACACACACACAGACACACACACAGACATGCTTGCACATGCATGTAAAAAAAAAAAAAATGAATCACGTCACAGGAATCCCACAACCACAAAAATAATATGGATTTCAAACATGAAATGACGACAGATGCACCTACGCACATATAATATTCACTTCCACCACCATGAGTCAGAATAGCAGAAACACTGCTGGTTAAAAATTACGCATATAAACTAACACACACACACACTGGCAAAAAATTGTGGTCATACCAAAACCTATTTAGAGCAAAACATACAGAAAAACACAGTGAAATATATTTCAAAACCACAACTGCACAACTAACTTCTGTTTCTTTGGTCACATATGTCTGACGGATTAATGTGCTGGGGTGTTGATGGTCTAGTGGTTAAGATGCTTGCCTCTGGACCAAGCGATTGTGGGTTTGAGTCCCACCTCTAGTACTACCATTACTGGGTCCCTGAGGAAGACCCTTAACCCTAACTTGCTCCAGGGGGACTGTCCCTGATTTTAGAAAAATATAACTGGACAGAGATTTAATAGTTCACTTAATGAGATACACAAAATATCATCACTGTCTGATGAAAGACATGTATCTTCATTACTTCAAGAGTGCTAAAAAATGCACATTCTTTACAAAATGAACTAAAAACAATGCAATGAGACATCCTTAAGACCACATATAGAAACCTGTCTTTATACAGCTTAATGCTTTGAATGGATTTATATAGATTATTGTCAGCAAAGGAAATATGTCAGTGTCAGGAAGATACAAACGAATCTCGCTTTATATTCACAAGTGATGCTTTTAGTTAGCTAGCTATCTATCTTAAATTGTTAAAATTAGTGATATAATATAATTCATACAAATGACCAGCATGAATACAAGTGTAAAGTACTACAAACATATACAAACTAGGTAAATAGATGACTTCATAAAATGTATTTTCATTGGTCAACTGGATGTAAAACACTATCAGTAGACAGAGCAGAATGTGTGTATTTCATTTATAGTAAAAAGTCACATCCATCAAAGAGTGGGCAGGTGGATATGCCAGCACCGTGCTCTCTTCACTAAATCATTACATTTGCAAGATGTTCATATGGTTTCTGCTTGCATCTTACATCAAAGCTTCCAGCAATCAATGAGATATTCCGTATAGATATCCTGTCTAAAATAAATACATCATGGTTTTAGAGTTTTATTTCTGATCACTGCTGAAGTGGAAAGCACCAGTTTCCCATATTACTCTGCATTTCCATAACCACTTTACCACGGCAGGGCACTAATGAAGCTGTGTGCCAGGAGACACCCTGGATGGGATGCCAGGGCGGACGCATAGACTGTATAAATCGACACCGATCTACCTAAACTACGTGTAGTCAGAGGAAAAGAGAAGCTACACAAAGAGGTAGGGACCAAATCCACAAACTTTCAAGCTAAAACAAATTTCGTTGTTAGACTAATAGTGCATGACAGAGGTTTACGAACAAGCCATTTAACAAATGACGTTAACTATTTGGAATTAGAAAGTCTATGCCCAAATGTTTGGCGCAAAAAAATGGCTAAGATGTTGCCGTGCACATTAAGCTATGGCCTTAATCATTGTTCTTAGCATATTACTATTCCTCTTTGACTCATTACCTCCCATGTTTCCACTCAGTTGTCTAAAATGAGCCAGCTGTATAAATTTGAATATGTATATATGTAAGTGTGGTTTAGCTGTGTGCTGGCTTATTTTGAGCATGTTTTTTTTTTTTTTTAACATGGTGATCTGTCCTACCTCCAGTTGGCTGTTTGGACACGTTTTGCACGAAATTTGTTGAATCTGTCCATTAATTGGATCTTGGTGCTGACAGCAAGGCCATTCTGGTAGGTATAAGATGTAAAGCTTTGCACACTGCACACATCCACATTCGCAGAAACAGTTCTGAACCACTGATTTAGTTTAGAAAAGTGGAGTGAGTGCCAGAGAAAACATAAACAAATGAGGAGGATCTACTGCAGCTGCACACAGACTATCTACTGCAGCTGCACACACACTATCTACTGCAGCTGCACACAGACTATCTACTGCAGCTGCACACAGACTATGTACTGCAGCTGCACACACACTATGTACTACAGCTGCACACAGACTATCTACTGCAGCTGCACACAGACTATGTACTGCAGCTGCACACACACTATGTACTGCACACATACTATCTACTGCAGCTGCACACACAATATCTACTGCAGCTGCACACATACTATGTACTGCAGCTGCACACACACTATGTACTGCAGCTGCACACACACTATCTACTGCAGCTGCACACACACTATGTACTGCAGCTGCACACACACTATCTACTGCAGCTGCACACAGTATCTAATATATTCTTGTTAAGCACTAGGAAGTTGAATGAATGACTATAAATAAAAATATACAAATTGAATCAATTAAATAAAATATTTTCCTTTATAACATGGAAAGAGTATGTAACAGTGCATGTCTGACATCCTATTAACTCGTTGAGTTATTAACTAGCATAGACAAATTCTAGGCTGTTCTATAACTTTAAATGCACTAGTTAACTGTTTCATCCCATGAAACAGAGCAGTATTTAATGTCCCTTGTAGAAAAGAATGCCTCAAATTTTCTCTGCTGTTATAACTGCTAGAGGAGGCTACTTTGATGAATCAAACATTTTCTTGCTAATAAAGGTACTCAAATGGCGAACATACTGTAAATGTATTTGTTTGCAAAGAATATTGAGTGTATTTTTAGAAAATGTTAAATGAGTAACATGAAAATGTAGAAAATCTCAGTGTGTGCAAAAACTTTTGACTGGTAGTGTAGCTGCCCACTCAAGGTACCCAGTAAGGCACTGGTTAGATGTACTCACCAGGACAGCTGACCGACATGGACTCGTAAATAACCTTGCAGGTCTTTAACAGGATGGAGATTTTCTTTTCAGGAGAATACTCTTTGTGTAGCATGTCCAGCTTGAATTTAATCTTCTCTACATCGGCTGACTCCGGCACACTGGTGGTAACTCCCAGGTCGGTGGTGGTGGTATTGAGCACCACATGCTGGTTGTTGCGCAACTTCATCAGTGAGTTATCCCTCGTGTGAAGATCCCACAGCCTTGCATAGATCGCATCCCGCAGAGGCTTCAGAACGCACTTGAACAGCGTTGTCTCTATGATGGACTCTGAAGGGACCGGACAGGGCACCTGTTAGCCAACTGGGCCTACATTTGGATTTCAGTCATCCTACTGTCAGCTGTGAATGACCTTGGGATTTCAGTCATCCTACTGTCAGCTGTGAATGACCTTGGGATTTCAGTCATCCTACTGTCCGCTGTGAATGACCCCAGGATTTCAGTCATTATACTGTCAGCTGTTAATGACCCCAGGATTTCAGTCATCCTACTGTCAGCTGTGAATGACCCCAGGATTTCAGTCATCCTAATGTCAGCTGTGAATGACCCCACTGCTTTCTCCTTGGCTACTCTTACCTACAATTGAGAACAATATTTCTTATGAGGAGAACTAATAAGTATGGCGATACTGATAAGAAAATGGGCTTAAGAACAAAGCATTTAAAATTCAAAGTTCTAGAAAGTGAAGGAATTGCTTGAACCATGAGCAAGAACGTTAAACAAAATCTGCTTTCGTAAAATCCACAGTTGCCTAAATATCACTTAAACCTGTACTGCCACACAGGGTTGACTTGAGACAACGAAAATTATTGGGGTGCTGGGGTCAAAGGTCACACAGGTAATTATTATTAATTATTATATGAAAGCATAATCAAAGAGTCCTTAGCTTGTACAAAACTGGATTTAGTTTTTTAGGTGCATTAGATAAACTGTCTGCCTTCTCAGAAAGAAATGGTAAAAATTTGTACTTTTGCTTGTCACTGTTGCTGTACCCTTGTAATTGTACATTTTAAGGTACATAAATAGACTCTAAGGAACATCCCAAAGGTACACACAGAATTAATGTACCATCAAGGGTGAAGGGTACCTTGAAAGGTACAATTACCTACAGCTAGGGTACAATTTGCAGACCCTTGAGGGTACAGCCCCAGTGATAAGCAAAGGTACAAAGATTTCCTGACAGTGTGTCCAGAAACAATGTAAAACAAACTTTGTCATTCAGAAGATGTTTCTCATTATTTCTATGTGTATCGGTCATCTTAGAAAGTTGCTACGTGTCAGAAAACAGGGAGATGGAAGGAACAAACACATCACAGCTATTAGCGCTTATTGCTTCCTGAAACAAACTTGTTACAGAAAATTTAAAATTGCATTGTGCTGCAAAGGTTTTTGAATGCTTTTAACATTTTACAGCTTAAAAATAGCACAGAATATTCTAGCACTCTCTGTGTATTTTCTGAACGTCGAATTACCTAACTTCTCCTCAGGGTACACTGAAGACTCTAGGATTGCCTGAAGCTCAGTACTCTGAATGAGGTATCCCTTCAGCTGGGTTAGCATCTGCCGGATCTCCTGCAGCATCTCCGTGCTGGATGTCCGCTTCTGCATGGCTTCCAGTGTGAATGCCCGGTAGTCCAGAAGAAGATTCCCGAAGTATGAGTCTCTGTCTTGCGCAAGGTTCAAAATCCGGTGCTGGAGTTTCTTCTCAGCACTTATGAGGCCCGTGAGCATTTGCGACAGGTTGACTCGCGACAGCCTTTTCTTGGCCTTGTTGATCATAAGCGTGGGATTCTGCTTATAGGTCTTCGCCAGGCTGACGGCAACGTCAGCTTCCTCCTCTGTGCTGCTGGCAGAGTGGGAGTCGTGGTCCAGACGTGGAGACCCACCCTCGAGAGTACAAACCGTGCTTTTGGAGGGCATCACAGAGGCAGATGGCTGCACCATCTGGGAAGGAGACTTCTGGGGTATTGGCTCTGGGTCCCTCTGAGGTCTTTGCAGGTCTTCCACCATAGTGGACTTTGTGGAGCAGAATGGAACTCGGGAGTTTCTATTCTTCCTTGGTGGAGGGACAGGGGCCTCCTTCTTTCTTGTGTCCTGGCTGAGTGCAGGGCTTTTACTGCGGTCAGTCATGGCTGGACTTGCAGGTTCCTGTACCGATGGCCAAGCGTCCTCCAGAAAGGGCCCCTCAGTGTCGCTCACGCTGCTCATACAAAACAAGGAGGGGATAGTTGCCGTGTCGAGCCCTTTGTCTGAAGTCACGCCACCCTTCCCGTGTTCAGATGGACTCTCTGAGCGCAGTTCAGAGAACCAGAGGCTGGACGGCTCAGAACCTTGGTGTCTGCTTGAGTGCAAAGAGAATACCGCTGCCGCGGCTGTCTCTGAGCTGCTGCCCGGCGCCGTCACTGTATGGCCGCCACGGTTCTCTTCCTCTTTTGCTGTAGCCAGCTGGGAGGAGGAGCTGGGGGACGGGTGCGGCGGAAGTGGTGCCGTCCTCCAGGGCCTGCTCTGGTCCAGCGAAGCTGGCAAAGTCAGGCTCTGGCTCCTAGCGATGGAGGCATCGGCGAGCAGCCCGCCGTAGAACTCCTCCAGTCGGACGGGGTTCAGGTACCACAGGCTGTCGCTTCCGGCAGACGGCTCGACTTCGCATGAGGCGCAACTGCCGCGGTTGGGGGATGAGCTTAGTGTGTCTTGTCCATCTCTCTCACCACTGCGCCCTCCCCCTGCAGCGTGCCCACAATGCCTGTTTAAGGAAGAACCCCAGAAATCTGCAGAGAGGAGAGAAACCTGTGGTCAAGCTCTTCTGCTTCTCCATACTTCTGACATTCTTTTCGACGGCAGAATTAATTTCACATTTGAAGTAATTAAAAAAAAATAATGGACTGATTGGCAACACACTGAACGCATAGCCTTAAATAATACAGAATGTATACTGAAATTGAAAAGGATGTTGTGTAAAGTATGAAGGGAGGAAACTGAATATTGCCCCTGTCAAATATAATGAAGTTGCACAACACCAACTGCTAACAGATTTACACAACCTATGACTTGCATTAACATATCATAAAATGCCGTACCCAACAACATCGATGGAGGAGGAAGTTATTATAATTTATGTCTGTAATCATTTTATGCTACCAAATTATGCTGCTATTTATTACTTATATGCTGCTAAACTGTTTTTTCACTATTTCTGTAACAGTGACAATAAAGATCCATCTTATCTTATCTTATCTTATCTTAATCCTTGTTACTCTCAGTTGAGAATATTCATTACTCCATTTTTGTTTTGAATCTACAAAAGGTAACACATATAACTATATATAATAGTAACTATATATAAACATATATAACTATATTTACGCATTAGCACAATATCTTTGCTTTGGCTTACCAGAGTAAAGTAAAATCATTCTGCCTTTACAGATGCTAATCAACCATAAACATATCTAAGTGGTTATCATGGCCATTACCTGAACCAAGGCTTGATATAATCTCCATGTGTTCATATTTCGTTGCCTGGACGATGACATTTGGCAATCTCAGTCTGAATGGAAGAATATCTCTGAAGCAGAGGAAAAAGAGAATTTTGCGATGCAATCTGTAACATAATGGACAACTGACACGGCATAAAGCGAGCTTTGCAGGAGTGCATGCAGAGGGCCAGAAAAAGCCAACCAATAGCGGCAAGGAATCAATCCATAAGATGTTATGAAAAAATCAAGATATATACTTTCTCCCCCAAAATAGCTTGTTTTATTCAGTACTTCATCAAAAACATGAGAAGTAAAATGGATTAAAAGGTAAATACTCAAAGTGGGATATTATACCCATAGCAGGGTATTATACTCATAGTAGTATATTATGCTCATAGCAGGGTATTATACTCATAGTAAGGTATTATAGTCATAGTAGGAAAGTATATGATCTCATGGAAGAGAGCGGGCCAAGGTCTGGGCAGGGAGACAGTCAGTCAGGCTTTACGACTATACTTAAAGTGTCACCCAGATCTGGGCTTTGAACAGGTGCTTAGTTTGGTCAAACGAGGCTGTACTTAATGGAATCAGATGGTCTCTGTCCAGCTTGCCAACCCCCCCTTTCCCGAAGAGCTGTCTCACTTGCACAGCGACACGGAGCAGAAGCCTGAAATAGCTGCTTACAGACACAAGAGGGCAGTGTTGCTGATGCTTATTGAATAGACACCAGTTCAAGGTGACATTGGTGGTAACGGTTATGAAGCATGCTTTCTGAGCCTGTTAGGGAACGTCATACCGGCTGACACAGTAGAAGGCGATGAGTTTGAAAATATCGTCAAAGACCAGGACGGAGCCTTCCAGATACATTACTGCACAGGTGACAAGTGGGAGAGAACAGACAACAATACGTCCTTCAGGGATGTAGCTGAAGTGACTCAACTAACCCCATGGATGTGCTCATAATTCATGAATGCATTGCAGTCGTCATAATCTTGCTTTGAAAAGGGAGCAACTCAGCCTTTGTATTACAGGGCACTTACAGTGAATCAGTGAATGAATGCATGTATAAATACAGAGGCGGGGAGCGATACATGAGAATTTCCTGTGACATCACCACAAATACTATAAATAGACTAAAAAGACAGCTCACAGGTATGGAGCACAGACTGTGGTCTCTCACATCATCCGCTTCTCTATCCTTCACCACACCATGGTCTCATTTAATCTGACCGAGCCCAAGATGGAAGCTGCGTCCAGTGCTGCCACACAAATGCAGCTCCTTACACTCACATAAGTTCTCCTCTTTGATTGGCATGTCCTGAACTTGTGGCCTGCTCTTCTGGTTGAAAAGTCGTACTGACAGGATCATCCTCTTCTTATGCACGTCTCTTCTGACTAAAAATATCTGTGATCAAAAGCAGAAGACATCGCATATAAATGCTGATCACCAAAGGTTTCATTATGGGACTGAAGATTTTTGACCGTGGGTGTAATCTGGCTGATTTGGGCATGAGACCACTTACCCCTGGAGTTTCTCCCTGCAGGATGTGAGTGGCTCTGCTGTCTGAGATGTCCAGTTGGAGCCATACGGGGCATGTCTTGATCAGTTTGTCTAAAATGCTGATGTCTGCCGGTGAAGGCATGAGGGCTGGTGGAGAGCCAGGACCGCAGCTCGATGGGCTCTGACCCCCCAGGACCAGGGATGAAGATGACCTGGTAACGGTAGATGAGAAAGACACAGGCACTGCAGGAATGCCAGGTATGGTGGAGTCTTGGGACAGCACAGGGAAGCTTCCGGAAACGGTGGGTGAAAGGCGACTAGGAAGAACAATGTAGAAAGACAGCAGGCGTTAGATACTGAACAGAGAGTAGCCTACTGCTACCTCATAGAAACAAGGCCACTCAGTGAGACAGGTAACAATCAAAAGTTACTGTAAATGTGCTACTGAAGAAATATTAGAAAAAGAACAGAAATAATCAGCGATGCAGCAACATTTAGTATATTGTGTAATTTGGTAAAACAGTGAATTTTAAAATAATGCAATACTAAATATCTATTCTATTCTATTATGTATATGGTCCTATGTAATTTAAAAGGCTATAACCATTTTCTTTTAGGTAGCTATACACAGAGCTTGGAAAAAGTTTGGATTAAATAAAAAAATAATAAGAGAGAGAGAGAGAGAGAGAGAGAGAGAGAGAGAGTACTTCCATACCCTGAAGATGGTTCAGCATCCTGCAGGAGAGCCGCTGTAATCATCCTGGAGTTTCACTGGCAGCACCCGCTGTTCTCTTCTGTCCCCCCCACCCTCCGGGTCACAGCCAACCCCAAAACACTGTCTGTATTCCCCTCTGCCAGTGTCCACTCCGCTCAGGTCACTTTCAAAGCAGTGAGAAGAGTGAGTGAGTGTGTGTGCATCTGCTCCGTCTATGTCGGCTGTGGCGGTGCTATGGAGGGACCACCTGCGGAAGTCGCCCAACACCCACACACACTCCGCCCACATAAACTCCAGTCCGGGCTCCGATCCCCCTTTAATGTTCACTTTCAGATCTATTTAACCAATCAATACCAAAGTGTTGTGACAGTGAAGAAATGACACTCCCCCACACACCCCCTGTTTTAGATGTGCCGGGAAGTCCCACCCCCCCCCCCCCACCATGCATCTGACATTAAACAAAAGAGATGCGGACCCCCCCCCCCCCCCGCAACCCACCATCAGAATGTAGCATTGTGTCTCACTATTGTCCCACTTCCTCCGCTTGATTTCTGTTCCTAGCAGACAAAACCAACACACTAGGACCTAAATAATTCTTTTATTTAAAATAAGTACTTAAAGACCCCCTACAGTGAAATTAATTGTTACACCTTGCCGGATTGTGTTTCCTGAGACCCACTTTTGCCACAGAGCAGTTGTAAGAAACAAAAAAGAAAAAATGCTCAACCAATCACTTTCTCAGAACACTGGGGCAGACTTAGCCTTTGAAGCAGTAAGTTAGAAACAGCAGATGTTTCCTCTCTTATCAGAGTGTGACTTGGGCTGCAGCACTTAACGTGTTTACATGCAGGAGTGAGGGAGTTGGCTATTCACTCTGCAGTAAAGGAAACATAATTTTTTTCTCTGTCTTTGAGTTTAGTCAGGAGGCTAATGGAAAAAGTCTCAGAAATCTGTCTATCCGTCGTACAAACATGGGGAAGCCCGGGACCTTTATCCCTGAAAAATAGCTAAAAATAACAATGGGGTGTGAAGCAATTAATGAGAAAGTACTGCTTCACCTTTGCTTTGTCAGATATTCTTACACTTCAGCTAACCAACACTCTGCCATACTGTGATAGTGATATTGATTAACAGTATTGTGACACGGCAGGGACGGTCACTTCGTTAATTATGCAGGTTCCCGGCATGTCTAGAGCGGTGCTGTTGAGTGCGTTATTCATGTTGTAAATAGTCTCAACCCTCAACCCTGCGTCTCAACCCTCTGTAAAGCGCCTGTGTTGTGTTAATGTCTCACCCCGAGTGTTATGGAAATAATCGTCTTGCTCTGTCTGTGCTGCTGTTAGGAGAATGAGAGTGTGCAGAGACAGCTTTACTACAAAGACGGGACATCCGGTGATTCAAACCACCGAGACTCACAAGCTCGTCACAGTGTTTTATGAGCGCCACTGACCGTTCTTTAACTTTTAGAATCTAATTTATCGTATAAATTGCATAGTTTACCATTATTTTCACTAGCTGAAACATTCTACATTTGAAAATGGCTATCCCAGTTCCAGAAGTGTACACACGATAGACAGCTTGAGAAAAAGCAAATGAACCACATCGCGTCACATGTTTAGGTACTGCAGTAGGAAACTCAAACATCACGACGACGCATAGACTCCTCACACATGGAGGTGCATGGCGGCCGTGAACCACTATGCCACCTACTGCCAAGAAAGTTCCACCAAACGATGAAATGATACTGCATGAAAATGCTCAGCTGAACATGTCATATTTTACTATACATAAATGAAGATACTTAAAACAATGAAGAGTAATTTTTCCATATGACTTTGTTTATTGCTTTACAGTAAAATGCATTGGTTGGATACATCCATTGATAGCAAGACAATACATTCATATAAGTTAAACACAGATGTCTTCAGTTGGTTTCATAGCAACTATATTTTATATAATCATGTATTTATATTTGATGAATGAGCCCACATCACTTTTGCATTCACAGTGAATTAGGTCACATTCAACACTCTCTTGTATGTTCGTCTCTGTAGGTGTGCGCATATGTGAATGTGTGCGTGTTTCCTTCTACAGAATATGTCAGACAGATGTAGATTTATGCCTGTATAAATTACAGAAACGTGTTCATAGTTTAGAAAAGTGACTTAATAAAGAGGTATGAAAAATATGTGTATAGTGTGCATGTGACCGTCGTAAAATGCTCGAGCAACATTACTCCAAGCAACAAGGACATGGCCACACTTCTCAGTGCTACTTTGCACAAAGAAGAGTAAAAAAGTAAGAACCATGCATTTTTTTTCCATTTATAAACTAAAACAAGTAACTCCTCCCATTCACAGAGTAACCAACAAAATATAACCACAAAATGGATTTTTTATCCAAAAACATCCAATAAAATTTACAAAGAGATATGATCAGGAAGGAGAATGAACACTGGTTTAATAGTGAAGTGTGGGTCAAATGTGGCGACCTCCTGGAAACCCACGCATCAGACGGAACCTTCTGGATCATCTCTTAGTAGGTTGCTCAGAGTTTGGGGCCCAGTGTATTGTGTACAGAGTGAAGTATACAACAATAAAAAAGTTATTTTTCCAGTTTTTGTGATTATAGAAAAGGACAAAAGTTACACAATTCAAGGCTTTCACATTGCCAGAACAGTTGCACTCAGTTTACAGCTTCAGTATTGTGAGAGTAATGCCCTTGTTCGGAATCCGCTTTCAGAGTGTGTTATTACTCTGTAATGCTTTTTAGCAGCTCTCTCTAACACCTGCTAAATGTTCTATTGAACAAGGCTAGATCATAGCCGCGAAACTCTTTAGAGCAGTACAATATAATCTGTTCCCTGAAGAAATCAGTGAACTCATTAACTCATACGCACGACTCCTCTGTACCCCATTAGCGTGCAAAATAACAAAAATGGCGTCTGGTCTGTGAACGGAATCGAGGGGGTTGTGTGTGGCATGTGTGCGTCTGCGTGTGAAGTCATGTGCACATGTGTGGTGGAGTGAATGAGATACTTCCATCACCTCTAGAACCCAAGGGTAATTACTCATAATGCATATACCGCCGTTTCCCTGGAAACCAACAACAGGGCTGTACTTATTGAAATTGCATATACTAGCACTGCAACACCTGCCTTTTGACACAGACATAAGAGACGGGTGCTTATTAACACGGACACCGACACCCACATTTTCACCACGGACATAGACACAATGACTCAGCCCCCCCCCCCAACCCCCCAGCATCTAGCAGTGGCTCCTGCATAATTGCACAGAAATGCGTAGCTGCCAGTTTCTGGGACACAAATCCCGCAGGATGGAAAGGGGTACCAAGGGCTAAAGCAAAGAGTCCTCAGCGAGCCCCCCCTTCGGGGAAATACTGTAAGAATCTGCCTGGGCCTGTGTAGCCCCCACCGGGCAGAAGGAAGCACTGTTTCCAAACTTGAGAACTGCAGCATGTGAACATGTCAAGCCTCGTTATATAGATGCAGTTTACAATGCAGGAACATGCAGCAGGTTCGTCTTCGTCTGGCATTTCTGACACGGCTTTCCCCCTCTCTGACGACCGCCGCAACTGTGGCAGGGACATCTGTGCTCTCGAAGACTAAAAAAAAATCACCCCACCACCAGGAGCAGTTCATACATTTTTCCAGAACCTCTAGGCTCATTTGCTCTGCCCTGTTCACCAAACACCCCTTTCCAGCATGGGACTGGGAGAATGAGGGAAACCAGAACGAGATGTGCAGTTGCGGTGGAAGGGATCCGTGTGGACCGTCCGGCCGTGAAAAGCCTGAGGAGGTTCCTCTCATGACCTGACACCCCAAGAGGCTCCGGACGACTCTCTACAATGATTCCCCTCCAGCTGCGCCGTTTCTGAGCACATGCCGGTGCACCGAACTGATGCCAGCGACAAGGGTGAAGCAGAGATGTTTCTGTTCGATGGGCAGAGGGCGAGCAGATCCCCATGCAGTAACAGAAAGTTTATGGAACTACGGAACATCAATGCACAAAACCCGCCGTCTTCCTTTGAAAAGAAAAAGGCTGCCCGTTCTCCATTTCTGACCTACCGGGTTTGCTGTGCAGCTGAGTGCAGAGAACTTTGAATATCACATGCACACTGACATTATATATATGCATGTATACGCACACACGAAACAGACACAAAAAGGAACCTCACACCCTCTCCTAGACACGCACACAAAGACACGTGAGATAAGATATCTTTCTGTCATGCACCGTTGCTAGTTCAGTTTGGTTCATACTGCTTGAGAGAACACAGAATGACCCTGGAGCACTTCTCCTCATGGCCATGCCGAAGGAAAGAACCCCAGCATCCCTCTGCTGTCCCCTTATTGCACCAAGTTGGGAAAAAAAATCTGGAACATTTCCCAGGCAGTTTCTTAGAAAATCTGGTTTTATATCTTTCAACAAGCCTATTTCTAAAGTGCAACATGTTTATTAGACATGTTTGGTTAACTTCTTTTACCATTTCCAAAAAAGCTAATTAAAAATAAACAAGAATCTATGCGCACATGATGACTTGCGGGAAAAATATTTCAAAACCTTCGATTCCTAACGCAAGTCTGACTGAGCTGTCAGATTGAAATACAATCATTCTGATGAAGAGTGATAGAGAAAATTAAAGGAACGGAGGAGGATCAAAACAGCAGGATGCCCTGGGTCATGAGTCTCCTTAGTGTAGAGTTCTTTGAGGTTTGCTTCAGATCAAGCTGAGGTCTTGGAACGAACGAAGAAAAATTTGATGGCCCAATCCAAAGATCGTGTATTTTGTAGGAGAAGTAAACAGCGAGAATATCGTAGCGGTTATATTACAGTTTCTACATGTCCGACAGTTATTCCTGGCACATGGGCAAGTTGACAAATGTGAAGACGTTGTACTCAATCATGATGGAGAAGCAGAGGAAGATGGCGTACATCACCAGCACATAGATCCCCAGCTTTAGGTCCAGCTTCCACTTGTTCACATGGATTCCCAAAACCTGCAAGCAGGGAACACAGTGAAGGTGCAGTGGACACAGGAGCTGTCACACTGCGGACACACTGCATGCACAGAAACACACAGACTGATCTGTATGATAGTACAAAAATATGGCATTAAGTATCAAAGTATATCAGCTCAGCCATTTCAAAAATGTCTCCTAGAGTCATGCCGATATTTGCAGTAACCAACCGATACGCCATAATGTATGTATTTGTTGACTTGACAACTAGCATGCCATGTTTTGCTAATACCTCATCAAATTATTGAATAAAATGATGAAGTTAATTGATTAAGTGAGCTGCAGGTGAAATTTAACGAATACATGGAATGGCTGAGGTGCCCCTGAGGAGAGGTTTGGGAACCAAAGTGATGTTCATCAAGCCATCCAAGAAGATATCAGTAACTTTTTGGAGAACAGAAGAAATTAATGTTTTTTATTGCACTATTCATCATTTGAATATATTTTAATGTTAAATTAACTTCATTTTACGTAAATATATACTTGCTACCCAGATAAATAGCTTTAAACACTGTCTTGGGCAGGGGGGAGATAGTCATGTCCACTTGTCTGTTTGCTCTGATGTAACCTTCTGCCTGTTCATTTTTGTTTCTAAATTGCCAAAGCCCTCAGCTCACGATGCATGCTGGGATTTGGCTAATGCTGCCGATGACATAACATTAAATATACAGTCTAAAAATACAGCTGATGGGTAGATTTCAGACCTCACCTTTAAAAAATTGCACTTTATAAATACAAAAGATATAATTCAGGCTTCTATTAATAAAGGTTTATCAGCTTGCATTAAACTATTTGCAGGTTATTTTTTGTGATTGTTCTTCACTGCATTTGAAATGCTCCTCCAAATCCCCCCCCGCATCGGTTGCGTGGTCCACATGCACTTAAAACCAAGTGTGCATCTCCAAAGGTCTTCACTTACAGTGAGGGCCACAGAGCCAAGCAGCAGCACTACTGAATACACCAGCCCCCGGCTGTTTATCTGCACCTACGTCAGTGACAAGAGAAAAATCGTTAAACGACACAGCTGACGGTCCGGGCATGCACTGGCCGGCTTCAGGGCAGCTATCTGCTGAGGAAGCACACCGTAGCCAAATGAGACACCGGGGAAACAAATCGATTTGTCATTTTGACAAGGTTACCCGACTGTGAACCTTAGCCTAGTCAAACACGTCAGCATGGCTGCCGGTGAGCGCATCTAAACCTGGCAGATCATTTAAGCTCGTCCGCCCTGTGCTGGAAGTGAGAAAGGCCTCATTACCTCAGAGCCGTAACTGACAGCTATAGTCTGAATCGCCCACGGAACGCCCAGTCCCACCAGGATGTCGAATACGTTGCTGCCAATGGTGTTGGACACGGCCATGTCCCCTAAGCCTGAAGAGAGAGAGATCCACTTTACTGCAATGTTCCACAAGGTCACAAACTCCATGCAACCGAAATCTGGGCATGCTCAGCTGCAAACACAAAATACAGCTCTAGCCATACTATATTAATTCCTGCAGTACAAGTCAGCTCACTATACTACACACATATAAACATTTTATCAATCTATAGTAGTGTTTACCAACTGGCAGACTCCAATCCACGTCTGGATCAAACTACAAATTATTCCTGATCACGTGATTTATTGCCTCCATTATCAGATTTCAACTATTTTGAGCACAGCAGACCCTGGCTTTGTGCTGCTGATTGATTTTGGCCCTCGGGGACCCCTGCTGTAGAATATATGGCACAGAACACGGCTGGCAGACCACAAATACCACAGCAGTATTTCCCAATCGCGTCCACAGGGACCCCCAGCAGTCCGTGTTTTTGCTCCCTCCTAGCTCCCGGTAGCAAAAATGCGGACTGTCAGGGAGGGAGTTCGGAAGGAGCAAAAACATGGACTGGCTGGGGATGTACTACAGAATGACATTAATCACCAGGCAGACGATTCTGTATTTGTGTTACAACACTTACAAACTGCTTTGGACAAAAGCATCTGTTAAAAGGGGAAATAGACACAAACATAAAAATAAAAACCCTTACCGTAAAGAATACAGTTCTGTTTTACTGGTAATCTATGTTGCCGAACAAACCCTAAAAATATATTGTGCCCTGAGCAGAAAGCTTCATAAAGCAAATGACAACAGAAGTGGCACCTTGTCGAGCAACAATGAGGCTAGCGATGCAATCAGGAACGCTGGTGCCGGCAGCCAGGAAGGTGATGCCCATGATGACGTCTGGAATTCCGAGAGTGTAACCGATTATCGTCACCTGCGAACGCACACATTTCCATGCCTTTTCACTCCTGTTTCTCCATACATGAGAAATGGCACAATCCGGTACCAGAAAACAAATGCACATCAGATGCATGTCCAGACATTCGCGTCTTGACACTCACACACACAGGTACTCTCAGAAATACTCACCATCCACACCATGAAGTAGGAGAAGACAGCAATCCAGAGTGTCGACAGGATGAAGGAAAGCATGAAGAACTTCTCCCAGCGAGGCTTGGCGCAGTTCGGCACAGTGAAATAGAGAATCACCAGCACAGGCCAGGAGATGAGCCACTTAACCCTGTTCATGGCACCTCCTTCACACAGCATAAATAAAAACAAAAGTTACATGTAGATCGATGATGGGGGGAACAATCAAAATGCAGAGAGGGGGCACTGATTTCGAAAAATTATGCGTGCTGTTACGATTGTTTATAAAGTGCATCATTATCCCACAAACATGCTAACAGATCAGCTAACCTCAGGAAATATCTACCATCCATCACATGACAGCGACTCTCTGAGCTGGAGTTCAAAAGAGCCAACGGCGTTTACCGATATAAAGCGGACAGCTAATTTGTTGAAATACTGTGGGAAAGTTGCCAACTCGGAGTCCACGGCACACAACGCATCCCAACAAGCTTACGCTACGTTAGCTAGCTCACGCTCACCCAGACAATCAATCAAGTGGGTCTGTGAGGGTTTGAAAATGTAGGATCGAAACGTTACTTCGGTTTTAGCACATTATGCTGGGCTGAATTGTGTTTTAGTATCTCAAACAAAAAAACAAACAAATAAATAAAGAAGATAATTAAAATTAGGCCTTAATCATCACTGAGGGGATGAGGTAGTCCATCTTAGCAGGCGACACCCCCTTACGCCCCCCCATGGCACCGGGCCTGAATTGCATGTATCGTTAAATGGACTGTCAAAAACAGCCATCTTATTTACAATGTTATTTGAATGGTCAAGCCTCTGTATTATGCAGCTTTATTTTTATACTTTGTGTGACCTAGTTGTAATAAAGAACAGACATTGATAATTGTTTTACAATACATTAAATGTGCAATTAATCATGATTATATGAAATGATTGGCAGCCTTAAAATAAACACTAAATCAGTGATAGTAATCAAACATCAGCTCAGAAATACATATTCCAGTACAATAAAAACTGGAGTTATATTTGAACTAGCATAAATGCTGTTGGGTCAGTATAATACTTGATATGTTCAAAAATATATTTTCTATTTTTAAAGGCATGCTAATCAATTCAAACTGAATTCAGTCAATTTAAATTGTGAGTTTCTTTGAAAGAGAATAAACTGAGTTTTGTTCTCATATAAACTCAGAGCAGCTTGTTTTATATACCATATTGTGTCAGTAGCCTCCAGTCATCAATATATGGTATTCTGTCGATTGAGTTTTATTAAATTCTAAAATGGGCTTTAGAAATGGAGCTGGGATGTAACTTCACTGAATTTCAAGCCGCTGACTCAAAGAAGATTTAATTATGCTCCTTCCTTGCTAAGCTTCAGACCCGCTTGCTAATCTGATGCCCATGAAGGACACCCACCTGGCCAGATGAAGGGGGAGGACAGCTCATTCTCAGCTTCCTCAGGCTGCTTGTCCTCCACCACCGTGCCGTTCTCAATTTCAGGTTTTCCATCCACGACAGCAGCTTCAACGCCATTTGAAGCCTGGACCATCCTCTGTCGCTACCCAGAAAGCAGACGCCCAGGAGCGGCACGGAGGAAGGGAAACAATGTGAGACTCAATACACACTGAAGGCTCAGGTTACTCCAATTATCTCTGATTCCATCTGGAATTGATCGGAGATCAATAGGTATGTAAGATCTGATCCTGAACTAATGGCGTTGATGGGGAACCCTTCCTCTGCCAAAGGATCCAACATACTCATATACCAGCAGAAATCCTATTAGCATTACGGTTTTAGCTGCAAATAAGACAAACTTTCCTGCTGTTTTCAAATGGGTGATATGAAACATTACAATGCGGGTGCAAATGTCCATGCTGAAAAGGCACCCAATAAGAATGGCAAAGGCATCCGACAGACGGAATTTATTGTGGATGCAGATACATATATATATACATATATATATATATATATCTTCTGTGAGAAAACCAACAAGAACTTCGTATATTGTACTTCATGTATTACAGTTATACTTGAGACCCCTACCACTAAATCTTTCACTTCATCATGAATCAGTTGACTTAAAGGCATACAATAGATTTAACTTTTTTTATTAAAAAAAAATCTAAATAATAATACATAAGTAGATTTGCTAAAACAATATTTAGAAAGTAGAGCACTGCCAAGGAAAGCAACCTGTGTTTATTTTTCTAATGTGTTCCACTTATTGTGGCCTGATTTGGTCCCATATTTAATGCTATTCGATTCAATAACGTTTCCAAAAATTTTGTTTTTCTGAAACAACATAACTAATTACAATGAGCACACACCTTTTTGTTATACTTTTTAATAGTTAAAGATCAGAATCAGAATTAGAAAAACTTTATTGATCCCAGGGGGACATTGATTAAAGGTTCATTTTAGGAAATATCGCTTACTATTTTTTTGCCGAACAACGCCTTCAGATTTCAAGTTTCAAGTGTTTATTGTGAATCTGAAGAACACAGTGAAATTCTTGTACCGTAGTTGCAACGGAGGGGACAGGTTCATGGTTGACAAAAACAGGACAAAAAACAGTGCTATACAGGACAATAACTGTACAGACAAAAAACAATACATATGCAACAAACAAATGAACAAACCAACAAACAGACACATAAATCAGTGAATGAACGAACAAACAAAGAGGAGGTAAGGAGTGCGCGCTGATAAAGCACGTTGTCGCACCAACCACACGATGAACCACCTCAGCAACGAGAACCTGAGTGCAGCCGTGCAGCAGGTGATACATCAACACCACCCCAGTTTGGATGGAATAAAACAATGTGAAGTTTTTTTTGGTGGCAGGAGTGCCAATCCTGCCACCAACCCTCAAATATTCCCTGAAAGTTGGAGGACCTGCTTACAGCACTGGATGTTGGGTCTTGCTCAAGGGCCCCAACGGAGCAGGATCACTCCTGGCATTCATGGGATGTGAACCGGCAACCAGCAAAGAGCCCTAGCCTCGGAGCCGCAAACAAACAAATAATCTCCCAGCTGTAACATTCCTGTTTCTCAGGCTTGGTCATCTTTGTTGCCCCTTTACCCCTGTCTACTTTCAGCCTCAGCTTCATGCCCCTGGAGTCACCCCCCACCATCTCGAACCCTGAGCCACCCCATCACCCCATCCATTGGTGCACCTCGTTGATGATGAGACGGCTGGCCATGCGGAGGCGCGTCTTGGGTCCGAAGCGGTTGGTGATCATGACACGCAGGCCGGCTTCTGGGAAGCGGTAGTTTGGGGGACTGGAGTTCATGATCTCATCCACCATCACCACAGAGCCTCGGCTGTGAGTTTTGCTGGGCTTCACTGCGGGCGAATAGACGCTTGTCAGGGTGAAGCACTGAGGCGCTAAAATCAGCTCTGCACATTCACAGGGGCATGCAAACTCAGCAGCACTGACATTTGCTCCAGTCGAAACACTGATAAATGCATATGTACATTTACGTGGCGAAGTACAGTTAGATAATTTCTCTGGCAGAATGGCCGTTCACCCTAGTGGGCAGAGTACAAGGCCACCAGAGGCCTTAAAACAACATTATTTATTGAGATTTAACATGAAACATACTAAAAAGAACATCTGACTCATAAATTATTACTTTCAGTCAGTGGCAAATGATAGATTAGCTCCATGAATATATTCTTTAAGAGATTTCATTGTATATAACCGAAAATCACTATATTCGTTTATTGTTGTTGTTGTCATTAATAAAAATATTACCTGAAAAAGCCATTGTCAAAAAACAATTATTTCAGGACATTGTTTTTCTATGTATCCAGCCAGCAAGTTCACATACCTAAGAACCAGAAAAAGCGTAACACAAGAAACTGCAAGGAAACACACAGCAAGACACTGAAAGACATAAGCGACACTGAGCTTAGTAAGGCTAAACAGACAGGCTTCAGCAATTAGTCACAAATATTTGTTAAAGCAGGGTAGCTTAGAGAAATCAGAAGTTGGCCGACACTACTGCAGTCTATATTTGCATCTGCTGTAAACAGGATATGTGAAATTACTGGACAAAAACAACAAGGCAGAGAGAGATTAAGAGAAAAAAACAGTCAAAGGCGGAACTGAAAGTGTTACAAAGCACCGGAATGCGAGCTGGTTTGGAAAGTGCTCCACCTGCCTACAGCGGTGTATTACAGCAGAAGAGACACAGAACGTTGTCAATTTTTAGCTATTCGGTGCTGTAGATAAGATATTACTATATGTATAATTTCTGAACAGCATGTGAAGGTGCAGTTTGCAGGAACATTAATGCATTGACCCTTGATTATAAATTTTGGTCATCCCATCATCCAGGCCTTCCCCCACCCACCCGGTACAACAGAGACTGTCCATGGGAGTCTTACTTACAGAAAAATGTTCTGAGGGCAGAAGGAGAGATTCAGAGAGATAACCAATCAAATTGTAGCGGAAGTGCGTCCAAGCAACTAGAGGAGGTGGGACCAACCAGTCAGATATCTTGGCCCCGCCTTGCTTTCACTCACCTCCTATAACAATCTGATTGGTTGTCACTCTGAACCAATCACTGGGCCTTCTGCCCTCAGAATACCTTTGTATAAGTAAAACTCCCAGAGACCCAACGTGCAGCAGAGCCTGTCTGGTTACCCTTACCTGGACACAGCAATGGCAACGTAGGGTCATCCCATATATCGTCATAACATGCATTACCATCCTCCAGCTCGTTGCTGACTGTGTTACCGTTGGCGATGTGCTTATCCTCTTTCCCTCTGAAGTATTTCTGCATACGCGAGTTAAATCTGGGCAAGAGAAACCGTTTGATTAGAAGCGATTCTCCCTGTGATTCATATTACTAATATTCTCAACATGACAACAACTTCAATAACAATGACTCCTCTAGGTGCCTTTCATGTACGTGAGAGTGCGTGGCATGCAAAAGAGTCTGAGGTAGCTGGGAATCATTTAAAGATACCTGCGAGTGATTCCAAGATCACTCTGCAAATCATTTTTAAACTACATAACAAATATTCAGAGCTGAACTTGTCAGGACCGCTGAAGGCACGACGGGAAGTATACGGGGTAAACTCGGGTTTATTGGAGGGAGAACACAATCGGGGGCACAGAGAGACGTCAGCAACTACAAGACTTTAATGAGAAGACTGAGGAAAGACTAACTGGGAAGCACTAAAATACACAGACTCAACTGGACAAGATTAGAAACAGCTGATCACACAAGGATTCCACACAAGGTTAACAAACTTTAAACTTTAAACAAACTGGTTTAGCCTTAGGACCCGGATTATTTCTCAGTCATTAAGTCATGGCCCTAAGTTTTATAAATCTATTTATTTGTTTGTTTGTTTGTTTGTTTTATTTGTTTATTTCATCAAAAATGGAGGGTGCTGTCAGTAAAATAAAATAAAAAAAAAGAATAAAAATATTGCCTGTACGACATTCGCAACTACAAAAGTCTGACATTACAAAAAAAAATTCCACACAATCCACAATCCAATTAAAATGGTTAGGGATACAACTCACTGGCTGCGAACCACTGCTTTAAATCACCTACAAATTACTGCCGATAAATTTAAATTTAATTGTACTTTATTCATCTTACTCTCCGTAAGAGCTGCATACAGATGTATATGTAGGTGAAAGAAAATATCACACCAGATCAGCCAGCATCCAGCACCTGTTGGGGTTAAGGATTTTGCTCAAGGGCCTAACTGTGTTACGAATACTCTGCCAACCACGGGATTTGAACCCACAACCTTCCACACATAGACCACTAAGCCAATGAGAGGCACCCTGGCCATAGAGATCATAATGAATATTCATATATAAAGCTTAAGACTTTAGGGAGACGTTTAAATATCTCATACAAGAAATTCAAGATATCTCAAAATTAATATCTATTTCTATTATTCAAAAGGACCTTTTAGGATATATGAAATATTTCTACAATTCTATAAATCATTTAGTGATGTCTTTAAACCATCTTATTATGTCTAAATGGTAATTTCCTTGCATTTCTGCATTTTGAGGTGGAAAAACTTTTTCTCAGTATTAATGAGGTAAACATCTTCTTGCAAAAACAATTTTGAGCCATCAATTTGTTCAGAGAAACTACCAAGAAAACCACTTATGAGAGCAGGGGATAAAGCGGCCGAGTGAGGAGAATTCTGGGTAAATTAATGACACGCAGATTAATTATAAACAGACTGTAAACTGTAATCATATACAGACATGCCAGGATGAAGAATCACACAGTCCCAGCTTCTTCTCCTGGGCTGCGCCCATCATATTTACCACTAATGCCATTGTATCCCATTGCAATCCCATTATATACTACAGCATTGAAGTTTCCCTCCAATGTCACATGACTCTCAGAATGTGAGGACAGAACCAGGTTCCCCAGCTGGACGACTCACTTCATGATCACAATGTATCCCAGGTACATCAGCACCAGCACCAGACTCTCCCACCTAAGGCAGAAGGGTAGCCAGTGAACTCTCCACATACGCAGGAGGCCAAAGATGTGCTGGTCTTAAAGCAGAGAGATGCTTACCACACAATCTTCTCATCGTAGATGAACTGCAAGAGGGGAGGAGGGAACACTGTCATTTTGCTGGCGACGTTAATGATTCAGCCGTGTGTTTTGATGAGTGCGTTATCGGAGAAGGAGTGGAAATGTAAGTGCTAAGAGATCATGCACCTGCGCATGCGGTTTTGGAACTACGGGGGCAAAGGTTCGAGAGGTGACACTGCTGAAGTCTTTGCACGACCTGAGAAGCGTGACTCACCACGATCAGAGCCACCACGGACAGGGTGTAGTAGAGAGAGTCACGGAACACTGCGTAGCGGGTGAGGTGCACCACCTGGGGCATGGGAGAGTGACAGAGACTCTCATGCTTAATATTGTATACGTACAGCTCTGGAAGAAATTAAGAGACTACTTTTTAAAAATATCTGCATTTTTACATCCTGTGAGGCAGGCTGCTTCCAGGCTCAAAGTGTCTAAGACAGCCAGGTGGAGGGCAGAAGCAACTTTCTAATGTCAGAGGTCACCATCAACTTATATAAATTGGAGGATGACCTCAAATGACCTTCAAAAAGATTGGGAATCTTTAAGGGGTGTGAGGTGCACTGCTAGAACAATTCATAACAGGCTCCCGGAAGCAGAACTGAAGACCCATAAAGCAAAGGAGAAGCCTTCTGATCAGTGAGAAGCCAGGCTGGAGTTTGCAACAACAGGTGTGAACCAATAAATTGAGAAATGAGGAAAACTGAACATTTTGCTGTGGTCTCTTAATTTTTTCCAGAGCTGTAACTACATCATACATCAAACAGGTTGGCGTACAGGAGGCAAGAGGAGCTGTACTACGGGAGAGCCACAGACCTGGCCAGCAAAGATCCCACACACGCCAATAATGCAGAGGATGTTGAAGACGGCAGAGCCAACGATCGTGCCAACTCCTACGTCTCCATGGGTAATAAAGACACCTGATGGACGGCAGAAGGTGTTGATGATCACAGTCAGAGATCTACAGCGGGACTGCCTGCTGTGCATGTGTGAGAAAGATATTAAGCTTCCCGACCCAAGGTGAGTGCCCTAGCCATCTGTGAAAGTACTGCACTTATTTGTCTGTTGGATGTTTTTTTAATTAATTTGTGGAACAACTGTATATATGGCCGACAAAAAACAGTCTTTCTTCCCACCTATGACTGAGGCAAAAAGTTCCGGAGCTGAACTTCCCGCCGCCATAAACGTGGCCCCAGCCACATCCTCACTCATGTGAAGTTTCTGCGGGTAGGAGAGTAAAGAGAGGGAATGAGACCACTGAGTGGACATGTGACTCAGCAATCCGGTCGAGCTCAACATGGATCCTCTGTGATGTTCCCACCTCACAGATCTTCTCAAGTGACGTCACAAAGAAGTCATCACAAACGATGGCCAGGGCCAGGAACATGTAAAGTGCCTGAAATGATTAAAGAAAGTGTAAGTTTACTAACCTCACAGCAGGACTAAAAAAATGGTCATTTAAAATTATAGCTACCATGCTGGTGTACCGGATTCAACTTAAGTACTGTAACATTATTCACCTGGTATTCATTCATAGCACAGTGTAGCTGTCTTTTTTTTTGCAAAGGAAGCACTGTCAAATTGAATTAAAAGTAATTTTAACATTTTACCGAAGAAAAAAAAGAAATGCAATATGGGAACAATTTAGCTATTGGTTTTTGAATTGGATAATTGCCAAATTGAATTGCTTTATTTCTTTAGATAACTGCCTTTCATTTAGTCGTTTGCATGATGAAATTTCCCTAGGGTCCCTAAGAAGCTGTCAACTCCATAACGATAATTTGGTAAAGCACCCAAAAATAAATCTCACAGTTTTAATGAAAGACTAGAAAAAAATGCCACGATCCCTTTGAGAATCAGATGTAAAATTAAATATTTCTTGTGGTATTGGAAGCAGGATGTCAAAAATGTAAATGTGGACACAGACCAAAGCCACACATTTTGATCTTTAATTGAACTTGGCTGCACAATCTTTATGAAGACAGCAAATTTCCCAACAAGCCTCAGCCCACTATCTAAAGGCAGCGAACCCCGCCCTACCTAATTCTAACCAAACTATTGACATTAAAAACAAGAGGCAGCATGCTGTCTATTCAGCCTGGCTTTGAGCCGGTGTGACCTTCATGTAGGCCAGGGAGGGGCACTGGGTTCTGGCGACTGGATTCTGGAGTGGCTACAGCAACATGAGGTGTCACGCCCTCTACGGGGCCCCTGCGCTGGTACAGGGTCAAAGGATCCAGGGACCTCAATGTCCAATAGTCAGTGCAGCACCTCAAAGGACAAATCTCTTCCTCTAGGGGTCTTGCCTGCAAGGGTGCACCCTGACACCGTCTACCGTAGGCACTCTCCTGTCTGCCGCTTTCCCTGGTTCTGATGAGCAAACCAGTGGACCACCTTCAGACACTGGTTCTACTCCCGTTCAGGCAAGATGCAGCATCGCTGAGTTGATCCATGTCAATTCCTGCATGGTGAAGCAGCATCTCCATAGGACCAAGGGCAGATGGAGGATAACTGTGTGTCCCCCCTGTCTGCACCGCCGGCCACATCGGCAGTGTTTAGTTCCCTGTTGCTCGGGGTTGGGCAGGGTGGAGTGTGTCCTTCTCACTTGCAGGCAGTAACACCTCCTGAAAGTCCTTCCTCTGGTCGATGAACAGATTTTCCGGGCCGCAAATTGAGAGATTATCTCAGACACCAGCTTCTAACCCATCGTCACAGTGATGATCAAAGGGCGTAACTTTGGTTTGAACATTGGAGGGGTTGAGGTCTCCGCCCATTTAGGGGGAGACATGATTATTGGGGGGGTTACAACCCCTCTGTATTATTTAGGTTCCCTAAAACAGTGTTAAAATGACACAGAGACATCATGGAAAATTACAGATTAACATGCATAACTCTTAGAAAGCAATCGAACATGTGGTGCAGGACATGCGATCTCAAGGATGATGCGGGAGGATCAATGCGACAGAATGAGAATCAAGGTAGTCAAACAGGTCAAAGGTCTCATACCGCAGTAATGTGCAGCAAAACGCCTCCCTGCTTGCGCTCCCAGTTGGTGAACAGGTCTTCCGGAAACTCGTGGATAGCTAAAATATAAAATAAACAAATAAATGCATTAACAAAAACATGTTAAAATATGGAACTCCTCCTATTTGCCTTGAACTGCACCATGGATACTGGCAGGAGGAATACATTCACCTTCCACCAGTCAATGTTTCATAAGGACGTACAACATAGGGTTATGCTGGCTGGAGCCTATCCCAGAATACACTGGGAAGGGGGAGGGGGCACCCTGGCTAGGAACCAGTTCATTGCAGGGTATGCTTAACCCATTTATATTCTGATAGGTCAGGCATCACCTGACCATACAGCTCCCCTAGATAATCAAAACAAAGTTTATAGATGCAATTCTTACCACAAAAGTGGCAAATATAGCCATATTTTGCGTAATTTAATATAGGGGACAACATAAGGGCTCTTCAGTCAATTGGTATATTTCAATTTAGTCCATGAGTTAATGACGACATGGCAAACTGGATGAGGTTACAATAAATAAGACTGTGTATTCATTTTGCTTCTGAATTTAAAAAAGTTAAAAAAGAAACCTCAAACAGCATATAGCTGTCCGAAACAGCATTTTATAAAGAGCCAACTGATTCCTGAATGACTAACTAAACTTTTGTTTTGCTATTCTCTCGAGAAACATAAAGTTAAAATTGACTAGAGTGCAAAAATTCCTACTGGTATGGCTGCATATCTTTAAAAGTTTATTTTTATGATGACAAGGCTTAAGGCAACGCTGTCATAATTAAGATCATTTGCTGAAGGGAATCTCTTTTTCCAGTTTGTGTTAATCTCTGGTTGGGATTAAAGGGGATTATCTTTTAGGTACAAGACAGAAGATGTAATGTGCTTAAAGGCAGTGTAAGAGTTGCAGAATGACGGACTTTTGGGATGGAGACAGTGAGTGACTCCTCATCCGTATGTGTTGTCAGCTGTCAGGGGACCGGAGAAGCTGCCTGCTGAGGTCTGCCGTAACTCTGGCATGGAACACTTGGCGTCACTCACTGTCACAGCTTCCAGAAAGCCTGTGTGCATGTCACGATTTGGGAAGAGAGAACTCGGGGCGTACAGAGACATCCACACGCCTGAACGTCTAATAATACATCACCACAGCCCAGGAGTGGCACCAGAGACGTATGGACAGGGGGTAAGCCTTCATTAGGGGGTCTGATTTTAATGAAAATGAATGAGAACACACTGTTTCAACTAATTACTGCACATTTATTTAGGAGCGGGTAAAGAACATTTTGAGGATCTAAAATCCCCTTCAAACAGCCCACGTGACCCCTTGCCACAGCCTAATGTGCATTTTTGCCTGTAATGACCAAATCCCAATCCACACACGAAGGAGTCAGAAATGAGAAAAGAGCTGCAAATTCTCAGATAGCCCAGATAGCCCAGTGGGGTGATGTAACTAATATACAAAAACAAAATGTCACATACATATATATATATATATATACACACACACTGGAAAAAACAGTGTAGCCAGAGAACTAAACCCATTTTAATAGCTTTTTTTTTTTTTAATAAGAAGTTATTAAAGGTAGAAGGGAACAGGCTACAGCGCAGATGATGTGTAATTCTGGAAGAAAGAAAACTGTGAAAGAAATGCTGTATTTATCTGAATACTGATCACACCACAGAGCACGAAACGCATTTAAATTTAATGCAAGTGAAAACTGAACCAGATAAATGCAGTATATACAGTGATGCTGTATATTATTATCACACTGCAATGGAGTATACGTTCCTGAGCATTTTGTATTCAGAAGAGTATGTGTCTTCTGAAAACAGTCTAGTATTGTGCAAATTCAGCTTTCTGAAGATCACCATAGCCTCAGCACTGGTGTGACAGTGTTAATTTGTCGCTCATTTGCACTGTAACATGGCTGATAATTTGGTCCGTCCTTTTTACTTAATAAGCATATCAACAATTAAAATTAATTACAAATTCTTAACATGAAGAAATCACAGACAGAAATTTCTCTATTCTAACACAACAATGTAAATCTTTTACAAGTCATGCTTCCATTTAATAGACCACGCCTAACGAACCCGGCCAATATGGCTCTTAAAACATGAGCTTAGTCCAGTGCGGGCCGACCTGGACGGCCGCCCAGAGTGCCGTCTTCTGCTTCACCACCTGTGCCCCCTGTTCCCTGCCCCCCCAGCCTAGGGTTTCGACTGGCACTGAGCGAGACGTCCGATATGTCTTGTCTTCTTTCACACTTGTACCATGAATGGTTTTTGTTCCTGAGAACTTTGCTTTCACTGTCATGCAAGTTGCTGGTGAAGCATCACTCCTGAAGGGTGCTTCCCGCCACATCTGACCTCATCCATCCATTTCGCCGCGACGCAGGTCTGCCTCAGATTCCACAAGCAGGTATCGTCAGGTTGCCACTGGTACCGATCCGGTTCTGCTCCCACAGCCTGTCCTTAACAGGTATTGTTTACAAACACATCAAGCAACTGAAGAGGATAGGTGACACCCCCAGGACCAGAAATCGGAGCTGTTTTGTTTTTCCTTGTTTTGGTTTTGGTCACATTATAATTGTTGACTTACTGACCTTTACCAGCAATATATCCACTTTTACCTAAATCCAAAACACAGTATTACATATTCCTCTCTCTCTCTCTCTCTCTCTCTCTCTATACATAT
>JABJVO010000026.1:11323507-11337515 GCA_026770805.1 Boulengeromyrus knoepffleri | reverse complement strand
AACGCACCGCGCCAGAGATATAAAGAAACAGAGAGAGAGAGCGAAAGAGAGAGAGAGAGAGAGAGAGAGAGAGAGAGAGAGAGAGAAAGTGAGATTTGCCATTTTTGTAATAATGTAATATACACATTACTTATTTAGTACAGGACGTTAAAAAAAAAAAAACAATAAAAGGAGACACTGACATTTTCTGAGCAGCACAACCAAAGGTGATCCTAAGGACACCAGGGCCAAAGAGCTCCACGGGGCCAAAGAGAAAGAAAAAAAAAAATTCCAAGAAGGGGAGAGACTAGTTAAGGTCCACTGATATCAATGTGCAACTTTTATTGCAAAAAAGGAACTCTCCTCTGTGATAAATCTTTGTAATAATCACACCGGGCACATTTTAAAGCTCTGCATAAAATACAAATTGAATTAAATAACATTTTTGCTGACATGCTTATAGAAGAACACAAAATAAATGGCTACATGCAGCTTATTTTATGTTTCTCTTTGAATGTTAGTATTGTGGATGCTGCTGCAGTATGCAGTTTAAATAATTTCAAAACACAAATCCCAGGGGCCTGACAGCTGCTTTAGAGGAGATTAAAGCGGTTATTCACAGGTCTTTACCTTATATATTACATATTCTGGAAAGCTAGAAATAACTAATGTAATGCCAATTTGTAAAAAAGGAGGACAAAACAAATCCTGCCTACCAGAGACAAACGATGCCTCGCTTGAAATAAAGCTATGGAGACTATAATGTGTTGCAAAGTAAAACTACTTAATAAGGAACAATTTGTTAAGGCACAAATAGCATGAAAGGCTGGAAAGGCAGATCTGTGTGACTTGTTGAATTTCTTTGATGCATCAATGACAGTTAATCTTAAGGGTATGATACGATTTATTGGACTTTCACAAGTTATTTGATTAAATCTTAAGTAAAAGCAGAAGCTCCATCATCTGGATTTGGACATTGATAAACTAGAGCAAATAAAGATTTTTTTTATCCTAGAAAGTACATTCTGTAGCCTTGTTTCAAAGAAGATACTGCTGTAGAAACGAGTGCTGTAAAAGGGGGTGGTTGGATGGATTCAGGGGCCCCTAAATTGGACTAATCTGGGTTGGAAGCCCAATGTAATATGCTTTGAAATTTCTAGCAGCATTCCTGGGTGCAGATCAATGCTGCTGCAGACTGACGAGAATGATAGCTGGTATGGTATTCTGAGATGTCCTGAATTGATATCAAACATCCTAATCGGGGCTCATCCAGCCGTTTTTCAATTGATCGGTATCAGCTACCACAGACCCATCTGAAGCCCAACCTATTTCATTTCTTGCGTTCACCTGATTTACATCAATTACTCCAATTGTAAAGTTCCATCGCACGCTGCAGTAAGCTTGAGGCACATGGCTCGAAACTACTCTCGGCTCGAAGTCGGCCATGTGGAGATTCTTTAAAATTAAAACTGAAAACAGTCCGATAGCTACTGCTCAAAACTTTTTTGTGCAAGTGAAACTCCCATGAGCTCAGCTGAAGGGCAGGGTGCAGTTTTCTAGCTAGCTTTAGGTACGCACACCGACATACACTGAAGCATAAATGATAACATATACAAAGGCAGTCTGAGTGACCGAGTTCATGTTACAGTAACAACTTCTATCCTGATAGGGGTGGAATCCTAAATGATGCCAGTGACCATTCGCCCAGGGTATGAGTGGGGGCACTAAGCGGGACAGAAACAAGGCGTACAAACAATGCCAACCAAGTGGCACAGCTGCCCCAATCACCAGCTCTCGCCGCAGCCGAGTGCCAGTCCAGGAAACCAGATCAGAGAATCTCTTGGAAAAGAACGGTGTCACATCCGGAAACATGCAATATATTTAGTAAGGTACAGATTCTTCACTTGTGAAGCTGTTCTGCTGGCCCGTTTTTGTCTCGAAGACCTATTAAGAGAATTCCTCCCCTAGTAAGTATTCACAGGTTGTGCACGCCCAGTGTAGCCACAGATTCTGGGTCAGAGGAAAGCTGTAGAAATATTCAAGGAAAACGGTGGCTTAATGGATAGCACTGGCCCTGGCTCCATTTGTTTGTAATTTGTACATTTTGTCTTTGTGCTGGTTTCCTTTTAAGGCAAATCGGTGTCTCTTGTTGGCCATAGTGTGTGGATGCCACACCTGCTTCCCTCTGCTTCCTGGGACAGTCTGTTGGAACACCTAAACCCTGCACTGATAGGGACAAACAGGGATACCTTACCGTCATTCCATTTAAAACATCCTCATGCAACGTTATTAGTTAAATGTTGCCATTGTAGGTGAAATGGAAAGTTATCTCTCAGACATTTTGCCCTTGATGTCTGTGCTGGGAAGGTGAGGGGAGTAATTAAGGTAAGATTATTGATTCCTTTTCGATCTGCTTTTTCGTAGCTCTCCTGTGAGAGAATTGTGGTGTGTATGTGTCTGATTATCTGAATACACACAAAAGTAGATGCTGTAAAAGTAAATTGGATACTATTGCTTTAGTCTACAACATTTCTTCAGCCAATTTAGGAGACTTTTTACATTTATTGCTATTTAGCGATGTAAAGGTGAGGCAAACGGCACATTACAAACATACATGCTGGGCTGAGCTTCCGGTGAATAGCCACTTAACACTTTAAGCAATATTGAAGCAAGATCTACTGAACATCTTCCAAACTATGGCTGGGCAATATATTGATAATACATCATATCAGGATTATGAACATTCAAAGCATCATCTTACGTGAATATAGTGAGTATCGTGGTATAGCTGAAACACTAGTTTCATTGCATAATTAAAAGTTATAATGCACAATTTGTAAACAAGTTCTGTCTGTTGTTGGAGCGATTTATCCTTATTCCTGTCATATGCTCCATAATTATTAGTAAAACAATTTGGTCATCAAAACTAGAAAAACTCACCTGACATATTTTACTGTTTTCTACACATCAGTTTTAGAATATTGTGATATATCTCGATATTGTGAAAATCTCTGAAAATACCGTGATATATTTAGGGATCGTCACCCAGCTTCCAGCCAAGACAGAACCCAAAAACGACTGCAATTCAATGACTGGAAAATGTAACATTCAGGGACTGTTTAAGGGGTCAGGCTAGTAGAGGCATTCCTGCAAGGTCTGGATTCTATTTGGCCAGAGTTGATCGGGGACATGGGGGCAACAATTGAACTGCAGACACACAGAGGTGCCGGCCACCCACAGGCCTAGAGGTGTGAGGCCAGGGTGCGAATCACTCAGCCGCCCAACCAGCTGCTTTGGGAAATATGAAGCTGTAATTTTAGTGCTGCAAAGAGAATGACTAACCTGAGCTATCCGATCAAAGGTGCGGACTCCATAGCTAATAAATAGCTAAATACTTCATATTGATTTTTTTTTATCAGTCTTTGTAATGTGCTATATGCCTCACGTGTGTGTCGCTAAACAAAGTGAATGTTAATTTTATGAGTTTCCATGAAGTTCCTCACTTGGATTAGAAAAAAGCTAAATAATTATTATGCCATAACGCAGCCTCCCTAGAGGCTGTGCCAGTCAAAATAAAGTATATTCTACTGCAAGGATGTGAATTCGATCCCTGCATTAGCTGTCTGTGGCAAGAGAATGAACACTGGCTTGTCTTCCATTAGGTGGGTTGTTTAGTGCTGGCTGTGTTCCTACAAGGCGGTGGGATGGATTAAACGAACGCCGCCCCCCCTCAGGTTTGCTACATTTGCCCCAGGGAACCTTCAGCCCACAGAAAGGGGGGGGAGGAAACACCAAAGCAGGGGGGGGCAAATGCCCCCCCCCCCCCCCCCCCCCACCCCCGCAGGCAGCAGCCATGGGAGTCACCTTTGAGGGAGGGACTTAAGATGTGAATAACTACCGATTTAAGATTGAGTGGAAATGTTGAGGGGCGTCTTTAAAACATGCATCACTCTCCGCAAATGGTGAGTTTCCAAGGACCAAATGTTCACCGAAAAATATTCAGGGACAACATCGCAATAACCCCCCAGACTCATCGCAATGCACATCTTGGAGCTGAAAGAGATGGTGGTGGCAGTTTTATGTCAGTCACAGGCGAACTGAACCAGCCCATTACAGCTTGATTAAATGACATCGCCCAAGCTTTGCCCAAGAATAGCATCGATATAGATTAATAGACCAACTGGGTCAAGGTGACTTTCATGCTCCATCTCAGTCCAGTTTGTGCTATAAATTCACTGCACATCGTTTTCACTACGCAGCACGGTTACATAATGTCTGCAGCTAACTTAAGTTTGTTAAAAAAAATGTGACTTGTACAATTACAAGCATTTTACATGACTAGTAATTGCAGAAGATTCACAAATACACAGGATTTACATCAATTTCTCTAATGTTATTTAAAAAGGGGGCGTCGAGCGATGGCAGGAAATTCCCTTCGATATTTGCCGTGTCTAGAGAACTGACAACAGCTCTACAAAACGAGAAAATATTGAGTCATTGCTCCTGGGGGGAAGAGGTGATGCTTGTTTGGATTTGCCCACAGACACAAACAGGGGGGGGAGGATAAGCTCCAGATCTAAAAATAATTTCCAAGCTTTCCTTTTGGACACCTGACGGGGCTGCATAGGGAGGAAATGAGGGTCCAGCACTTTGGTTCATCTCTCTGCACCCCAACCAAGCACCCGGCCCCCTCCCCTTTAATCCCCTGGGTAATTTTAGACCGCCCCTTTAAGCTATTTTCTTTGTCCATTCTTCTTTCTGTAGCCTTTCTTTAAGATGCTGACACGCTTTTTGCATGGCTCTATGCAAACCCCTTTACGTTCCTTCCATCGTTTCTGAGCACATGCCTTAAAAACATTTTCTATTAGAAAAGTCATTTCACAGATATGACAAATGGATAGAAGTTTCAAGAGTCATGAGACGGGAACTAAAGTGGAATAAAATGGCAGGGCACAAATCCAATAAGTGCATTTTATTTATTAAAGCATAAATGCTATACTACATTCGGTTGCCCTTTTACCATCCATCAATCCATTACTTCTGCAATAAAGTTCCATCTGTCTGCCAGTCTATATATCCACCTACCTATTTCTTCAACTAGCCGAAGGACTCATCATGTATTCTGAAAGCAGTGGCAATCTTCCCATTTTTTTAATGCCAGACTTGACACTTCTTCATGTGGGATCCCTTAACTATTAAAAAGCATCATATGTTTCTTTAATGTTTAGCATTTCATATGAATTTTGAGATGCTGATTAAGGCAGATTTATGCACGACTGGCTTGTGATGCATACGGGAGGTTAGGGCCATTTAATTATGCCATTAAGCAACAAAATAGGCGTCACAGTAAAACTCACCAGAGAGAAAATACACCCTGAAGTCTCACAGAATGCTTTGTGTTGTTTGGTAATAATTGAAATCCAGCTGAATATCAACTTTCATCAAGCTTTTAAACATTACTACATCAGCTTAAGACCATAATAAACTTTGTATTCCTCTGCCCTTTAAGGAAAGACAGCTTTGCTTTCCCCAAAAAAGCATCTTGTACAGTTGGAACCATGCTACTGAATGGTGCTAACAAAAGCCTTTTGGAAAATTGCACCCCCAGATGGAAAATAATTCCATGACACAAATTCAAACACACTGCACTGGAGAGAACTGAGATCCCAGAAGGATCCTACTCAAATGGTCAGGAATCAAACCCACGACGCGGGAGGTACGAGACAATAGCAGTAACTGCTGACCACAGTTTGAAGATCAATAACTGGTAGCTGTATTCAGAAACATTCAATGTCTCTGGCTGCCATGTGGCTAAATGACAGCAGAAGTCAAATCACACCCCATGACCCAACAGCTCTTCCAAAAGCCAACTGTGAGGTGCTCTGGGATACAGATATTTTAAGCCAATAAAGGCACTGTGGGATCCAAATATTTTAAGCCAACTGAGAGAGTTATGATCCAGATATTCTGGGCTAATAGAGAGGTAATACAGAATACAGAAACAGCAGCAAACTTCGCATAGCCCTCACAGATCCACAGCAAAAATATGGAAAAATGAAGTATACAGTAGAAAATGATACAGTACTAGACTTGCTGGAAAACTCCACATAACATACACCTACATATGGTGTCTCAACAATATAAGATTGTTCTCTAATGCCATTAGATACACTATACGGACAAAAGCATTGGGACACCTACAGGAACTTTTATGACACCCCATTCTAAATTTCTAGGCATTAATATGGAGTTGATTCCTCCTTTGCATCTATAACAGCTGCCACTCTTCTGGGAAGGCTTTCCACAAGATTTAGGAGTGTGTCTGTTGGGATTTTTGCCCATTCATCCAGTAGAGCATTTGTCTTCAAAGGGGTTGATGTCAGGGCTCTGTGCAGGCTAGTCAAGTTCTTCCACACTAAACTCACCCAACCGTGTCTTTATGGACCTTGCTTTGTGCGCTGGGACACAGTCATGCTGGAACAGAAGAGGACTTTCCCCAAACTGTTACCACTTGCATGCAGCTGCTCGGCCATGGAAGCCCATTACATGAAGCTCCTGGTGCACAGATTTTATGCTGGAGTTAATGCCAGAGGAAGCTTGGAAATCTGCAGTTACTGAGTCAACAGAGCGTTGGCGACTTTTACTCACTATGCACCTCAGCATTCAGTGGCCCCGCTCTGTTACTTTACGTGGCATGACACTTTGTTCATAAATGCTTCCATTATGCAATAATACCACTTATGGTGGGCTGTGGAATATCTAGCGGGGAAGAAATTTCACAAACTGACTTACTGCAAAGGTGGCATCCAATGACAGTACCATGCTTGAATTCACTGAGTTCTTCTGAACGCCCCATTCTTCCAAAAATGTCTGTAAATAAGACTGAATGGCTAGGTGATTGATTTTTCTACACCTGTGGCAATGTAGCTAATTGGTTTTAATGAAAAAAAATATTAAGATAACATAAACAGAAAAAATGTAAAAACCCATCAATCATTGCTTACTAGCATCAAATATTAGCTTTTGACTGAGATCATCAAGAGGAACGACATCGTGTCTAGAAGGCAGAAGAGAGATCTTAGCTGGCCATTAACTCACAGCTGCTAGAATACCAAAGCGCATATACTATGCCTTTCTGGTGATTTCTGTGCAGGCAAACAAATGTCTTTATGACTTACAGACCACCAAAAGGACTTTTCGGGTAGTCAGTCCTTCGGAAGTTCTTCGTCATTTTCTTGGGCAGTAGAGTTTTAAGGGGTATTGAAAGGTATATATATATAAACATTTTACTGCATTCTATCATTTGTTTTATCATTTGTTAGATTTAGATATTGGGGAGTGGGACACTTTTTCTTGACTGCTTTGGCACATATCATGAAACATCCTCGGCATCCTCACAACTATAAGTGCATTTCTCAGTACATGCATACATCACAATAGTAGGATAAAGGGCAAAAAAGCAATAACTCACCCAAACAACTTATGTCTCAAAATAAAATGATTTGGTGAATGAATTAGTCAGTGACACCAAGTGAAAAGTTCATCTTTGTTTAAACCACAAGAGTCAAAATGATTAGACATATTGTCAAAATGTCATTATAAGTACAGTATGCCCCTGATCTCCACAATTCTGAATGGCAATTATTTCCCACTTTCTCACTGTCATCGTTCTTCTTTAGCAAACTGTTTTTCATTCATGTCAAAGACACCAGTTTCAAAATTGCAAGGCTCTATGTTACAGTATTTCAAGTTTATTGGAAAGATAAAGCACTTGCATGAACGTATAACTTCTTCAGCATCTTCTGAAATGTTCTCAAGAGACAGTAACATAAACAAAAAGAGAAGTTTAAAAGCACTATTTAGCACAAACACAAAATGTCAATACAAAAGAACAAAATGGCAACAAAATGGCAAAAAAAAACAAGCACCATGGGAACCAAAAATAGAACAATAGAGTAAATTATAGAATATATACTTTAAATTCTGGAAGGCGGGTGACCGGCTCTGTATTTGGTAGCTGACATGAGTACCTCTTACATATATAGTTTTGGATTTAAAATGATTTCACTGGTAACCTACATAATCCATTTTGAACAAGGAGACTTAAGCAACTGATAATTATGACAAATGAGGACTACTCTATATCATCATTTGCAAACATTGGTGGGGAACAATGGGGAATAATGTTCTGATGTGCACAGTGAATTCACGATGTCGGGGTAACACACATTATTTCACACGTTATTTGTCTTTTGAGAAATGTGCCAAACCAACTGAGAAAAACTACAAGATCCCTTATTTTAATACTCTTTGGATCATCTTCTTCCTTGATTCAGATGGGAGCCAGACTAGGAATTTTGTGTGTTGCTGTTCTGAACCTTGCAACCTTGCATGTTGGTTTTTTTGGTTGCTTCACTTGCCGTGTAAATGTCATGACTAAACATTAAACTAAATTCACTGAAGACCATTTATGACTAGAGGTTCCTCAGAAGTCTTTCCCCTCAAAATGAATAAAGAAGCATTTGTTGTCTTAATTAAGTTGAATTAACTACATAAAATATAGATTCCTCTGTTTTAAGAATTTCACTAAGAATGCATTTTATTTGCACACAAATAACAGTCTTTTTATTAATGCAACAGTAAATCCTCAGGTGATATAATTAAATCATGAGATGCATTAATATCAGATTGCTGTGTAATTAATTGAGAGCTCAACTGAACTGCAAATCAGCATATATTGTAGGTAATACAAATCAAGGAACACAGACATCAGCAATCCATACTGCTTTGCCATGGATACTAGATTCGTGCAGCTAATAATTTGTGCAGTATAATTGGGTCAGTTAGAGTGAAATATTACATCCTTATTGCAACTATTTCCAGATACTATACTGTCTTGGCTGCCTTGGGCCTGTAGCCTCTGGGATGGCCTTTGGACCCCCGCGACACTGAACAGGATGAGCAGTTTCAGAAAATGGATGTATGGATGGATGGATGGATACTGTCTTGGTGATCCAACACAACTTTCATGATTTGTATGGCTGACACTCATGTAGACTGTATATGTTGCACATGCTATAATGAAGTCCATAATGAAGTCTTGTACGTTTTGTTGTTTGTATTTTGTATGTGTTTGTTTTGTACTTGGTTTGTATTTCTGTTTATTTATAGCATGTGGCTCAGTGGGCTAAGCCTGTGTGCCTATAATCAGAAGGTCGCCGGTTCAAACCCAGCCTCAGCATGTCTGCGGGTCTTTAAGCAAGGCCCTTAACCCCCAGCTCCCTGGGCACTGCTATGAGTGGCTGCCCTTTGCGGACAACTTACTCTACAAAGAGCAAGCTGAGGGAGGCGTAAAAACCACTTCCCCACGGGGACGATAAAGTATCAATTATTATAAAGAGGGATCAAATTGTTATTTTGTTTTTTTTTAACTTGAAAACATAGGGTATGCATGATAAGAGGATTTAGCCTCTATCTTTCTGGTTTTTAAATACTGTTGGATTTAATTGCATGAAGAAGGACTTGTAATATTTGCAATATGCTATTGTGATTTTGATGTCATTGTAAAAGGGACCGGAATAGAAAAACAAACAAACAAAGTCTGGTAGAGGTGGTTTTGAAAAAACACCTCTGTTACTGACTCTAGTGAATTTATTTTGTAGTCAACATCTTCAAAACTCCAAGCAAACTTGAAATACTCTTGGTCAGGGGTGGTTGGCAAAGGGCCAATGTGTTTGCAGGTTTTTGCGATAACCTTTAGGTCAGTTGTTCAAACCCAGGCGTGAGGACTCTTCAGCCAATCAGTTCTCTAATTAGTGATCTAATTAGGGAGTTGCAGCAAAAACTGACGTCCCCAATGGCTCTTTCTGGAAAAGACTGGCCACCCCTGCTGTATGTGCTTCCATTTTTAATATGCACTGAAAAGAATCACAGGGTGCAAGGTAGAGTAGCTGGGATGAGAGTCACTCACAGGCAAACTCACTAATACATTAACTCACTGAAGGACCATCCTAAGAGACTACAAGTAAAACACTAATATAGTCATATGAGCAATAACACAGCAATGCTTCAATATTATACTGTATGGCCAATAATACTGAAAGCACCTAAAAGTAGCATATCTATAAATCATGTCATTAAATGAAGCTATTGAGTCTGAGCATTTAGAGACGTAAAAAAGTTACATAAACATCAACTTCAGTTGTGTTGGGATATTGCAAGATCTTGTTCACAAACACTAAAGGATAGAGAAGGAAATCATTGTCATTATTACCACCATCATCTTCAGTGGGCATTGGGTAGTAGTAATAATACATTTTATATATAACACATTTTACACACAGTGTTTAATAATGTTTTCTCTATTAACAAGAATATACCTGCCAGCAAAAGTGCTACATCCTGTAGTTGGTTTGGTTCAATATAGAGTCCATGTGTCACCTAGTTTGGGTGTCCTTGGTCAGCACCGCTGAGGGGAGAAGTGGCAGCTGATTGTGCACCTTCTCAACACAGTGGAGTCACACAGTGACAGAGCAGTGACACAAACAGCATCGCACCGTCTTCTCATTTCCATGAGATACTGGTAGCTTAAGGAACTCTCCTTTATTCCCAGGGTGGCGACTGCGCTGGTGCTGGGTAATAAATCCATGTTTATCTATGCGGCCGTAACATTATATGGGGCTACTTTAAGGTAGTGAAGATGCTGAAAAACGCCTTAAATCTCTCATGCAAAATGTTATTAAAATAGTTTAGATGATGGGAGGCAATATATAGTCATATTAGGTTCTTGCCTTGTTAGAAGTTGTAGCTCCTGTTCCAATACCACTTACACTTATCCCTGGACACTCACTGGAAATTCAGCCCAGCTGCACTCATGCCTTGTTGACTCCTCGACTGCATGTATGTTTGCAATGTGTTTCCCTCCCTGGTATGTCACTTTGGAGAAACGCGCCTGCTAAACATGTAAAATGGAAATTTATCCGGTTTCCCAATATATCAGTCATGCTCTGTTCTCATTAAGAAGTCCAGGTGACGAGTTACATGATTATTAGCTAATTATGTAAGGGATCACACACCCTGGCCCAATGATAGAATTCAGTTGGGCAGCCAACAATGGGTGTTGGTCTTTCCATGCACTCCTGAAAAATGACGTTACAATACTATAACCTAGATCGTTAACGAGACAATTTCTTGGACAAAACATCCAATACTACTTGTTTTAAAGAAATTTCTATGAATACATTTACACATTTTGGTTACATTTTTAAATATTTGTATCCCACAATTTTAACGGTACAAGATACAGAGCAAAATAAGTCTTGTCTTGCCTATAGTTGAGTTCAAAACTTATCAAAACAAGGTAAAAAGGTTATATATCCACATGAGGTCCTTTAATAAAGCGTTAGAAATAAATGAGCTGCCAGAACAGCTTTAACGCACCATGACACAGACTCTCACCGTGTAGAGCACAACTGGAGGGATTCAACGTAATTCCTGGAAAAAAAATATGAAGGCTATTTGGCCCAGCATCTGCAGACTTGTCAGATATTCTCTTTCTTTTTTTAAGTGATATTCAAAAAAACATACATGTTACTAATGAATCTGGACTAGGAATTCAAGTATGCTTACTTACATAACATACAATATATCCCCCGAACCTGACTGTTCCACAGTGTGATTGCATGGACTAATACAGCTTGTGGCAATCTTACTTTTCTTAGCAAGGCACAGGTTCAACACAAGCTGTCAGAACAGCCACGACACACTGTGAGCTGTACCTTGGCCTAGATATCACTGTTGCCTGGGCGTATATTGGAGGGATCTGACAACATTGTTCCAGAAGAAGTTTCATCCTACTATGTCGATTATGGTGGAAAACAGTTTCAGGCGCTGCTCCAGAATCACCCATTAGCGCTCAGCTATGTTGGGTGGTAGTGGCTGGAATAGCTATGCCGTATGGCTTAGGCTGTTTTCAGGATCATCGCACCTTCCACTGTCACTTGGTCTTCATGGATATGGGTACTGTCATCCTGGCAAGTTCCACTCCCATCTGGGCAGAAAGCTTTACTGTAGGATGAATGTGCACCCAGTGACTGACTCTGTATTTGCTGGCATGGGGTTGAGTTGGCTTGAACCCTACTGGGAAAACACACCCTATTCTATAACCTCTCCCTATAACCTTCTCATTTGTTCACAGTTGACTCAAGTCGTCAGGAAACATCAGGAAACTCTAGTGTCTGTCACTGAAGCTCCCACTTATCCCCTATCAGGCCTCTAAGCCACGGAGAACGTAAAGCTTCAGCCACGGTGCTTAGAACAACAGACAACTGGACCTGCCGATATTCTTCAGTCGTCATTCATTCTTTAGTCGTCACACTAATTCACTCGTTCTTTAGTGTCTAACTAAGATATGAACTACACCGACCGCCTTTACTTGACACCGCGGTATAAAATGAACGACCAACACGCACTGCATGTGGATATGGCTGATATGCAAATTAGTATGTGTCCAATCAGAACATATGACATATGAATCTAGGCATGATGCAATGTAAATTACTTCAATTACAAAGGAACTGTCAGGCCAGATGTTTGATAAAGCTTTTTTAAGTCTCCATGACAGCATACACATAAAGATTAAAAAGCAGCCATTGTCAGCTGTTAAATTCCTGTGTCTGTAATGCTCTGACTGAAGCACACACCCTAAGCGACACATCCTATTAGCTCGCTCTGTCCCCTCTGCCGAACAGAGCGCCGAAAGCCTCACAGACAATCCTGCGGGCCAACACTGCACACTGCAGCAGGAGTTATTTTCAAATCCGGCCATTTGAGTAGCATCCTCGCATAGGCGATCGCGCACGCTGACAGGTCCGCATGCAGGTCTACACGAACCCAGCACGCGCTGTGATGCTTACTGGAGCTATGGCTAATTTAAGCTGACCTTTCCCTTATGCTAAACAGCCATGCCCAGTCGCGTCTCAAATTCCATGTGAAAATGTTAGAACCGCAGCTCTTCTACATTAAAACCAAATCAGCAAGCAACACGCCTTAAATTGTCAGAAGTCAATCTTTTAAATTCTGTTAGGAGGCTGTTTAATGCACATGTCAACTATAGTAAAACATAATGAATATTTATTAATTACATTCTGTGGAAACAGAAACAGCTTTTTATTTCCCTAATAAAGATGAGCAAAAACTTTAGCATCAGTCTTTCTTAAAGAATTTTAAATATGTTTATATATGTATGCTGAGCTGCTCTGTACATTTGTTCAAATATTAATATATTCCAAATTCCAAAAAGATGATCCAGTCAGACCAACCCAAAGAAATTGGTGTTAGAAAGATAAATATAAGGGGGCAATGTCAAGGAAGTTTAATATCAACTGTTTTAATAATATTAGTAAGCAAAATAATGTGCTGAACTGTAACTGTATAAAGTGCATTTATAAGCCTGTGTATGTGTATCAGCTTTTTAAAATATGAACATTGTGTTACACAATGCAACATACAAATGAATAAATCTAAAAACACATGGACGGTTTACCCAGTGGTTTTACACATAAAAATGGAAATTCTCAGACAATGTAACAGTTCTATAATTGAAATAAGGCAATTAATGAGCAGAGCACCATCCCACCACTGGGGAGCAGATTTTTGTCTTTCATTTTGTCCATTTCATTTTCATATCCAAGTTAATAAGAGGCTAAAATTAGGCTGGTAATGCTTTACCTTAACTGCACCTTCTTAATGCATTCATTATGAATTCATAGAACATTCAGTACAGCTTCATAATGCATTCATTATGCATTCATAGAACATTCAGTACACCTTCATATTGCATTCATTATGCATTCATTATGTTTTCATAGAACATTCAGTACACCTTCATAATGCATTCATTATGCATTCATAGAACATTCAGTACACCTTCATATTGCATTGATTATGCATTGATTATGCATTCATAGAACATTCAGTACACCTTCATAATGCATTCATTATACATTCATTATGCATTCATAGAACATTC
>JABJVO010000026.1:11285152-11319547 GCA_026770805.1 Boulengeromyrus knoepffleri | reverse complement strand
GGTGGCTACATCTGTAAGCTGTCTGAAAGAGTGTCAAGAGTCTGCAATGCTGTCATCAAAGCTAACGGGGGTTATTTTGAAGAGTCCTTGTAATATTTGATATATATTACTTCATTACCTCAAGGCCTTAAAGGTGAATAAAAGCTAAAACATACAAATGCATTAAAAGCAGGTGTGTCCAGACTTTTGACCGGCACTGCATATATATGTTAATTATATGTTTCATTCCATTACTTGAGGCAGCAAATGATGGGAACGGAAAATACCAAACATAATAATGTCCAGGATTTGTTACAGTGTAGGACATTCGTTTGTCTTCAGAAATGCTTCAGTCCTTTTTGGAAAGGACTGAAGTCCTAAAGTAAGTACAGTGTGATATTAGACCAATCAGCATGAATGAAAGGTTCCGGGACTTCAAGGGATAAAGAAGGTGGAATTCTGCTTTGCACTCTGCTACTGACTAGGGAGGCCATGCCAGGCATTTGACTTCAACTTTGTATTACATTAGAATCTGTTTGTCAGTGTATTTCCGGGCATGACTAGAACGTCATGAAGGTACCTTGATTGCACAATAGGGTGCATCTGGTCCTGGTAAATAGTCTCTTATTCCTTGGCCATTGTATGACAATGCAGAGCAATCAATAGACTGCGACAAGATGTCTGTCCAAACCAACAGGCTTTGGCGGCTGAAGGCATTCATTGGGTTTCTCCACCATTAACGCAGGGCTCCCTAATTGCAGTCCTGGAGGACCAGTCTACAACACAGACTGCAGATTTCCCTGCTCAAACACACCTACTAAACCTGGCACTTGGCGTGTGAGTAGAATATGGTATGTTTGAGCAGAGAAATCTGCAAACTGTTGCACACTCGCCCTCCAGGACTGGAATTGTGAAACCCTGCTTCAACCAAACACCACGACTTTGGTAAATCCTTTTTTTTTTATTGGTCCAGAGATATCATGTGGGTGTTGATTAATTTTGTGTTCCAGCAACCTATTAACAATTTTATATTAATGTGTTTTAATGTTTTATTAAACATGTTATTATAAACTGAATTTTTACTCATAAATAAGTTATCAGCACCTGTCTGTTGACGGTCTCTGGTAACTTAACGCTCTTGCCGCTTCTAGTAAGAAGCCTTAACAGACATTCTCTTCGTACAGGGAATTTATTTTTATGAGCACATCGGAACATTAAATGCTAATTGATATAATCTTCTCCTGAAAACTAAACCTTGACTAGTTTACTCTGTTATTATTTTCTGTTTGTTAGCTGTGGTATAAGCAGAATAAAACCACTTTGAGGTGTGTGGTAATATGAAAAAAATTAACTCCAACCTAGTTATTACACCAACTTGGGTACTACATCAAGTTGTCATTGAATATTTCCATATAAACCTCATTCCATATAAACCTCGTATTTCCATTGCTCAGGAGTCCAAGTTTTGTGCTCCTTACACCAGGTTGTGCACCTTTATCTATAAACCTTGCATATAAGTGGCTTCCAAACTGCAGTCTTGCCATAATTATTACCTTTTTGGTAATGCAGTCTGTCTGTGTGAATGTTTTCATGATTTCGAAGACTGTTTCCCTTGACACAGTAAATAATTTAGCAGTTTTTACGATTAAGCACTTACAATTATACCATTCACTATTTTGCCTCTTTGCAGCTATTCTAGTTGCCTCAGGTTGCTTTTAAAACTTGTATATCAAAATGCCCATTTTCAGACCTCTTTTACAGCTGAGTCACCTTTGAAGTGCCACTTGTTATTATAATTTAGCTACTTTAGATTTAAAGGCCCCCTCTCACCCCTTATATAACACTAAAGAAGACATTTTCAGTGGTTGTATAAAATTTGTCAACATGAAATAAATTTACATTCTCTTAATAAATTCAGAAATGATAAATAGTCTACCCACCATTTTTTTTTTGCATAAATGTCACAATATGCTTGCAAATTCTTCTGGTAATCATAACAAAAATCAAACCATATATGGAACATATATGGAAGTGTAGCATTAAACGCTGATGCTTTGCTTCTTGGAAACTGTCCAAGAAAAGTGCCAGACTGTCAGCTTGATAATAATAAAGCTTGTCTCTGAGAGTTCATGCCTCACAGCTCAGTCAGTCCATTGCCTTCCAGTAGGACCACAACCTCATGGAATTGACTGTTTTGGAAGCACGACAGGCTAACCTGTGACACTGGTATCTGCCTTCTACTGTTGTCATTGGCTAATAAAGGCTTTATGCTTGCCCAGGTTATAGAACGAAGCTCTTCCAAGAAAGTCAGATTTCATATCACCTGTCGACCGGCTCAGATATCTGTGTCAGTTTTACGCATTTCTTCACAACCTACAGTGGTGCATACAGGCATGAGCATTACAGCTTTCCTTCATACTTCCCTACAATCTTGTCTAGAGCTTTGGAGTTGAAATTTAAACTAGTTCTGTCAGCTGTGCATGTAGAAATCCTTTCCCAACCGAGCCCGTTGTCTTCTAGACTTGCAATTATCTTGCTGTAGATGGCTTTCAGATGGGTCTTCATGGTTGTCATACAAGTGTAAGATTCTATTCTTTAACCTAGCGCTGCTGTCAAGTCTTATACCTCCAAAGAAACTGGTTTTGTGACAGTATTACTGGAAGCATATGACAGGATAGAATGGTAAAGTGCTATATGAGGTTGGGATGACCGTCTAACGACACTCGACAAAAACAGAAGCCAATCTGCCCCTGCTACGGAACCATGTATTTGGCCACGTTGTTTTTCTGTTTCTGAATCAAGCTGAACTCGACATCATGCCGAATGATCTGAACGGCCACGCTGAACAGAGTGATGCAACAGTTTAATTACTATAAGTCAAGCTATCATAAAAAAAATCTACGTTATATTCCTCTCTCTTATCGAGCTGCATTTCTCATGCGCATCACAATGGGAGAACTGTTTAACATGCCGTTCTTCTCCAAGGAAAATTGGAAAAAAAAAATGCAGAGTGCAAAATGAATTAAGCCGTCTACGTGTCGTAAGGCATAGATCTGAAAGTTCCCTCCGAGTCCTTATTGCAGTGACAGTTTTATTTCCTTTTGCTCTGCACCATTGATCCAAAAGGCAATTGCTGCCAGAAAGTGAAGTTTCAGCCTGGATTTTCACATTTTCCATTTACCATGCTGATGTAGCAGCTGCAGACGAATAGCGTGGCGACATTGTTTACTCATGGAAAACCAGTAAAACGTACACAATGGTGCTTCATTGCACGGCTGCACCTTGAAATTAATTTTTAAAAAATCACATTGATCTCAAATGTCCAATTTATCATTTAGCTCGAAATGTGAGATATGTACTGCTGCAGGACACAGAGGAGTATTTTAAAATTCTGAACGGTCATGCAGAAATTAGGACATCTGGTCACCTCCATGCACAGGTACAGGGCTTCTCTGATATGCCGCAGATGGTACAGATGCCTAACCTGACACATCTGCTCCTTACACCTTATAGCAAGAACCTCACTTATCAAGGGATGCATGATGTTGGACTTACATTTCACATTACTTGCTTGGTTCACTGGCTTTTCCTGTTCAACTGTTCATTATTGTAAGTTTTAATGCTCACTGTTAACACTGTTAGTATGTACATGACAATATGAAGATCGGTATGAAGATCGGTCTTTCATTGGGTTTCTTAAAACCCATAATTCTCAAATAAATGGTATATCATAAGCACTCTCAAGTTTATATTAATCTAATTTGTATTTACAGAACTTAAGACAGAAAAATACTGTAATATAGTATTAACTAAAATGGACTTTCCAATGATCAGATTAAATAAAGAAATCTAAGCCTTTAAATGAATAACAATGATTCAAATCAAGGCCTTATAAAAAAAGAGGTCAAAGTGTCAAAGACAGGTTTATAATCGATCTGACACTGGATGTGGAATCACTGTCCCATCATTATTACAATGAAAAGATTGATAATGTAAGTAATTACCAATACTCATTGATCAGCAATTATGGTATCAATGCAATGTTGTCAATGTAATTATCTACCACTGCACAGATGGAGAAAAGTTACCATTTTTGCTACATTTTTCAAGATCACCATGTTAATCGCCTCGGTGATTATGCAAAATAAATCAATGACAAGAAATGGCAATTCCCCAAAATTACAGTATACTCTTTTACAATTACTATTAAATTTATTAGTCAGCATATCATTTTATTAAGAACAAACCCGTAACATACTTAAAGTTATCTAAAACATAATGTGATAATTGTAATTGTGCTTTCAACTGATTTAAATGCCTTTCTCTATTATATCAATTAGTATAAAAGATTTTTTACTTAATATCCCCTGCTCATGGTTTAGTTATTTTGTAAATATCTCATGAACCATAAAAGTAAAATGACGAACAAAACATAGATATTGTTGTATTACAAATGAACATAATCAATGTACTGAACAAAACTTTTAAAATTTGCAACCAAGTCATTCCTCTGTATGTTCTGCAATAAGAATGCTTCATTTTGCAACTAGAATGTTCATGAAATCCTACATCGGAGAGAGAGCTAATTTAGACTGAAAGGTTCAGCCCTGCTTTTACATTAATTATGTTAATGAAGACCAAACAGTATAAGGGCTAACAGTGTATGCAGCTGAACATTTAAGAAGAATAAAATGCACATCATCGTTAGCTTAGCGAAATCAGGCGAAGCAGAGGACAGCACTCTAAAAAAATGTCGGTAACACTTCATATAAGGCCATGTTTATAAACACGTATAAACACATTCACAATGCATTACAAGGCACTTATAATGCATTATAAACGTGGCAATAAATATTTATCAAAAGGCATAACACTTTATAGCCATGTTTATTATGCATTATGAAGTGGTTAGTTGTCATTGCTGACACTCCACGCACAACAATGAAATGCATCCTCTGCATTTAACCCATATGTGAGAATGTGACATAGCAGGGGGCAGCTAACTCCACACCCAGGGAGCAGAAGCACACTCAAGGCACCACAGCAGTAGTCTGCTGGTTGGGGATTTGAACAGCAACCTGTTGATTACAACTGCACCTTCCTAACCATTAGGCCACCACTGCTTTATGACTATACAGTAGATACCTTTATAATGCAGTATAAAAGCACCCTTATACTGAAAAATATAATGCATTATAACGGTATCTATAGTGCATTATAGATGAGAGCTTCATAAGACAGTCATAATGCATAATAAACATGACTATAATGCGTTATGCCTTTTGATAAATTTTTATAGCCATGTTTATAATGCTTTATGAATGCATTATAATGCATTATGAATGTGTTAATAAAATACTAAAAGCATGGCCTTGAGTAAAGTGTTACGCCAGTTTTATAAGTCCGGGTTTTAGGCAGTTAACTCTCTTGAAGCTATCTGATAAGGTCACAGGAAAATTAACACATTATTAACACGTCGCCAAACGATTCCATCTCTATGCATTCATACATCCGCATGCCTGCTCTATCCCCCTGTAACCACAGCTGGCTCCTCACATTAATTCCTCATTAGTAATACAGCTGCCACCTGTGCCTAATTGGGATAAGTTTTTAATCCATAGGCCTTGAGCACTCTGTTTTTCACAGATAATATAAAAACAATGAATTCATAAGCTTATTTGCGCATTCATTCTTACAAGAAATTCAAACTATCCTATCCTGTCATTAACATCCGCTGTAGGGTTGTTGGTTCAAGCCCCAGTCCCCCAGGTGTGAAATCTGCATATTCCTCCAAGGGTTGGCGAGGCGTGTCCTCCAAAAACTGGATTTTAATGTAGCTCAGGGCCATGCAGTAAATTGCTCATTGTGTGTGATTGTGTGGCCTGTGATGGACTGGCGTCCTGCCCTGGGCGTCCTGTATGCCCTGGGAGAGCCTGTAGGATCTCCACAGCCCCGGATCCCCAGAGAAGACGTGTGTTATTCCATTTTAATCAAATATCGGAAACACTTTACTTGAGGGGGCACAAACACTTAGTAGTAACTCAGTTACCACTGAAGTACAAGTCATGAACAAAAACATGAGCCACTTGAGATAAAAGATGCACCATGATTCATTAATGAACAAACACAGAATCACTTTTGTGCATTGATACTAGTTCCTTCTGTAGTTCCTTCAGTAGTTCACAGTGATTTACAAAACAGATATATTAACAACAATAGTAATTGCTTGAGATAAAATGTGCATCACGATTCATTAATGATGAACAAACAAGAGATAAGTGTGTAACTAAGTCTTGGTTTGTGGTTAATTAATACATAAGTAAGAGCATAATACTATGTTATTTGTGTCCCCTCAAGTAAAGTGCTAGTCAAATATCTAAAGGTCTGCTTAACATGCTGAATTGAATATATGAAAACCTGACAGTAACCTCCCATTCCTTGAACAGAAGTCTAAATTCTGCCGTGTGCCAGTAGCCTGCCGTGCTGTTCCAACGAACCAGTTGCACCTCGTTAGGATGAAGTCATCCACCAAACAGATTTCATTCTCGTGTTCTTTACAGAGGGTTACGAAATAACTCTTTCAAAATAAAGCGTTTAGATACAGTCATTCTTTCTCATAATATGTGGTCTGATTACATAACCGTGGTCATGATTGCACAGAGTTAGCTTATATTGGGACAGGCTCCAGATAATGGATGTTCTGCCACAGAAAATGGCCTGATCAGTACTTGCGCTGAAACAGAAGGTTTGATTTTGCACATGGTCTCTTGCTAAATGTGTTACCGCCATGATACAGCCCCCACACAACATCAAGGACAATCAAGTGCTGATCAAATACACTTTTTCTATTAAATTTTGTTTTTACAGATGCATGTGATACGTATTCCCTTCATTTATTTTATTGGGTTTTGTTAAAATCATTTGCAAATAATTATTGATTATCTTTAAGCAATGCTATTAAATTTGTTTTGTACAACGGTGGACAATGCCCAGAAAAAGTTAGAAATGCATAGCTTACTTAAAAGAAAGCTTCCATTGTGGTGTCTGACAGACACTTGATTTTGCTATTAAACATTCTTATCTCCATAACAATAAGGGCTGTACACAGTTATTGATATTGATTATCCATCCAGTATCCCTCATGGTACATACAATGCAAACAAACAGTAAACAATAAAGAATAACAGGCCAAATGTCTGCAAGATGTCACATCTAAACTCCAGGGAAAAAAGCACAAGGCAAACATTTTGGGAAGAACGACAGGGTGACCCCTCAAACTGAAAGAGTGTGTAATCTCCCTTATATATATATATATAACAGAAAACCATGGATAATTGTTCTGGTAAAACTGGTAAAAACATAACACCATAAATTTCTACAGAAAACAGACATATGGACAGCAACAGTACTGACTGAAATGTCTGCATATTAATCTATCATACAATATTTTCCTGTTGGCATATGAACGATGCATACTGGTGTTTTTTCATGGGCTGCGACGGCCTGTTAGCTGGTACAGTACCTGTAATTTTTTTTTCTCACAATAACAGGTTTTGCAGCTGTCTGAGTATTCTTGTGGATAGATGCTCAATGTATTAAACTTTAATAAGGATGAATTTATCTGCCTTTTACAAGTAACAGAAAACTGCTGACTGGAACATGCCCCAATAATTAAAACAGCTACGCCTGAACAGAAAACGAGTGATATTTTCTATCCAAGTGATTATTCTAATCCGTTAAGAGCCAGGGTGTATAGGAACCAGGAGAGCCTCAAACACGGAGATTAGATAATCTTGTCACAAGTTTGGATTTCTTAAATACCACCCAACGCAATTTTCCAGTAAAAATTGCTACATGTTGTAAACAGAGCTTTACTCTGTTTCAGTAGGGATACACGATAATGTGGAAAATGTGTCTTTGCTCAGTAGGTGAACTGCAGGGCAATGCAAGTCGCCTTCAGAGATATAGAACCTATATATATCATAACTATAACAAATGTGTTAAGACACCATGGAAATAAAACCAAATGTGTTTTCCACAGCAGACAACTGAATATGGAATCAATTTATCATAATGGTATCTTAACAAATCACCCAAGATAAACAGATCCCCATCTTCTCAGATTTATACTATTTTGTTGTACTACCTGAAAATTAATAGATTTTTCTCTGTTCTTGCGTTATGTTAAAATGTACCTATAAACGAAAGAGACAAAAAGCATATAGATGTAAGACAAGCATCAACAGCGTGGTCTCCTAGTTTTCAAAAATGTATCCCAAACACAGCTGACAGGCTCAGCCAAAGGAACATGCAATATAATTCACTGCCTATCTCCATCGACAGAGTCCCCATCTTCAATTAAAAGATCAGATCAGAAGCTCGGTCAAATTACACAAATACGTGACTACTGAGATGAGACAGTTAACGAGTGACACTCCTGAGTCCCCAAACGGCAGTGAGGCCAGTATTCAACATGCAAGGCATCACTTTCCGGATACAAAATACACACACTGCGATCATTTGGGGAACTGTGATTTTGGATCCTAGTGCCTTATAATAATTTTTAGGGACGATGTATGTGGGGTCCCGCACACTGCGGCACGCCGACACGGAGGCACGCGCGCTCACGCGGGCGCGCACACGGCGGTCGGAAATCCTCGCTTCCTTAACCTACACCACCCGGTTCAAGGCCACCTCTCGAAAACAGATAACCAAGGTTCAAAGAAGCAGGTTAGGAGACGCATGTGCTTCTGCCAAATACGAGCCGATCGCGCACAGCCTACACACGCATGAATGCCAAACACCATCGCTGTCATAAACTGCCAAATCATATAACGTCAGTCGCTCTCTGATTGTAATGAATAAATTACAACGGATGATGTCTGCCAATCTCTCACGACAAAATATCTAAATTACCAAGTGAGTTTTACATTTCAAGTCAAATACAGTATAGATAGATATCTGATATTAAAATATGTCCATATCATCTATCTCAGCAGAAGATCTGGGGATGCAGTTTGCTGTACCTGCTGTATACAGTATATAAGTGTGTGCTCTTGTACTGAGGAACGATCAGTGGTGACCACAAACAATCTTCTACTAGTACTCACCTGTTTTGGCCATCAAGATTGACATGCACCACGCCACGAAGAGGATACTGCAGATGAAGCAGACCTGCATAAAGAGCATTTCTCTCCTCTTGCGAACTTTGAAAATCTTTGCAATTATTGCTTTTTTAGACACGTTGCATTTCTTGTCAGGGTCCATGGTCATGACCAGGAGCGGAGCGGCGCCTGTCCCCTTATTCTCTGCCTTGTTGTTCTGTTGCAAACGGCCGAGCTGGTTTCACACCGTGCAGGTCCGGGCTGAGCTCCTCATGCTTGAGTGTGGATCATGAACGGGCAGCCGCCTGTGTGTCTGCAAGTGTCGCCGCCAAAATACCGCTCAGCACAGGGATCTGAAACCGGCCAGCCGTGTCCTAATATAGTGGGGATCCCCCGGTATTTTAATTAACTCACGATTTGCAATGTTAAAATTCTGCCTCACATTCGCCCAGAATGCCAACCGTAGAGATATTTACAGATATAACACATACAATAAAAACGTAAAATCGTTCTCTTTTTTTCCTACAAAGTCCTGATTGGTCTCAAACCAGATTCCATGGCTGCATTGGCTACACGATGCCTATAAAAATAAAACATTAGGGTGGCAGGTTTATGTTTGCTTTTATTTCTTTTGCAAAATAGCAGCCGCTGCTAAGCCCTGATCGCATCGTGGAGTCCCATCTCCTTCTTAGACTAAAATCTTCTCATCCTCAGCTGCAACTTTTTCCTCGTAACGTGGTATGTCATACGCGGACACGTGGTTCATTTATTTATTACATTTTTTTTTTGTAGTAATTTATGTCCTTCACCTTGAAAACGTAACATTCACCTTCAGAAACACCTGTGCTATCCGAAGCGAAGCAGCCCTTCATCAGCACATAGGTGATAATTCCGATACACAGAATAGCAGGTATTCATAGCGGTATTTAACATATCTTACTGTCCGGATTTCGAGAAATACATGAAAATATAGTTTATATAATAATGGAAAAGCGAGTTCTTACTCTCTGTGCCGAAAGATGCTTGCATTTTTACACCGGATTGCTCTTTTCCTGGATTTTCCCTGCTTTTTATTTATTCATCTTATTTTGTTTTTATTGTTTTTTTATTTTTGCACTCCATGACAACGTCTCTGTACTTCTCTAACCCACATTCCGACATACATTGTTCATTTCATGCAAACAGGATATCAAATATATAACTGTCTCATTGTCATCTTTCATAGAAGACATTGTTACACGAGCAAAACAACCGCTTACAATGTTGTCACAACCACTTTGCCCATGATAATGATTTATTGACAAGCAGAATGCAGTTTCTGTAGCCCTACATTTATTTTTTATGTATTAAACTCCATTCATCCGTTTTCTATATCTGCTCGTTTTATGCTGGTGGTCCAGAACCTATCCTAGAAGCTACAGACACAAGACAGGTAATAACACAGGATGGGCTCAACTCATTGTAGGCATTAATAAATTGTTGAATATATTTGCTTACAGGTTTTAGATCCACGTATATATTTTAGAAACATGGGAATCAAGGAGCTAGTCTGTCTAGTGTTGCACTGGTTGAAGAATATTGCAAAATGTAATCCTACGAGAGGCATGTACTCATCAGTCCTTTGCTCTGCTTCACTTTGTCTCGTTACCTGAATTCTGAATTCTGTTGGTTTAACTACATTTAGTATCTTATGTATCGTTTACATAAAATTATATTATTAAAAAATGTAAAAGTATATATTCGGTATTTTCAAAATTCTTTCTTTCGTAACCCATTACCCATATATCGCATGAAATATACAAAGCAGGTAGTTATTAAGGATGCTGATTAATTCACCTTTGGGTATTCAAATTCACAGTCATTTGGCCACCAAGTTAGTGAATTACTTATTGCCTTTATAGTACAGGGTGGGTGTGTGAGAGCACCACATGATCCTAGAGAAAGGAAGCACAGTGTGAGGAGATCTGCTGCCCCTCATGCGGTGTCCTGCGGCTGAGGGGCAGCATCACATGACCCCGCAGGAGTTCTGACTGGCCCCAGGGGCGCTCAGATGACTGCATTCTCCTGAGTAATCTCCATCGCATCCTTCAGCAGTAAATGCTAGCCAGTGATCAGCAGCGAGTACAAGAGCTAAATTCCAAAAATTCTCAAGTGGAAATAGAGAAACCGCTGGGGTGAGAGCCGTAGGTGGGCCATTTTAATGAATTTTCTTTCTTGACTGGAGTGTTGAAGGAACTATTGGTGTGCACGTCTTGTGCAAAGCCACAAAGTGCCCATAAGTCAAGAAACCATGACTGTATATTCGAGCATCACTAAATAAGTATTTATTGCTTGTATTTCACCTATTTAATGTTTTTTTTTTGTTTTTTTACGATTCCCATGTTTCATCTTGCATTTAATATTTAACGCTGCAGCAGAGTCATTTTTCACACTTAGCAATGACAAATAATGAAGTAATTTTTTTGCCGTTTGTCAGATTAAGTAAAGATGTTATGTAAACCTTTGTGAATGTGGGGGTGTCAATCAAATGGTGTTACAGTGAATGAGTCTGTTTAACTTCCATGTACTAAGCAGAATTCTGTGGGTGCCACACCTCTGCAACACATATAGTGATACAGCACAGATTTTATTTGTCATTTATTTTCTTGGATGGGTTTTCTGCAATTTTAACCCCCAGCAGCGTAATCAACTGCTTGCACCAATCCTCATCCCGAGCCAGATGCCTAAACTGTCGGTGGATATTCCTCCAGGACAAATCACTGTCTACCAAGCAGATTTCTGTGATTACACACTGCAGGTAACACAGCACTGTGCCAGTGTGTCTGTACCAACGGGAGAAGAGAACTTCCTCCTGGCATCTGCCAACCTGCAAGTGACTTTGTTTGTCTCTAATAGATGAAGTGGAAATGTTGTTCTTAATTGCCACTACTGTGAGTAATTATCCCATGCTATTATAAACCCACTGCGAAAGAAAAATCAAGAATTATAAAGGTTAAAGTTACTTAAGGGAAGATAGTGTGGGTGACAATGATGATGCAAAATGCTGCTCTTAGAACTTAGAATCAGTAATAATGGAAATGATTAAATCTGAACAACACAGGGAATATTTGTCCATTTGAAGTGAGACAAGCGCACACTATATAAAGTTTTTGTTGTTGCTGTTTCTAACTACAAGGGCGTGATTTTAGTGTTATAAGGACTAACAGCATAAGTTCTTTAATAGCTCATCGACTCATTAAATTGTATGCTACTGCAGGAAACAGGTATACATTTTAAGTTCAGGTATGAAATGCTTAAAGGGGTAAAGGTTAAGATAAAAATGTGTATAAAATAAAACAAAATTACTGCAAACCGTTGCCCCATGTAACAGCATGCACTCAGACTCCATTATTCAAGCCATTAATAGATAATAATTTTGCTGCAGTCATGAAGTATAGAATCTTAGCACTGGAATAATTTGAAATTCCAGTGAACCACAAGAACGACCACCATACCAACTTTAGAAAAACAATAACAATAAAATAAAACTTGACTCCTGAATGTCAGAAAGCGTTTAAATGTGAGTACCTTTCCAGAGTACAAGTTAGTATTTTTAAAAGGAGTAGCATAGCATAGCATAGCTGCTACTATTCAATTATGCGGCAGAGACTTTTATTCGAAGCTACGCACAATGAAGAAAGCAGGGTCCGCCCACCTCAGACGGAGTCAAAGGCCGAACTTTGTCAATCATGTGACTGAACCAGTAACCGTGTGATTACTGGCTCAGAGTCCTAAACCATAGAAACAACTTACCCCCCCAGAGAATTAACTTGGCTTACCCCAGACTTGAACCTGGTCACACCAGAGCACACTCCAAGAAAACTGAACCGACCAGCTCTTTGAATTAATGAATTGTGATTTTATTCTAATTATCTTCTAATTTTCCATGTGACCCCAACCATTATAAATGCAAAGGCATAGGTTTAGTATCAACATTGGAAGGGACCGAATCAGCCCCAAACCCCCTGCCCTCCTAAACACACGGTACTCCTACAATATGGGCTGGGACACCTCCCTACTGCCACACCCAAATCTATGGCCTTGTATAAATGGTTAGAAGATGATGGATGGATGGATGGATGGATGGATGGATGGGAGAATGTAATGATTTTTTAACAGACTTTTACATCTTCACAGTTTTTTTCTTATCTTATGAAAACTTCTGATAAACTTTTATCGTTGGATTTTGTATTCTGAGCCTTCTTTGTCAAAACAGGAGTGTCATAGTTAAAATGAATTAATTCATTACATATATACGGTTTGCCTCCACAAAACTGACACACTAACACAATGCACAGATCAAGCCCTTCGTGTCTGTGAGTGTGGAGTTCCATAGGTTTACAATAGTTTCCCCTTGATCTGCAGATTTCCCTGTGTATGTATGTTTTTGTATTCTGAAGTACTCTGCCTTCTGTTCTGGGAAAGGCTCCAGACCTCCTCCATCGCTGCATTATTGGATAAGCAGACGTGAGAGATAAAATGGAAAAGGATGGACAGAGGTCAAAAGAAAAAAATAATTAAATGTTGTGCCTGTCATATTCTGCATTCTATGTGTGTATCCACAGCTACAAACTGACCACAATTGTGCTGTTCTGAGTTTGGAACTTTAATTGAATTCTGCCCGTTAATGCAAATAATTTCGACATTACGACCTGTCATATGGGTAGTGAGACTCATACAGTACAAGCCAAAAGCTTCCTACAAAGGAAAGTGACTCATGTGATGAGTGTCACATCACATGACCTGGCCACATGACCTAAACACAGTAGAGATGGTTTGGGAGGAGTCTGACCAGAGAGTGTAGGAAAAGCAGCCAATGAGAGCTCAGCATATATGTGGGACCTCCTTCAGGACAGCTGGGAAAGCATCCCAGGAGGCCACCTCATGTAACTGGCGTAGAGGAGAGAGTAGGGTCAGCCAGTGTCTGGAGCAACTGGGGTTAAGAGCCTTGCTCAAGGGCTCAGTAGTGGGATCACTCTGCTGACCCAGGGATTTGAACTGACAACCTTCTGAGTTCTAATCCACAGAGCTGCCCCCCTGCCAACAAATATATAATTTTTTTGTTCAATACTTTTTGATCATTGCATAATTCCATAGGTTATTTTATAGTTCTGATGTCAATGATTATTCTAAAATGTATAATCCTTTCTCTGGGTAGGTGTGCCCTGACTTTTGACTGGTACTGTTTATGTCTTGTTCGCCTTTTTGCCAAGCGATTATCCCGTCAGCTCGGGCTTCATCAGTAGGCGACCTGAGAGACACGTCAATGGGCTTTCTTTGCTAGTGTTCGCCTCTCTGCCTTTGATATAAATCAGTTCTCCAGTGACCGCTTCTTCAAAGAGATACAATAGTGGTTTTCTCGGTCAGCTATAACGCTATAACTTTCAGTGGTGTGTATGTTCGTGGTATACGCATGTGTAGAAATAGTGAAGTAGAAGGTACAGGCTGAAGTGTGTGATGACTAATTCTCTAGATGCCATCCCACATTTGTCCATCTGCTGCATTGTGTCACACTCTTCCAAGTCACGCATCTATCAGTTGTTCATCTGAAATAAGTACCTGGGCTGCTTCAGCACTGTTAACCATTATTTGGAGAAATTAGTTCTGACTGATATTCTTATTTTGACGTCATTATGATGGAATGAGCAGTTGTTTAAGAAAGCCAAATGTTACCATAAAGTGTAAGCTAATAACTGTTAATATTTATGTCATATGACTGGGTGTCTGAGGCAGGACTCGACTGGCCATCTGGCATACTGGGCTTTTTCCCGCTGGGCTGATTGGTTTGTCGTGGCGGACTTTTGGCCAACCGAGAGGCGTCCCCCTTCAGTGTTTTTGCCGGCTGGGGGAGGATCAAAAAGTGTCATTTATAAGCTCAAAAGGAGGAGGACGTCTGGGCAACCTGTTTTTTTGACCTTGTGGGGACCTGTGCAAAAGCACGCAGTGATGTGACCTGGTATCTGTAAACTGCCCTATGTGTAAGTTTGTCTCTGTGCCCTGTGGTGAGCTGGCATCCAGTCAGGGGGCATCACACCTCGCGCCTTGCGGGTGCATGACAGCTCGTGCTGCAACTTCCCAGTGAATGAATGGTAACGCCCGCAAGTAGGACAACCTTCCTCGCATCAACATTCTACGTCAGCACAGGACACCCTGACAAAGCTGTATAGCTGGACACTTCACTAGTTAGGCTGGACAACTTCATCTTTACCCTCAATGGCATAAAAGAGCATTTGATATTGCGGTGGGGGGGCGGACACAATTTAATAATTTAAACACAAAGGTTTATTTATTGTGGGGAATGAATGAAGCTAACTTAAATTTTGGGAGGTTCACGTTGTCCCCTTCCTCTAGGTTCATATGCCCCTGTTTACCCTGCTAAGAGGTAGTTTTACACTGGATCCACAGACTATATAATGTATAAATTGATATTCTGTTAAATACTAAGCTGCATCATTTAGCTGTTTTTTAATCACTGTGCAGAAGATGCAAGCACGAGCACCCTGACGATATCGTCTGCGTAGTGATATGATTGGTGTGTGGAGTTCGGTAAAAGGAAATAGTTCCTACATTAAACTGCTCACTACAAAGTATGTGGATTATCTTGAGTAATGTGGTCATGATTTCTGGTAAGAGACATTACTGTTGAATTTTTCTAATGTATTTTTTGCCATTTTAAACACTACGGAAAGAACGCCATTCAGTCGAATTATATTCAAGAGAAGCCCAACATTTCTAAGGCAGATGCCTCTAAAACTAGGCAACTTCCAGCAGAACAACCTTGATGGATACTTAACTAGCTCTAATGCCCCTCCAAAACATACCTTTTTTACTTTTAAGGTGAACTGCCCTGTTAACTTATCTAGCAGCCTGACATCGGCACGGACATGATTTAACTAACTGTCCCATGTTTTCCAAGTTGGGATAGGGCCCCTGCTGTTGAGATGGGGGCTATAACCTGCTCAATAATCTGTGCCTGGGTGCTACAGAGAGAAGAACATATTTTCCTTATTCAGTATGATGTTACTGTACTGCCAGAGGTTTCTGTACCTGCATATTTTCATTTTGGTCATATATTACAAAAATGCCCATCCTCCAAGATTCAGTCCCTCAAGTCCTTAGAAATCTGCTCTAGCTTTAACAGAAAAAACACTGGTTAGTTATTTTATATATACATTGATATAACCTAAAACCCCATCGCTGAGTAAACGCAGCAGTCTGGAATCATTTGCCATTTATGTATCCCCTATTGTGCTGTATATTTTTACATGTAAAAAAAATATATGTAAATGTATTCATATTTACATTCATTCCCCTGCTGTACTCATTCTTGCACGGAAAATAATGTTCTTCCATGTCTTTCTTGAATTCTTTCTTTAGCTCTCGAGAAATGTAAATGGTGAAATGACTTTTTAAATATGACTGAATGGGACTTATTGCACCCACTGAAGGGAAGGTAAATGCAGATATTGAAGGTTTTAAGTTAGCAATAGGAATGATATTTGTCTTTTTTGTTTAATGATGACCTGAGTTCGATTTTGAGTAATCAAGACCCTCAGCACAGTGGCTCTGTGGGAAATACTGAGGTTGCAGGTTTGCATAGGTTATGGAAAGGTTAATGCATGTCAACCAGACACTTTTATTCAAGAATAAAGAATAACGAAATATGATTGGTTCAGTGAGATCACCGATCAGATTGTAGAGGAGGCGGGTCCAAGCAACTAGAGGAGGCGTAACCAAGACATCTGATTGGTTGATCTGGCCTCATCTAGTTTATTGTCTATAATCTGATTGGTTATCTCTCTGAACCAATCATTTTTCGTTCTGCTTTCAGAACATTTTTGTGTAAGTAAAATTCCCATGAGGGAAGAACTGCCTGATGAGAAGCCATTGATTTATTAATTAAGCTTTATGTACATCTTGGTATTCAGGTGCATTTTGGGCAAAACCTGACTTATTTAGTGATTACCTATTATTAAAACTGGACTTGTGTACCATCTTGTTTAGGCAGGTTAAACAGGACTGTAAAGTCTGTCTGGACTATAAGTGCATTACAATGGTAAATCATTTTGGTATCTTACCACTAACCATAGGTCCTAGTCCTCAGCGTGAAACACTGTTGCTACCTAAGTGACTTGTAGCCATTTGTATCCTTTTATAGTTTCCATTAAGCAACGTTTGAATTAAAGATCATAATCGCGCATTGATTTACTATTGTTATTCGCCTGGCTGGCACTGAATGTGCAGTTATAGAAAATTAATCAACACCCTTCAGATTTTAGAATTCGACAGTGTCGTAGTATAAATCTGGATAATCAGGTTTTGCTCCGCAGTCTAATGAAATGTGGTGTAGGCGGATCTCAGTGTGTAACTCTCGCTGTGTCGGTGTGTGTCTGTGTGATGTACTGTCCACCCGCCCAGCCGTAAGTGTAGGTTCCACGCTCACTGTGACCCTACGGAGTTTAAGTGCTCATGGAAAAACAGATGGGTGAAAAAGGAGACCCTGGTCCTCAACTAGACAAAAGGGCATTGCGGTGAAATCAATGAAAGTCTATTACAGAAATCAAGTACTCAATAGTGTTCAATTTAAATTGCGTAGTTTTAGTCAAGAAGTAAAATATTAAACTGCCTGACACTCGGGAGCAAAGAGAATCGGTTCATAGGGAAGGATATATATCCATAGATTATTCCGAAAGTGTCTGCGATCAGTGGTGAGGGGTGAGAGGGGCAGACAATCTGGCCGCTGAAATCTGGAACGGCTCCATGGCGTGTGAGGATGCCGACCTGCTGAGCGATCATGTGAGGAGGAGGAGGAGGAGGAGGAGGAGCTCTGTGTCACAGCCGTCAGCTCAGCGGGATCTTATGCTTCGCGGCACCAGACAGGAACAACAGCGGAGAGGGCGTGGCCTTCTATTCATAAAATATCTGAAAACTTCACCGTGGTCCGAGGCCCCTGGGCTACTTGTGATGTCACAGCTCTCCCCTACTATTTTATAAAGCGGTGTAGTTGTCGACTAGGCTGGGGTAAATATTTTAATTAGAGGGGGCTTCTGTGGTTCAGCTTGGGTAAACCTGTGCATTAAAGAGCTCCTGTGCACAGTAAAATTGTATTATGTCAATTAGCTGGGATGTTTTACTTAACAGTGATTATGGAGCTGAACAAAAATATTGCAGATGCAGGTCACAGGAGACTGTATTGCGGAGAAACACATTTAAGGCACATCAATATAAATACTCTTTTCTGGAGTTAGGCTGAATTGTAAGCTTTGCAAATCGTTTTGTATGAGAAAGCTGAGAAAATTAACTGACTGTGAATCCAACAAACAGTTTGTCTGTTTTTAAACTGTGAGTTTGATATTAACCTGACGTCCAGTGATTCAGAGCATGTGCAGTCAGCTGACCGGGATTTCAGCTGAGGATCAGCTGGGAAGTGAAAAGCGGTAAGAATGAGCCGATGACAAAGTGATTTCATAACTGGACCATAGTACTAAGCAGCCCTTACAGACTGATTGCAAAATTTTAAGTTCTGTTTTTCTTTCCCACCCGATTTCTCAGAATATAATATGCCGCAAACCCAGCATTCACTATAAAAATCATTCCCTGAGATGGAAGAAGGAATCCAGGATTATAGCAATGCATCCCCAGCACGAGAATATCAAACACATCAACTGTATTTATAATGGGCTCTCACTGTACAGGCAAACATACAGGGCAGTCACTGCTGACGCCAGTGTAGCAACTGACTCTTCATCAAAAATAACAGCCACTGTATTAGCAAAGTGCTTCATATGCTCTTTGAACCATTTCATTTCCATTTACCATTAAATGCCTAACAGGCAGCATGGTAGCATTATGGGTAGCTCTGTTGCATCATACCTCAGAGACCAGGGGTTCAAATCTCACCTCCTCTCTGAATGTGTGCGATTCACATGTTCTCCCCATATCTTGCAAGCTTCCTTGTGCGGGTTAAATACATGTAATTAGGCTAATTGGCATTTCTAAATGACCTGCAGTGTGTATGTGCTCTGCATTACATTGGTGTGTCCTTGCTCTGCGACCCCTACATGGTTGGGAGATGGATACTTCATGGAGCTGTTCTAAAATCGTTCTTCCCCAGGTCTCGCTTAGAAAATTCAATTAACTCACGTCAGATAAAGCTGCACTCATTCATTTAGCTAATGAACCACAAAATCCACAAATCCATGTTATTATTTTGAGTTTAAAGAATTTTGACACATAAGTGCATAACTCCACATGGCCTGTGTTTGTTCTTGATTGAAAAGTGAATATTCAATATTATAAAGCAATCACATCTTTCTTGAGAAAAATGTGCAAAAGTATCACAGAACAAACATTACGCTTTCCATACAGTGACGCTAACTTAGTCATTCCTTTACAAATTCTATCATTCGACTGGTATTTAATTGAACATCATCACCCTGTCATAATACCTGCAAAGCACCTTGCACTCACTGGGAATAACCCTGCAATTCCTCCCTACTGTTGGTAACTGGGATCAGCAGGTTCCATAAGAGGATAACATCAGTAACAGTCAGCAAGAGGCTCAAATATTGCAGATCTACTAATGTACTTTGCAAATGAATGGATATGTTGGAGCTCCAGTACTGAGAGCCTTTATGTAAGAATGGAGCCAGGGAAGGGAAGGGGCTCTTCACCGCCGTGCAGGAATTAATGTGAGTGAGGAGTTGCATCATAAATAAGAGCAGTGGATCCATGGCTTTAAGGCATGTGTCACGTGTATAAGACACTTTCACATCCAAGACGCCCTGCAGGCCATCCCAGGTTTACCTGCCGGCACCTGACCAGCCTTGATGACGGCTAGGAGCTAAAACGTGCCTGCAGTTATTGTTTGTTAAACCTTGCGAATAGATATGCGGAAATGATATCGACTTCACTTATATATTACCATCTTTCAGGGGAAATGTTTTGGTTAATTTTCAGATAATTACTCCTACCACACACCAATGGCTCAGCCAGTATGTTCTGTGAGTTTAAATAAGAATAAGCTGCTGCTGACTGAAACCTCAAAAGACTTGAAACCTTAACAGGCAAATTTGATTTCCATTGAAAAGCTATGAATGTATTTGATGGGGTTTCAGGATATCAGCACACAGGGGTGTTTCTGGGGATTTTGGGCCCTCCAATCCAGACCAATCCAGTTATTTTCCAAATTTGGAATCGTCCTAACTCCCCTTTGCTCACAGATGGGGTTACTGAAGTACAATAATAAAACTAATTTACACAACATTTACAATACACAACATTTGGAAATTTTGTTTTCAATATTATTAATGTATATGTGCGCTACTCATTTTAAAGTACTACTTAAAGTTCTGTGGCAGCTCTCTCTGCCTCATTTCTCATAATAGGATAAAAATCTCTGAAATCTGATTGGTTTAGAGACGCATAAGACTCTTTTCCACAGTCCTCTGTACTGTCTACTGATTCTGTATCAAATTATGGACAAAGCTGGGCTGTTCATGCTCCACTTTAGAAAAGACTCATCGTAGTATGTTTGATGTAAATTATTAGTGTAATTTCACTGGGATGTAGCCCAGAATGTGATAGATTTCACTTAGCCTCTAGATCCACGTTTAAGCACTGATATCCATGCAGGAGGTATTAAGTATACAAGTCTTCTCATTACCACCTGGGGGCGCTGAAGAGTACCACTGTTGGTACACGTAACGCAGTGTGAGGACATAGGCAACTGGAACATGGACTGATGGACGGGTACAAGGTATTCTTCGACACAGCAGCTAAATGGTTAGCACTATGGCAGCAAAGACCAAGAGGCGTGGAGTCGATTTGCCTCTCCAGTTTCGCTAGCATGGAGTGTCCCCTGCCTCATGCTCTGTGTTTACTAAGACAGGCTCTGGCCTCAATGTGACCCTACACTGGATAAGTGATTATCCAAAATGAATGGATGCCAGTTACTCAACATGGACACAAAGATTGTTATTAGAGAAACAAATAAGGATGTTATTGGTGAAGCACATTCTTAAGAACCAGGTCAATACTAAAGCTCAAACCTTCTTGTTTGTGGTATTCAATCCACTAGTTTAAACCTTGAAACTTTGAAGTGGTCGATAATAACTGGAATTATGTGGCTGTTGTTGTTACTAAGCAGATTTTTGAAGTGTAACGTGGCTGTTTGATGCCAGTAATATGAAATGCTGTTCTCCAGTGTCCTGCAGTACGTACCCTGCAGCACAACCAGTGTACAAGGTTATCATATATAAATGTTGGACCTTCTGAGGTCCAATCACTATCTCAAGGTTACAAGGATAACTGCATCAGGACCTGAATCCATAACCCTGTACCACACTATTCATCAGGTTTACATTTTCTGGCCAATTTAACCAATGAAGGCTCAGCAGTGGCAGGTGATGTAATTAAAGGCTAACAATCTGTTGTAAACTTGCATTCCATAAATCACTGAAAACATACATTTGGGAAATATTACTGAATATAGTCATAGTTATAAGTTGTGTAAGCATATCTGTGCTAGTTTGATTGCTCTTGTGCTCCTCTTTGTGGCAAATTTTGGGATTGCAGATGAAAAAATACATTAGTACAGTAGCCAGTTTTTTTTTTGTTTGTTTGTTTGTTTTGTAGACCCAAGAACAGAATAACAATACATAATATGTGATACAATGTAGAAGAAAACACTGCTAGCTGGTAACTAGACTTAAACATCATCACCACTGTCTCATTTTAATTAAATATAAACTTCTGAGTTGGGAAAACCTTGTGAAATACACACACTTATGTCTAACATATAAGATTATCAATGGACATGCTCCTTCAGTTTTAAGACAATTCATAAAAACAGGTTCATCTACAAATATATCTACAAGAAGTACAATTAGAGGTGACTGTATAATTCAGATGAGAAAAAGCAGTTTTGGCCAATCTGCATTTTCCATTAGAGCTGCACCTGAGTGGAACATGATTCAATCCCACATCAGAGACATAAAAACATACCACACATTCAAACACAATTTTAAAAAAATGGTTAATTAGCCTCCAAACATGTCAACACTAAATAACATCACACTACCCAGCACCTCCAGTTAGTTGTATCTGGGCGCTGCTTCATTTATACCACTACTGCCATCAGCCATGTTCTGTCTTTCTCTATTTTATGTATTTATTATTATTATTATTATTATTATTATTATTATTCTTTTCTCCCTATATTTACTGACCCTTCTCTTCTTGTATGTTTTATGTGTCTTTTTACTTACTTTTTTTATTATGATCTATGTATATTTGATGCACTTTGTTTCTTTTAATATGCATCTGACCTGTTACCATCGGTCCATGGACAACAGATGTAAAGTAGCCATTTTGGGTGATTCGGGCACATTTACATTCTATGTTTATTAATGTGCGCCGTCCATGTCGAATAAACCATAAATAACATAAAATAAACTATGCTAAAGGCTACTGGAAAAAAAATCCACATTATAATGTATCAGCTCAAGCTTATGTTATTGAAATACCACACATCAAGTACTACATTAGTTACAATATAAAGTTCTACAATATAAAGCACTATTCATATTTTGCATTTTTTTTGCATGTATTCTTTCACAAGGGGTGTGTTTGCTCGTGTTGGATTATGTAACCTCTTCTTTAAATGTACTGTTATAACGCCATATAAACAGAATGAGGACAGAATACTTGTGTTTCTGCATGTGTGGGACTCTGGAACACCTGAGAATGTCAATGAAGACACTAAAAACACAACACAGTGCTGGATGAAACATCAAAAGACGTAATCCTGTGAGCCCATTGGTCAGTATACAGCTGGAAAACCGGAGGTGAAGGGCACAAGCACTCTAACACTGTCCTATAAGAACAGAAACATGAAAGTCAGTGTATTCCAGCAGACGGGTGCAAAAATGCTTTATTGAAATGTCTCTTTTAACAGGACTCTGCTGCATGTCCCAGTAACGTCACAGTAACACAAGGCACAGTGGGCAGGGTTTCTCTGCAGAAAATTCTGAAAAATGCACAAGTTTACAGTTTATATTGTGGTTAGTTTTCTTATTCAGTTCAATACCTTTATCCACCCATTTTCAATAACTTCTTACTCACTGATGATTGTTGTAGTTCACAGTTGATCACAAGGCAGACATTTGGACAGGATGCTGCATACGTCACACATTACAGAGGATTCAGGCCTCTGGGTTGGGGGTTATCTTCCCTGCACTCTAGCTCTCATAACTGATGTCAAAACAAACAGTCTTTTCTGCTATTAATGCATTTTTGCACAATTCTCCTTTGCCACTCTTATTTGAACTTCCAGCGTACTGTTGTGTTCTACAAGGGATGGAATTCAGTACAGGGTGCCCGATATTCCCCATGTGTTTATTCACAAAGGACAGCATGTTTCACCATGGCTGTGGATTTCCCAGGCACAAAGAGCAGCCCTTCTGCCAGCAGTACTTAGCTTAAGCTCCTCTTTAACCCTGCTAATCAAACAAAGGGCAAAGCTGGAGTCGCTGCTGGAACCAAAAGTATCCCGTTTCTACAGATGCATTAGACTGTTCATGACTGAATAGTGAATCTGCAGAATACACTATCACCATAAGCAACATATGAGTGTTGTTTATGAGGTTACTGTGCATAGTATCAGAGCCATAGTAATTACTGCTGTTTAGAAAAGCTATAGGATTGTATGACTACCTGTCTTTTATAAATGGTTAAAATATTTGCATAGATGACAAATTAAAGCATAGTGATATACAGGATATATATTGAATAGGACATACCTGCATCAAACACTCATCCAGCAAAGATACTTTGCAGGATCTTCTGAAATCAAACAAAGGCTAATGTTAAGCCATTTTGACTTCTCGTTGCAGCAGATTGTGCCATTAGTAATGGCTACATAGGGACTGTAATGCCTGGGAACATGGGATTTAATCCCTGGACGCCCGCATAACGATTAACCTCTCAGTCACACTGGGAATATCCTTAGTCCCCCTAGGACTGAATAATGTCAGTACCAAGCTTTTAACACATTTGCACAACTGTCTCAGTAAAACAAGGATTAACAGAGTCATCTAAATGTTCAAAGCCGTGCTCTTCTCAGGCTGAAACTGATATATACGGCATTGGTTCAAAACAGTTTTGCTCTTAAAATGTAACATTTGAGGTGCAGTTTTAAGCAGATTTGCAGCACAAATTATAGCTACACTTTCAGTCAGCTTTTATTATGGATACCTGTATTTTCATGAATATGAAATTGGCAAGACTTTGCTAAATGCACATGCAGCTGCGGAAAAAATTAAGAGACCACAGCACAATTTTTTGTTTCACTCATTTCATTATGGGTGTGTGTCTGTGAATAATACATATGTTTCTGCAAACTGCAGCCTGGTTCTTCCCTGGTTCTCCTTAATGAAGGGCTTCTTCCTTGCTTTATGGGACTTCAGTCCCGCTTCTAGGAGCCTGACATGAACTATCCTAGCAGCACTTCACACCTGCACTTAATGTTTCCCATTCTGTTTGAAGGTCACTTGATGTCATCCTCCGATTCATGAGAAACTGTCTAAGTTAACTGTCATCTCTGGCATTAGAAAGTCGCTTCCACCCTCTACCTGGCTGGTTTCTGGTCGTTCCCAGTGTCTCCTGATTCACCTCATTCTTGTTTACCGCCGTCGTGGAAATTCTGAACCAGAAATCATCCTGCTGCTCAGCCTCTGCCAGCAGAACCACAATTAAACCATGATTTAAAAATACAGATTTGTTCAAAAATATAAAGTGGTCTCTTTAATTTTTTCCATGGCTGTATATGAGTGGTTAAGGTGCTAATGCTTCAATTTTGGACCGATGCATATTCAGTTTACCAGGTTTACCTTTCAGATACATCAGAGACACCGACTATTAAAATGATGTAATAACAATACATTTTGTTTTAGTATTATAAAAAGGGAGTCAATTAAATTAATGCTGACGATAAAAAAAAAAAAATCACTGGCGGGATTGGCCACTCATAAAGTTTCTTCCTCACACTGTTACCCCATTTGCTAGCTGATGATTAATTGGTGTAGTTCTGAAGAATTGCACTTTTGAGATGTGGCCAACTGTGCACGCAGTAAGGCGGGGGGGGCACTGGGCGCTTGGACTTTTGGAAGGTCGCAATCATAATTTCTTGCCGTATTGCTAGGAAAGTGTCAGCGAGCATTCGTCGCTGTATGATTACTTGTCACAGTATTGACAGCAGTGAAATTAAAGTCTTTTCAGTCTGGCTGGCATCCTTTTAAATTTGGCCACAGCCTGCAATGAGCGACAATGGAAGCAAAGAAAAAATCTTACGGACTTAAGCAGTAATTTTCTGAACAATAATGCAGATTGAAATACATCATTGAATGTGTAATCATTCATATTTGTATATCCAAAGGTAAACAAGTATGTTTATGTGGTTTAATGTTAGAAATGAATATTTAAATGACCGGTAAAAAGAAAAAGAGGAAAATGATGATTGAAAGGTATTATGCAGTATGTGTGCTGTGGTAGTGTGTAATCTTTGGCACTCACTTTGAATACCCATTTATAAGATTTACTTCCTCACATCTGTATTTCCTGTTTTGTTTCCACTGAAAGCTGTCCTTTCATTTTTCCCAAGACGAATGCTGAAAATGGACACCTTCATGTCACTCCTAAGTCTGACCACTTGGTGTCCTCATTCCACCACCAGACTGGTAGCCAAGCACATCTTTGTCCATAGATTTGATCTGGATGTTATGTGTTGCAGTGGATTTTCACACAGGCTTTAAAGTGAGAATTAGCTATTAGTTTATTTGTGAAGCAAATTGTCCCGTTTATGTATCTGCATATATTTACCTTGGTGGATGATATTTGGTTTTCAAACCACTTCAATGGTACAACTCTAGCGGCTCTCCAAGGTCAAATAGGAATAAGTGTCTGTCAACCCTGGTCTACAATATCAGAGTTGCTTTTAGACTGGACTGAATTGTTATAACTATCACTGACTTATACCTACAAATCTTCTTAGAGGACTGATGTGTTGTGCTAATAAGCAACAACTTGCACAAGAATAAAGAATCAATCCATCCATCGATAGATGTTTTAACCTGGAGGCTATCCCAGGCAGCACGGGGCACCCAAACTGGGGGGAACCCGAACTAATCGGGTGTGATTTAAACCCTGAACCTTTGAGGTGTGAGGCAACAGTGACCACTGAGTTACGTGCCACCAGTGTAAAAGCATTTCAATACATATACTCATTGAATTGCCTATATTCCTCAAGACTAAAAAGAGAAAAAAAATTATACATACCCCCAACCCCCATCAATGCAATACATTTTGGATATTAAATTGATTTTGGTCAACTGTCAGCTCAATAAGCAGACATGATTAAGAGCTTAGAGAGAAAAAAATACAATAAAAAATAATAACCCAACAGGACTTGGACCGAGATACAGTGGCACATCACACAATATAATACCTACACCTACAATGACTCTACTTCTGAACACTCAGACTTACACTCTGTGTCCTCCAAAATGATCTTGAGAAGATGCAATTTTTAATAAGCATATTGATGTGTGTTCCCTCATTGAAGAAGACCTCTGCAGAGTACCTCACTTATAGTTCCCTCTCCTGTGGCACATTTTATATTCTTTATTCCATTTTTACAGTGGAGAACATCTACCAGCCCCTGTTTGACAAATAGCTTCGTCCTATCCAGCACGACATAACACGGTGAGCTTTGATCTGCTCCAACTGAGATTTTGGTAAGTGTTCCAGACTAGAGAGGAACCATATGAAATCTGAAAAACACAGAATACCAACTCCTGAAATCTCAAAGCAGTACAATCATTAAATGTGGCAAAAGCCAGTGTTGCTCAAATTGCAGTCCTGTGGGAAAATGAAAGCGATAGATGAAATGTGGCTATCAAGCTAAATGTTCCAAAGTAATATCCGGCGTAAAAAAACAACATTCTGTTCAGACATATGGCACAATGTTTTTGTCAAACTAGTAAATAGGTACATTTACATGCTAAAATTTATACATAAACAGATCCATCAAACACAGCAAACGTAAACAGGGAAATGAATGTTATTCTGAACAATTCAAATAATCTGGTGACTAAAAATACAACAAAACAGTCTCCCTGATTGCTTTCTTTAAAATGCTGTAATTTTCACAGGGGACGTTCATCAGGGAAATGGATGAAATGAAATGAAGGTAATTATGTGGGTTTTTTTTTTTTTTGCGTTGTATGTAAGAAACATTGCTCTCCATGCTCATGTGAACTGCTTACAAGAAACATCAAAAAAGTCCTGTGTTCCCTAGTTAGCCAATCTATCTGTATGCACCATATCTGAGAATTCTATACATTCCGCTTAGAACTCTCCACCCTCGAGAACTGAAGACGTTTAATTCAACAGGTATCAGTGTCAGGATGCTGTACGGTGAGGTCAGTCTGTGAAGAAGAGCAGCACATCCAGAACAAGGGACTACCGCTGGTCACTGACCCACACCCTATGGCGGCTAAGTGTCAATGTGCTACAAAGTCAGAAAATACTTACAAAGTCTGAAAAGTCATGCGAAACAAAAAACACTGCAAATCCACTCTCAAAACAATGGAGGTTTCCAGGGGACAATGAAACCCCTGACAATGAAACGAGATGGACCATTTGGGCTGAGTGGTATATCAAATGTTTACGGTATATCAGTATATTTTCAAAACAAATAGATAGAATGACATAATACCATCTGTATCAAAATACTTTTATTGTGCACTAGAACGGAGGCTCTGTTACAGATTTTGAATAGAGACCAGCAACAATATTCCATCCTGTGGTGCATTTCGCAAAAGCACAGTTGCCGACTACACTGGCAATTTACACAGTTGGGACTATGCAGTGGCAATGCAAGTGTTTCCCGAAACTATAATTTAAACTATAGTTTAAAGTTTAAACACGTATAGTACAAACCATCATTAAACAACACTGGGGTTACCCAAAACCATAGTTCGAACTAAATTTCGTAAACACTGTCGTTAAGTTGCGTAGTGTGCAGCTCTCGAGCTACGGTTATTTCCTGTTGCCATTTTTGATGGCAGGAAATGCAATCGGGGGCTGGGTGGGCAGTCATCATGTGAGTGAGCTGAAAATGTGCAGTAATCTTGCTTTTTTATGTATTTCTTGGATCATGAGCATAGTATGATTGGAAAGGATGTTGTTTAACCACATTTGTTTGTGCTGCATGGCAGAATTCATTACATATATAAATATACATTATATGCAGGAGAGTATTGAGACACAACACTTAATCGTTGAATTCAGATGTGTCATTCAGATCCATTGCCAATGCTGTATAAAATCAAGCACCCAGCCATGCAGTCAGGTTTACAAACATTTGTGAAAGAATGGGTCGTTCTGAAGAGCCCAGTGAATTCAAGCATGACACTGTCATAGGATGCCACCTTTGCAGTAAGTTCTTGAAATTTCATCCCTGATAGATAGTCCATGGTCTGTACGTGGTATTATTGCAAAGTGGAAGTGTTTAGGAACAACAGAAGCTCAGCCACGAAGTAAAATAACAGAGCAGGGTTGCCAAGTTCTGAGGCACATAGTGTGTAAAAGTCGCTAAAGGTCTGTTGACTCATTAACTGCAGAGTTCCAAACTTCCTCTGGCACTAACCCCAGCATAAAAACTGTGCGCTGGGAGCTTCATGGAATGGGCTTCCATGGCCGAGGAGCTGCAGGCAAAGCTACCATCACCAAGCGCCATGCCAAGCGTTGGATGGAGTGGTGTAAAGCACATCTCCACTGGACTCTCGAGCAGTGGAAATGTGTTCCGCGGAGAGACAAATCACACTTCTCTGTCTGGCAGTCTAATGGATGAGTCTGGGTTTAGCGGATGCCAGGAGAACATTACCTGCCTGACTGCATTGTGCCAGCTCTAAAGTTTGGTGTAGGAGGGGCAATGGTATGAGGCTGTTTTTCGGGGGTTGGGCTGGGCCCCTTTTGACAATTCTATGCTTATAACTTTGTGGGTACAGTTTGGGGACGGCCCTTTCCTGTTCCAGCATGACTGTGCCCCAGTGCGCAAGGCAAGGTCCATAAAGACATGGTAGGGTGAGTTTGGTGTGGAAGAACTTGACTGGCTCACATAGGGCACTGACTTAAACCCCATTTAACACCTTTGGGATGAACTAGAATGAAGTGTGAGAACCAAGCCTTCATGTCCAGCATCCATGCCTGACCTCACAAATGCTCTTCTGGATGAATTTCCCACATACAAACTCCAAAATCCCGTGGAAAGCCTTCCCAGAAGAGTGGCAGCTGTTATAGCTGCAAGGGGGGGCAACCTGATATTTCTGCCTATAGATTTAGGACGGGGTGCCTGTGGGGGTAATGGCCAGGTGTCCCACTACATATAGTGTATCCTGCATGATATCACATCACAATAACTCATCACTATATATGAAATTTCAGCAAGTAACACTGTAACATTTATAAAACATAAAAGGAGATGAAATTACCCAGAATAAACTACTGTGAATAGAACTTACCCACCAATAGAGTGTGTGAAAGAAGTTGGTTGTTGCCAAGAGATGTGTCAACAGACGCAAACCGGTGTCAACGAATCCAAGGTGATTAGTGCACATCACAATTTATCATGCAACACACACACACACACACACACACATATATATATATATATATATATATATATATATATATATATAAACACACATACACACACACACACACTACACACACACACATACATACATAAATGCATGCATACACAAATGAAAAAATAAAATTAAATGGGGAAAGCAAATAAAATAAGGGAAATAAGGGAAAAATAAGGAAATTAATGGCTAAAAACATGAATAAATTCTTAATCACTGAGCTGCCATTATGACATGAAAAAAAGAACATCACTGATGGGATACAAACTGATGGCTGTATCACGGTGAGGTTTCCTCTGTCCTCGATTATTCCACTGAGCCACTAACACACTGCATTGAAATATTGTCAGACAAGAAATTTATAAGGTGTTTATAATGCGAATAAATTAAAACAAAACAAAATAAGCATCCATGGACAGAGTCCATTTCACTAAATGAGTCGTAACAGCTGATAGTTTTATTTTTTCCTCCACACTGTCAGAGAAAAAGTACCAATTTGTTCCTTTGAGAGTATAATTGCTTGTCACTGGAGCTGTGGGGTCTGCCAATTGTACACTTACCTGCAGCTAGGGTACCTTTTAAGGTACAGAAATGGACTCTGAGGAAATTTTTTGTACTATTGGGGGCGTATTAATGTTGTTTGTACCTTGGGGTACATAATCAGGGCTGTACCATTTTTTCTGACAGTGTACAAGAAGTGTATCATATTATTATTTTGACACAATCACTATAATGGAATAGTTTATTGTTATGGGAATTACTATATGAGTAGCCTAAATAATAAATGAATAATGTATTATCATCCCAATGTATATACTGTATATATATAAAATATCGGGTTGAAAACTTTGGTCACCTGGCTTAGGTGAGAGTTTCAATTCGAGACAATGTTGCACACACACATTTACTTATACTGTATGTAAGAGTTTTATTATCTTGCAAATAGTCCGTAGGGTTTGCAAACTACCCCAATGCTTTTAAATGTAGGTGATTTTAGGTTTATAATGGAATAATATAGATTTGCTGTATGTTTTCTTGCGTGAGCACATGAAACTGATAGTACCGTACTAGTATCATGTTAGCTCAATGCTAACCGCTGTCATTGTACAGGAAAGACACCCAGTTCAGTTAGCGTCTCATGGGGAGTTTTACAGAGGGGGGGTAATGAACCATCGTTTTCCCATGCAGTTTAGTTTATGGATCATTAATATTATTGATTTCAGGGTTATTTATTAATTTCTTTTATTGCCTCAATGGGTTAATTCATTTGATGTTAGTTACACCTGTGTCCTGTTATTCTGCATTTCCCGGCTGCCTTGGTATGTATGTGTGGGTATTTCACGTTTTTTGTGTGATCGGGGATTGAAGAGAGTAGAGCTAGATGACAGGGATTCAGGTAGGGGGGAGGGGAGGAGGACGACAAGGGGGTAAAATGGGGTAAACAGAGGACACCCATCAGCAGTCTGGACAGTGGGCTGGATAAGCGGACGGTCCAGATGAAATCCGGACGTCACTCTAATTGGCAGTAAAACCTAGCATGGTTCACTGGTTATAGGCGACAGTCCTCCCTATGCTCTGACAGTAAACCATTAAGCTGGGTCATTCTCACGAACTTGAGAATTTTTCAGAAAAATGGTTTGATGAAATACAGTGTTTCTTATGTGTAGAGTAATTCACATCACTTGAACTGTTTAGGAATATTTAAATGGTCATTTGTTGCTCTCATTTAATGATCATTGAAAACGGTTTTCAATGATCATTAAACGTTTTTTTTTTTTTTATAAATAAAAAAAATCTTCAAAAATACTCAAAAATGAAGCATATCTGAACATATCTGAAAATGCAAGAAAAACGTACAGTAACGAATGATATGAGGCAGGTACCATTTTCAAATTATTTATTGTGCTGCAAAGAAACAAAAATACAAGAAATTGCAAAAAAAATGCTGTGCTACGGGAAGTTCCGAAATCATATCTTCATCTACCTTACTCAGAAATCTTTTTTTTTTTTGCAATATCATTAATATCCACATTTTATTTATTTTTTAACATTAGCAAAGAACACCAGGAGGATACAGACTGAAAAATGATTCATATTTATGATATGAATGCTCTGAATTAAACGATAAGAGAAGAAATGGAACAAGGTACAGAATAGTGCCATCTCATAACTCCAGAAGATGCAATGTCTGTTTGAATCTGAACTTTACCAGCCAGTTGAGTGGAGTCTCCACAAATTTCACACTTCACCATCAGCCACAGCCGACCCACAAAAACCTGACAAATCACAATGGACTATTACAGCAAAACCCTTTAAAATGCTCTTTGAGAGACCAACAGATTTACAATTTCAAGTTGTATCATTAACCTCCTATATGTTAACTTTAATTTTTTAATCAATAAATTATAAAGGTCATAAAACAATAAATTATTTTTTTTTTAATTTCTTTTTCCAACCTATTCTTTGTTTTGGCAAGCAACACTCAAGTATCTACAACAATACTTGGAGGACGTGTTGAGAATATTTCAAGCTTCACCTGTGAGATCAATTGCAAGCTATTCTGTTTACAGTATCAGTCATTTGTTGGCCTGCAATTTGTAGAAAAAAAGCTGCAGGGGATCAAAATGAAAGACCTCCGTGGTTTTCAGTATGATATCCAAACCGTGCAAGTCAGCTAAACAGCCTCCCGTCTCCTGTGATTCTGGAGTCCACGAAATATTCGATTTAATATTTAAAGTAAGGTATGCTTTCTATTCATTAACATATTATTGACTCTTTTCATGAAATAAAAAAAAAATGTAATGTTTTGCTGGCACTTTTAGCTGACAAACATGATCAAGGGAAACTGGTCAAGAATATGCATTTAATTCTCAAGACACTGAATGGTATATTTGTTTGAAATACTTCTCCCAAAACTCCTGTAAAAGCAACCAGCAGCTTAAAAACTGCCATCAGCCAGGCACATGAGAAATAACAGACTTCAGATGAAGGTATATAATCAATATATGTCAGCAGAAGAGGCAGTTGATATTGTACTGTTATCTTATTTCAGGATGTCCTAACATGCTTCGAGTGGAAATAAAGTGGGATATCTTTATGATCCTGCTGAGAGCTTCAACTGAGCCTAAGCAGGATGTTTCATCATTTCTGTTGTCCTATATTACAGAGAATAAAACAAACACAATGATTTGGGTGTTTGTGACGTTGCTTCTTACTGGTGATTTTACTATATCTGTAAAACGAAATTATCCTATAACAACCACCGAACCTGTGGGCGGTAAAGTAGGAAACATCTTAGTTTTTCCTTTTTTTTTTTTTTTATAAAATGAAGTCTACATTTTTATGTATCGACAGCGTGTCGTTATAAGTAGTCGTGTCTGAAATTTCATTGTATGACACTTTGCCATCAAATGCACGTGCATCTGGCAGGTGGTCAACGCTGAACATTTTTTCAGTTTTCTTTCGCTACGTCCATCGATTGAGTGCTGAGGGACAGTTGTCTGAAGCTATACCTATGGGATCCAATAAGACCCAAAGCTGCACTGAATTTGCTGTGTACATACATACACATAGAAGCAAATATAGAAAAGATTATAGGTCCCTTCCGTGCAGTTTCTCACTTCTTGCAGGTCTCTGACATTTTATGGCAAAGCATTTTATTTAACGTCGGACATAACACTGGATCTCATAGGGTTCCCAAAGAGGGGCACTCCTCCATGAAAAGCATTTGTTTACGGAAAAAAGGAAACAAAAAAAAAACTACTCAAAAGGTAAAAGTGCCAGACGAATTATTCAAATGACATTTTTTTAGATAGATTAAGATATACCCAAGACAAACTACTACGTGTCCACTACTCTTCAATTCTTCCTTTGCACCCCCCACCCAAACCCCAGCCTATTTCTCACCTGTCCAGTAGTTCTGACATCAGAAACAACCTTTAAACAAAAGTCTAAACCAATTTTATGAGAAAATCTTCTACTTGAATGGTAGACACATTATTTGTCTAATTTCCCATCCAAAGCTGTGCAGGGTTTGGGAGGGCAGCACACACACTTGTGCAGCCATAAAAAACAAAACAAAACAAAAAACAATAATAAAAAAGACAAAAATAAAATAAAATAAAATGAGATGTTTGTCTTCTGCCTCAGACTAAATCTCAAACAAGGCTCTGGAATGCCTGTTTCGATATTTTCCCATCATTCAGTAAAACTTCTCTTCTGAACCATAAATACATTCAATTTTTGTTGAAAAATTTACATGTGAAGAAAACCATGTGTGCATGCATGTGTGTGTGTATATACACACATACCTACATACATGCAAAGACATATACATACACACAGACATATATTCACACAATATTTCATGTAATTTTTTTTTTTTTGTAGAATAAAATATGTACATAAGTGTTCCTATAACGTCTGGAGTAGACAAAATGTTTGCTGCAGAGGAGAAAGAATTCAGAAGGTGCTTGGGTAACATAATTAAGTAGCTTACGGAAAGGGAAGCAGTTACATAACCAGTAACGCAAACGCCCCCACCACCCCCCCCCCCCCCCCACCCA
>JABJVO010000026.1:11270889-11285142 GCA_026770805.1 Boulengeromyrus knoepffleri | reverse complement strand
CGAATAAGGAGGGGGAGAGCAAAAAAAAAAAAGACAAAAAAAACAACCCAAACCCACCCCCAAAAAAAAAGCATCTATAGCCATTGGTTTGCTGTTAGACCCTAGGGGACAACAGATTGTTCAGATCAGATGCAGGGAAAACAAGTGGAGCCTTTTTTATATGTTTACAACCTGGAAAACGGAAAGGCCTCGGAACAAAGGAAAAGCAGCACTTACAAAGCATACATTTCAAATTCAATCAATAAGTATCGCTAAACTTTTATATTAACTTTTATCTTTTATACCATTTTTCCAACCTTTAAGTTTAAACATTGTTAGGTTTGTACGAAAGTGTAACGTAAATCTGCCCCCGGCTGTAAAATACAGAAGCCTACGGCCTGGAGGAGCTACAGAAAAAATAAAATAAACAGATGCACTACAGCTGGAAGAAAGCTGCTAAATTTGGCAAAATAAAATAAAATAAAACAACTCTGGTGACAGCTTAGCATCGTTTCTTCCTATTGTCCTTTCTGAAAATTGGTTTGCAAAGACAACGTGTCCAAGACGGGCAAAGAAACATCAATTCAGTCTCTGACCAGGGTGTTCAGTCTGCTCTCTTCCTCGTATCAATTAACATGAGTCCAGCAGTCCCATCTACCACCATGCAGGGCAGAAAGCGGCACGTTTTCCGCTTTTCGTTTTCATATAGGAGGGCTTTGGCGCTACAGTGTTCTCGGAAACACTCGCTCAGGATTTTCATGTTGTCATTTCAAGGTCAGTTCAAGGAAGCAGGAATGTGGTGAAACAGCACTGTTGCAAAAGCCAGTTTGTCCTAATCCCAAAAACTGTACATTAGACACACACACAGACACACACACACACACACACCCCCACACACACACACACACACACACACACACACACACACACAGACACACACACACAGACAAACACAAAATCCATCCAGAAAAAGGCCAGAAAACCAGTTTGCTTTCTTTTCAAATCATGATAATTCAGTTCAGTTTGGTTTATAATGTTGCATTTTTTTTGATAAGTTTGTCTGTTATTCTTTTTTGCGTGGGGTTTCAGGCAGGTGACAATTTTTGGAGATATTCTGTGGTTTGGTGGTGATGTCCTTCAGGTATCTACAGCGGCGATAAGCTACACAGTGTTGGCCTCTTGCCAAGAGCTCACTCACACAGTCTGGTGGAAGCTGTCGGCCTGCAGGTTGTTCTGCTTCTGCATGCTGTAGTAACCGCTGTACCTCGAGTCGGGGTCGGCAATGCGGAGCATGCGCTGAGATCGCTCCACCTGGACCTTGGTGCCCTTCTGACAGTCCACGTACACCAACTGGTTGTTCAGACAAGTAGGCTGAGGAACATCAAACATGACAGAAGAGATACAGGATGAATGTATGATTATGATGTTTAGGACTAAATGAAGGTGAAGGTGTTCAAGGGCTGAACTTAAAACCCCTCTGGTGTAATACTTTGTATCAATTGTGACTAATGAGTATGTGAATATGCATAACATGCCCATACTGTTGTTACAATGGCATTTGCAAAACGAATTGTTGACATATTAACCATATTATGCAGGTACACAAAAAACATCTATAAATAAATTTTACATATATTACAATTAATAACAGTTGGCTTTAATTATTTAAGTACTTTGTTTTCAAGTGTAAGTTTTAAGTGATTAATTATTGACCGTTATAGGGGTTAGTTAGTTATAGCAGATTAACAAAAAAATCCTTCGACATTTTCCACTTAAATGACGATAAAAGCTGAATTTCTGACACTGGCTTAATTCAGTTTCCACTAATAATTCACAAAAATTCACACATTCAATACATTAACTTTTTGAAGTTCTTTCATTTTATAATTACATTCAGAACATTTGCTGTCTTACTTTACAATGCATACCATCGTCTACAATAATGGTTTTGTCTACTATCATTGTAATAACCTTTACTGCTGTTAAACTATTTACATTATAAGCAGCTTGGATGCTATGTGTTAAATGTCATGCATAACATTTAACACACACACACACACACAGTCAAATAATCATATCTTTTTGGGGACCGCTCGTTCATTTCTATGGGAAAAATGCTAATGCTAATTATGACAACCTTAACCCCACAAGGTAAGGTATACCTGAACCACACACACACACACACACACACACACACACACACATACGCATGCAGCAATAACCTTGGGAATCCACAAGGTGCTTCAATCATGCTTTCAGTTAAGTTCCAAGAAGATGCATAATCAGACGTTGGACATCTCTTTCCCGATGACTATCTATAATGACACTTCTGCTTTCATTAACTGACTGCCACTTAATAACCTTCAGTTGATGCCTGTTTGAAGTGTTACATTCCATACACATGCATCACCATGATTTCTATGCAATACAAAGAGCTACCTGAATAGAACTAAATGGGAACTTTACAGAGTATATTTCCAACCCTTATAATAAACACGAATATATATTCTTGTTTTTTTCTACCTTTGTGGGGGTCCTATAGCAAGGAACAGGAATCCACTGCTTCTTCTGATTGATGAGCAACACGATGGAAATGGTGACGAGCATCATCAGAACGGGCAGCGCCACCCAGGCCACTGAGTGTAAGGTATCATCTTCACTGGGCACCGGTGTCTTCCCGTCCAAGTACGGCATCTGCAGGCTTCCAAAGTTTCCTGCAACAACATGAAATAGTCATGTTGATTACTACTGACATGCTGAGGAGGGACAGCAACGTAAATATCTATCTGCAGGCTTCCAAAATTTCCGGCAACATGCTGATTACTACCTATATGCTACAGAGGTTCAGCAAAAGAAATATCGATTAGCATTGTTTGCAGTACCTATACTAAATAAATTGTTCTGTATAACTGGAAGAAATTTTATTGAACATACTGAATGAACTCCAAGCACAGGTTGAGTTGACTGGTTACTCTGCACTCAATTGTGCTACTGAATATATACAATGAGCAGCTTTTCACTGCAAGAATAGACTAAGAGAATTTGCACTATTTGATCCCAAGAAAAGGCTGAGGAAAGGTTGTCTTCCAGACCTCTGAACTGGGGCATTATATCGTTTTCACTTCTTGTGGGCCAAGCTGGCTGGGGCATCTGCGAATCACCTCGCTGGTCCGTCTTTTCGATGGGTATGTTTGTGGGTGGGTACATGCCTAAGAAAAGAAATGGGGAGACATTCTGTCAAAGCACAATTATCACTGTCCGCGTCAGTAATGCCAGTGACGGTAAAATGCTTAAAATGCAAAGAAAGAAATACCTAATTACATCGTTATTTACTCCCTTGATAATGATGCAAAATAATGTGAATGTTTTGTTTTTAGAATGATCTCATTAAAACAGCCGCATCTGAGACCCTATAGCTGCATTCCTCAGCAAAAGCTACCTCATGAAGCTCAAGTAAAATGTAAATAAGTAAAGGAATAATAATAGAGAATTTCGAAAACGTTTCATATTCCTGGGAGCACTGTTAAGCTAATCATTAGAAAATGCAGAGAACATGGTAAAACTCAGAATGGGAGCCTCTCCACAGGAGAATAACTTATCAAGAAGGTTTGCTGGTCTTCCTGGGCTGAGATACGCTAAGCTGTCTAAGGTATAATGACAGTCTAGGCTTTTCTTAAGCCTGGGCTTTATAGGAAGGTGGGTGAAGGCCATTGAAAAAAGCAAAAATAATAAACAAACAAACAGATAAATACACATCAGCTTTTGTATATACAGTGTATATATTTAGACTTTTTTTTAAGCAAATCTTTGCTTGTATTTTCTGTTGCAGTCAGGGAAACTGAAACAGCTGTATTGCTTATGCATGCTGAAAAGGAGTCTGATATACTCTCCCCTGACCTTACATTATCCCCCTGCTCTTTGATTTTAAACATCAAACTGTGAAGAAAGAAAAGGCTTTACTCTGAAACTCCGCTGCCCACGGAATTCTTTGTTCTGCTGTCGTCGTTCTACTGAGCTTTTGCCTCTCTTCTTTAGGGAATTCCCCCCCCCCCACCCCATTTCTAACTTGGTTGACAAAATACATAGAGCTGGGCAGATCACACTCTTCTCATTGGTAAGCACTCCACACAATGACAGCAACAAAGCCATGTGGTTCAGCTTCCCGGAATCCAGACAGTGTTTATCAGTCACTCCTGGTATCTATCAAAGAAATAGCTTTAGTCTGAAGGAGTACCTTCATTTTGCTACACCTATGTCATATCATTTCACGTACATCGAGACTGAAGTCATACACGATAAAAATTTGTTGAGGGGAGGACATGGACCTTTAGAGGTGGGGCAGCATTAAGTGACGAGCCCTTCATACCCCTACGGCTCATTGTTAATCTGACTAAAAACAATTCCCTGGTTCCTTCTTTTTCACACCACAACTCTCTGCCCGTTTTGCGCCCCTGTGTTATTTATTCTTTCCAAACTGTTAAAATGTCTACCTTTTGCTCGGAGGGAGCAAAAATGACGACCGTCGGGGGGGTCCCTGAGGACTGGGCTGAGAAACACAGATTTAAATGAAGTCATACTTTAAAAAGACAACATAAAGAAGTAACAGAGTAGCAAAATGGATTTGACTTCCGGATGAAGGATGGACAGCCTTCCTCCTGCAGGCAGTACCTGAGCACAGGGGACAGCAGCTCCCCTCCATGTACACGGGGTTGTGACAGGGCAGGGCGGGGCAGCTGACGGTGGAGCACAGGGTCTGACCCTGCAGGCAGTAGCAGTGCGTGCAGCTGTCGATGTCCCAGCGCTCCTCGTCCACGTACGTCTTCCCGTTGAAGTGGCATACTGCCCTTGGCGCGGTGTCCTCTGAAAGGTGACAAGACCAAACATCCTTAGAGAGAAAGTGACTCAGCGGAACAGGTGAGACATAAAAGCAGATGCACCATCCTAATATTCGGAGCAGTGGAGCAGGTCAACTGGTCGTGCACCGACTAAGGAACCAGGCTTTTGAAGGTGCAGCTGCGGCTTCCCACAAAGGGCCTTCCTGCTGCTCGCTTGAGTGAGGCACTTAATGTTTTCTTTGAAAAATATCCACCTGAACAAATGCATACAAGTGTACACCAGTAAGTAAAGGTGCTCTCGAAATGTTTTCCGCTTGGACAGTTTCTCAATACTGAAACAGTTTTGTAGGCCAGCGAGGGGGAAGGCAGAGCTTGCCGGCCTATTTCAGCTCTTAGAGCAAACCATGAAAATGTCCTTTTATCGAAGGCGTCTTTCACTGCACTGTTCATCAATCCATCAATTTTTAGTGTCCCCTTATCCAATGAGGGTTTCTGTTCAAGGGAGGTATAGCCCATGATGAAAGGGCCAAGATATTCAGGGCAAAGCACTTGCACACACAAACGAGGCAATTCACATCGTCAAATGCACCTAAAGAATGTGTGTGTTTCTCAACACCAAGAGCGCAAAGACTGTAGTTGTGTTCTTGGCAAGATCAGTCTTGTTAATTTGCCTCCCCAGAAAAAACTCAGGATGCAATGAATCATGGGATTATTCTTACTGGTAAGATGCATGTGATGCATCCATTATATTTGGGGTTAAGCATGAACGACTATCCTCTATACTTCTGTTACTGAGTATTGGAACTGTACTTTGGCAATGGAAGATGACATTAAACAGGTACACAAGAATGGACAAGTATGCATATTGATAAGCAGCCCATGTCTTTCAGCACATCTTTCATTGCATGTCTGCAGTAAAATGGAGTTCTGGTAGGAGTGCTTATTTGCCCCATTCTGTATGGGTTTCCTCTGTGGAGCCTTTGTTTCCTCCTGTAGGCCAAAGACGTGCATCTCAGACGTCCTAACACCTGTAAATCAGTGCCCTGTGATGGACAGGCATGCCGTCCAGTGTGTTCCCTGCTCCATGCTTCTTGGGAAAGTCTCTGGGCGCACCGTGACGTTATGCTGCATAGGTGATCGTAGAAGATGAATGGATGGACACAAAGAGAAGACTGGTAGCAGGAAGCATGGGGGTTCGAGACTTGGACCGCTCCTTGGAAGAGTTGTTCAGTTGTACTGTTGACTCTAGACTGTGATCAAATATCCAGATACATAAACTGGCAAGAACTGCTTTGGATATTTGTAATATGGAGATTCCCAACCCGAGCCTGACTAGTTCCAGTTGGTAAAAACATAAAAACAGGCCCAGTGTCACTCCTGCCTTGTTGCTCACCCAGGCAGTAGGGACAGCACTGTCCCTTCCGCAGCACGGGTTTGGTGCAGCCGACCACCGGGCAGGATTCGGAGAAGCAGCTGATGACACCATCCAGGCAAATGCAGCTTGAGCACATGTTTGGCTTCCAAGACTCCGCTGCAAGGAAGATGTCGCCCTCCTCGTTTCGGCAGTACCTGGGCATGCGGTCATTGCTGGGGGGTTGCGGAGTGAAGGGTCCATCTAGCATAGAGCGTGGAAACACACGGACGAGCTCAGATTCCAAACTAAAGCTCTAAACCAAGGATCACCAACATGGTGTCCGCGTTGCTATTCTTCTTTAATCACATTTGCATTTATATAGATTTGAAAATGACAATATCTAAAAAAAAGCATTTAAAACATGTTTATTATACATGAAGTATAATAACTGGTAGCCCTTCGTACGGCTCAGTAACGGTGAAGTAGCTCTCAGTCTCATAAAGGTTGGTGACCCCTGCTCTAAACTTTCATTTTTAGAGTTTTATTGAGAGTCTCGCACACGCTATTCTCTTTATATACTGGTTTCAAATTTATAATGCAGACAATCATGCTTATGGGTAGCTGGGCAATGATGCCTGTCGTATCTAGGAAACGTGAGAAGAAGTTGATTGTGACTGGCAGGGAAAATGGGCAGTACCTGGGCAGTGCGGGCAGCAGGAGTCCTGAGTCCGGACGGGGCTCTGGCAGAGTAACGGCGGGCACACCTCTGCCTCACACAGCACCCTGCCACCGTGGCACGTGCACTGCGTGCAGGAGTCTATGTTCCAAGTCTCGCCCTCGACAAAGTAGTCGCCACCTGGGGCGAGGCACACAGACAAGTCGCCCAGCTCGGGATTGTGGGAGCCGGGGTCACCTGAGGGCAGAATGGGAAAAAAATGATAAAGAAATACTTAGATTATTATTATTCATAATAATAAAACGAGGGCTTCAGATGAAAACGTTTCATTGTGCATATTGTTTTCTAACACTCCAGTGTCTATTTGTTCCCTGATGTAATACAGATTGATGTTGATAGCAAGGCCTGGGATAATTCTCCTTCCTTCCTTCCTTCCTTCCTTCCTCTATAATTTTTCCTCCAGTCCTCTTTCTTTCGACTTTCATTTCTGACTTGCCTGGACACACCGCACTCCATTCCTCAGGTCACTCACCTATGCTTGCCCCAATAACTGCTTACTGTTTTATGCAGAAAATCACTGATCACCCCACAGAGGAATAGTACACTGCTACCCAGGACCACCACGGTCACAGTCACAGGGAACTCAGCTGAACTCAAACCATTGTCTGGATTTGTACTTTCTGGACCTGAACTTTCCACCTCTGCTGAGATCAGGGGTGTACGCGGGGGTGGGGCCACAGGAGCACTGGCCCCAGCTGAAACCTGATTGGCTCGCGGAGTGCCCCCTTCCCTGTCACACGCGGCTTTAAATTATGTCACTGGCTAATAATAAGGTTGGCCTCTCTGTATGAGTTATGTCCCCTCTTGTGTCCCCACCTTAAAAAATCTTGGTATCGCCCCTGTGTGACAGTAGCATACTCCATTTATATTGTTACTCCATCCTCTCTTCAGCAAGACATTTTCCAGAGCACCTACTTCTCAGACTTTTTTCCTTTTATTAACAGTCATGTAGTTGAGTCAAACCACAAAGCCAACTGGCCCATCCCTCCCCTGTATCTCCACTAGGGTCAAAACCAGTGGGCAGAACGACTCACATTCTGAATAATATAACCAGCAGTGAGTGTCTTTGATATGCTAAAGAAGAGCATCTCAGCCAACACTATGTAGAGTTTTAACAGTGTGTTTAGATTCATGCTTACGCCCCCTACAGGTCTGGCGGGAACATACCCGGGCAAGATGGGCAGCACTGACCGGACCAGATAGTGGGATTGGCACAGGCCGGCACGGGACAGGAGATCAGGGCACACATCTCCCGTCCGCTGTGGCAGTAGCAGTCGCGGCAGCCGTCGTGCCAGTTCTCTCCGTTCTCATGCCGACGGCCGTCCATGGACAGGCAGGAGCCCAGCTTCACCGACGGAGCCACTGATGACACACTTGAGTCTGGCGGCACGGGGGAGACACACATACATGTCAAATGCATGATAGGGAAACGACGAGATCGGCCTTCCTATGCAAATGTATTTTTTTTGCTGATTTTGCGGCTCGACTGAATAATCTGCCCATTAGCCCATTTCATCAATGTCACATGAAAGTGCCATTTACCAGAACCACTTCTCTAGTTATCAGGACATCCGCAGTGTGATGTGAAATGAGCCGCACGGACAAAACTCGCTCCTCTGCTCAACCATCAAGCTTTCTAGTCCCCTAATTAAATGCTGTCCAGCAACAAGCTCATCTCATACAGCTTCCAGATTAGATAGCAGCTCCTGCATATAATCAATATATCTCGGCAAAATAAGACTAAAAAGGTGGGTAACCTTAATTAAATCCCCTCTTAGAGATATGAAGGATGCACAGATTGAAACACAGCAAATTAAAAGTGCCCTCATTAATACAGCTATGCTCCCTTTCATAAATATTTCACATGTCAAATTCATTATTCAGAATGAAGTGCCCATGACAGATGAGTAATATTAATATCAGAAATAACTGAGGACTCCAAGTCTGCTCCAAATGAACAATAGGTGTCTTCAAACACACTCAATGTGAGAGGCTAACCTCCCTCTGTCCAAAATCATTAGACAGACACGTGAAAGGTACCCCATGTTAAATTTGTGCTGATGTTGGATATGGATTCCGTTAAAATATGTACAATGAAATAAAATAAAAAATATTGCTCTAAGTATGTACTGTTACATAGTTAAGTATTTGCAATTTGCAATAATTAATAAACTGAATATAAAAACCAAGACATATAATACAGACATAACATTAAGACAGGGAAACAACTATATATTTTGATTTTTATTTTGCTTTTCCTATCAATGTAGTGTATGTGCACCAGGTAATACAGATAAGTGGCACTATGACATGCCGGCTATATTCTGCATTTGTCTAGGATATACATTAGACAAAAAACACCCAAAAAGATACATTAATAAGTATGAAGACAATACATTATGGATAAATACTTAGTGAACATGTTTATCTCGTATTTAAGTATTAGTGATATATTTGCACTTTTCTTCCATCGACACAAGAAAACATCAATGCATTGAAAATATCCATGTATCAAAGTACACCCACTAAAGTAAAATAACCAAATACAGGTATCTGTAGAGTACTGTACATCAACTTCTAACGGGATTCTCAACCTTTTGTACAAAAAGTGACCCAAGATGAACTGGCTGCTAAATCAGAACAATGTGGTCCTTATACATGTAACGCTTTTAGCTACAGTGAATCCTGATTTCCCCATAAGAACCTGTGGTGCTTCTTAGCTATTCTTAGGCAACACACGTTTACTTTTAAGCTACCTCATAGTGTTAGTGCAGATGATTACGCAGATAGAAGACAAACAATGCCAATCAGCATCATACACATAATCTTCACTGACGCTGAAGCTAGATGTCGTAAACAATGCTTCAGTTACTATAAATGTGATTTCCTGTTACTTGGCATTACTAATAACACAAACAAAAGACCAAGCTAATGGCTAATCTAAAATGACATCAGCTAATGGAATATGCATCTTTGCAAGTCACTTACCTCGACATTGGCACACGAGGCAGCCCAGCGGGTCAAACTGGAAGCCTAATGGACAGGCCTTGTCACATGGTACCTCAGGACACTTCTTACAGCGGCAGATATCACAGCCATGCTTGTTCTTTCTAAAGGTAGTTGTTTTGAAAGAGAGTAAAAAAAAAATCAGGACATTCCAACAAATAAACACCATTGAAAACAGTTCAATCTTACACTGCAATGCCTTTGAAAACTTTGCTGTCCAAGTCAACAATTATGTTGCACAGCCTCTTAGCTGCTGCAGCCTGAGCTATATTATCTATATATTTTGTTAGATACCTATGATGTGATTCTTTTTAAGATGGTAAAGTAAGAAAAGTATATAGCTGTCTGAAAGCATGACTGCTGTTCAGTTTCGTTTCATCCAAGCCACCTGAGGCAATGTAGCAAAAGATTTTTCGCCTTTAAGTCAAGTGCTTTCTGATTAGGTGCATGCTAACTTAGTTAGAATTCCTAAAACGCCTCCCATGAATGACCCCCCCCACCCCACCCCACCCCGGCCAGTCTTTTCTGTCTGCTTATCTGAAGAATAATGGGGGTGAAAAGCAACCACACGCCATTCGCATTCTGTGACGTGATAAGGAGCTATCAGGAGTGATTTCAGTCGTGGAGAATATCAATAGAAGAGCTGGAGAGCAAGCGGTGCCCTCAGACAAATGAATAATTCAGATGAACACGCCAAGACTGAACCTAAGCTATAACTTTGAGAGAATAAATAGATATCTAAAATTAGAATCTTAGATGCAAGCATTCAAGGCAGTAACTCATTTCAGAAAATGGAAAAGAGAGAGAAGTGATAACAAATATAGATGGTCAGATATACAACACACGAACGTTCAATGACACCTTAAGAGTTACTTTATTAAGGCAGCAACAAATATGAAGACAGTGCAGTGCGCTCTGCCAGCCAGATCGGCTGTACTACCAGACAGCCCAGTAGAGCATCATGTTCACCCCCTGCTCAAACGATATACGGTCACCTCTGCAAATGCACCGCCCAAAAAGCTGTAGAAGTGCCCTCAGAATAAAATATTTCTGCTTTTATTACTTATTCGGTCACAATTTAAGCACCCTTAGTGAATTTTAATGGATGGAAATGTCATTTCTTTATAACATTTTGATATATAAAATCTGGGAAAGTTTAAGCAGATGTGACAGGACCACATCATGTCTGTGCATCATCTGCACCGTGCTGCGAGTCACCTGCAGCTGTCCAGGGGAGCTGGACACAAACAGAACCTCAACTGAGGGCTGCCAATTCACAGGCCTCGGCCAAGACTCCATGACACCATGTGTAAAGGGCAGTGGAGGAAGCTCGGCTGAAAAAGCAAGCATGATCAGCGAATGACCAATCAGGGCGTGGCATGATCAGCGAATGACCAATCAGGGCGTGGCATGATCAGCGAATGACCAATCAGGGCGTGGCACGATCAGCGAATGACCAATCAGGGCATGGCTAACAATCCACATCAGGCCGGATCCTCCTCCTCGCGGCTTTGCTAACCGAGCTTGGCTGAACTAAGAAATGGAGAATGTCTCACATGAAGCCAAACGGACAGTCCTTGTCACATGCCACAGATTTGCACTTCTTGGGTCTTGGACGACACTGACATATCGCGCAGCCGTGGACGTCCGTCTGGAAGCCGAAAGGGCAGTCCAAGGTGCAGCCTGAGACCAGGCCTCTACACAGCTCCTCTCCTAAAGTTAGGGGAGAAAACGAACAATCAAAGAAGGATGTCTTGTTAGCCATACAGGCTGCCAATATAAATCACAAGACACTCGCATTACTTTGGACAAAGTACATGCACCAAATGACTGTTCTCATAAAGCATCACCTATTACTTGATTACACCAGTCTTCATAAACTTACTGAATCAAATAAATAAATATATAAATAAAAGAACAATGCTAAAAGCTCAAGTTAATCTGACCCCATATTCATATCCAACTCTTACTGTATGTCATTTAGCACTGACAACTTTATCGAGTGATTCTGATTCTTATATTTTTATAATTTTTTAATTTATTCTAATTTATGTCTTTTTCAAAGGGGTGAACAAGCAAAGTAAGAATTTCATTACATGGTTCTAACGTGTACATGTTTTATTTACTGTGTATATGACAATAAACAAGCACATGTCTGCGTTCATTATATTAGTGCATCAGTGAAGAGAATAAATAAAGAATAAAGAAATAATCGGCTTCAGAAAGCATCATACTTATGACATTGTACTCATACTTAACACCTTCCAATCCAGATACGGCACTTTACATCTAAACTGACTTTCTCAAAGAGTTTTAAGGTGCCAAATGGAGTTACTGTCATATTAAATTAACAGATACATTATTTAAATGTATCAGAATGAAGGTAACTGTCCTGCTGCATCCTTGCCCAAATTTTTTCTAAGTAGTTCCATCCATCCATCCATCCATCCATGCTTTCAAAGTTGCTTTAAATTTCATTTTCGTTTTACAAGAAACATCACTACTATCACAAGACTTGTGACTGTAACTCACGTGTTCTGCACTGACAAAGACGGCAGTTGTTTTGGTCACGTTTGTATCCATAGATACAGTCCTGCTCCGTAAGGCTGCAGTTTCTCAGGGAACTACAAGGAGGGGGCCCCATAGTGATGTAGGTTGGCTCTGGGAAAACAGCACGGGGGAACAGGGAAGAGTCACAGAAGAAACTCCTTCATGCATTTCAATGGACTTCAATGATTATGACTGTGATTGCAAGTCTAGCAAGTCAAAAGCAATTTTAGCTAAACCGCAGTAATATATGTAAATATATTTCTGAAGCATCCAGCGAATATTTTCAAGTCCAGCCACAAAATATTGCCTAACAGAGGTTATTGTGGTATATTAAATGATAAAAGACAACTGCTTCAATATATAAAAAGGCTGAAAAACAATTAATGCCTTGAAATGGAACTTTTCGAAGTTCTGCCTTCAAACTATGAATTTTATTATAGCTGAGTCATGTTACAGCCTAACACCTGTACCTCAGATATTAAAGCATCAGATGAACTATTGGCTGATAATAAATAACTGCGAAGAAATATTTTCATCACATTTTTGCTTACACATCACTCATTTTTTTCTAAAATTTCCAAAGTGGGTATTATTTTCTGTGTCGTATCATCCCTATCCATATTTCACATTCTTTCCTCCAATGTCTGCTATCGTCTGCATCTGTGATAGTACTTTTAATTGTTTCCAACAGCAGAACGGTGGTTCTCAACTATATTTCTGTGCAGCCCATTTCAAGTGACGTCAAGTCAAGTCAAGCCAAGTCAATTGGGTCTTTTCCGTCATACCATCTATATGCAACCCGCAGCATACAGCGGTACGGAATGACATTCCCCAGGGCCGAGGTGCAGTATATAAAAGTGCAGAGACAGTATACCAGAGAAGTGCGACATATGAGGGAGAGGGAAAACAGAGAATAATAGCTAATAAATAAAAATAGAGAATATACACACACTAACACAAAGGGGAGCTAGGGGTAGCCATACAATATAGCAGATACGGTAGCTACTGTAAAAATAATAATGTAACAATACGACAGATATGGCACAGATGTAGGAATCCCACAATTCCAAAGAAACCGAACATTTCAGATATGTGACCACTACATGCAGAGACTGGCAGAAGGTTTTAAAATGTCTTCTGCATAAAATGTTTCATTTTTAATATTTCTGATCTTTTCATTTAGGGAACACTTTCCAGCTGGATTCTGTCTGCCTGCTGAGATTCCGCTGCTAGAATTAATTTTGCTAACAGTCAATAAGGGGAATCGTCAGTTAGAAAAAGCATCCAACTGAAAACCGAAACATTCATCTTAAAATCCTGCCGCTTGTTTTAAACTGAAGAAAACTCTCATGTTGCTCCAAAAAAATCAATCAATCAATCAGTGAAGTCCGTCAGTCAGTCCGTCCGTCCATCCATCCATCCATCATCTGTCCGTCTATCCATCCATCCGTCCATCCATCCACCCCCAGCTACCAATATAGTATAGGGCTAACCCTAACCCAGGAATACCAAGTGTCCCTTGACAAAACACCGGTCAATCACAGGGTACATGCACATTCTCTGCACAATTTAGGGACCCCAATTTACTTAATGCCCTGTGTTTGGACTGCAGGAGAAACCTGCAATAAGCCATGGAATAAACCATCAAAAATACACAGAGCCAGGAGCAAGATTGGAAGCCTCAGCCCTGCTAAGAGTAGTGACACTGCAGCGCTACCCATGGAGCGGGGGGGGGGGGGGGGGGGGGGGGGGGGTGGGCCGCCGCCCTCCACAAAAAACGCGGGGGAGAGAAG
>JABJVO010000026.1:11195884-11270879 GCA_026770805.1 Boulengeromyrus knoepffleri | reverse complement strand
GCAACAGCACAACAAAAACCCCAACAAAACGCGGAGGGCGGGAGCCGGGAGGGGCACGCACGCGCCGGGGAAGGGGGGGGGCGCGGGGGCCACGCGGGGGGGGGGGGGGGGGGGGGGGGGGGGGTCGGAACATGCCCACGCACACTCACACGAACACAGGCGGAGAAAAAGCACAAACAGGCAGCTTGAATCACAGGCATCCTCTCTTTCGTGTCTGTCAAGCATGTTGTAATAACCATTACAAACCTCCAGGGGCGTTATTCCAAGCTAACAGCCTTCATTGGCTTAATTACATACATTGTGCAGATCAGAATAACAAACTGAAACACAGAGGGTGTCACCTTGGAGAAATGAGGTCTGGTTACAAATCATGATTAGGAAAATAAAAATTAACTATTCAAAGTAAGGCTTATGAAATCGCTTAATTAGTTTGCTATAGTTCTGAGCAGAAAAGCTCACACTTTGAAGCACAAGGACGAGGACAGGTATGATCACTTTGAAGCACAAGGACGAGGACGAGGACAGGTACGACAGGGTCTGACAGGTATCCAAGGTTTCAGTTTTCTTAACAGTCTGGCCAAAATCTGTGCTCCTGACCTTCCCAGAAACAGCACAAATCTGGACATGAAGGAATTGAAATATTGTTTCTAATATTATCTTCCCGTCCGGACGTTGAGTAGCTCCTTGATAATGTATATTTACATATTTCTTCAATTGGGATGCAGTTGCTTTCACATGACATCTGACTTCAGTGTCTTTGGAACCCAACAGAGAAGTATGACACCTAGTCATCAAACATAGGCAAGTTTCATGACAGGACCATTCATTTGGGGACAGCGCTGTAGTATTTCATTTTAATGCTCCAGAACCTTCAAATAAACATTTAAAAAATGATTTTCCTACACACATTTTTCTTTATTAGGAATTTCTATTCATTTTGATAAACCGATATAAAGGTTTTATTACAGCCGGCGGGCGTGGATGTTCGCGGGGGGCCACCGGAGGCGGTTATTATGCCTGTTTCAGTAGCTCCTGACAAACCTTTGGCCCCGTTAATTGGGCTCTTTGCATTCTAATAATGAAAAGTGAGCACGAAACAATGCCCAGGAGTTGTCACATACGTTCTCATTTTCCAGAACTTGTCTGTATCGATTACTTTATAATTAAGCCCCCTGAAATGGCTTTAATTGGTAAGGATGTCATGCGAATCCGACCAATGGGGCAACAGAGGGGTCAGTCTTCCCTGTCGCAGTCTTCATCTGTTGCCTGAATCGATAACGTGGACACCTGAATGGCCCAACCTAATCATCGCCTATTCATATCGAGCTACTGGTGAGTGTGTTCACCATAATACACGCTGCTGGGGGGGGGGGGGCAGCGCTCGTAATGTTTCTAACCCTCAACACAAAAATATGACAACAATATTGCTTGGCTACTGGCTCTACTCAATGCTAGAGTAGATGTGTACCTTAAGACGTGTTTGATATTATCGCTGGATAACCCCGATCTTCAAAATACTTGAAATAAAGGTAAAAGATGTATTGCATTTGATGCAGGCCAGACCCTTCTTTTCTCTATTACTGAATTATTCTACTACTTTTAGACACTAGATCTTTGGATCTATGTGGAGTTCATATTGATTTAAGCAGTATATTCATGCAGATGACAGCATTGCATTACTACACAGACAATACAACACAGGGAAGTAATGTTTTTCACAGTAGAGGTTTATCACTGAATCTGAGTTCTTTTGAACCAAAAATACATAATTCAAGACGATGTGTGACTGGCCCTTTTGCGATGAGGGCTGAGTAGCCCAGGGAAGTTGGGCAGCCAGTTGACCTTGGACCCCTATAGGATATTTTTCCCACCCTAATTAAGAGTTTTTGGCTCCTCTCCTCTGTTGTCACCTGGCTTTCTCTCTTCCATTTCTTTGTCCTCCCATTTGAATAATTCTAAATGGTGCAGGAATGTATCACAACACGCCCATGTAGTGCCTCGGGACAGCTCTGTTGCGAAAGGTGCTATACAAAAATTAACTGAATTAAATTGATTTACAATATTCCTTGTTGCATGGAAACCTCCCCTTAAATCTCAGGATGGTGGCGCAGACACACGAGAGCTCAGCTAATTATTCCGCCATCGCGGGGGAAGACCCTCCCCCTCATCAAACACCTGCTCCTGCCAGTAATCAGCGCCCCCGCTGGGACATGCATATGTGTTTTGTTTTTTTTTTTTTTTATAATATCACCACAGCAGCACTATGCCCTGCAACACGGGAGAAGAAGGGATTACAGCCACTCCCTGGTCCACCGATCTTTCAGAACCGGGTGATGAAATAAAGACCCAGCATTTGCATAGGAGCTATGACATGTTTACTCAATTAAATACCTTCTGAAATTCAAAGAGAGAGTATACATATCCATAGGGCATAACCACAGACCAGGGTAATACTGCAGTAATCCTACTGCAATGATTCCAGGAACGTGAGCCCATTTCAAAGAAGCTTCACAAAAGATGCCCTTTATATATATTATAATAGGTGCCTGTCTTTCTGTTTATAGTCGTAATGGACACTATTTTTGTTAGGTAGCTAATTTTCCCTGAAACGGAAACTCATACAACTTCAGTGAACTGTGATATATTTTTTTGTCCCAGTCTGGGGAGAAGAAGGAAAAAAAAAAAAAACCTCCATTCAAGACTAATTAAAAAGCAGAGGAATGAGGATGAAAGGAGTATTTCATGTAGGGTTATAGTTTTCAAAATGAACAACAATATGTGTATTATATTCACAAGGGAATAGCTACACATTACCAGTGGCCACAGATATAAAACCATCTCACCAGTAGCTGTAAAAAAAAAAATGGTGCAGACAAGTAGGGGAAAAAAATCACTTGCCACAGCTGCTGTCAGCAACTCCTTATTACAATGCAATCCAAAGCAGAGACTCGTGTTATAATGGAGGACGGCGACGGTTATGAACAGCATTGCCAGCTGGGTTCCAATCATGCATACAATAGCAAGTCTAATGAATGATTCACAATCCGAAATGTATTACCTTGGAGCTGCAGCACATAACCAGAACTGGCAACAAAGTAACTACAACTGTAACTAAAGTGGAATTACATCGGGCTGCTGGAGCCTTGGACTCCCGTTTCAATGCACCGCTGTGCGTTTGTGACTTCAGAGAATGCTTTACAATCCACTGCCGCCTTTTCTCAATGGAAACCGAACCAGAATAAACGTGTCCTATGTCCGTCTAACCGTACAAGGACTTATTTAAAAAGAAAAAAAGCAAGAAATCAAATTAAAGAAAGAATAACAAAATAACAACACGAAGCCGGGTCACTGCAGAGGTGATCAAGGCTTGACACGTTTGATGACTGGGGCACTGAGAGTCGGTGCTTTGAAATTAAACACCACCAGGGAACTGGGGAGCCAGGAAGCCAAAAATGGCACGGGGGGGATGATCCTAACATTACAAGAGGAGAGGAACCTTTCAGAACACCTCAAGTTTTCCACCCCTCTGTATTCTAACTTTGCTTTGCGTCTTTTCATTGCATCAGCGCAGAATCTGTTTAAATATTAAGCGTTAACCTGAAAACTTGCGTTTTTATCTGCTTATACATCTGCAAGCAGTTCAAGATAATAGACGTGTGCAAATCTGCAGCCCAGAGACAGACAGACATCTGCAGGGTGGGAGAGATATTGGATGGTCCTTACCTTCACAGACTGGGCAACACTCTCCGGGTACAGTCACAGGGTTCAGGCAACTGTGGCCGCAGGCCGCGGCCAGGCAACGCGCCTCCCCGCTCACGCACTGGCAGAACGTGCAGTCGTCCTCCCGCCAGTGGTCGCCGTGGGCCAGGATCTGCCCGTTGGCGTAGCAGCCGGCATAGTTCAGGACGGGCTGGCTGATGTCTGGAAGCAATTGCAGGACAGAGGGGATTGGCATGTTACAGGATACTCGAACCCACAACCACAGGCTCTGAGTCACCTGCTGCACGAGTGAGCAAAAAAGAAAACAGGGCAATTTTTTTGTCAAGACATATTTGTGGGGAAATATCAAGGCTCTGTGATCTGGACTGCTGCGGCCTACCTTCACAGACGGGACAGCACTCTCCCTCTGGCACGTAGTAGCGCTCGCAGTGAAGGACGCCACACTGTGCTGAGAAACAGACCGACACCCCACCCTGGCAGCGGCAGAAGCGACAGGCACCCATCCGGAACATGTCTCCATCATAGTACTCCACTCCATTGAACAAGCAGGCTGGCTTAGTCTCTGGCAGACAGCGAAAAGACACAGAACACTTTTGCATAAAGGATCTGATAATGGGGACTGAGCAGAACTGCTTGTTTTCCGCTTCCTCTGTTTACCCGCGACGTGAGCGTGTGTCTCTGAATAATTTATTCCACTATCAGTACACATCCCTTTTGTGTTTTGTATGCGTGTTTCAGCCTGTGTGTAGAAAAAGGTGCTATGCATGGAAGTACCGACCCTGCAGTTTGTGAAATGGCATAACCAATGTAATCTACAGACATAAGACATGAAACATCACAGTGATTTTTTTTTTTTTTTTAGATTTGAGGAGCCTTGAAACACAATGTTTCCCATTGAAGAGGATAGGGCTTTCCTGGTTTCCATGGCAACACCAGGTGCACATTCATGCGTTTCTGCTAGTAATTATTGTACTGCCCACAGTAGTTTACGTCAACTTCTGAGAATATAAAAAGGAAGGAAAAAGAAGGTAACTGTGATCTTCATGAAGTAATATATGTCCCACTCCTTTTACACCTGGCTGGTACAGAGGCAAAATATTGGAAAACATGCAGAGCAAAAGAAAATTTCACCAACGCAGGAGTCAAAAAAGGAAGCAATGAAAAGTCCTTTGTCATGCATAGGCACTTTGATATAAATTATAAAGTGGATAAAGGAGGTGTATTTTTTATTTTTTTTAACTGTATTAAAGTTTCCAGGTACGATTCAGTGCTCTGTCCTTCCAGGCCAATGCTGTGGCTGACAAACCAAAACAGAACTCAGAAGATATGCTCACGTGAATTTTATGCTACAATTAAACTGACTTCCCACATATACAATTACAGGCCTGTCAATTTGGAGTGTACGACTAATTCCAGTGAATAATTTATTCAATCAGCAGAATTATATGCTTTGTTTGACTCTATAATTGTTAAACAAGGAGTATGAAATAAGAACGTGGAATTTCTGCAATCCAGCCTTTCACTGCTTCATAAATTTATGTATCTCATTACCTGCATTATTTCGGGTGCTTCAGAATTTCAGTGATTATACATTTTAAAGAAAAAAATATATATAAATGACTATTAAGTGATCTGAACAACACTAATATTATGAATATCAAGAAATTTGTAGTGAAATACGAAATCAGCTAAGTGAGCAGTTCATGAACAAGTTACCATGACTTTTATATAATCTAAAAATTGTGCTAAGGCACTGTTTAAATGAGCCTTTAGAGCAGAAGAACGACCTTACAGCTGCATAAATGGCGAATTCCCCCATCAACGCATCAACAACCTTGTACTCAAGAACTATGGGTATTGACCTGGCCAGGTCATTGTGCAACCAGGATAACAGTCTAATTATGGAAATGCTGGCAAGCTATACTCTGATGACACAACAACAGGAGATGTGTACTGTTGATAGCATGAAGGGCGTCAGGACACTAAAAAATATGCAGAGGAGTACTGTTCTTGCCTTCCACTAGATGTCAGGAGGGAGGTAAAAACAAATGAACCAGTGTGCCCCTCCCACCCCCCCAGATGAGGCTGAGTTTGACCTGTAGGCCACCGACGGGCAATTGAGAAATGCCAGCAACGCAATCGGAATTGTTCTGCAAGGCTCGAAACACTGGCACCAGCAAGTAACAAGTATCTTTCCGGGCTTAAGATGTTTGGATAAGTGAGCTGGTGGCCATGCAACGCAGCCTTGGAAAACTTGCGATTTATTCACGGCATGCGCTTCTCACGAGGCCACCATGCGTGACAGGAGTCACAGTGACCTCACGGAGGACACATTCTAGATCAGGGGTCTCAAGCTCCAGTCCTGGGGGGCCGGAGCCCTGTGTAGCTTAGTTCTTTCCCTGTTGCACCATAAATGATTCAGCTCAAGAGCGACGTGGTAATTAGCACAAGGAGTTGAATCAGGTGTGTTAAATGAAGGTGAACCGAAAACTGTGTAGGGCTGCGCCCCCCCAGGACTGGAGTTTGAGACCCCTGTTCTAGATCTTCGTGTGACACGTGGGGGGGATCTGCAGGTCCCTGGTATGCCCAAACACCAGATAATATATGCATTCTCACACAAGCCAAATCTCGAATACCGCCCCAGCAGGAAGTAAAACAAGGACACAGCAAGTATACCAAAAAAAACAAAAAACAGCAAGAGACAGCAATGGTGATAACAATAATGATAAACACAGAGGTGGAAAGTTCAGGTCCAGAAAGTACAAATCCAGAACAAGGTTTTGTTTCAACCAACTAGTTGAGTACGACTATGACTGTGACTCTATACTAAACTGGTTGGTTGAAACAAAACTTTGGTCTGGACTTGTAATTTCTGGACCTGAACTTTCCACCTCTGGATAAACGCATGCAAAAGATGAGACGGAGCGACACTCATGATTCTGTGATGTTGTTGCTCCTCCCCATCATCCCACACACTGCAGCCCCCGAAATTCTCAAACTCGCCGTACGGCAGCGACCGTGACTATCTGAGCGGCTGGAGGTGCATCATGACTGTCAATGACACGGCTGATTCAACAGACCTCAGCATGAAATGTGACACGGCCCCGAAAAAAAAACAGATCCACATGAGCTGCTCCAGGCCTTACACGCGGACATGTACAAAGAGGCGATGCAAATCACCTCACCTGAACCGCGTGCCCTGCCACCGTATAAAGAAAGAAAAACAGAAAGACATACAAACAAGCAAAGTGTGAACACACAAAAACCGCGTACGGGGAAGAGGGAGCAGATTGAAACAGGCACGAAGTATTCATGTGACAGCGCAGAGTCATGCTGCACCATTATTCCAAAAAGCTGCGAAAAACGTTACAGAAACTTAGTCATACCTGATGTCGTTAATAGAAATAGCCAGTGACCCAGCTGTGGCCCACGGTTAGTGACGCACGTCCTCCGAACCTGGTTCAGAGCCAGTATTCCAGTGGACAATTGGAAGCACTTTTCAGTAAGGTGATCTAGTTTGGAAGAGATGTGAAGCTGAGCTCTGGCTCGCCGCGGTCATTAAAAATCCATGACAAAGCAACTACTGATAGGGGCACGGTGGCTGGCAGCAACCCGGCTTTGAGATCTCCCTATCTGACATTTTTAGACCATAATTAAAAGCCATTGTCCCACATAGAACTGGTGTGTATCAAGCAAATCTGGAACAAAAACACCGCCTGCGTTGCACATATAGCTGCCCCTCAGTGGTGAATTAGCAGGGATATTCCAACATAGGGAAATGCACTCGATTTTTGCAAACAATGCAGCTAATTACCATTATGACGTAACATCCAGTGGAAGTACACGTGGCATATTTATCATCCAAAGGTTAACATTCATGTGAAAGTCAATATAAAAATCGGGGTAAATAATCGTCATATCAGGTAAAATATGCATATTTGATCTGGGAAGTGAGGTGAAAAGGGAGAAAAAAACATGACAACTTTGCCTGAATAGTCCTGTGACTCAGATTATTCGACTTTCAAGCAGATTTCTTGGAATTTCCGGTAGCTTTCCTCAGCTTTGTTCTTAGCTTGTCCCTTTAACACAAAGATATGTCTCTCAAAATGAATGGGATCTTCTACTTGGGACAAAAAACAACAACGATAGAAAATCTGAATCTCTTTAAAGAACATCATTCTTTCATCCATAAATTTCAGAACTTGGGAGTTTAATTACGAGTGTTTTAAACTCTGCTGGTAACTTTCGCTGTGTCCCTCCTCCACACCTTGGTGATTAAGGCTGTTAACAATGTGAGAGATTGACAAAGAGCAGAAAATGAGAGTGAATGAAGGGACACATGCCACACTGAGTGTCCTCCTTTCCATGGCCTTTATTGTTTGCCACTTGAGCCATGTTAATCTTTCGGGATACTGACGAGTGGCTCCATTCCGGAAGGCCCTGTTGACAAGAATTATGTCTCTGGATACTGCATAAATTGGTATTTGGTCAGGGGAAATCCAACAGAGCTGTGGAAAAAATGACTGAAATGTTTCAGAGGTATTTGCTTCCGTCATTTCCGGATGGCCAGTAAATCCAGAGCTTGGGAAAAATCCCGAGTGGGGATTTAGGATTTCTTTTGTGTCTATGCGACTGACGCTCTTCTTGCCGCCTGATTATGTTTCATTCTGGCATTTATGGGTATCAAAGCAGTCATATTCAGACCACTGCCCTATTTATACAAGTGAGTACAGTTAACATCTAATCACAATTAAGTACATTGACTAGGCGTGAATGTAAAAGAAGAAAAACTTAAATATATGTGAAAATTCCTAGATTTGTATGACATGAGACAATTCTATTTTAAAATTAGCTGTATGACCTTTCAGCAGTGGACCTGACAACAGCTTTTCCTCCAACAAGTCTTTTCTTATAAATGTATATAGCTTTTCCCCCAAAATATGAAGTAATATTTCCACGCAGAGTTGATTGGTACAAAAAAAATGAACTTAAATGACTTATTAAATGCTGTGCTCACTTACACAGTCTCAAATGTCCCACGCAGACAGTTCAACATTTACAGATACAGTTCAGGTTAAGTATAAACAATATTCCTGGTTACAGTCCAGTTCCATCAACCTTTGGTTACCATGGTTTCAGGCAGTTTTTTTTCCTAACTGCCTTCATATGAAACCCAATCTCTGAGCATTATATTTGCTGTGTATGCTTTGAGGCCTATTTGCATATATTTGTTATGGTGGTTCTCATTCTGCCCTGCTATTGAGCTATCCCAGAGATTTCTGGCTGCCGAACCATATCAATAGATCAACAAGAGGATTCTAAAATGACATTTTCCCTATATAGTAAATCAGCTTATGTGTTTTAGTTACTCAACTACCTACAAAGTAGGTATTATTACTCTGAATGTGCTTTGATGCTGTCTAGCATTATCACTGCTGATGTATTATAATATGATGTTAATGGACTGTTTTATGATCAAGACCATTGTGCAAAATTGTTTACAGTTTTGCTCACAAAGTATCTCTAAGGTCTTTCGATACAAGATAAAAATTGCCACGATGTGGCAGAATATCACAGTGTACACATTGTTAACGCAATTATCAATGAACTACATATTTTAAGTTTTTTTTTCCAGCATATCTTAACATTTTAATTTAATTAAACTTTTATAAATCTTCTAATCTATTATTTTGTTCAGATGGTTATTTTGCTTTAATGTGAACTTTAAAAAAACTCAAAGATTTCTCAAAGATTAACTTATTCAGTGACGTGTGAAGGGACCGCGTGGCTGTACAGGGGGTCACAAGAAGTTAGTCCCGTGTAAACCAGCACAGGGGGGCGGCTGCTGTTCTGCGCCGAATACCTAACTGATGACATCATCCTTATTTTTGGCACAGGAATCCATGAGCATAACGAAAGTGTTTCACCGCACCCAAGGCCGCCATTCTCCTCTCCCCCCCACGCAGCAGCGCTCTGTTTTGACTCCGTGCGAACTTCAGACTAAATAACGCGATAACACGCGCTGCAGCAGGTGCCCCTATCAGACGCGCCCCGGCGCTGCGCGCAGCCGCTGGCCATGAATAGCTGTCGGGGTGAGCGAATAGTTTTCGCGATGACTTGTAAACACACGCTTGCACGCGCATAAGGGATGAGGAATGGAATTAAATAAACATTCGCCTTTGTAAAAAAATAACACGCTGTGCTGTAACACAATAAAACATGTTGTTTCAAATATATATGCATGCATCTGTGTATGTGTGTGTATGTATACCCACAAAATAAACAAAAAAATATTCAAAATGTCAGTGAAAATAAATAATAAAACTGTCGACATACTCATTTCAAATTAGTCAAATCTCCAATTGAACAACCCCGTTTCCGAAAAAAGTTGAGACGCTTTGTAAAATGCAAGTAAAGGCAGAATGCAATGAGTTACAAATTGAGCAACATGTTTCAAAAAAGTTGGGACGGGGCATGTTTACCACGTCCTGCTTCGCCTCTTCTCTTGACAGCACTCTGCAAACGTTTGGGAACTGAGCAGGCCAGTGGCTGCAGTTCTGAAAGTGAAATGTTGCCCAATTCTTGCCGGATATAGGATTTCAACTGCTCAACACAACCGGGTCTCCTTTTGTCGTATTTTTTATTTCATGATGCGGCAAATGTTTTCAATGTGTGACTGGTCTGGACTGCAGGCAGGCCAGTATAGCACCCAGATTCTTCTACTACGGTGCCATGCTGTTATAATACGCGCAGAATGCAGTTTGACATTGTCTTACTGAAACATACAAGGCCTTCTCTGAAAGAGACATTGTCTGGATGGCAGTGTATGTTGCTCCAAAACCTGTATATATCATTCAGCATTAATTAATGGTGCCTTCCCTGGTGTACATGCTGCCCAAGCTATAGATACTAAGGCACCTCCATACCATGACAAATGCTGGCTTTTGAACTGTCCACCGATAACAAGCTGGATGGTCCCTCTCCTCTTTAGCCCGGAGAACGTGGCGTCCATGATTTCATTTGTCAGACCACAGGACAGTTTTCCATTTTGCCTCAGTCCATCTTAAATGATCTCAGGCCCAGAGAAGTCGGCGGTGTTTCTGGATCTTGTTTAGATCTGGTGTCTTCTTTGCATGGTAGAGTTTCAGTCTGCATTTGTGGATGCAGCAACTAACTGTGTTCACAGACAATGGCTTTCAGAAGTGTTCCTGAGCCCAAGCAGTGGTTTCTACAATAGAATCGCGTCTGTTTTTAATGCAGTGCCACCAGAGAATCTGAAGCTCACGACTATCTAATATTGGTTTTAGGCCTTGTCCCTTGCATACAGAGATTTGTCTGGATTTTCTGAATCTTTTAATGATATTATGTACCACAGATGACGAAATTCCCAAATTCTTTGCAATATTACATTGAAGAACAGTATTCTTAAATTGTTGCACTATTTGCCCACACTGTCTTTCACAGAGCAGTGAACCTGTCCCCATCTTCACTGCACAGAGCGGTGAACCTCTCCCCATCTTCAATGCACGGACGCTGCCTCTCTGAGTGGCTCTTTTTACACCCAATCATCTTACTGACCTGTTGCCAATTAACCTAATTAGCTGTTAGATATTCAACCAGGTGTTTTGTTTTAGGGTCACACAACTTTTCCCGTCTTTTGTTGCCCCAGTCCAACTTTTTGGAAGCATGTTGCTGGCATCAAATTCAAATTCAGCATATATTTGTCAAAAAACAATAAAGTTTCTCCATTTGAACATTTGATACATTGTCTTTGTTGTATTTTCACTTATATAATTTGCAAATCATCGCATTCTGTCTTTAGTTACATTTTACACAGCATCCCAGCTTTTTTGGAAACGAGGTTGAATCTTTCATAGTTTAGGTTTCATGTCCACTTATTAACTGATTAACGCAACTGTGGCACGCGCACTGGAGCACTGGAGCACGGGTTCGATGCTCTATGTGGGCCCCGCTAGGCATCCATTTGCTTCCACACCATTCATAACAAACTGGCTCTATTCATTGAAAATATATATATACACATTGGAAACAATGTGACTTAAATAAGATATTTATGTAGCTCATCTGCATTAGAATAATTAAATTAAGGCTGTTTTTCCATGTCTGCTGGTTTGTCTAAGACTTTTCCTATTCTCTGGTTTCTTTTCTCCATGTAAACTAAAACAATAGGCCCACATTTAGTTGGATAAGCCCATTGCTAACCTCCTAATATGGAGTGCATTACCATAATTCTGTCAGGCTTTCAAACTGCGTTCGGCTAAAAGAAGAGTTTCATAATGATAGGGGAAAATCCAGACTAATTAAATGTATTGTTTTAATCCTATTGTGTCCTTTAACTAAAAGTCTAACCATGGACTTACACCACATTGTTCTCTAATATATAAGTAATTTTACTGCTCTAGTATTACATACCAATTACATGAAAATCAAAAGTGTAATTCCATAGAATTCTCTAGAAATAGTAGAAAAGGCTCATTTGCATTTGTTTTCCAAAGAGATTTTCTGCATTCTCCTTTTAAGACAAACTTTTTTTCTGTTATAAGGGTATTTTTTGCATTGTGCATTAGAGAATTTAACATCATTATCTAATACATAGTAAAGGTGTTTCTTTTCTCTCCCGTTCTTTATTGTGAGAAAACAGGCCATGGTAATATTTATTAAAGAACGTACTTCGCTGATAGTCATCTACGTTAAGGCAAGTGCTCAAGGTCAGCCACCAATCCGTTTAGTTTACGCCACATATTCTGCGTAAGAAAGTGAGTCGTCGAGCCCGCAGAATGCATGCTAAGTTAGAACGGAAATCAATGTGTAAATTAAATGGGAAACTAAGGCCACAGCAGAGCTCATTCCCTTGAGAAAAATGCATGTTAAGCCCTGAGAGCAGGAAGGTGTGGCTACCCCAGAGGAACAAACCCCCATCCGAGGCACAAGTAATGTTTCTGCCTCCCTGATTTAAGCTTGCTATTTTTTTCATGTCATGCCCTCATAGAACTGGAATGAAAGACTATTTAAGGCACCTTGGCACAATGAGTACCGTACACAATCTGCGTTTATACATACGACACATTTTAAGCAGTCAACCAATGAGCACAAGAACAACCAAAACAATATTTAACATCTCAATCACTGGTGCAAATATGTTCACGTTTTAGTTAACATTTTATAATCTACTTGTAATGTGTCACACAACAACAACAACAGTAACATGAAATGCCTATTTGTGTGGTTCCTAATAAAGCACAAACTACAGGCAAATCAAAGCATCACAAAAAACAATTATTCAGATTACAAAAAACTACAAAATGTATCCCATTTCAGATACCTACTGACATAAACAAGTAAAACTAGTGAAATACTCATGAAAAGCCAGTGTCTGTAAAGAGTAAGACTCACTGTGCAAGGAGTGGATTTTCTGCCTTGATTCGCAAATTATACTCAAGAGCACATATTCTAAAATAAAACCGCAATCAAAATTCGTGCCTGGGCTCAGAAGAGGCCAAATCCCCCGACTCAGTTTCAGAAATGCCCCGCAATAAACTAAGTAAACAATTGGCGATACAGTACTTCATACCATAAAGGTAACTGTTATGTCCGAGAATCTGAATATGTCCGAGAAGTGTGTATACTGAGGCACAAAAAGTAACATTAATCTAAATTACATGCTGAGGTCAGAAAGTAATATTTCAATGAATATAAAAGTCTTACTTATTATTGTAGTTTCTGTCAAAAGCATAATCAAGTACTGTAGCAAAGAAAGAGGCAACAGTCTCTGTTAAATGACCATAGTCTGTGCAGTTTTGCTGTATTTGCCTGAACATACCTGAACATACTCTACTGTGTGGCAGCTGGGTCCTTACACCATAAAATAAACAAACCAGGAAGGTTTACATGTATTGCATGACAAGCGCACATTTTTAACTTTTGCCCTGCAACAGCATTGAACAATAGCGGCATTATCTAGGCCTGAGTCTCCCAACAATTCCAAGACTTCAATAACAAGTCATAAATCAGATATGTGGCCGACGGTGGCATTGTCCGCACTGAATGCTTGACCTGGCACTGCTAATCAACATAAGAGAAATTAACACCCTTGAACAATGAATCACAAAGGAAAACAAAAACCATTGTAGACTAAACAATCCGAAGAGCAACGCAGTACAAATAAATTAGCTTGGTGGCCTTGGAGCAGAGTCTTGAGTCATGCTAACTTGCTAAGGCACAGACAAGAAATGCTCTCAAGGAGAGTGAAAAACTACACATCATTATTGGATAATGATTTAGGATAACAGGTAGAAGACTGAACACTGGTTTCTTTGCCAACATAGTTCACAAAATACCAAAGTCAGGTATACATGCAACCATTTTCTTTCACTACTTGTGCAACCAAGCCCAACACGTTAAAGCTCTGTTCTCTATTCTCTAATAAGTTTATACTTTCCAAACACCTTAAACAGCATTGGGAAAACATAGGTGGATAATCACATCCATCCATCCATCCATATCCTGGTCAGATTGATGGGGAAGCCTGAAGCCGATACCAATTCAGATATCTGAGAAGAAAACGTTTGTCTTGTTCAGTTAAATAAAACATTTATGGAAACGACCACTTCCGACATGAAGCAAGGAAACAGCCGTATATGAGATGACATACAATACCATTCTAATCTGCAGTGTAACTCGAAATCTGGAATTTAAATACTCAATTATTAATATAAAATCCAAGAGAATGTTTTTATTATTATTTGCGATGTTTTGCTTTTGTTATAAAAAAACGGAAACTCTCAGTAGCACGTCTTTCTTAGCACGCCTTATGAATTATTAACCGAATTCCACAACAAAATGAGAAACACAATTTTTCTTTAAAGGAACATTATATGCACTTTTTAAGTTCACATTCTGTTTAGATGCACCATAGTGTGGAATCAGTCTTTCAATAAATAATCCAAAAATAGAATTCTTCCCACTTTGCCTTGTAAAGCAAGTATGTCACCCAGCATGTCAACATTCAAATCACCCATCGTCTAACTACCTACGCTGATCATTGTTGGAGGGGGGTCTGAAGCCGGTTCTAGCCAGTATAAGGCACAAGGGAAGGGTATGTCATAGAAGGGGTACCGGCCAATTTGAAGCACACATGCAATCATATAATACATCTACAATCTGTAGGCAATATTGAAATTTTAACTTTTGGCTGCAGGAGGAAATCCGCATGGCACAAGGAGAACAAACTGCACACAGACAGAGCAGAGGCAGGATTCCGATACGGTGCCCACTGAGAAAACATACTGAGCCGAACCAGGCTGAGCTTATTCCGTTTGGAAGTGGAACAGACCATAAAGGTTTAAAATGTATAGAGGGTTAGCACTGTCAAAATGTCATTGTAAACCTTATAACTGCATTACGACCCTTTATGGATGGTACTATAAGAAGAGCAGCAGATGAGCAGAAATATGCAGTGTGAGAACTGATCGTTATGCTGCCCCCACCAGAAAAAAAGGGAAGGAAATTTTTATTATTTATGAAAGTTAAATACGCCATATTTAACATACACTCCAAGCACAGCATTAAAGAGCTTGGAGACCATAAAGAACAACACTTCAGGAGGTGTAGAGGACAGTGGGGGGGGGGGAGAATTGGATTTAAAGGTAGTGCATCCTTCAAAGCACGCAGTGTCAGAACCACTCATATTTTGTCACTAAAAAAAATCTTTATTTACATGATTAAAAAAAAAAAATCAATGTGACCTTGTCAGTTTTTTCTTAAGACAAACAGAATCTCATCCTGCTCTTAACCGCATATTAAAAGTATTTTTCAAAAAAAAACTGATGACTCACACAGCAATTATGATTTTTGATACAGAAAATATGTTTATATGGTAATTATAATTTTGTTTCTTTACTGAGAACTACATGTACTATAAAATTCTCACAATCGCTCCTGTTCATATAATATTTTGTTACATTGGCCATAAGCATTTGTACATAACTCAAAGAAGTAATTAACGTTAGTCTGGTTCTAAGACCTAATTATTTCAAAGTGACACCTGTATTATACATAACGTCAATCAGGAAAGTAGGCTTTGTGAAAGAGTAGAAATAAAAATCTTAAACAAGATGTGTGGCTATTTTAACTGGGGAAAAAATGTCAAGAATTTATTGCCCTTATCTTTGCAAAAATCCAATATACTATATATTAAATAAAAAAGCAAGATGTTTTATGTGATCATATTTTAAAGCAATTTTCAAAGAAAAAAAATTTTATTCTTAAAAAAAAAAAACTTCTTGACTACAGTCGAGTAGCGAAGACCGTAACATTAGAGATAAGTGCTGATTCATATGAAACATCATGTGTGAATCACCCCCCATCTTTTGCACATCTGTGGATCTACGATACAGAATCCTCCCAAATTCCAACCTCCTCCCATTCAGTTCTGCATATTAATGCCGTTCTTCTCACTCCAGCTGAGCAAGGAAGCCGCAGAGCCCAGATGTTCAGTCAGTTTAAATTTCCATGTTGTCCTTTGATGTTACTCTGGAGCTCAAACCCATACCTTTTCCTTCCACACCCACTGCATTGTGAAGAGGACAAAAATACGGGTGCGCACTGCATGCCAATGTGCACGGAGACAGGCTTTATTAAAACCTTTCCTCCTGCTTTCCTTTCAGACCATAATTCTGTGATTTTACACACACCCCCAAACTTTCTATCTCATTAGGAAATTATCTTTAAACATCAGCTGAAGTGCCTTAAAGAATTCTTGCCATTACAACTAATGTTTAAGGCATTTCTTATCAGAAAAGACGGTTCAGACAGTGCTCCACACAGCTGAGAGATGTTTATCTTTTGAAAATATGCAAAATACCCTGTAATAAATACTCCTTAAATCACCAAAATCCCAACTACAAGTACAATTTAATTAATATATTAAATCTAAAAGGAAGATGGAGAATGAGACAGTGCTGTTTAATACAAACTCATTTTTAATTACATTTCTGTTATTCAGAAAATATCTTTGAATACACAGCCCAAAAGACTCAGACGTCCTTCCTTTGTGCAAAGTATAGCTCATATTCCCATCTTTCTATTCATCTGTGCTCTTCTCTGCATCTCCCCCAATTCCCTTTTTCCCAGAACCCCAAGTTTTAATCATCTCCTCACCATAACTACATCGATTTCTTTAACACTGACTTTTACATTTTCTACTGCTTGTTTTTTCTTCAAAACTACATTTATTTCTAAAACTCCACTAAAGTTATCACATTTTTTTACTCATATGAATAATTCCCAGAGTTGATTTAAAGACCCTTTGACTAATGTATATCCAAGCTAATGGTGGGAAGACTTCTGTCAAGATTATTGGTATATCCCAGAGTTTGGATAATGAAGAAAATACGAGATGTTTATTGGCAATAGTTAACAATTGAAGTTGATAAAAATACAATTGTGGAATTTTCTATGTGCAATTTTCACGTTTCTTTTAAATCCCGTGGCGCAAACAGACACAAACATTGCAGTGTTGCAGTTCACCCTTCTCACACTTCTGAAAGAGCAACTCACCCAGTAAAACCAGTCCTGAGCACATGTGGATCCTATAACTCATACCTTGCGGTGACATTTAATTTCTCTGATAAGATAAATACAACCCTAAAAGAGCTTGTGTAGAATGTCAATACACTAAAGTTAAAGGTATGTCATCTGCCAACTTCGACCTGAAGTTCAGCTGCAGCAAAATATAAATTCCATAGTTCACTGCTGGAGGGGAAGTTGGCCGGCATCCCCCCTGTGCTAAATCTGCTGCACAGTGTCATCTAGCTTGTAGCGCGCAAATAAAGCAGCCAGCTTGGCAGTGGATGCACAAGAAGAATATTACACCTCACCTGAGGATCTTCTAGCGAAGTGCTCGCTTAAGAAGAAATTTTTAAACATCGAAACTGATGCGACTGTTCAAAACCAGTGTTAATTTGACAAGCTACAGCAAAATGTAAAATATTAATTGACTAAATAAATGAGAATTATATATAGCATACAAAGATGGGTTCTACACCAATTATAAACAATCAAGCTTGAAAACACTAAATAAGAAGAAGGGAACATAACTGGAGTGAAAGCCAAGACAATTACAGTTACTTAATAATACCATCATCTGTTTTAATTAAAGCATTCCATAATTTTAAGCATTTTAATCAACATAGTTACACCCATATAATAATAATTGTTTCAGAATGATTTTATTTTATTTTCTAGCTTGTATAGTTGCATTTTAAAAGGACTCTAATACAATGGGACTCAATTCTTATTTGCTGTTATTTGCAATTTGTATTTATTTATTGAGTGAGTGTGTAGGTGAGTATTGTTTTAGAGGCTGCATAAGCAAATTTTGTTGTGCAGACCTACTGCACAATGACAACAATTAAATTATCTTCTATTCTATTCTATGCTATAATAAAAGCAGTCTCCAAACTCACACAAGAGATTATTTATACAATATGGGTTATACTGTAGCTTGAAATACTTATTTTCAATCAAAAACTGAGGCATTGTTTACAAAGCTGGACATTCAAAAGGAAAAAAAAACACAAACAAAAGCGGGAACTTACCATTGACACACTCGAACACGTCGCAACACGTCCCTGGAGAGCCATTACCGCGGACAATGACACGGGGAGAGCTTCCTGTCGGGCAGTGAGGGAAGCCACACAGGCCAGGTAAACATTCACATCTGGAGGAAGCAAGGAAGAACAAGTGTGTTCAACCATGCACTCTATAGCGTATGGATATGGATGCTGAAATGCTTCCTAGGCTATATAGATCAGGTGACTGCAGAGCTTCCAGATAAACCCACAGGGATCAGTCTCAATTCTGATGTCCACACATTTTTATTGTCCACTTACCACTTTTCTAATTTACTTTCTTCAATAATGTGTAAAATTAAAAGTATTTTATGCAGTTTACTATAAGTTTACACTAAACCATTTGGTAAGTGCAACAAGTTCTCAATTTTTCATTCAGACTTTATAGTAATTAATGTTGGTATTGACATAGCTTTGTAAAAGCATGAAGGAATCACCTCATCAGCCCTTTTACTAACTGAAAGGTAATTTGTTTTTTATTGAAAGAAGACTCAGAAAACCACAATGAAATGCAGATGAAACAATCAGTGGATGTGTCCCGCATTTCCAACACCAATCCCTGATGGGATTTTGGGAAGTCATACTGAAACAAAACATCGTTAAAAGTTGGTCATCTTTTATATTCAATAGTTATTCTCATTTGCAGGGTAGGAGTTATATCAATTAGCATAATGAAAAACTATGTTAACTGTAATTACGTTTAATCATTCTGTAGTCAGCACAAGTCAAAACAGATTTATATTTTGCAGATTTATATCAATTATTTGTTCAGAGAGAATTTTACTGAGAAATACCTTTACTGTTGTTTTATATAGTCATCAATTGCTTAGCTGTTCATATGTCAGATATAACATCAAGTAAATGACTTAGATTGTTATTGACGTTGAAAAAACATTAATATCAGAACTACCCATACTTCCAAATAAGCAATGTTCCTGTAACAAACATTTAACTCCCTTTTTTGATTAGGATCAGCTGATCAGGTATTAAAACACTGGGTAAGCTGCTATTTAGTACACAGTGGTTGGAAAAGGAGATCAGTGACTAACAGAAGAATGATCTTTGGCACACGTTCAGCCGGGGGTTCAGTGGCAAAAAAACAGCCAATTAATCTGATCAATCACAAGAAACGACGGTTAACCTTAAGTTTAAGGGCATCTATAGTAAAAAATCACATACTTCTCAGCTGTGATCTCCATGCATTTGTTCAAGATACAAGGTGATTATTATTTAAGGGAGAGATCATACCGGGTTGGGCTGCAGTGCATAAGCCATTTATCTAAACACCTATTTTTTTCCAGGTAAATGATGCAAAGAACAGGCTATAGGCTCGTGAACAGTAGGAAAAAAATCTTACTCAGAGGAGTCATCCTTCACACTACTCTGAACAACTGAGTATATATGTGGCACATGCCAAAAGAAACCTGCAGGATCGAGTGCTTTTTCCCAAATGGGAATCTTCCGACGGCTTTCTTATAGCGTGAGTATATTTTCCTGGAATATTGCGGGTGCATCCAAACCAAGAGAAGGCCCATAAATATATTCTGTGTGATTACATTCATCCTATGGTGAGGCATTTCAATGCTGATGAGAGGGTGATCTTCTAATCTCCAGACCATGAGTGGTCACTAAAAAATTTATGAACATAAAAACAATGCTAAACATATACAATGGTTTCCAGCTCTCAACCCACTTAAACACTAATAGGAGATTCTGCAGTGCTGGTTGAAACTCCTCTACTGTCAACAAAACATCAAATGAATGAATTTCTAGCGGAATAATAAAATGTCTCTTCAGTATTTTTTCCATACACCCAGGAAATCTATACCAAGTTGTAATGAATCCATTTTGGAAACTTGTGGGAGTCTAGATGGCCGATTCATACTATTTTTCCCCCCCCAGAGTCACCTGAAGGTTGTTAATAATCAAACTTAAAATTCCATGGATTAGCACCGTTAGCAATTAGCCACCGATAGCAGCACACTGTTTATTTGGTAGCTGCATCCTCTTGTAGCCCCTGAGGACAGAACTTCACATCCTCTCCAGTTGTGAGTTGTATCAGATCTAATCCACTTACTATAAAGTTTGATAGCCTACCTAATAGCACAACACTGACACATGTTGAGGAAATGCAATAATAAATTTAAAAAAGCAACCAAATAAGATGTGACAAGAATATAGCTTCATGAATTTTTTAGAATCCAAATGCTTGTAAACCTGAAGTCTGCTCATGTTGGTGCCACAAATAGATTTTTCATGTCTACAGCGTGAGCATAAATATTCAGTCAGCACTGGGGGTGGAGTGGGGGAGGAGATGGACAAGCAAAGGGCCCGTCATATCGCCTTAGGGATGGTCTTACCTGGTGGGTAGTGTGCAGCAGCCGTCAGCGGTCAGGCGTACCTGTGTCTCATAGCTATCAGGGGGACACTGCACTTGCTGCACCGGTGGGCACTCCACTGTACTACAATCCACACTGAAAACTGCAGAGGGAGACACATGAATGAAAATATATACAGTATACATATATAAGGGCACAAACGTGAAAGCTAATTTTGTCATTTCCATATATGGAAATTCACTATTTCATATGAAGACTTAACATGGCATAAAAAAATAAAGCTATCCCAAACAACTGAATACCCGAAATAATCAACTGGATCCCAAATACAGTGACTCCTAAGTCAGATTTACTTTAAAGGAAGGGTGTGGTGAAATATTTATGAAATGAAGAGAGAATACAGATGCTCCTCAACTTGCGATGGGGTTACGCTCGGATGAACCAGTCTCAAGCTGAAAATGTCATATGTCGAATTTGAATATGGTATGATAAATAAGTCAATAATTACTGTCACTGAATAAGAAAATAAAAAATTACTACAAGTATGATTACGTTATGTTATTAAACACTGTATGAGGTGTTTACGCTTACAATCGCTACACCTGAAGCATGGCTGGGTGGATGGAGCTATCTCCCGACATCACTATAACGTGTCGTACAGCATATTGCTACCCCAGGAACAGATCAGGATTCAAAGCTGACTATTGAATGTGCATCACTATTGCACCATCATAACGTCAAAATATCGTAAGGTGAACCATCGTAATGCAAGAAGCATCTGCATATACTTGTAAAATATAAAATAAATCAGTAAACATTCTTTTTCACTGGCCAAAACATCCAGCAACGGTCACAACAACTACATGGTAGATGAAGCAGCGCAGCTCGTCCCGTACATACCTGGCTTGCATTCGTAGAGGTCACAGCATTCTCCAGGCTTGCCAGAACCCTTTGACACCAGGATGTTGAGATAGCCTGGCTGGCAGACCTTGCGCAGGCACCCAGCGGGGTTGCAGACACAGCGGCTGGGCAGTGGGCAGCATTCCCCCGCAGGTGCATAGCCTTCTATCAGCACAGAGTCCTCCAGGCACCGAGGTGAGAACTGCACCTCACAGCGAGCCTTGGAGCAATCCGGCTTCTCCTCTGCAGGAGCCAAAAGCAATAATGAGGTAATGTTACAGTGGGGCCAATGCTTAATGAAGAAACTCACTGTATGGTCAAAAGCTTGCTGGTTCGTGTCGAGGGAAACCAATATCAAACATAAAAACCCTTAGCACAAGATTTTCTTAGTTATATTAATACATAGTAAATCGGTTGTTTGTTTAAATAAATTCAATGCATTTCAATTCAAATCTTCAGTTCATTTCAGCTCAACACAGTTGCACCAAAGTGCTTAAGAACATTTCAGCAACAATACCACGACAAGAGGAAATAATACAATTTTGAAAGTGGACACAACAGTGAATAGGGGAGAAAAAAAAAAGCATGCACTGTTCTGGTCAGAAGAATAAATAAAATCTCCAGAGCTCCATGGTCAACTGGCTAACCGACAACCTTGAGCAAACTTGCACTGTCAGGAAAAGGTGTAGAACTTGGACCTGAAGTTAGAAACTTTACTGAAGCTGTAATGCTCTTATTAAACATGAGGGAAGCCAGTCGCAGGGCCGGTCCTTATGGCCAAAGCTCTGGCTCCGCTCTAACCGAAGTCCTTCAGGCATGTTGAGGAAGATGCAAATAAAACTAAAACAAGTTATGAAGGAGATAACATTTGCCTGTTCACACGTGGATGAGCTGAGCTGAAATACAAACCTGGACTTAATAACACTGCAGGATTTTCTTGTGAAAGTGCCATCTTAATGAATCCACCTCTCAGCCAGACGGATTTATAAATTAGCACTGGGGCTTATTTTATTACGCGATACTGTGTGTGTTATCAGGGTCTTAGTTTTAGAGAGAAGCAGTTACCACCATTAAACAATTAAACAGACTATGAGGGCATCTCCGAATTAAGCCAAAGTTCATATTACTGTGTGCCACTACATATCAAAAATGTTATTTTCTAAGTTATAGAATCTCCATGACACAGATGTATAGGAAAAGTTCTGGAGAGCACATAAGGCTAATCAATCAATCAATCAATCAATCAATCAATCATTCAATCAATCCATCTGGTTACATCAAAATCATAACAACAGATTTCATTCTTTGTGCAATTAAAACCCAACAATATCTGAAAAACGGAAAGGTACAGGCTGATTCTAAAGCTTATCATGTCTACCATGTATTTTCAAGTTAAAAAACCAAAATCGCAATTTCATCCCAAACTAGAGAGCAAACATAAATATTAGCATAATGCTACAACACAATTATGAATTAATAAATATAAAACAGCGATATATTTTGAAAAATATACGCGATGTATATCTACCTTCTAACCATCTATACTGGTCAGGGTTGTATGTGTGTGTGTGTGTGTGGGGGGGGGGGGGGTGGTTACTTAAGACAGGGTACACCCCAGATGGAAAAGCAGCCCATCAAAGGGCACATACATGCTCACACTGCAAGCCAGTTCAGAGGCGCCAGTCAGCCCAACGGAATTTCGTTGGCGTGTGGGAGGAAAGCGGCAAACCCGCAGAGAGCGGAATACCTAGAGGTAAGCTGCACAATGCGGTAAGAACTTACAAACTTCACACAGGGCGTCGGAGAAACAGCAGCGGCAACCGTGAGCTACCATGGTACCCTTAAGAGACACGAAGACACACAGAAAAGAGGAGAAATAAAAAACAACAGCAACAAAAAAACCGAGATCTGTTCCCTATCTTTAAGTCAAATTTGGTAAGTCCGAAAAATAATATGTAATAATGAAAATTATTATATAGTAATAATAAAATTAACTAAATACAGTGCTGTATTGTACTTCGAGCCACAAAACGTTTTCACGAGAGTTATGACAAACGATTGTATTTAACCCAAATTTTTTATATAATAAGCTGTATGGGCAGCCCTTTCATAAAGTATGAGTTGTGCGTAAGTCAGATGTTCTTAACTGGACTGCCTGTATCTGCTGAACGATACCACTGTAATTTAAAAACTCATAAGATGACATGTCACTGCCCCTAGTGCCGTCTGAAAACAGAGGCTTCAGCTAAAGATGCTTCACATTTTCTTCACAAGTTATGATAAGCAATGCTCACTTACGTATTAGCCAGGAGGATAAAACCCCTTCAGCTTTCAAACAGTAAATCACAGGAAAAACTATGTTGCATGCCAGTGAATCAGAAAAGCAATAAAACTATATGATCTTGGAAAAAATTATAGAGACGCAGGGTCTACTGGCTCCTTATATATACACAAAGGTGATGCACTGGTGTTAATTCAGTCTGGATTCCAATGCCAGACTCCATTTATTACAATAATAAATTGTTTTCCAAAGAAGATACATACCAAAGAAAAAGAAAAAAAATCTGTTGCTGCCCATGCATGCTCACTGAATTCAGATGCAATTAACCTCTTTGTCATTCCCTGAGACGGAGAAATGTTACATGATTCACACTTTCAGTAAAGAGTTTCTGTCCTCTAGTTCACTTTCTGTTTCACAAAGGCAGATGAATCCAACATGAGGAGCAAGTAAATATCTGAGGCTAAAATCTGCACACCCTGCCACTTACCCAAAGAGGAAAGGTCACACTCATAAAAACAAATACTGTCTGTTTATGCTTAACCAATGAAGTTGAGAAATCTAAAATATGTGTGAATGATTCATCGCTCCATCTTCTACCCAGTCATCCTGGTGAAGATTGTAGTGGTGGCTGGGGACCTGGATGGAACAACTCAACTCTTAATTGTTGTTACATTGTAGACAAATAGACATACTTTATTGATCTCAAGTGGGAAATTCTGTATAGGCTGCAATACAACAATGAACGAGAAAATTTCAAGACTGGGCTTGTGTCGTGAACAGAAAAAATGAAGCCTAATCAATCTTTTATTCTTCAGAAATTGAGATAAACACAGCTAATACATTTACTTTCAAACAATATTTACCTGCCCAGCAGCATCAGATGGACAACAGAAGATTAGCAACTGCCAGCCATCTAGTTAGATCACAGTATATGGAGTGAAAGGCAACTAATTTGTCTTGTGAAATACCTAAATATGACGGTAATTTGAACGGCAGATGCTTAGAGGGATTCATCTACCTCTCAAGTCTAATTCCAGTATATTCAAGTAATTCAAGTATAATTCCACTGGAAACTGTTAGAAATATTAAATGAATGTGTTTATTGTCATTTTGGCATTTTAATAACATATTTAACTTAAAGTAGTAGTACTATCTACTATAATTGATTAAATGAAGTATTTAATAGAAACTGAATTTAAATGTGATCATTTATTATATGTTAGAAGCTTTCATACAATGAGATGTTTGAATGACTGTGATAGGAAATATACACAAAGATTAACTAACAATGGTAACATAACTTTTACTGTGTGTTTCTGTCACAGATTACTAAATTGACACTCTGTATGCACACAATGCAAAGAGCAAAGGAAATTCATTGTACATCATTATTTCAAATACATAAATTCATCAATTTCCTTATCCTGTAATAGTCAGTAGAACTGCAGGTAGAAAACCAATACAATCAAAAGGAAAAAGGGAAACAGATGTCAACATAGAACAAAGGGTTTGTGAGGCAGAGCCCAGCATCAGTGAGCGATGACAACAAATACTAAAGACGACAATCAATTTTGGCAAAAGCTAAGGAATTTAATACTGTTACATAGCAAAAGGTGCAATCCAGACATGGATATGTATCCAGCATGTAATCTTGAAATGGCTATAGAAGCTTAAGAAGGTTAAGCCTGGCATAGAATAACCTCAAAGGTTATTTTAGTTTCCTAACCACCCATAACTTACAAATGTTTACTTGAGCTGGGAGCAGAAAGAATAGCCAAACAAATGAAAATGATCAAATGCAGCTGCAAACTAGTCGACTCATCATAACATACAACCACAATGTATATTTCTGTTCACAGACCTGCATGCATGCTTAGAATGCGTACACAGAGCCAGATATAAAGATCATGTGACGTATCCTCAGTACTTTCAAGATATTATAAATATCCTAATTGTTACAATATAATTTCTGACTTCTAGTAACTAAGGAAACCAGGTTCCAGATTTCTCCGGCAACTGATTCAGCTATGTTGTTGCCGCATCCCAGAGGGAGGAGAAGGGTAGATAAAAAATAATTCAAATTTAATATTGTATAAAAAATATTAAATATAAATAATTTAAAAATATTATAAAATAATGATATAAAAATAAATCAATAGAAGACAATGGAACAGTTATTTTAATGTTAAACATCATTCAGGACCTGCTAGGTGAAGAAACAAATCATCATCTTTTGATTTGTGATTCTTTGTGAAGTAATACATTATCTTAACATTATATATCTTGAAGTCACATTTAGATAGACATAAAGGCTCAACATAAAAGCAAATTGGTGTCTTTTAAGGATAATAGCCACTGAAGTGTAATAATAAATATTTTTATTAGTTATTTTATATATTCATTAAAACGAATGGTTTATTTCGCTGTAAACAAGCAGTGCTCAGTTATTCATTCTGACTGCTAATGAAAAGGTACCATTACTAAATTACCTCATGGAACTTTTTAACTGTGAAAGTTGACAGCAGTAGTACCACAGAGCAGTACTGGGAACCCTGGGACATCGCTGCTATGGATCACTACAGGAATCCGGGTTTCTGAAATCCACATCACAAAAGATGACTACAACTAAATGTCATGGCTCACTTGGAAACTGGCTATTTGTATAGCGGCTGCATAAAATAATGAAACATCAATGTTCCTGTGAGTTTTTATAGTGCGGTTTAATTATGCTTTGCACAGTTTGATCGCAGATCTATACATGTCCAGAGGAGGTTTGTACTATAAAACACACACAAAAAAGACCATGAAGATTAACAAATATGAATAACAGAACCAATCCAGGACAAATACATTTCAACCTCACTTCTATGTTTCAGTGGTAAAGAATGCATATCCCACTGCCATTGACATTTTACAAATAAGCATCAGGAACATAACCTCTGTACTGCACTGTCGGTCAGGTTTCCAGTCAAATCGATTTAAGTGCACAATGGCCCAATATACACAGCTTAAATTTGTTCATCAGAACAATAATTAGTTCAATTTAATTGCCACTGATGTTAGTCCACACATTAAAAGGATGTGTGCACATTCATATTCCTTTGCCAAACAAATGACATTTTTCTCTTAATCATATTAGAGATTGCTTTCACTGACAGTGTAGAAAAAAACTACTTTTTTCATCATTAAACAAGTAGCAGGTGGCAGAGTGTTCAATGACAAAAACAAAAGAACCACAATTAAAAGAATAATTAAACTATAGTTCGATGGTTTTAATGTGTAATTATAAAAGGGTTTACCAGAAATGTCTCTTTTTCCAATTGCAATGTTTAGTAACATTTTATTTCCTAGACAGAATGTGCAGAAGCAAGGATCCCCTAAATTAAGGAGCAAGAAAATCACAGAAGTGACAAGCAGCTCCTGTAATATAATGAAAAGAATCAGTTTGTACTTTCAAAAAGAATCAACCCGAAGCAGGCAAACATATTTATGGTATTTAAATTGCTTTCTTACAGGTAGGGAAAAGTATCTGCTTTATTCCACATGTGAAGGCAGGATTTTTCCCCCCAGGCAACAAATACCCTGTAGCAAGTCTTCCCAGCTACAGCTGGACTGCTGTCAGTTAGACACGGGGGAGTAATAAAAAAAAAAGAACCAGATGTCTGGCTTACAGCCAGCAGAATGGAGGACCAATCTGTCCCAGTGCGCAATGAAGACCGGCACTCACATGAATAATGCAGTTTCATCCCCTTCCAGTTCGTTATGTGTTTACATATCATAAACACTATAGGTTAAACAACACACAGCTTTTTTTCTTAGGTAAATAATTTTAGCCACCATCTTACTGTGCTTATTATTAATTATTATTAATATATATTTTTAAAAACCCATGCAAGGAAAGGTAGCTGGTAAAGCATAATAAAAGTGAAATGTTACAATTTTAAAGTAAATAGGTAATAATTTCACAAACATAAGTCCCTGACTTTATAAAATTTAAACGTTTTACAAAAGAGCATTTTGGCTAATGCAAATTTCTAAAATTTCGTAGAGAATGTCTGAAAGATTTTCTTAAGTCTAAATGTCCATATTTTTTTTGTGGAACCAGTAGATCTTTCATCCCTAAAATGTTGTGCTGGGTCTGAAAATGAATTACAGGAGTTTTCATTGGATACTTGCTTAGCTGCTTCTTCAAATATATCATTATTATATCATTATTATGCGAAAAGTGTATATAAAAATGCAGGAGCAACAAAAACATAAAATCAACACTGAGGCAAGATTACAAGGCACATCAAATGGGCAGAAAACGTCAGCTCCCCCCTCCCATTGCCCCATTTCAACCCAGTTACAAAAATTGAGTACATCAAACGTAAAAAGATGAAGAGCAAAGTTTGAATATCAGAAGGTGTAATTTATGAGCGAGCAGATCCCTGAGGGTACAAATAACGCTACCATTTACATGGTCATCTGTACCCTAAAGTGATTACATGGTTGATGTCTTATGAGCATATTGACCTATATATAGTGTTTTATACTACTATATGGTTAGCAAACTATACTGTACCATATATAGGTAAAAGCATGTTAGCCTGTCGGTAACTTCTAAATCATTGATGTTTCGAACGCAAAAAAGGGTACGTACAAAAACAATAGGTGTATATGAAAGTCGACATGAAACTGAATACGGGGTAAAATTGTGTTTGAATTAATTTAATGAAATATAGCTTAAATCATTCATAAAACACATCAAAGGGCTTGAAGGTAACATTCTGCGTGAGAAAGGAAATTAATGATATATTTAAAATTATCAGAGGGCTTTAAGAACATTCTTTTCTCCAGGCCACAATAAATCTCTCAGCACCGACAAAATCTTTAAAATGCCTTTCGTTAAATGGGTACAGGTGTTATATAAAGCTACTTAAGCACCTGTATTAATAAGAATTATATGAGAAAAGGCTGCCCCTTGCTGCCATTACTGTTGCTATTTTCACAGCCATTAGCTGCCGCAACACCAACATATATTAGAAATTAAAATGTGCTTTATATGGAATAGGGTTATTGAGGATGGGAAGGTGGAGCTTTTTCAGGTGGCACCAGATGAAACTAGGACTCAGGAGTGACTTAGATGGAGATGGAGTTAGTTGGGTTCCGGGTTCGAAAGAACGCAATACAACCACAAATATTAACAAGTTCATGGAAAGAAAATTAAAAAGCAACATACATATATCTGATATACATAAAGAATCAGTTCAGTGTGAGAAGAGTAAGACAGGACAGGCATCAAACTGGAGTTTGGGTTTTGCGGGGACAAAAATGTAAATAATAATAATTTAACTTTTATTGTCAAAACGCTGTAGTGAAGCTTATTTTTCCACATTCCAACATTCAATAGTTTAAAGGCGAAATATTCCTTAAAACTGTTTGTTGTTTCATGATATTATTATACAACATTACATAATTAATATTGTAAAATGTATCAGTTGGAATTCGGTTTTGTGTATCTCATAGCTTGCCCTCCTCAAAAAGAAAATGCTGTAGGTCCTCGGATGGGGTCTTTCCTGCCAGATTTACATACTTAACTTACTACATGAAGCGATTCCGTTTCTGGGATTAACACTGATAAGAGTGATCCTGCGCTTTTGATCTCTTCTCTAATCTGTTTTCCTGTAACAAGCACAGTCTAGCTCCAACAGGTCAACTATGCTCTTTTCTTTCCCAAAAGAAAAATGACCATCTCATGTTTTTTGCTTAGTTAGTAGTATGTTTGATATACTGTGAGCCTTTCCCAGCTTGTACTGTGGCCTGGTTTCTATAAACAGCCATCACTAATCTCTGAAAAACAATGCCTTAGTTTAAGTTACCTTGTTTATCAAACTAACTACTCACCATGACAGCATCTGACTAGTATCAGTCAGACATCTACACATACTTTCTTATCAAGCGAATGCCACCCCCCCCCCCCCAAGGAGCATCACCTTAACGCGGTGCTGGTTTCTACATGCCATGTCTCCTGGTCGGGACCAAACCAGGCTGTGGGCAGAAGCCAGACAAAAGATCCAACAAAGGCCCGTATGCAACATACCAAGAGAGCAGAGCACATATCCTGCTAGGAACTAGGTTGCCAGTGGGGGCGGGGGGGGATTTCTGCTGCACAACCCCTCCCTTTCCCCCAGCCATCCTTTGGACACTGGTGCCAAATCTTTGATTTTGGGGGTAGAGCCTCTCCTACTCTGGACTTCCCCATGGTGGAAGACCTCAGACAGGTGTAGAAATGTCCGTATGTGTCAAGCTAAGAGCTACTCAGGTAGGATTACTCCTAGGTGCTGAGTAGATGCTTAAAAAGGTATTCCCTACCAACTGTGGTCTACGTGTGATGGAGATACCTAGAGGGGCATGACTGGAAAGAACAGCCAGACAGAGCTAAAGCTGATCAGGGAAATGTCAGGCATCTGTGCAAGCTGTGGACTGCCCATAACAAACATATAATGTGTTCAATCCAATAAATTTGAACACGATGTTGCTCATAAGAATACATGGTCTGACTTGAAGCCTTGTGTTTTGGATACTCAGGTTTTATCTCTGGGTTTTATACCGGAGCTGTCATGGCACTGCTAAATAGAGTATGTCACCACCGTCTGATTGGCTGAAATGCACGGAGATTCCGGTGTTTTGCATCAATATGCATGGATAATCGCTGGGCTATTCAAATCAAGGTCCTCAAGGTCCAAGCCCTGCTGATTTTTTAGCCTTCCTTTACATGGGAACCAGGTGTAAAGCCTCTGGCCAATCAGAATCGATGATTATTAAACTAAGCACATGGGAGAACTGAACACAAGGCGTGGATTTGGAAAAGATCCAGATTTGAAGAGCCCTGGATTATTGGAAGGAAGAAAGGGTATAATTCTACATATTATAATTAGTAGTATTGCAGATTGCGATGTATTGATGCATCCCCGATAACACAAAATGAGTTCCTAATGCAAATTTATGCAAGCGAATTCTAATTCCGCTAGCGTTTGATGCTAAAATAAGGCCGCGATTCTCACAGACTTGCTGGCGGAAATTAGCACATAGTAAATCACGATGCACCCAGCGTGAACAGTAAATAAGCTTCTCTCCGTTTTGAAATCGCTGTCGTTCTCCAAAGCCAACCCTTCTGCAGTGGAAAACCGAAGTGAGCTGGATCAGTGCTGTAACTAGTCTCTCACAGAGAGCCGGCCTGGGTACAGCTCAGTCCATGTATGCCAGGGAAAGCGCCACGAGACAGCTGGGCTCCTAACCCTTCACAGGCCCCCCCACAGCACCTATTAGCAACCAAACACCGACATGAGCCCTTGGGCAGAAAGAGTCAAATTTGACTAAAACAAAGAACACTACATATTTATATAAATGTAAATAACTTTCAACACCTGCGGTAGTTGCATATTGAACCTTGTTTTACCAAGCGCCCATCTAACACTCCTTTCACAAACCCGCCCAACAGAAACTATACAAACCCAAACAAGACAATTAGGCTAATCGGGACCAGTTGATTTTCATCTCCTGGGTTACCTCTAGGTATTGGGGCTGGTGATCAATCACTATGGAAACACCAACGATCATGGAAACCCATCCGTGCCATTGCTGGCTTACAACTGAATTACTGGACTTGAAACAACCTCGGACTTAGACTAAGCTTTGCCAGAGAATTCCTCAGTCAAAAAAAAAAAAACTAAAAAGGCAAATAAATTCACTTGGGGGCTGGTTTCAATTGAAATGGATAAATCATGAGAAAGGCTGTGTCTGCCTTTAAAAGCTACTGCTCAAGGCTTTAAGCATCAGTTCAGCTTTATATGGCCTAAATCTGGCAGTGGCTGGGCTGTTAGCCCTTAGCATTGCTTTCAGCATTCAATCCAATATAAAATCTGCCCTAGAATAAGAATGTTCATCTGCTAACGAGTGTTTTATCCTACAAAACGGTATTGGGCATTTGGAGATATTAACATGTACACATCAATTCTTTAAGCATTCTGCATCAAGGAAAAGGTATATTCCTTTAATCCACAAACATCCATCCATCCATCCATCCATCCATCCATCCATCTCCCAGCTACTCATTCAATATAGGGTCACAAGCACTCAGCATAGCACAACACTCAATAACCTGCAAAACTGGGACGCATAATTGATCTTCAGTACTTGAATTGTACATACCAGTAAAGCAGTACAGCATGCGTGAGCAATCATGTTTGACCAGCCACAAGCAGCAAACTCTGAGGAACAAGCAACCGCCAGCCAAAGAGCAGCTGCAGCTGAAAAGTGCTCAACAGGCCTATAGCAGCAGCTTTCGCCCGTCATCCATCACTGTCACTGTGAGAACGATCATCTTTCTACAGATTTCCACCACATGGCTAAGACTGCAAATCAACAACATCAAGTAGAATGAACACATGCATGTGCAAACATCAAGAAGCAGGTAAGCCTGTCCAAAAGTGGCACAGTGCGCTCTGTGGTATATTACTGCAATGACAGGTTTCAGGAGCAGGGAGATGGAAACAAAAAAATTAATTTAAAGTTTATATATATCAATCTGGATATAACAACTGGAACGCGATTTCATGTTTCAACAAGTCTTTGTAGTGGAAAGTTAGAAACCACTTTGTAGTAAATCTTTACTATGACAGGTGTGCTTATGTGTGCACTTATCACAACACTACTGATTAAATCTTAAAATCATCTGTTAAACCCACTTTCTATTTCTCATTCTTTCCAGGTGGAAAAAAATGAAATTTCTTTGCTGTCATTCCTCTGAGATATAGAGCAAGATTTACAGAATATAATGCAAAAGTATATAAAAGAATATGATGTTCAGTAAAGTGGGAAGAAAAACTTTAAGGTTTGAAATTCCATGGTTGTCACAGGAATTGGGGAGAAATAAGATGTATCTTTAGACACAACCACTACCTCCAGCAGAACATCCACAGCGAAGGCCTGCTTTGTGCCCTGTGGTACCTGGGACTGGCTCCTGGTCCCAGTGACTATGTCTAGTATAAGCAGTTAGAAGATGGATGGATGGATGGATGGATAACTGTTACCCATTTTCTTCAGCATAGCAATCCCTGCAATTTACAAAATTCAGTTCAGCTCAGCTCAATATATTTTTAATGCCCCTAAACAGTCATAGAATATCTGGTACTACAACAATAATTAGAAATCCATTATATACATTCATTTACTTATAAATTTCACACAATGCAGTCTTGAGGTCACTGCAGAATTTATTTAAACATGGCCAACTTTATACCAGCCTAACAATAATGATTTTACGGGACAATAAAAAAAAAATCATTCATATGAATACGACATGGCAGCCTTGACGCAAGTCTTGATATCTTGGGATGGGGTTTGGGGGCCTGCCGGCCTGGAATCCACAGGCTGACTTGGCAAGCCTGAATTCCTTATATCAGAGACAGTAGGACTCATGGGTAATTTATACACATGGAATAAAACAGCTTGAATGACTTTTATTTTTTCTTCTACGATGTGATATTTTTATGGAACAGAGAGAAGAACTCAACTGAGAGACTAGGGACACAACTGAAACCTGAAGAGAATCTTCTTAGGTCCAAGATTTCAGGAAACAGACTATCAAGCTGTATTCTTTAAATGGACACTCATCCTATTTGAAAACAGCCACAATTCCTTTCTGGTGATTTTTTTTATTAGCATTAAAAATAAAACAAATTGTTGTCCTGTCTTTCAGAAGGCCTGAGAGTTATTTACTTATAACTTACAAAAAGATGAATTTTCAGATATTGTCCAAATGTAGGAGGGAGATAAGAGGTTAAAGGATCATTTAAAAATGCCATTTGATTTAACTCTGAGTGGGATTACAAAGGAAACTGACATATTTGAAAGAAGGAGCAGTCAGCTGAGCTGATAACGTATCTGAATTGCCAAGAGGAGTGAAATCTTTTGAAATCCAGAATTACAGTGATAATGATGAAATTCCACACTGGCATAAGAACCTGAAAATAAGCACAGATTGAAAAACAATCTGAAACTCTCTGAAGAGGATGAACCACCGAAATGACAATTAAGTATCACATTGTTAATGTCCCTGTCCTAATTTGAGTTGAGAGAGGTAGTTACCCTTGGGTTCCATTCATTATGTAGAAGAGAAACGCTATGCCCATGAAAAGGTTCTTGCTTTACACATAAAAAGCACAATTAATTAATAAAGACTGACATTTCATAAAAACTTAATACAGACTTTGACACCATGTGAAAACTAAAGATGATCTACGGAGATCAAACACACATGCAGCAGCGTAGCTTAAGCTGCTCACAGGTGGCTCCTCTACCATGTGACACGGGCACCTTAGGCAACAACATGCATAATTCAGATGGATAAAATACATGGGTTAAAACACTACAGCCCTGCACTACTTCAGCATTGTCTTATGAAATAACCAGGCTGACTGAAAAGTGCAAAGCTATTGGAAAGCCACATGAAACCACCCAGCTGTAATGCAAACAAGACATGATACATATTTTCCAACGGTCTGATACACATTCAGTATTGCTCTGGTTAATTAGCACTGATACAAAGGACACAGAGAGGGACTATGGCTTAGAATACACCCAACATTGTGCATCTGTTGGAAAAAAGGGAGGGGGGACCGTCTGTCCTTGATCACTTTCATACTCGTCCTTGTTCTCCCCAGTGACAGCATATTCCACGACCTGCTGCTGAGGTAAACTTCCTGCGTTGCTCTCATAGCGAGCGGCCAGTCATGCAGAACTCTCACAGCCAGTGTCCACAAATTATTTCCCAACATGTGTTCTATGGAGTTATTAATACATGGCAGGAGAAACTGCAGACAGGGTTCACAAGGTGCAGCGATGAACTCTGAAGTCTAAGATGCCATTACGCCTCAAGTAGCATGAAAAATTCGATGTGGACTTTTTTCATTGATTCAGAACATTCTGTTTTGCCGAGAACTTTTTAATGACCATATATTAGGTTCTTAGTTACTACAACTGTTGTCAGACAATGTACCAATATCCAAAAGCTTAGGAAAATGCTTTTAATCCCCCCCCACCAAAAAAAAAAAAAAAAAACCTCACCACTTATCAGAGATGGAGATTTCAGGTCCAGAGAGCACAAATCCAGTCCAAGATTTTGTTTCAACCAACCAGGTGAGTACAAAGAGTCACAGTCACAGAGTACTCAACTGGTTGGTCGAAACAAAATCTTGGACTGGATTTGTACTCTCTGGACCTGAAATCTCCACCTCTGCCACTTAAAAATATAGAATTACTCTAAGAAACAGCATTTTGTTTGGGGTTATACCACAGAAGGGGGTTTCACAAGGTTGGAATGAAAGTAAATAACTGAGCACACCACCTCCACAAACATGTCACCACGTTCATGGCTACATATCATGGCAAACTCAGCTCCTTCATAAATACGTAAGATGTGTATTTAAAAATATGCAGTGATGGTGAATCCATTATGCAAGTATTGAAGGCAAGTGCAGTTCACATCAACAGATGTATGAAAATGTAGATATTCTCAAATCCGACGTACCATTAAACACCGAACAAATGAACATCTGACCAACATGTCAACAACATTTTTCAAGACTTGGCCATATTCTAGAACACGCCATTGGGGACCCAGTAGACCACAGTGGTGGTGAATTCCTACATTTTTTATTCACCATCATAGAACATAGTTGGTTATTTGTAGCAGGTACTTCACAGAACTCTGATGACCTTCTCTGGAAATTTTATTTCCTCTAGTCTGTTTCTTCTTACCTGGTGGAATGCTTTGTTCTAATACTGTAGTTCTTCTAACATTATTTTCCAAGCAAGCATGAACTATTTAAATCTCTGTAACCCACGTTTCTTCAGCCTTAGGTATGCAGTATTTATACAATCACATCAATGAATCAAGCCTCACAAGTCAGTATTTGAAAACACAAGTCACATTAAGTTACACAGTTTCACTCCTGGCCAACTGTTCAAAGAGTTTCTGTTTTTTAGGGCTGGAGAAAGAAACAAAAAAAAAAAAAACGGATAAGTGAAAGGCATCCTTAACACTGCAAATGCTCAATCAGCCTGTGATTTTGCACTGATTTTCCAATCCAATGCTAGCTACATTTTCAAAAGCAAGATCTGGGTATTTGTAGCTACAGGGTAGAGTCCAGACACACACACACACACACACAGACATATATGTAGATATATAAAATGAAGGGAATCACTGTTTTCAATATTGGAGGGAACAGGGATAGATCCATTAAGCGCCACCGTCCTCTGGCATCATCCTGTACGGCCTCGTACGTACAGACCTATGTACAGGCTCCCTGTCTGCTGTATTGGCTGTATATATTCGTCTATGCATATGTCACTGTATGCTTCCTTTGTAATTCATGCAAATCTGATGATTTTACGGTGGTTGAAACCCTCTTACAAGCCACTGTAGCTATATTATTATGGCCCTAATACACAATTTAATTTTAGATGGGGACAGGAAGAACAGGTGACAATCATGAACACTTACGGTTGGTTTATTATTCGTTAATGGTTGTTCTTATTATAAATGGATGGCACTGGTATCTTCCAGCATTCATTCCATCCCTAATTAAGGATTATTCTAACAGCATTACACGATAAGAGATTTTGCGGTACCACAGCTGGTGTAAGCAAGGTTTCTGCAGTGCTCACCCAGTTTTAGATGCCACCAATCCCCCATATATTAGGCGTTATCTCCTGGCAAGGAGATTTTATAGGTTCAGATTGTTCTTCTGGCAGGCAGTGAAACTGCAGGGCAAGGTCAGTGCCACTCAAGTTTGGACGAACATATAGCAAAGAGCTGTAAAGGTGCTTCATCTCTCAAGCTTCCTGACTGAAATGAAACCCAGAAAAGAGCAGAAAAGCAGTTCCTGCCTCCTTCTCCGGGGCCAAATGCCATCCGTGTCAATTCGTTTTTTCCGGTGAGAGCAAAAGCGTGCTTATTTAAACTATCCAGATTTGCTTTGCTCCGTGCTTTGTTAACAAAAAGCCCCTGTCTTCACTTGCCCGCGTACCGCGCTTCCATCAGCTTAATGGCCCTGTCAGAGAGGGGGCGCGCACTGCAATAGCTGCCACGTACACTTAGCCGTTGCCAGGTAAATATGCTAATTAAAAATGATGCCGTGCGTAGATAATCTTCAGCAAGGGCAGGGTCAAAACCAAGCTTCAAATTCTCAGAGCAAACAGAAGGTTTTATTTAAAAAAATATCTTTGTCAAACTGTATGAACAAGGTGAAAGAAGTGATATGGATTTTTCAGTACTGTCCCAACTCTTGTTTAATGAAATTTTTTAATGAACATACACCTTTTTTGAGAGTTATGATTGCCTATTGTGTGTTATATTGGACCTGTTTTTGCTTATTTTGTCCACAAAGTCATCAACTATAGCATTTACAGTACATGGTTATAATATCCAGTAAAACAAAATCATTACATTATAGGTGACCATTCAAAGGGAAATATCACAGGGTAAATACCCAGCTCTGCAGGATCTCCCCCCATAACACACAGTCAGAAAGCTATAGAGTCCGATTTATCCTTTTATTAGTTTCTTTGTATTTTCGGTCCCTGGTATCAATTCAGGCACACGAAACAGCACGCCGCAAATCCCATCAGAAAACAATTCCTCAATATAACAGCATGCCGTCGCGCAAGGACACGAAGGCTGCGGTATTCTGCAGATCTTTGCCATAAAAAAAAATAAATATAAATAAAAATATTGCCTTGTGAATTTATCATGTCAATAAAACTCAGCTAGGGGGCCGTGGAAGACGGATCAGCTGATTGCCAATTTAGGGGCTGGTCGTTCTTGGCACTGGCTTTTTATGATGGCCCCCCCTGTCATGTTTAAAACTCTGCCCGAGTTCCTAAATCACCTTTACAGTAAAGCAGTTGACATTAGGTTCCAGAACCATCATACACTTGACCTGCATCGCAGTGCCAATTCTCTAACAGTGAGCTCTCAGCCAACAGAAGAGGGGGATTAGCTGTGGAGTTACACACCCCCCATTTAAAGATAAGCTGGCTTTTAAGGTTTACGCGCCACACCCTCCCTTCCCCTTTTGAATATCATAACCCTGGAGGTATCTATGCACTTTCAAACATTAACAGCGATTTGAAATTTGAAGCCACAAATGGAGAATTGCAAAGGCAGGTAATGTGTGGTTGTTATTTTGGGTATATTAGCTATGTTTGGGGAAGATGGTGGCGCAGGAGGTAGTGCTACCGTTCGGCAACCAGAAGGTTGCAGGTTCGAGCCCCGGTTCCTCCTGACCCCATCAAAGTGTCTTTGAGCAAGACGCTAAACCCCAAATTGCTCCTGGTGTGCAGGTTGGCAACTCATGGCAACCTTCGTCACTGGTGTATAAATGCTGTCCATGTACCATGTTTGCTTCTGTTTGTCCATTCATCTATCCACCCATATATCTATCTTATCGTGCATCCTTCCATTCATTCATTTGCGTTTGAAAATTGCTATTTAATTCTTATTATTTCCAGCAACAAGACGATTAAAAAAATATATATTTTATATTTGTATTAATACTCAAGTAAATCAAATCAAACCAAACCGTGAATGATGTACAGCAAATTAGTTATAATTTGGCTTTAAACCAATCAGACCTGTACAATGATTCATAGAGGAGAAATGCAACCTAAATTTCAAGATAAAGCTCTGTAATTCTCATTACTGTCTCCGCAATTAACAATGGTGGTTAAAGTTTACAATGTTGTACACAATTTTGCTGGAGCTACAGAAGTTTACAGAGAAAAATACAGACATTACATTTGTGATGAACAGATAATGGTATAACAACATAATGAGTGTAACACTGCTTTTCAGTGTGATTACTGTCTTTGTCATTTCACCAATGATTATTTAAAAAAAAAATCTCTACATCATACTGAACATATGGTGCATCAGATTAGAATGACGTGCTTCTGAAAAGTTAGAAAATAAACTTTTAAGCAGGTATATAGCATAAATAAATAAAAATTGCATACTTTTCAATTTTTTGCATGTCTTTGATGCTGAATTTGGTCAGATCTGTTCACTGCTACACTTTCATTGTTCTTTAACTTGTTTGGTGGACAAGGTCAATCAAGATTTCACCACTTCCTCTATCACCGTAGCTAAGAACACGAATAAAACGGGCCAGTCGCATGAAATACTCTGGCAAAAAATATCATGGCTGATTTTGGTCCAGCTCAAGAAATTCGACCAGCATTGGCCAATCATCAGAAAGGGCTCCATCATGATTCCAGTGGCACGCCATAATAAGATAGAATTCCATATGACTTCAAAGGGGGAAAACAAAATGAAGCATATAACCTTAAAGGGCTTTACACAGTATTTTTCACAGGTTATTGGGGTCAGTGTTTTTGGCTCCGGTAGCCAACATGTTCCAGAAATAGAATACATAAGACTGGCAACAAGTAAAATGAAAATTATTGCCTACCTTAAGTTTGAAATAAAACATAAATAAATAAACACCCATATAACTCAGAGGTCTGAAATATGGTTCTACACATAAAATTGCCACGTCATCTCTTGAGAAGAGCAAACACTGGATTCCATATGAAGACGCGTCACTATTGCTGGTAGTGTTGTATGCAGCGACAATGTAAGGTCCTGCTGGTTAGGAATCTATCCCAATGTCTGCAAGGTTGTGGATTAGAAGCCTGAGCCTGGCAAAGCAGCCACTTAACTGTCCTACCCTTCAGCAAAGGCCCCTAATCCTTAAAAGTGCTGCAGAGTTGCCATATAAATGTCAGACCCTAAGCTTTGCTCACATGTGTGTGTTTCTCACAGGGAAGCAGAAAGGAATATGTGAAAATGAAAGCATTTATATGTGCCTGTTCTCATACGAATGAAAGTACCGCATGAGATGCTTTATTGCTTTATGATCTGAGCATCACTTAGCCATGAACTTCTGCACCAAAGATTGCCTGGTTATCATCTCCTATCCAGGAGATCTCATATTCAAGAAATGAAGTACAGCTGAGTTGTGGAACAAGGCACATTACTATGGATACATCAGACTCTAACATCCCAGCAGAGGTGAGAGTGGTATCGCCCTAATTATTGACAAGTGGTCAGGTTGATCAGTAACAAGTGTAGATGTAAACAACCATGTAAACCCCAAAGTTTAAGCTAACTAAGCAGGCCTCCTTTTAATATTAAGAATACCGGTGATGATGATAAGGATGATGATAATAACAGGAAAAGCTTTCAAAGACATTGGCATCAACAATTAAACTTTGTGGCTTCATTAAGCTTAACCATTTATAGTTAGACAGACAGACAGACAGACAGATAAAAAGCTTATTCAAAAACTTATACACAGTGTGCACTGAAGTATTGGATGTTCAGTACCACACAATCCAGTCAGGGGTCATTCTCTGACATTTTTCATTTTTGTTAACGTTCTCTCCATCTTTCCCCATTCGTAGCAATTAGACTATACATTTCGAGCCATTACAAAAGCTACTGGTGATAGTACATCGTTGTAATTACAGGAATTACACAGCATCGATTTTAATGGGATATTCTTTTTTTATGTCTCACTAGAGAAAATCGTTATTGTAACAGGTGTGTGTGTGTGTGTGTGTGTGTGTGTGTGTGTGTCCGGGGGGGGGCGGGATGTCAGATGCAAGCAAAACAAATGGTACAGCAGCATGGGCCGGCACTCCCCACCTGGGCTTTGGTTTGACTGAATGGGTCTGACGGATCCATGCTGGTATGAAGCAGTGGGAACTGGTCTCGTGCTATAATTGTGTCTGCTATGTGCACCATTAAAACCTACGGCGCCCACACTTGTCATGAAGGCTTGTCACATGACAAAAGAATGCAGCTACATAGAGACCCGCCTGGCCTTCACGCTCCGACTGGCTACTTAAAAGCATTTTGCAGGCACAAACTTAAAAACATTACCTACAATATTAAATAAATAAATGGCTGCTTATACTACAGAGTTTGACTGTCGGCTCAATGGGAGTTTGCTGTCCCAAAGTCAAAGATCAGTAATACAGTTCTCAGAAGGAACAATAATTCATCACTGCTAACATCAAAAAATGTGTCTGTCAGAACATGAATTGTTCATTTAAACAACTTAGAAGACGCATTGTTTTTGAGCCTGGGAATTAGTTTCTGTCTCTTTTTTCCATATTGTTATTATTGCTCTGCAGACTGGAAACCATGCAGCTACAATTTTCATAAATTTGTAAATACTACTGGGTTGACTGACCAAGTTTTCTCTGTGGAAAATCTATTCGATGAAGTATCTAAAGGCCCAGGAGCCCATTGCAGCCTCACGACTGCCAGTCCTCTGAGCCGCTGTGCATTCGGGCTGCGGCACTTCAAGCAGGGAAGCATAACATAAAGCATTAATCCACACTGGTGCGCCGGCTGATGTCTTACAAATGAACAATGTCATGAGAAGAGTAGAGCAGGTCGTTGTTTATTTCAGATAAAGTAACTGCACATACAGTAGATGCAGAGCAACCAGAAACGGCAAACGCACTGCGAAACATCAGTCCCGACCTTCCGATGCACATAAATCAACGAGAGGTGACAAACTGGAAGGAGCACAAACAGATAAGCAGACTCCGACAGAGCTATCTATCATGTCTCTATCCCTACTGTAGATGCATTGTTTTGCTGCTAAACTTGTACGCCTCCTTGCGAGTCGAATTTTCCCAGCTTCTGTTCCTAATTCTGAAGCTTAGTGTTCAAACGGGCTCCCATGCGTCCATCTTCTAAACGCTTACCCTGGTCTGAGATTGTGAGGGATAATGGCCTGGAGCCGATCCCAGGCAGCACCTGACACAAGGACGGGATGCCAGTCCATCACAGGACACACACACACTTACGATGATACTCGACAGGCAATTTTAGAGACAGCAGTTCGCTAACTGCATGTCTCGGAACTGTGGGACACCTGAAAGCTCCACATGGGGAAGCTAACCGCTGTGCCCCCTTCCATTGGTACAAACCTGTGACCACAAGAAACCTTCTGTAAACTCCTATCCAGAGCGACAGTGAGTCACCCAGCACATGGCACGAGGTACGACGCATGCTAGAGAGAACGCCACCAATCACAGGGCCACACGCACCCCACACAGAGATACATACTAACCAACTTCAAATCAGGCATTCTTTTTTATTGTACATTATACACATTATATATTATTAAATGGGTATTCAATTCAATTAAATTCAATTTATTTTTATATAGCACCTTTCACACCAGTGTTGCCCCAAGATGCTATACTGTACATGGGTGTGCTGTGATACATTACATTAGTACAAATTCATTACATCGAGTACAATTTCCATTTAAGAAAAACTGAATTTTCATATAACTATTTTTATATGCACATTAATAGTAAAACTGTAGTTCACTTAGATTTTCACGTATTTCTGATAAACACTGATTACAAAGTGTAAAATATGTATGTGTTGTTTTTACTGCCCAAATATTTTAATTGTCAAACTGTATTTTCTATAAAACATTCAAAACACAGGCTGCATACTGGTTTAACTTTAATAATAATAATAATAATAAAAAACATTATACAGAATGCTTTTAATGTGGGACGTTTCAGGTAGTCAGTTTTCATTAGCTGTGCTAGGAAGCTATCACCAGATTTGTCCATGGTACCTCAGTCCATTGGCAATTTTCAAGAAATGAACAAATAAATCACAATAAATACACATCCCCTGTTCCTTTGTATAGTTTGCATATTTAGACATAGCAGAGCCCTTCACGCCCTTAAGTTAAAGTTCTACAGGGCTAACACACCTGCTGCCACACCCACACAAAGGGAGACACTTGGTCCATATACACACTTAATACCAGCAAGCCCAATATTTGGAAAGACTCCAGCTAAACAGCACCACATCACACCAGTTAATGATGTCCAGAACTCCTGCGAACGCTACATATTCAATAAGGGGGGGGTTTGTTATGACGATTTTTCCTGTGGAAAATATGACACATCTTAACCCCTTCAGAATCAATGTCTTCCACGTAGGAGTACTTTCACAATTCCACAAAAAGACCAGCTAATTTCAGAGAAAAACAGAGAGAGAGAGAGAGAGAGAGAGAGAAAATTTCTTGGGGGGAGAGCATAAAGACAGACCCAGACACTGTAGGTGACTCTGGAGATGTGATTGGACAGTGACTGACCTGATGCTCAAATTGCATTAATAAATACTGACTTCAAGACATAATGTGGGCCAGAGCAACACAGTTATGTTGATATGACACATTTTCACACAATATCTAGGCAAAGACAATGAATACAGGAGACAGTAACTTTGGCAAAAGACCCAGATGATCAGGTCAAATATTAAATTTAATCAATGCACGGGTATACTACGATTCAAAGTGCGTTGTCTTCGAAAGGTATATTATGACAATAGATAGACATCATTGTGCCCATTAGTTAATAGTTAATCCTGTACTAAAGATTTAATCATGCTGTTCTTTTACATTTTTAAGTTTTATTTTAAAACTGAATACATGAGCACATGAAATACAATGACGTTTGCCTCTTATTTAAATACAGAATTGAGCCTCTTGCCCTTTGTGAATCAGCCCGTCAGCCAGCCAGTCAAAACAGCACATGACCCTTCTATGAGCCTCTGCGCAGCCTGTGAATACAATAGGCTGTTGTTCCACATACGTCTGACTTCCTCTGTTCGTCCTTCAGCGCTTCCTTTCAAGTCACACGCTAAGCTTCCCACAGAATATTTTTTTTTCCACTCCCACATCGCTCCACAAGAGTGCATGTGTGTATACTCACACACACACACACACACACACACACACGCACATGTCGGGTAAACATATCTTTATGGGGACCGCTCATTCATTTCTATGGGAAAAATGCTAACGCTAACTATGACAACCTTAACCCCTACCCAACCATAACCATAACTGTAAGTAACCAAGCAAAATGCAAGAGTTTTTGATTAGATTTTTATTAAATGGGTATTCATCTTGTTGTAGGAACATTGTGTTCCCATAAGGTAAGGTATACCCGCTCACACACACACACACACACACACACACACACACATATATATACAAGCCTAGCAGTATTTACTCTGAAAATAATGACGACTGGCCTTTCAATAGGCACCCTTTCTGAGTTGAAAGGGTGCATATTGTTAGTATTTTATCCCGGTTCCATTACAGACTCTCCTCACTTAACGAGTCCCGTTTGTATGACTAGGTCGTCAAGCGAATTGGTCGATAAGTGAGAAGCTGCCCCTTACAGATATTTCATGCATACGGTACTGGTATTTTCAGTAAATTTATAAATGTTTATACAGCAGTGCGCTGTGTACTGTAATAAACAGCGGGCTATTGCCGCTATGCGTTTTCTCTGTATGTGGCAGGTGAAAATCTATGAGTGAACCTAATAAACCAAACACAGAAAAGACTTAGGAGATCTCTCATCTAGCATAGCAAAGTTACAGCAAGCCGGCCGATAAGTGCTAACGCTAATGATCAACGGAATTACGAATAAATGATATGCTAACACATATAGGCATGAATCGCAAATTAGCATCCCTGCAATCCAATGAATCACTGTTAGTGTCTTTTTGCACATTACTGAACTAAAACAGCACATAGAAAATAAATGTCAGTTGTACACATTAACTAAGATATGAAAAAAGTAACAATCTTATCGAAGACATAAGAAAAATATAAGATTGGGAAAAAACCTTGGGCACGTCCATGCTTTACGCACTACTGGAGGTTCCCAGTCCCACGATACAAAGCATATGCATCAAACGAAAGGCAACGGATCGCAAGTTCAGTGTAAAGTGATATGGCATTTCAAGTGACAGGGAATTTGTACATATGTAAATGTAAATGACTTGAAAATAAAATAATCATAAATGACATTAGACCACATGTATTTCTAATAATAAATGTTATCAGAGAGACAACTGAAAAATTTGGGACAAAAAAGGATTTAGTCAAACATGTTGAACTTTCCACCAAAACATCGCTAATACATTAAGAGTAACCTAATAATATAACTCACCCTATAAGCATCAAGGATAATAGATGTGATCTTACATTTAATCTCAATTACACTGAAGGTCAACACAACTAAGAAAGATTCATTACTCTTGGTTAATATGAACCACGAATGTACAGTTGGTGATTATATTAGCAGATAAATCAAGTACAGGGTTTTGAGAGGGTTGTGAAGTTCCTGCTACATCAAACACCAAGTTAGCACAACAGATACCATGAACACACATTTTCGTTTAAATGGCGGGACTGAGACAGACATGCTCCAGAGGAGCTGTATCTTCCAAAGCTGGCCCAAAGGACCATGATTGTATGGAACGTGTGTAAACCGTAGGTCAGTGGGCAAAAAGTGAAAGATAATTGCTGAACCACCCCCCCGCAAAAGACAGAAGTAATGAATCTCACCACGCTGTTTAACTCTGTGTTATACTAACTGCTACACAAAATTCACAGAAAACAGCTTCCTAGGTATATTATCAAGGTCACAACCAAGACCAATCCAATTAGGTGCCAAACATTTTAGGGCCCCTGTCATTCAGGGACCCCTAAAATCATCCCAACTGTCCAATCATGGAGGTGCCAGGATCTGGCTAGTGAGGCGTAAGCCCCAAATGTTCCTTCCAAAGCCGCAAATCTCTCTTAGTCGTATTTTGTTCATTTTAGATGTAACATATAATATGGTTTCAGAACTGCGATAGACATGGAACTGATGTATTTTAAACATCATAGACAGACAGACAGAATTTCATACTTTTAAGGTTTGAACTCATCAAAAGAGTGTTCTGGGCTAAGCTCTGAAATTCCCCTAACCCCAGAAGCACCCCTGCATCCTCCCCCCTCATCCAGCCCCCTCATCCAGCCCCCTTGTGGTGCCAAACGCTTCGCTATACATCTGACACTTTATTTTTACACCTAGTTAAGATGACCTACTATTCAAATAATGTCTTAAATGAAAGAATTTAGAGATTTGTTATAACAAAATCCGGAATACCCAGGGGCTCACAACTATGTGAGTCGCTAACCACGTCTGTAGATGTTTAAACTGGATGAACACTTTCGTCTATTATAAATGCATTCTTTTAGCCATTTTTCAGACAAACGATTTTTCTATGTACAAAAATGGAAAGAGTGCATGGGTTACATTTTATTGCCATATAAAAAGTTCTCTCATGCTACATAATTGTAAACCACACTTTTTTCTTAGCAGAACAGTTCTGGTCTGATTCAGTATAAAAAGCAAGTAAAGATTATCAACCCACTCAATGTCAGAATAAAACAGAGGTGTATCAGAGGTGTATCAGATATACATGTAACCTAGTTAAGTCTATGCAGTAAGCCAGAGAAGCAGGCAGCGAAAATTAGTAACTATGTAACAGATCATCTGGTACAATACCCATTCTAAAGCTTGTCAATAATACTAGAATAGCTAGTACTGTCCGATTAGCAATTTAATGAGAAACTTCAGGTGTAGTTGATTGCATTAGGCTTAAGTAAATGCTGATCAAAGCATTTGTAACCGACCCAGATCTTCTGGGTCACTGAAAACAGTCACTCAAATTGATTAGCTCACACAGAAACTACAAATGACTGGTAAGTAAAACCACGGCCTGTGGAGAACAGTACTGCATGATGTCGATTTCCGTACTCATTGTCATGTGAAATTCACTATGGTAACTAATATATATATATATATGAGAGAGAGAGAGAGTCAGTCTTCTAAGGGGACATTCTGAATTCCATCCTGAGGGCAACAGAATCCTGTGTCACCTTGGAGATGTAGTCTATCGGCTTCCATGTCATTTCAATTGCTCCAGTAAACGAACAACAGACCTGAGTTCTATTGGTTCCAATTCACGCCGCATGTCAGGACGATCCGCAAGAAATTCTTCTTCAGTATCAACTATTGCTTACACTGCTGCTAATTACACACCGAACAAGGCGTTTCACTGGCGACAGTCATGCACAGTTATTTTAGACTTAGGCTTGTTTTTCTCTCCCAACCACCAAACACATGATGCCTCTTTGATCTGCCGCCACTGCTCTATGCAGAACACTGTGCCCCTATAGATGCAGGCTTCTCTTCTGTTGTAGGACAGCAGTAGGACCCACCAGGGATGCCGCCATTTTGAATTCCAGCTAGATTTACTTGAAAGGCTTGATTGGCCAGATACAAAATGACTGAGGCAGAGAGGTGCTAATTAAATCAGATCTGTTCAGCAAAGCACCTTTAATTTTGAAAAACAAATTAGATACAGTTTTGATACTGGCTGTATTCTCGAATTTGGCAGATTCTTTAGACCACAACCTTACCCTACACCCCCATGATGCTCACCTCACTATGCAAAATGCCTCTTGGTGAACTGGAAGTGGAATTCTGCACACACTGGTTCTAACGTGATTTATTATCTTTCGTGCTTAATTCTCATCTCATCCTGTGTCACACGCACACACACCAACTGTGATTTCCTAACTCGGTGAGCGGCCATACATGTAATTAATCTTTCGTGCTTACAACAGTCAAATTTATTAAAAAAAAAAAAAAAAAAAAAAAACACCTTCCTCTGGCATTTCTTTGCCCCCTGGAAAAAACGACAGGCTCCAAAGTCGAGGCAAGTGGAAGGAGCACGGAGCCGAAACATGCAGCCTTTGCCGAAGGCTTCCTCAGCTCTCTCAGCGGCCGCCTGCAATTAGTGCGACAGGCTCCCGAGTTCAAATATTCAGCACAGAAGCTGTGCCAAAGCACAGAGACACAACTGCGTAGAAGGAATGCTGGGCATTTCCTTTAATGTCCTGTCCTATGCGAGGTCAGACGGCTGACGCTCACCATGGCCCGACTCCCAGAGCAAGGCTTCCTTCACAAACGCACTTAACATTTTCACTGCCGTTTTCTTACTTCTTACCCTCCTCTTCTATATCCCAACTTTTAACGGAGCCTATTTTCATATTATGATCTTTTTTGTAGCTTTAAAAGAAGTGGCATTATGCCCGTTAAACCAAAAAGTAAACGTACATATACATTTTTTCTCCTAACGGGAAATCTCGTGTTACCCTAAAAAAAAATATAAGCATACTGTAGATCATGCAAATAGAATTATCCCTTAATGTCACTCAGATATTTGCTATTGTTTTTAATATGAATCCACATGCATCAAATAGCAAGTTAACGTTAAAAATATATAATACACACAGATTACTTGTAAAGCTAGCAAAATCAATGCAAATTAATTATATAAATATTGATAGCTTCTCCTTAAGAGAGACAAAAAGGGACTTAACCCACGCCCACGCAAGGTGACTGAAGAAATAAACAAGACAGATGCTTTGTATTCATTCATCTGAGGCTTTTGTAAAACTTTTTTCCTAGTATTTTCTTTTAAAAGAGCAATATGGTGGCATCTGCATTTGGCTGCTCTTTGAGAAGGCATTACATACAACGGACATTCTGGCTGTCTGGGAGGGCAGGATGACAAGAGGAAGCAGGAAAAATACAGCTATTATTTAGCCATTTAACCATTTGTAAGAAAGATGAAATGAGAATGAGAAACGGTAAAATCAAACGAGTCTAGAAACACACCATCACCTGCTCTTGACTAACAGCCGTCCTACATACAGCGAAACCCAGTCATGCAGCCCCTCAGACATCCGTTTAACCCAGCTGGTTAAATGCACTGTTCACCAGTTCTTCAAACTCAAACCAGCTGGGTTTCGGCGAGTAGTCAGATTTTTATGGGGGCAGATTACGGCCGTTGCCAAAGAAAACCAGGAGAACCCGTACGTGTGTCAGTGATGCCTCTCCCGCCATCTCACGGCGTATGTAAATGGAGAGAGCTGACCTGTAATATATCTGCAAGGAATTACAGTTGTCTAAAAAGACCTCTAATGTTACCCTTAAGTGTGAATGAACTTGTTTTGCATGCAGACCACAAGCGACAAGCAAACAATGAATCTGAAGCATAATGTTCTCCACCACAATCTAAATAAATATGGCAAGTCCATATTGTAACGGCAGCAGAAAGCAAACCCCAATACACTAACAGATGCACTTAATACTCTGCAAAAAAAAAGTTACAGTTTTGCCGGGATGGCAAGAAATTTTCTTAGTAACTCACTAGGCAAAAAAAGACAGAGATACAGACGGATTTTAAATAGTGGTAAATTTCTAAAGCCCGAATGACAAGAATTTTTTCTGGTACTAATAGAACCTCATAGAACTGCTATTAACGATGAATATACTAATGAGAGAAAAAAAACACATACTCACAGAGTATCTAAATGATGAAAGTGGGGGGAAAAAATGACAGAACAAAATGAACAGACAAACAACACAGCATCCGCAATGCTGCTGTCAAACAAAACAAACAAAGCCATAGCACAGTCCAGCCAATAAGATGGGAATTTGCAGAGAAAAGCTCATAACTATATAAACAACAAAGAGCAATGAAAGCTTACTCGTCATGATGCAAAAACAAAAGGGTGTCATTCCACTGTAACCCGGACACTAGCTAATGATTGTATGCATGTATATATTATGTTTTTCATACATTGTCCACACGTGAGTAAAATGAAAATGGCTGCCATGCATTCATCTGAAGAATTCTGCTTGCATTCTTACGTTTTTTTTTTGGAGATAATCTAATCTACTAACACATTTCCGCTAAAACGTTTGTCCACCTGTCACCATATAAAACAACTGTGAATTGTGCCGATTATTCTTTCAAAATCTGTGCACTTTTTGCATCTTTATAGGCATGATGTTCACCAAAATGACATGAAGAATGACAAGGAAAACAATCTCAAACAAAGATATATAACCAAAACGTGAGTAACAATTTATGCTTATTTGTAGCAATTAAATATTCTTAAAAAACAACTTTGTTACTTTGAAGTAAAATAAAATGAGTTTACTTTACTGAAGGTGGGTTTTTTTCTGTCTTGACAGCCTTTCACCAGAAACCAGGCAACTGTTATAAACCCAGATATTCAGTAGATGGAAACTCTCATTTTAATCTCACATTCATATCATGCCACTCCCTCGGATCCTTCTTTTGTGATGAAATCATAAGACTCAGGTCACTTTTTCCTCACTTTCACTGGTTTTACATACTTATTTTTTATATTTATTTATTGAATGGCATGGTTGGCACCCCGTCTTGGGTAATTCTCTACCTCGTGCCCGTAGATGCCGGGATGATCTCTGGACCTCTGTCACCCTGCATAGGGCAAGCAGGATGGATTAAACAGTTTTATTCTGTGGGTAAAGTTTCAATGTGTCAGTCTAGCACTGTTTATGACGTGTATCAGTCTAGGTTCAGAGGGCACCATAACACTGAAAGAGCACTTGTCAGAGTAATGATTGACTTGTTTCTGTCCTCTGCCTGTCGTGTCTCCATTCTTGCGCTTCTGAGATAATAATACTTCTGTTCATATTACTCTCTGTGGACTGGTGCTTGATTTAGAACTTTGAATTGTGTCAGACATTGACCAGCTTGAATGCTTCAACACATAATGAATCCTCAAAATTCTCGGCAGCTGTGTATGGATTTCCAAACCGGGTGAGTGTTGGGTCCATTACTCTGCTCCATATATGCACTGCCCTTCCAGGATATTATTTGAGACCATGGTGTTAATTACTACTGTTTAGCTGATGACACATAATTATTTGTATCTGTCAAATGGAACGAGATATTTCAACTCTCTAAGCTCTGCAAAGGATGTCGGAGACAGATCGCCACAGAACTCCTTCCGACAGAACACGGCAGGCAGAAACGACATCAACAGCATATGGTGTGAGACTTTAAACCTGTATAGTACTTGGCTTCAGGGTCAATGCAGGAACCTTAATGAAATATTCAAGCATAACACAGGACAAGGGCCTTACAATTTACTCTTACATCAGAAATACACCTTTATTTCATCAGCAGAATACCAAGTAGGAAAATCTGCCTAAAAATCATGCAGAAACCAGTTCATTCACTCAAGAAATACAGAATACAACAAAATTCTTAATGCTGTAATGTATAAACATTACTGCTGTAATCACCCCTATACTGACTGTAGAATTTTTTTTTTAAATACCGCTCTTCACTTTGTGTGTGTTTTTCTAGACCTTCCCCAAATCATCTGGAGGATCTACCCTTTCAACACACTACACCCTGATTATTTCACTCACAAGATGCTCATTATATTCTATTGAAAATTAAAAGAACAAAGGGCAGCAGGAGTTTCTGTTTCATGTGATAATGTGCTCGATCATGGGAGTCAGACATACTGTCTTGGGTAAAACAGATCTTTTGAGTCTCTCTTTGAGCTAAAAATAGATATATGGAGTGAAGGATAGACCTTGACCACAGGTTCTCTGTTTTACTGCATAAAATTATACCTGTCACATGACTTGTTTTGATTTTCACTTTCATGCCTAAATATATCCTCTATACTTACATTGATCATCAGGGCTATTCCGCATTGCATCTATCAATAAAATACTTTCTACCACTTTCATCTCTGGTCTAACTCGGGGTTGTCTGGTCCTGCGCTACCTTATTGTAATCTGGAAAGCTGGCCCACAACTTATAAATTCCTAAAACAATCTATCATACAACTAAAAATACTTAATCAAATGCTTACCTTAAAAAAAGTGCTACACACACAAAAAAACTGACTGACAATCAAGCATCATTGCTACAGATTCTATAGGTTAAAACAGTAGTTGAAATTACCATAGTTACAGAAAACTCCAAACAGAAGGGAAAGACAACTGATACTGTAATAACTGCAATTTGTTTTGTGTTATTTTCTTGTGCTGAACGGTTCTGAAAAAAGCAAGATACAGTTGATATAAACAGCATTTTCTGACAATTGGCTGAACCTAGAAGTTAAACTACCAGAAGAATTTTTTTGTCCAACTAGCAGAGCAGAAACAGTAAAGCTATTGCTGAGATATTAACAGAAATAGTGCAAGGACGCTACTAATGCCAACATGATCGTGGGGTTCAAGCAACTAAAAGCACTTTTTTTCCAGAACTTTCCATTGATTAATAGAATCAACAGTTGGATATCTGGAGCTGATCTTGTGACAAAAAATATTCCAAGACTCAGCTGAAAGAGGCCTTTTGCATTTATTGCAGAGAAGCACGGACAGCCCAAACGGCATCAAGAACGATCCAGCTTTCTAAGCGTTAAATACTCTGCTATTTGTTATTTTTTTATTTAAAAGTCCGCAAAAGGAATAAATTAATCTATCAGCAGTTGCTCTCAGCACCCAGCCTAAAAATATGTATTCACCGCTGGGGGAGAAAAAAAGCGGGTGATTTGGCTTTGGAGCGAACGTGCTGTTTTGTAATAGCCTCAGAGAGAACAGCGAGCTTTGTGATATATATATATAAAAAAAACTAATTTTAAACGTCAGGGGGCTGCAAGAAGTAGGACCACCACAGGAAATGAGCAATTATCCAAGATCGCTAAGCCTCACAAAAATGAATGATTGAAATAAAAGAATTCTCAGAATACCAAAGGAAAATGTGTGATATTCCACATCTAAATAAGCTGGAGCATACCTTTATTTTAAAAGGCATATTTCAAAATGACTTCGAAAAATTGCAGGGCTGTCGTGTAATGAGTGCAGGGAAAAAATGCATGACGTGCAGAGTGCCACAAACAACAGCAAGGCCTACCTTCAATCTTTTTAAGGGCAGCCTGACAGGCCCCTTGACTGGGGAACTCGAAGGGGTTGTTGCATGTCCGCACGCTGTCGCATTCGCATTTTCCATCAATGATATTGCATCCCGTAATCAGGTTCTCATTGCAAGGCTCAAATCCCAAAAGCTGATCATCATCCCAGTTTTCATCTGATTGGAGAGAATAGAGAGGAAAGGGTTCAGAAGGGAGAACTTAAATTATTTGAAACCTAAACAAAGTTCATGAGCTCAAAAGGATTATTCTTCATGATTATTAAACAGGTAAACTTTGAATTTTAACATTTAAATATTCACATCAACTTAAATGTTCTAATTTTAGGTTTTTATCAGATTCATATATTAGGTCAATTTCAAAGCCAAAATGTGTGATGCTTTTCCTAAAGTTATCTACAGTATTTTACATTCTGCAACCATCAAGCAGATGACAGCGGCTCTATAAAATAGGCATGACCTGGTATATAAAGACAAGAACAAAACAGACACTGCAACAATATAGTCATGATTTTTCTGCTGTGCGGTTATTTTACTTTTTTCCTGGTCGATACTCAGTAAGGAATTTAGTGATTTCTAAGATCACCCAAACTTTTTAGAAAATGAAACTAAATATGCAATTATTGCAATACAGAAGTGTCTAAAATGGTGAACAAAATTTTTTGAATGTAGGAAAACAAACAAGGATGCACAGAGCAGGTGTCATTCATGATGACAGAAGTACAGCATTTTTGTATTCATGGTAAGACTTCACTTGAAGCTGTCATATTACTGTTATATTTAGTGTTTTATCTTTTTTCTTTTTCTCTTGTATTCTTATTCTTGTATTTTTATATTATTGGATTACTGTTGTACTCTTTCAGGCTATCTGTCTAGAGCTGTGGTAACGCACAAATTTCCCCATTGTGGGATCAATAAAGTCCTATTCTATTCTATTCTATTCATCTATAATGCACTATAGATACCTTCATAATGCATTATATTGGTTGGTATAAGCATTATGGGAGCTTTGTACTGCATTATAAAGGTATCTATAGTGCATTATACATGAGAGTTTCATAAGACAGTCATAATGCATAATAAACATGGCTATAATGTCATGCGATTTTATATTTATAGGCATGTTTATAATGCTTTATGAATGCATTGTAATGTGTTATGAATGTGTTCTAACCGATTCATAGAAAGTGTTACCATATTCATCTTTAGTTTTCATTGGCTATAGATTCATGCAACAAGCTGATAACTCTCTTGTTGAGTTATACTATTCAGCATGCTGTCTATTACAACTGGTTCATACAACTTGACACACAACACAGTCTTAATTCTGAATGAAAATGTATGTACGGATCATCAGACGCCTAAATTACTTTAGAGACTGCAGCAACTACTCCATTAGCTCATCAACTATTACGAGGGTTTAGCAAATCAATCCACTTGGATTGTATATTGCAATTGTAGTGATATTGTTTCTATGCTCCATATTTCTATAATGGTCTTATTTTTGAATAAAAAACACAATGAGTGGTTAGTAAGCACATGCTGGTGGAGGGTCCTTAGCACGTCTAGCAGAAAATTTATGGCTTCTCTGCTGTATTCAATCTCAAGACCCTGTGCTCTTCAAATCATGTTGTTTATAGCTCCCGACTCCTGATATTATGTTTCCGTATCCTAATGATAGAAGAGCATGCTCAAAACATCTTTCCCCCAATATGTGCTCCAGATTTACAAAAAATAAACAGACATCCACGTTGCTCATAAATTTTCACCACAGCAGCATCATCATTTGCTTACAGACACATGCAGATATCATATTTGGCTGTGTTGCGAAAAATCAGGATCCCCGTTATCCTAAATGACTCTGTCTGTGATTGTTTATCCTTCACGCGTTAAATATATGACTGCAAAATAGAGTAAATGTCACTTTCAAGGCAAGCAACAATCAAACAACAATACAATTTATTCAACTCAAATGTCCATAAACAAGGGGTTTCAAGAATTGCACAATTAATTACATATGGCTAAATGAAACATATATCACTGGTCAACAATTGCACTTTCATGGCACTTATTAAATTAACAGAAATTCAATTCAGTGAGTGCAATAAATACTTTGGATTAAGAAATGACATTCTTTGATGAACCTGAAACCTTAATGTGATTAAATCTTAACATGACGAAAGTTATTTTAAGGATAAGCAAGAACCCGAGTGAATTAAAAAATGCAAAAATGTTTTGACAAGTAGATTTACATCATTAAACACACAGATGTTTCACAGAAAATCTTTAAGTAATATCAGTATTAACTGTGAATGTTTACTTGCTGTGCTAATTATTGAATGGAATACACTTCACAACTCCATACGAGATAAGCAAACACAAACACGTGGATGCTGAGGTGACTCGCACCTTCCTCGGACAAAAACGTTTACAAAAGATGCATGTTGCAGCTAGAAAAGGTGTCATGTCTTATGTACACTTCATAGAAAGTGTTACCAAATCATTGTCGGGGGAGCAGAAGACTCATCTTCATGCAAAGCATCATCTTGATCAGACTGTTATTTTCATCTGCCTCCCTGTCTACCTGGTCATGCTCCGACATGCTTGGAGTTTGCTCAGAAAGCAGCTGAGGAATGCTGGCCCAGACCCAACGGAGGGACAAATTATCAGCATGCTGGCATCTCTGTGCCCTCTCTGTTTCCTTCACCCTTACCATTTATCCTCCTTTTTGAGCACCAGGCCATTTGGCATCGGCCTGCGAGCTCGAGTGTGGACACTAAGCCAGTTCGGCCGGCCAAAGGCACATTCCAGAAAAATGAACTGAAAAACAAGCAGAGAGGCAAGGCTCTGGAGCGCCGATTCTTCATCAGGAGATTATGGGATGTGCCAAAGCTGTGCCTCTAGCATGATTTTTTAAATTCTTAAAGAATGTTTTCCTAAGATTTTTTGGTTATGCTATACTACTTACTGCTATTTTTATTATTATTATTATTATTATTATTCTAAGAACATAATATAGGTTGCATGAAACAACTCTTTCAATACGTTTATTTTCAAGGCTTATTATTTTGGTCTCAGTTATAAAATATTTCACCATATAGAAATAAACAAATATTCACACTTTTGAAGAAAGGGAAATTAGGCTGATCTGCTGACCAAAACACTGTGAAGTTAAAAGATGCACGGTGACTGGTTTGGGAATCACACACAGACTCCTTATTTCCATATTTCCGGATTAAATGCACTTATTTTGACCCACTGTTTCATGGGTATTGAAACAGATGGGATAGTTTTAAGGTGACTTAGCCATGCAGAGAGATCTTATCAAAACACAGCAGAAGATCTGACATCACCTTGGTATGCCAGTGACACGGTAGGCCATTACAACTGTTACATTAAATGAGAACATAGAATAATATTCCAGTGAAGTGGTCGAGGATATACAGGTGAAAGACTGAAAAGTGGATTAGCACGGTACAGTAGCTCAAGGTAAAGGGTTAAAAAAATAAAAGGAGTTTCTAGGATTCTATTTCCACTTGTGCATTATGAACGCATTTTCTAAAAAGTACAAAACGCTGGATACGTTTTCAGGCTGATCAGCGTCTATGTCAATTTCTCGAATCTACTTTTGACAAAATGCAGCTTCAGTTATGTTATGCCAATAAACCTTTTTGATTGTTCAGGAACTGAAGAGAAAAAGAATGCATGCACTAAACACACACACACAGACAGACTCATATCTGAACTCATATTTTTGTGGGGACCGTCCATTCATTTCTATGTCTTATTTAATTTATGTCTTAATTGCTTTCACTGTTTTAATTATGGCAGTGCTGACCACCTATCACTGCAGGCTATAGTCTGATGAATACCTTGCATGTAACAAAATGCTTAAATCCTACCCAACACGAATGTCTCAAACCACTCCGTCCGTGACAGTTCTCATTCTGATTTGTCAAGACAGTTGATGTTATACTTTAATGTATTTATGATGTTTTGAGTTAAAAAGACGACATCATTTATAGTAGCAACTGTTTATGGTTAAGTAAACTTGTCCTGTTTAAAATGCTAAACAAGACATAACCAAAACACTGTCAAACAGAGGTACTCGGTAAAACTGTACAATAAAACACAGTGCTAGCAAATGGCCCAAAGGCAGGACATGCTGTCGAGTAAACCAGCAAGGTATCGTCTATGAGCACCTGAGTGTAATGGCATTCTCCCCAGAGGTTTGCTAACAGACAGTGCAAACTGGGGAAGTGGGACATGGACAGAACCAGTCCCAAAGCTAACCTTTTGGGGACATGGCTTACACCGAGACCTACAGATGGCTTCTCTGTCACTACAGTCATGGCCGATGGCTGTTAATTAGTAAAGCTTTATTGATGCTGGCAAGAATGACATACAACAATTTGAGAGGACCAGTTACACTTGTTTCTACAGGTATATTTACCAGATGGTTTTGTCCAAAGTTACATACAATTGATGCAAGAGCCACATTACAAACATACAGCTGTCAAGGGGTCGAGTAGCTACAGCAGTAAGTATAGCCAGGCTGAGCTTACAATGGATGCCCAGGTACAAGTATAAGCAGTACTGGAGAAAGATAGCACCATTGATAAGATACATCCTCCGATAAAAGATGCAGTGGAAGTGGAAAACATCATTAGGTTTTTTTCTCCCACAGTACACAGTGATGGGCTAAAATATCGGATAAAAACAAATTAAAGCTAACACCATGTTAGTTTGCAAACCTGCTCATAAACAGCACTAAAACATAGAAATTTCCAGGATTATTCAACAATTACCTGTTTAATTCCATAGAAGAGGTCAATCTTTATTTTTTTTAAATTAGCAACCTTTTATCAAACAATAAAATGCACAATATGGCAGGTATGTAATTGCTAGGCTAACATACAGCATATCAATTATGACAATGCCTTTGCACACATTTTCAGAAACAGTGCCCTGTTTTATTACTTCAGTTTTCTCCTGTATTAACAGCTATGACATGAATACATAATATAGTGAAAATGCATAATTTATTACTGCCAAAGTACTACACAGTTGATGTGCATAAATACCCATCTAAGCCAATAAACACTTATAAGCCAATAAACACTTATAAGGCAATAAAATGTGAATACTGAAAAATATATTTGGACTTAGGTGGTCATTTCCACTCACTCATAAATATTAGAATTAAGATCACGCATAAATATTAGAATTAAAATAACACTGCAATATACAGTTTGTCATATTTCAAATATTTTAAGAGATCAGTGGAGCTATTCAAATTCAGCAATAAACATCAAACACTAGATTCAATTCTTACTTAACTGCATTTTTTTCTGTAGGCTGGGATATAAACAGATTTGTCTATTTTTTTCAATCCAAGCCAAACGCTCAGCACAGCCTGCTTTTATTATTTAAATAGGGTGAGTGTGACACAGCTTACTGAGCAAATGTGGGGCCCATAAAACACTCATTTCATCAGCATGTGCCCAGGATATTGTCCTTACCTGGCTTGAGGAAGGGGGTCTGTTAATAGTGGTCTTTAACTCAATGAGTTAATGGTGGCTCCTACCAAGAGGCCTCACAAGTTGTGGCAGTTCATGAAACAGGTCGAAAAACTGAGTCATAAATGATTTTATAAAACCGTTTAAACGTTCTTAAATTGAGCAAAAATTGAATATTCTGCCTGACACAGAGGCAGATTAAACACAGTGGTTTTTACCAGAAGGTATGTTAAGAAAACTTGCAAACAGAATAACTAATGACATAATAAACCTGTCAAATAAAACAAACAAGGGATTACTACTGCTTTGTGTTTTACATTTATGGAGGCAAACCTGTGAGTCACCAAGTCAGTCCCCCAAACCTTGCCTTGACCATCTTTTCATTCTTTTCCAGATTGACTCTGGATAGAGAGGCTACGTTACAGAGCATGTCGAAAGCGCATGAAGGCGCAAAGTGGATTTCGAGTTTTAATGACGCAAGCAGCGTTTCGTGTTCGTCCCTCGCCCAATCCTCCCATTATGACCCACACCATCACGCTGCGGAGCCCTAGGAATATCTTCGGAGCTCTACAATCCTTACAGTTCTTAAGAGATGAAAGAAGCAGTTTCTTTAAACACTTAAAGGGAATCCTTACATATTGGAAAGTCATAGTCTATTTGCATGGTGGCAGGAGATTGACAGCTGATCATTGCACTGAGCCCGTCTTGAGCCTCCCTTTGTAAAAGCACACTAGAAGTGAGACACATGATTTCCCCTTTAGAATGTAAATACCTATATTTTAACTAAGTAATGACCGTACATCAAATGGAACTGAGGTGCAGCGGCTCCCACTGAGGCTTCACATCTCCAGGGTTTTGTGCGAGGTTAGCATGAAATGTTAATGCTGCATATTCTCCCAGGCTTTCCATCCACGATCCAAAAAAAAACACGTTCAGTTAGGTCAGCTGGGATCTTTCCAAAATTACCCACAATGCAGTGTGTGACCATGCACCCTGCGATATACTGGCCTCCCAACCAAGGTGCTCGTTGTGCCTTGTGGAGAGTAGCCCAACTGTTCCTGGAACAGACTCTAGACCAGGGCTCTTCAAATCTGACCCTCGATTCCAAATCCAGGCCTTGTTTTCAGTTCTCCCAGGTAGCTAGTTTAATAATCACTGATTCTGACTGGCTGGAGGCTTCACACCTGGCTCAACGGTAAAGGAAGGCTGGAAAACCAGCAGTGCTCGGCCCTGGAGGACTGTGACTTGAACAGCCCTGCGCTAGACTCACTGTGACTCTTCACTGGATTGGTGGCATGGGAGATGGATATTTCACCATTTTTAACTAATTTATACGTTCAAAGAAATCATAACTAACAGCTCAGCTTCTACTAGTTCATTTTCTGTAAGCCAGTTCTACACCCATAAAACCACATAAATCAACATCTAAATGTTGATTTAGTTACTGATTTTGTCAAAGACGCTGCCAGATAAGATCAGCCACTTAGGGGCACAACAGTAACCTAATTTATAGCCTCATTTATTCACTATTAGCTGTTATTAGCTGTGATACATCTACTGTACAGGTGGCCTACACGGGGATTCAGGGGGCAGAAACATCATCTCACATCTTCAGGGGTGGGGGGCTAAATTCAGCCCCCAGTCTGCTGTTTTCTCACTGGATCATGTGGGTTTCTACGCAAGGTCACCTGGTATCTCTCAATCATCATTAGAATATAATCACCACAACCATGGCTACCTTTATACTTGATTAAACAAATGCTGAATAATAAAATATGGATTTTATATTTGCATATACACACATATACCTATTATAAAGATGATTGCGTGTGTACGTTTTTAGTAAGACGGCTAAGTTACAGGAAATATTAAAATGGTTTTCCTAATATTGAACTGCTATACTGCTGGACAATAAACTGTATACAAACATATGTAAATTCACTCTTTCAGTCTATGGGGATTTACGTAATTCTTACTGTTCCTCCTCTCTTGAGTACTTGAAGAAAATACATTTAACTGAAATCTATCTTGACTGCCTCTTGAAATGCAGCCAGAGGAATCACAGGCGAGTCTGTGGTTTAATCAGGATGTGATGTAGCAGAAAGAACCAGCGGGAGCTTAAGGTATTTAGGGAATAGTCAGGCTTATAATGTGGATCTTTCAAACTTCCAGGTCCTGCTTCGGTCTCGTTGACAGTACAATGGGCCTTTAAACTTGTTCCAGCAGAAGGCACCAGTGAGGCAAACTGCAATATTATTGTCTTCTTGTGCTCTTATTTACTTGACAGATCATTTAAAAAACGGGTATTTTCCAGCATCCAGTTCCGACATTGCTTTACCAAGTCTACTACAGGTTTAAAGACCTAAATACTAAGAGTGGGTCTACAACTACACAGTTTCACGTTGTCAGAAGAGAAGACAGTTATAACCCTGCACTCTGTCAGGCTGTTTAGTTACGTATACATTTTGTATTTTCTAAATTGCAATAAAAATTAGATATAGCGTCAAGCGTATATACACGTATCGCAAGGCTGTCACCAAGTATAACTGACAACTATATTTCACCAGTGAAAAGCAGCAACCTGTTCTGCAAGCTGTCCCTCGGCAGCCATCGGTTAAACGTGTAAAATGCAGAGGCTGAGGCGCATAGCAGACATTCCGGCGAAAAACCGACAAGCCTCGGCGGAAAAAACGGGACTGGCACGGCGTCCAAATACAGCATGGAATCCGTTAGCAATCCCCAAAAGCAATGGAAAACCGACATGCTGCAAACACATTAACCAGCAGTCTCTGTCCCCGCTGTTAAACAACACTGACAGCTGAAGGATGATAACTTTTGCTGTTAAGTATTCCAGTATTCCATAACTACAATACCAACAACCGCAACATCTGTATCGTTAATGAGAATACACAAAACTACCTAAATTTTAAGTTAGCAAATACATTTATGACATCGTATTTTGAGACGTACGCACGTCACTTATACGATTAAAAACTGATCAGCATCGATTACCAACTTGATCATACTAACTATACGTGTTTTGACACGTGTCCGGGCCGCTCCGACGTCCAGAAAACAACACGTCAGTCGCGCAGGACCCCTGCAAATTTCACGACCCCTATTCATTCCCAACCCCTTTCCTACTTTAACTGATACTGGTGTTACCAAGTCGCCCGCATGTCTTTTCCGCAACTTTGTTCCGAACAAACGTGAGATTAAAGACAGTTTGCAATACAAACCTTCGCAAACCCCGACCTCATACTGCGTGATGGAGCCGCCATCCAGAGGCGGTCTGATCACGCAGCGGAGCCCCCGGTCGCAGGTCCCGTACAGCCCGTATACGCCGCCGCACGTCTCGTTCTTCTGCTTGGCGCAAACGGAGCAGCAGCCGCAGATTCCCAGCACCACGGCACCGGAGCAGAGCTTCGGCTCCTCGCATTTCGACTCATCGCAAGGGAGACACAGCAGTGCCCGGCTACTCTTCGCGATCAGGATAGTAAGATGGGAGATCAGTATGTATTTCACAAGAAGGTACATCCTTGAAGAGGCCATGTAGGAAAAAGGAATGTATATCCAACCCGCCCCCCCAAACCCCCAATCACTACTGTAAAATCAAAACCCAGGCTCCAACCGCAAGCTGTTTCAATAGTCGATCAAAAACAGCAACAAAAAAATCGCGGTGTTCCAAATAGATATAAGAAAAACATGCGGTCCAAGTATAGTGTCAGACGTTAATTGGTAAAGCTTTATATTTTCCGTTCCTAAAAGTTTTGTTGATGTTCTTGTAAGCCACCAAAGAAGACTGATCTTCAAAAGACGCAAGAAAGCGGCGCAAAACCAGCAACTATCTCACCCCGCCAAGAAAGTGCATTGTAAAAGCTTCACAGTAACAGCAAAGTTACGCTCCAGAATGTTTCCAACAAGGAAAACTTTCTTGCCTTTACTCATGCGTCTTTTTTTTTCCTCTGTGGTTTTTTTTTTTTTTTTTTTTTTTTTTTGCAAGCTCGGGAATTTCTTCCTGTTCAGCCACCCGGACCGGCAGTCGGGCTGCTTCCCCTTTGCATGCAGAGAGAGACGCAATCCGGAGACCTCGACGCTGCCGAGAGCCTTTAACGCGACATGTTTCAACTAAAAAAAAGCTTCCTGGTATCGCTCAGCTCACGCGTCTCCGTCTCATGTTTATCGCTCTCCAGTGCCGAGCTCCTCACTTGCTCCAACCTCAGTTCAGTCCCCCATCGTGACCTCATAACGGAACCACTCCCATCTTGCATGACTTTGCTCCATTGGGTAGCTCAGTCCAGATATGGAGCACAGGAAATGTTGGCACGCGAAGCGCATATAAACCCAGTGATACGCAGGCTGGGAATGTGCTTTGGCTCCAGGTGAGGAATGCAGGACTTAAATGCGGCCTCAAAGAATCCCCCCTAACTATGTAAATCAGCCTTCCTTTGATTTAGGGAAAGAATGAGAGTGATAATTGTTTTGTGAGTTGTATCACGCGTCTGGAATGCAAGTAATAATAGAATCGACAATAAAATCTGTAACAATTTTTAAATACGCATTTATAGGCAGTTTTAAAGATCTGGCAAAGCTACAGTTATGAATAATATTACATTTATGCTGTGGTTAGGACACAAAACCTTCTAGTAAATGTGTATACAGTAACATTTAGTGGCTTAAGTTAAAATTAATTCTCTGCCTCCCATGATAGTTTGCCTCATTATGTGGTTTAGCGTTTAGTGACTTTTGAAACACCACAACTGGCTGATTAAAAGGCCTTTGAATTTCAGATCTGTAATGGTTCATAAAAAGAATGATAAAACATTAGTATCTTATCTGGTATTTGTGAAATCTAAGGCCCAGGGCATGTTTCACATCAGAATTGAATATTTATAGCTAAACATAATATCATGGAGATTTTATCCATCTCTAATGTAAATTGTATGAAAAGCTCACTCATATGCAGCACTTCTTGTATGGTGTGTGGGACATTTTCAGTTGTCAGCAGGGTGAAAATTTCTTCTTGCCGTTGTAATTGAGAAATTTGGTTATGAGATGGTAAAGCAGGAACACTGTCATTCCTCTGGGACATTTATTGTATTTATTATGATTTACTGACATTTTTATTTCATTTGCTTACATTGCTCTATATGAAGCTCTTTCTTAATTACCCAATCAATCAATCAATTGATTGATTAATTAACAGATTAATTAATTAATTAAACACGTAATCATTTTATGAAGACATTTGTTCCTAACTTTGATTCTGGCGTTCAGTCAGTCAAGTAAATTTCTTTAACCAAACTCTAACTGAACTTGCTTATAAAAATAAATCTACTCTCTCATAAGTGATTCACTGGGTAAGTATTCAGCTCCTCCATTAGTCACTGATTTCTGTTGTGAACCTGTTTAAATGACCTTTAATAAAAAGGAAATACCCATATCTGGTTATAGCCCAAAGACATGCAACAGGCAAAATTATTCATAATCTGTGATTGCGTGCGCATGCACTTCGCGCTCAGCTGGCGTCCCCTGTAGGGGGTTCGTCGTGCTTGTGTCCAGTCCTGTCTGAGACCCTGATGAGCCCTGATGGCTGGATGGATGGATGGACGGATGGATGGATGGACATTAGGTCATGCAAAAGTGATCATGACAGATGTCTTTTCAATCCAGTCAAATGTGCATGGCTTGATGCCAGTCAATTTTGCCATTAATGTCGAGGATGCCCACCACTGAGAAGACAGCAGGTGTGCAGAATCATGATGGTTAAACATACAGACTTATAATCTGAAGCTGATTCAAGTTCTATTACAGAATCCTCAGTTGGGGTGTGTGCTCCAGTAAAACATGCAGAAGTATAAGCTGCTAAAATTACAAAGCAGAGAACACAGTATTAAGGTTTTCTGAAGTATGTCCAGTGGTGGCTTCTTGAAGTGCATATTGGTTTTTGTTTAATATGGCCACTAGAGGTCCTATTTTTTCACTTTTTTTTTTGGACGTTCTCAGCAGATCATTAACAGGGAGGTCAAAAGGTTGTGTCTATTGCTGCTTTCCTGTTTTTCTCCTGTGCACAGTTACGTTGTTGATGATTATATCCATAGTTACGCTCCCTTTCAGACTTGGCACCCTTTCTTAACTTAGACCTTGTCACTCCTATTCCATCGGGTGAAGTAAGTTCTCCACCAAGCTCCTCTGTTTTTGCTGCCCAAAGGCTCAGCCTTATATAATACATGACTTTGCAGTTTGTTTTAAGGGTCTTTATCTGTTCATTTGGGTTCCCCTTCCCCAAAATCCCTTAATTAGTAAGAGACTGCAGACCATGTTATCTTTAATGGCTCCACACTTACTGCCCGGGCAAAGGGTGGGTGGCTATTTACAGTTCTTGCTTTACTCCTTTGCTCTGGCCTTTTAATGGTGAAATGAGCCTTCGGCTGCCACTTTCCATCCTCTTTTGACTGTACTTTTCTTGAAACCCAAGTATGTTTCAGTCCCTTTGCTAAACAGTTACCGTAACTTGTAAAGCGTTCATGTGCTGCGGTACGTCTATGTGGGACGAGAAAAAGAAACAAACAAACAAACAAAACAAACAAACAAAATGAACTAGCAAATTCTTTGGTTTTCACATACACAGGTAAGAGAATGTTTTGGGCTCAGAGCCCAAGGTCAGCCAGCATACAGGACTCCAGAGCAGCTGGGTTAAGGGCCTTGCTCACAGGCTTAATTTTAATGTGGTTACTCTGCCAACCACAGGACTCAAACTAAACTTTCTGCACATGCATACAGATCCCAGATCCCTTAACCGCTGAGCTGCACACCAACAAAACTTTCTTTTATGTTTATATTTATTTGCTGAAATTCCATTACTGAGTTTTACCTGCAGAACAGCCTGAATTCCTTGAGGTATGGAAGACAGATCATTTTTTTTTGCTTATCACACCATCATCTGTAAGTTCTAGACCGTGTATTGTGTGAAAATTGTGGCTGTTTCTGAGATGCTGGATCCACCATATATCATAACACGCTTGAAATCGGTTAGATGATATGCATTGCATCATTCTAAAGCTTTGGTAAGCAGTAAATGAACCTGCACCCCCTGTCTGCCTGCTTTACGAATGAAGTCACAGATACATGATTTTGTGTTTGTAGGTGTAAATGAGCAGGCGTACCTAAAAAAGTGGCCACTTATGTTCAAGTGCACTACAGCAGTATACCTGTGGGTACCTGAATCTGCACCCTCAATTAACTTGCTGTCTACTGCTCTAAGTCTTACTTTGAAATATATTGCCAAAAACAACAATAAATAAATGTTTTTAATTAAACAATTAAAATAAAAATAGACTTTTAAGAATGTTACGTGGTGCACAACAGAATATGAACCTTTGGGTTCCCTTTGTGGTTACACATTTTAGTCACAAAGCTTATATTAACAAAGCAGAACTCACAGCAAGGCCGGAAAACAATGCTCCACATTGTAAGACCTAGAAAAGAGAATAACAAAAGTGGGTCGATCCTTACATAAATCAAAGCTCTCGTGGGTCATGAGTAGAAAACCCAAGTTATAGGATCCCGGTCCAAACAAGCTGAAGTGGTTTGTTACAGGAGGTCACTAGCACATTCGGAACAATGCTCTGCCTTTTACAGCACAACATAAATCATTCTATCACTGAAGGCTTTTGAGGTTCCCAACAAAAAGTGTCGGTCTAGTCAGTAGAGAGTCCAGAACATGGGGACAGACAAATAGAACCCACTGCCGGGTCCTGGCATGGCACAGCACAGGTTGTGAGGTGATTTTTAGAACAAATTTGACAGGCGATCCAATATACTATAGACTGAAGTTGTTTAGAAGGATCGACGATCCAGATGTGAACCATGTGAGCATTCCACAGAGGAGAGAGAAAACCTTCAATACCCCATGATTCTGGAAATGAAATTGACCAAGCTGTAGACTGTCCATGGGGCATAGAGGTGTATGGCAGAGTGATCATTAGACAGAGAACAGTAAAGCCCTAATGGATTCAGAAGGCACTTAAAGTTTCACGTAGCCTTTCACAGGCAGACAGTGTCCTGTCTCAAACTTTTCAGCTGAAAAGACTTTAAATTGGCTGAGCACTGGTAAGTTCCCACAATTCTGGTTCTAACAAAGAGAAAGAAAGAGCAGATGAAAACCTTATAAAATATGGATCAGATCCCATAGCCCAAATACAACTAAGAAAATGAATTAATGCTATAGGTTTGGCTGCTTGGTGGCCCAGTAGGGGTTCAAATCCCACCTCATTTGTGTTTGTGTAAAGTTTGCAGGTAGTAGTTAATGTGTTTCCCCATCCATCTTCCAACGTCGAGTAGTGGACAGATTTCACGCTTTTCCTTTTATTTCATTTAAAATCATTTGGCATGACATAGCAACGTTGCTAATTGCAATCTTCATACTTATCTTCTCTTGTGAAAATGAAAGCCATTCCTTTGTCTTACTCAACAAATGTTCCAAAAGCCAAGCCAAGTATTACAAGCTCAGCCTTTTTCACAAGAAATTTCTGTTGCTCTGTGTCTATAGATGTGTTGTTTTGTAAAAAGCAGAAGTGAAACTTTACTTGCCTTGAAGTTAAAGGCCGACTTCTTTCACTGCTCCCTCTATTATATAGTATATGAAAGTAGAAAAAAAACAACAATTTAATATTGTAGCCGATGTTTATAAAGCAATTTAAAAGTAAATCATTTTTTCTTCTTTGACAGTAGAAAGTAACACGTCTTGTAGCTCCTGGATAGTAGGTCTCTACTGATTTGTGTGGGAAATGGTTCTGTACATATATTTAAAAATATTGGGTTTTTTTTAAATGGTGGTGGCACAGTGGTTATTGTTGTTCACTTGAAGCTCTGGAGAGCAGAGTTCTATGCCGGCCATGGCTCCATGTGTGTGGAGTTTGCACACTCTGCCCATGTCATTGTGCAGTTTCTGCCCGGTACTTCGGTCTCCCCCCTCGCACTCACAGTTACATAATTGGCTGTAGATGTGAATGGTGTTGGCTCTCGTGGGTAATTCTCTGCCTTGTACCTATAGATTCTGGGATAGGCTCCAGACCCCCTAACCTTGCATTGTACCAGCAGGTATAGAACATGGATGTATGTTTATTTTTGTATATATGGGCTTTCGGTACATGACTAATCAATTTTTAGATTTCCATTGTGGTTTTGGCTGGTATAGTGGGAAGTACGGCGGCCTCACTCCTCCCAGACTCCAGCCCTCTCTCTCTGTGGTGTGTGCGTGTGTGTGTATGTGAGCGCGACCTTCAACATGACCTTCCGTCGGGTACTTCCAGGAAATGGATGCTGTGTTCATATGGAGTGGGCTGGTGGATCTGTTTTGCAAGGGAGTATCAGGTGACAGCGATTATTGGAGTTAATTATGTTTGCCTGAGCAGGTAATAACTTGTGTTTTGTTTGATTCCTCTCCAATACGGGGGCCTGCCAGTCTGATATTCCACAATTTGTCTATTATTGTTCCCCTTTTCCATAATGTGTCACACCCAAATTGTGCCTTTTTTCCCCCATGGCAAACTAGCTCCTTTTATTTTTTCATGTTTACTTTTGTGTTGTATTAGGCCTGTCTATCCCAAAAAGGACAACTTTCCCAAATAAATCTTTGGTTTGCTGCCAAATCACCATGTCTTGTGATTTTGTTTGTGATCCTTACAAGAGACACCAGACACCCTGACAGTAGTTTTGACATTAACCCCCTAATGATTTTTTTATGCATATATAATCAAGGGATCAGTACATTGGCTTGCAGGTTCTTGTAAATAAATAATGCTGAGATTTTATATCGAATTACCCAAACAGAACACTGCATATTTGGCAAATATGTATTGATATATTGGTTGTTATGTCAGGAAGATGATATGCAAAATTATTTACCAATGATAGAAAGAGTAATATTGGCAAAGAAATAGAATGATGACGAATACTGAAACGATTATGGATAAATAATTGAATAGATATATTTAAAATATATGAATCATATATTCAAATGCTTGCCAAGGCACAGCAGCATACTAAAAGCAGTTCCAGGTTGATACAACAGATATGACATTGTCTGTCTCAGGAGACGACAGCTTGTCCTCAGCATGCATCAATGCGCAGCAAAATGACTCTAGGAATTCTTTCATGAGTGGCTTTTATGCCCGTTCAGGGGAACGAGTCTCCTAACGTACCACAGGTTCAGTCAAATCCAATACATGGTCTTCACCAGCACTGAAAACTGATTTTTCCCTCTTTTTGCAGTGGAGTCTATATAGCATGATTTTTTTTTTTTTATTTCCATTTGACTTTTGTAAACTTTTAGAATCTCTCAGATCGCGGCGCCTGCTCTAAATGTGTCATTCTGCTGAGCTCGGGTAGCCTGTCAGGTCATTTAAAAATGCCTATTTGTGTTTCTGGCTGGGATGGAACAGTTGGAGCTATGTGATATGGAAATAAGAGGAAAAAGTAGGAGCCTAATTTAGGTATGGGGGTAGGGAAGGGTTCAAGAAAAATTTGGGGAAGAAGGGAATGAAGAAGGCAGCTGGTTTGGCCAGAGCATGAGGGAAACACTCAAAACTAAATGATATGACAATAGCAGGCTGTGGATTATGGCATCGGGGACTGGATCCTTGTAAGGCAGAAATGATGTAAATGGATGCCCACCATGGGACAGCCATACCCCTAACAAACTACACATAAACAGAGTATATCCAGTCAAGCCAGGGAGCACAATTCCTTCTCATACCGATCCAATGACTTCTGAACATCTAGAAATAAACCAAAGTCAATGATAGACTTCAAGAAATTGAGATGAAATGCAAGGTCAAATTCCAGTCATCTTCATGCTGATGATCACTTGACCAAAATAAGTGAAGACGTGATTGGACGCGGGGGGGGGGGGAATCTGCCTGGGGGCCGCTGCTGTGTTTCCCGCTTCCGAGTCCTGTTGTCAAGGTAACTGACATAGGGTAGATTTGTGTCAAGCTTAAGTGGGCAACTGTTAGCCTGGAAAAGAGTATAAGTGGGTTTAAATCAAATGCGGAAAATATTTGAATAATTTATATGTAGCCATTTCTGTAAGTAAAAGCCACCCAGTAAAAAGCTTTAATCTTCAAATAATCAATATTAAGTTCTGCTCATTGAAATAATTAATTAGGAAAGATGCCTTCACTAGCCAACTAGCTTTGCAGCTTAATAGCTTTTAATTTGATCTTCTGAGCAAATAAAACATATTTTACAGGGTCCATATAGATACAGAAAGCATATTATCTTAAAATTATAGGTTGCACATACATGGATGAAGGCTTATTTTTGTTCTGTACATATATAATGTTTACTCCATAAGAAAAATGAATTACAATGAATCACCCCATGAACGAATGTTTCAGTCCTGTCCAAAAGTGAAAAATTACAATCCCCAGCACTTAAAGATGCCTTACAGAAAGCTAACAATGACTGATCCCGTAAATGCAAAAGAAAGATGAAAATGGTTGTTAGAACCATTCATATATAGCGAGGAATTATCTTAACTGTTGACTTTCACTACCACTTATCTTTGAGAATTATCTTAAATTAAAGCACGAAGTGATAGACTTCTCAACACACCGAAGATCTTAGCCAACTAACTACTATATGGTCAGATAGCAGAGATATTCTGATGGCACTCAAAATCTAAAATACAGAGTTTCTCTTCTGAATTAATTCAAATGGTATGAAAGGGTAAAGAGATGCTTGGTCTAAATTCAAATATTAATACTTTGGACGTTTGACGTTATTACTTTTCTCATCATTTTTGCTTTTAATCATTTGAGCCAGTACAGGATAGCTGGCTTTCTGAGAAGTGCTGAAGAACACGTGGGATTAAGCCCTTTTTTTAAGCACTGAACATATTTAATTAGGGCCTTTGGAAATTACATTCCTGAATAAATGTATATTATTTTATTGTGATGAACAATGGAGCAATAATAAAACTGACATTGTTGCAAGGTTACAAGTTAGAAGGTCAGACCTCAGAAGGTGAACTGCAGATTGTTACTATTCAGGAAGATGCTCAGTCAGGGCTGTTTTATAAATATTCCAGCTATTGATTATGTTTCTTATTTATTGTAAGATAAAGCTGCATGTTGCAATGTATCTCACAAGCTTTTATTTATACAATTTCCCCGAGAAAATATCTTTTATATTTTGGGCCCTGGCACATTTTCACAATATTATGTTGAAGAATTATAGAAGTACACAGGCAATTCAAGAAATCACAATGCAGAGGATACACTTGATAAAGTCAAGAGCAGCAATACAAAAAGACTGATATCTAGCGTGTTATTTGCCTGTGGTAACTTGTGCACCTCTCAGCATTTGTATTTCACTATAAATCGCTGAATGATTCCGAAGCACTCAGTGACTCTTCAGTCTTCACAATGCATCAAAATTTACATAATTATGCAGCGAGGTCGACAAATGTGAAACTGAGCTATTAGTTTCTCTCCACTGATTGTTCCAGCTTTGTATAATTAGTCTGTATATATCGTCCCCCACAAATGAAATTTAAAAAATGACGGATGGATGGATCATCTGTATATAACCTTACAATAATCGGCTCGTCCAAAAATCAGGCCGCACACTAGAAGCCTTGTCATTGGAATGTCCAAGAGCTGAATATTTCACCACCTGGAGATAATTTCCACCACCCAGAGTGTAGCATTTTCCCGAGACTGATTGTAAGGGGATTCTTTTGAAGTTTCACTCAACTGCTACAGTGTCATTTTCCCAAATCATACAGAATCTTGTATGTTTTAGTTTCACTCAGGGACAAAATGTTGGTGGGTTGCAGAAGGAAAAATGGTGCAAAAATGTTCACTTATTTCATTTAGCCATGGAAGATGAAATAATAGCACAAAGCATTATGCACAATGGTGAGCTCACTTATTATAGTCACATTTATAATAATTTAATAGCCGTAGTTTCTAAATCATGCTAAAACTACAAAAAACAGTAGTTGGTTCCTCCAGAAAATTGCTGCAATTCTGTTTCCTTCTGTTTTCTCACAATCTAAAATATTTAAATTTTACAAGGGATTCGGCACTAAATAGCCTTTTATTACACGAACTGCATGTTTAACATAGTGATCATTCTTTCCACTATCTTACTGCTTTTTTTGTTGGAAGATTCATTTATTACAGGCTGATTTCTCGTATACAGCAAGTGTTAAGATTAATATACAGTGCAGTCACTGGTAGATTTTCCAGTACTTGTAATGTTGTTGTAAATCGTGCCATAAATCTACCCCAGATATAAAAGAATTGAGGAATTTTACAGGTATACAATAGCCCATTGTCAGCATGTGAATTGACTACAGACAATGGTCACCCCCTGGATTTAAGATAAGTCTGAATATATACCTGTGCAGGGCATTCTTATCTTCTATGAAATGGGCTAATCGTATCTCTCGTCTGGAGATGTGCCATATCGGATTGTAATAGAATTGGATTAGAGATCTAGTCAGTTCTCACATGTTACACTGGTGTGCCAAGGCAAGTTATTGCACTATTTCTGTCTGTAGGGGGCTGGCAGCGATGTTTTATAAGGATCTGTTATCGAAAAAAGAGCTCGAGCAATAAATTAAGAAAATGTTAACTGTGAAAATTTAGCGAAGCCACAATGCAGCATAGAAAGGCCAGACGACGGCAACAGCCACCAACGGCAAACAGAGCACTGCTCAGCTATAAATATTTATGCCAAAGATTTTATATTACCGTATGCTTTTGAAAGTAAGATGTGAAGGAGGGTCTGTTACGAAAAACATTAACTAATGTGACAAGTAAAGGTTTCTTAATAATTGTGGAAATATTGAAAACTTAATTTCCATAATTACTTTGTAATATCAGGTGCAAATTTTATTACCTTAAAGTAATTATCTACCCATTAATTTTTGGAGTCGCAAGTTAAATAAATCATTGGAATATATTTTGAGTTGTAATTTTAAGATAATAAATTTTCTCATTATCTTTATTGTATTCTGCATATAGCCTAATATACACCGATCAGCCATAACATTAAAACTACTGACAGGTGAAGTGAATAACACTGATTATCTCATTACAATAGCACGTATCAAGGATGCAATTATATAATAGGCAAGTGAACAGTAGGGTCTTGAAGTTGGCGTGTTGGAAGCAGGAAAAATTGGCAAAGGTGTCAGAACTCGCAGCCTGCAGCTTATGAGGTTGTGTAGCTGCAGACCAATCAGAGGGCCCATGCTGAGCCCTGTCCACCTCTGAAAGTGCTTGCAATGGGCATGTGAGTGTCAGAACTGGACCATGGAGCAATGGAAGAATGGAATGGAATGGAAGAAGGTGGCCTGGTCTGATGAGTCATGTTTCCTGTTACATCATGTGGATGGTCACGTGTGTGTGCGCATCATCTACCTGGGGAGAAGATGGCACCCGGATGCACTATTTGAAGAAGACAAGCCGGCAGAGGCAGTGTGATGTTCTGAGCAATGTTCTCCTGGGAAACTTTGGGTCCTGACATTCATGTAGATGTTACTTTGACACTTACCACCAACTTAAACATTATTGCAGACCAAGTAACCCCTTCATGGCAGTGGTATTCCCCGATGGCAGTGGCCTCTTTCAGCAGGATAATGCGCCCTGCTACAGTGCCAAAATTGTTCAGAATGGTTGGAGGAACATGAAGAATTGTTCATGGTATTGATTTGGCCTCCAAATTCCCCAGATCTCAATTCGACTGAGCATCTGTGGGATGTGCTGGACAAACAAGTCCAGATCCATGGAGGTCCCAAGAGCTGCTGCTAATGGGTCAGTATCAGACACCATAGGACACCTTCAGAGGTCTTGTGGAGTCCATGCTTCAACAGGTCAGAGCTGCAAGGGGGACCTACACAATATTAGGCAAGTAGTTTTAATTTTATGGCTGACTGCTGTACTTTTGTTTCCTATTATAAGCATATTCATGATATAATTAAATGTAATAAGTTATTTAGGTGTCATTTAGCTTTTCTGTTCAAAGCTGTCTGTCTTTTTGTAAGGGGCTTTATAGATAAGTGTGTATTTCATGTCGCACAGAATGTTCACAGTTCTGCTTAATCTCAGCCACGTAAAAACCCTCAACCATAATGTTTTAATTGTCTTGTTTCCCCAGCATTTTATGACTTGTGATTTTCTGCAAACAGGGTAGTCTCACTGCAAACTTGCCGGCAGATATTCTGCAATATGTGCTGACTTTATTCAAATGCTACATATATGTCTTGAAGTACTGTATACATAAAAATGTTCTTTTCAGAAGAATTCATGCATTAAATACAATTTTTTAAATTAAATAACAGAATCAAACAATTCATATCTAATAGATTTTTGCTGCTCACCATTAATATTACTGTGATGATAATTTACATTTTCAATATACACAAATTTTGTGCTTTATTTTGTTTGTTTGCTTCCTCCAGTCTCCTTCCGTGTTTTTGTGTTTTAAATATGTTTAATAGACTTTGTCATTTCTATAGTGTGTCCTAAATAACAGAGAGAGCTCAAACAAGCAAGATTCTAGCTGAAATACCTTCTACAGCTTCCTGTTGGTTTCACCATTATATCTTCCCACATAAACCTGTCGGGAGGGTGGGATTGTCAAGCCCACCATTATATAAATTCTGTGACTCTACTTCTTTCTCATGTGCAGAAATTGCACTCTGTACAAAGATACCATGGTCAGAGTAAAAATGGCAATCAGAAAGTGACTGTTTGACTCCAAATTCATGCTCCACATCAGACTTTTAACATATAGAGATATTCAGAACAAGAACTATACTTTTTAAGAGAAGAATGAGGTTGTAACAAAGATCTGGAAATAGGTCTGGTGAAGCAAACAGCTGTGGAACATGGTTTGAATGTGTACTAACACCCCTTAAAGCATTGAGAACTCATGCTCCATGGAGGGAGTACCTACACCAAGAAAATGGCGGACCAGAACCCAGCCTGACTGAAAGTCCAGTGGACCATTATGAGCCCAAGAATTCACTCTTGAAATCCGGAAGTTGTTGTTGTAGAGATACTTAAGTTGTTAGTTGTATTTTAGGCAGGATCCATTCAAAAACTGTTAACAAACACCTATTGTGTCTCTGGAGTTTCTCTCGCAGGAAAGCTGAAACATACTGGCTGACCCGTCTCATTATAACCAAACCATTTTCATGAACTTGCATGGTTTACAAATGCTGTAACCTTTCATGGAGGGATTCTTGAATGCTAATCCAATTAGCTTCACGCCGGGACTCAGCAAATTTATATGAATTGCATTTGAGAATATCTATCTTACAACTGTTTTACAGAATTTGATGGAGAAATGTGTATTATTTGAGTCAATCATTATGAAAATAGCTATAATTATAGCTATATATAACTGAATAATCTAAATGACATCAAAATAGCTGGAGACATGACAGTGTTATTAGACTTCAAAAAAAGAGCTTTATGTATATGTTTCAAATCGATGCAACAGAATGTTCGAGAAAAACATGGCCTCTTCATTAAAAACAGTTCTAGTTTGTGTCCAGTTCCAGCTTTCCTGTATTCTCAGTATGTGGCATGTACCTTTATTGTGGGTACATGTACCTTTATTGTGGGTATATGTACCTTTATTGTGGGTACATGTGGCTGGATGAGAGATCGGTCTGAGACGGGGGGGGGGGGGGGGGGGGGAGGGGGTTAGGGGGATTCCAAGGGCTCGAAAAATTTGGAATGTAATATGATTAGTCTGGG
>JABJVO010000026.1:11166600-11190716 GCA_026770805.1 Boulengeromyrus knoepffleri | reverse complement strand
ACTGGCATAAAACTAATATTTTATGTTAAATGTGGGGGGGTCCAAATGAATAATTATGAAATGTGAGGGGGACACGTGCCCTGCAGATTTAATGGCAGCGACGCCCATGAAGACTATAGATTTAATTTGTTGGAATGAATGACGTAACTGAAATAAAATATCCAGAGTAATAGCATTAGGTCAGGTTTTGCTGTGCAAAATATGTCAGTCTGGTAGCAATTTCCTCCTCATTATGAAGATCTGCATATAATACCCACAATCAAGATGACCACAAATCTAGATATTACCCTGAAAACAGATTTCAAATTCACAGTTACAAATTACTGCTTTATTTTAATAGAAATCCTGTTCGCTCTTGAAGTCATGCTCTGAAACGTCATACGGTGATTACCGTTCTTATCAAGCCTAAAACTATATGCTGTACAGACAGATTATTTGTACGTTCTGCCTTGAAACTTCCAACTATCCTGGTCAGTATGGAACATTTCTCAGGCAGCTTCTAGGCCACAGGGCTACATCATACCCTTTGCAGGCAGCTTCGACATGCCGATTCACGCATCTTTGGACTGTGTAAAGAAACCTACACGACGGGGAGAAAAAACACACACAACAGAAGCAGGATTCAAACCCCTGACCCGGGAGATGTGAGGTAGCAGGGCGACCCACCAACAGTGCAGCCAGAAATCATCGCGTGGAAGGGCCAGCAGAGAACCAGAACCAGGCCAGTCTCACTTGGCAACAAAATCAACAGACTCAGCGATATGTTTTCATCAGTTTTTAAGTGACTCATAGCAATATGAAGAGCAACCCGGCAAAGAGATCTAACTCTGCACACACATACCTGTTAGGCACCATCGTTTTATCGTATCATATCGCTCACTGTGAATAGGTGGGCCAGGACCACCCAGGTCCACCTGTGCCGCCACAGTAACTACCCACAATTCATGTCAAAATATTACACATCAACATCAAGTGTCAACTAATAGTCAAAATCTTCTCTTGAATTTAATGCAATTTATGTATAGGGTGACATCAACACGTGTAATTTAAGTAGTATTCCATAATAATATTTAGTTATTCTTTAAAGTTTTATTTTATTTACTCTGTGTATTATATATAATGCTTATGATTTTGGATCACTGGCTTTGCTGGGTCTGTATTCGAGTCGCCCAAAGTCAGGTTACTTACAAAGCCAACCAAACTAATAAAATATTGCAGCTTTATAATGCGTTAGTCATTTTAAGACACATGATGTAAACCTATAAAACTACTTGGATGGCATATTCGCAAGGCACTCAAACATCTGAGATATTTCAGAACTCAGTGTTCAATTAATTACCGAGTTGTAGAGAAGCGGACGGTCAAGTCCCAATGATGCAGCTCTGATGTGAAGATTTGCTTCTGTAGCGGCTTCCAGACATTGAGTGACATTTCAATAGCTTCTCCCACTGTACAGAAATGGGCTTCGGCAGGGGCCAAGTCATCAATCCAATGTATCAAAAATAGGTAGCTGAGAAGTTCGCTTGTTTACCGATTCAAGGGTTGTGTTACTGCCCCCTAGGGCCTTTACCCAGGACACAATGTTACATTTTAGCCAAAATGTTTTCAAAGGGTCTATCAAAAATAGCATGCTGTTAATGACACCACTTCTCACTTATCATCAAGAGCATCTCGACTGAAAACATCCTGTTGACTAGAAGAGAGGAATCAAATGCAGGCGGATGTGCACAGGGGTGACATTCTCTGCTGATGAGGGAGTCAATCCTGGCACCAACCAGCTTCATGCAAGGTCAGAGATGAAGGAGAGCATGCTTAATGAGACTAAGGTCAGAGTGCAAGAGGAACAGAATCTGAAGGGGAAATTTTACCTTCTGATGAGTGTTTCTCCCTATTCTACAGCTGAACCACAGTCCAATACGCTACATTTGCAGATGGATGTCCCTGCAGAGTGAGGCGTCTTCATCAAGTCAACATACATAGAATTCAAATTGCACTTTCGTTTGAATATATATTCATGAAATTGTTATTTTCTTCCACACAAAACCTTGTTTTAAAAAAAGAAATGCACACTCAGTGACGAAAAAGCCAAGCACCAGATGGAATGGTGGAAATGAATCTGTACGTGGTGAAAGGTCATGTGACTGTATGGCAAATTACATCCAAATCGGACCATTGCTTCGGTCGCTGAGTATATGACCATCATCATCATTATCACTATTTCTAGCAACAACAACAACAACAACAACAACAATAATAATAATAATAACAACAATAATAATAATAATAATAATAATACTGATAATAATGATAATAATAATAATAATAATAATAATAAATAACACTTCATGTTCTTTTAGATATTACTCTCTATTTGTGTACTATAATCAAATGCATGATTTCATTCAGCAGACTGAATTATTACATTATTCCTTGAGTGTAAAGAGAATATTTTGTTCACATAATGATAAAACAACAAAGAAAAATAGAGCATGCATGTTTTTTTTTTTATTTTATTTTTATGTAATTCTAGCTTCCTTCTAGAAACCAGTTCCGGATAGCTCTGACTGGGCATGCATGCCACCAAAGTTTGGGCACCCTGCTCATCCCGTATCATCTAGGCTTGGTTCTGCATAATTGCAGCTAGCATTCGTGGATCAGCATTCTCTCATTAGAAGTCATGTTTCAAATAATTTAGTCTTTTATAAGATTAAATTTCCTGGCGTTGTGTTGATACATTGGCATACCTGGGAGTTCCCTGCCTCTTTCCCTGTGCATCCTGGGAAGGGCACCAGACTCACTGCCTGAACTCGATATGCCGCTGTGCAGAAATATACAATAGAAAATTGAATAAATACATGAACAAAAGACTATTTAAAAAATTATTCCTGTTCCCATTTCAAGATGGAAATGCATTTGCCTGTTAATTTTAATTGATGAGGAATCCATCCATATTTAAAAAAAATATTTTTTTGTTTCAGGGCTCACAAAATCATACTTCGATACCTTAAATTTACCCTGATTTTGTGGCCTTATGTCAACATATTCAAAAGAAACTGAAAAGCACTTAAGTGCAGTCCTCTCTTTTGGAGTACCCTGCAAAAATAGTTCCTGCAGCCGCAAATACAGAACATGCCATTACAGAAAAAGCACCAAGGCTTATCCATTTCAGCACTTAATAAACAATGCCAGCAGGGCAGACACACATAATCTGGTGATGCTTTTGGCCTTTCATTCCAGGCATCACTGAACAGGCATTGTCACTCCCTTCCTCTTTAACGCAACAAATCCTGCAAAGCCTTGTGGTAAAAAAAGCAAGTAAAAATCTCACTTCTGTTATTTTGAGTATTAAACCCTTGGTGTAGCGGTATTTCATTTTCCCTTTTTATTTTTCTTAAAAAACTTGCCATGTTCAAAGAACACAATATCAATAGCTTCCCCATCATTTTTGAAATGAAGCGAGCCGCCTGTGTAAACAAAAGTGATTTTATACTTTATACTGTTATACGTTTAGCGTTTTGAGTTGAAGAGAGCAGCTAATAAGGAGAATGTTGCTGCTTCTGTCATTCTGGAATACCAAAAACGTTCAAGTACGTTTTGGTGCCTTTAGGACCTTAACAGTCTACCTTCGAGAGGCTAAATGCAAGCTATAGGTGTTTGTTCAGCTTAACAAGCCAGCACCGTATCTTCAAACACCATTATCTAAACTAATGGATTTACACCTGTCCTCCTAAATATTTCATACATCTTGGCAAACTCATTGGCTTTTGGTTTCACTCTGGAGTAATTACATTAGCTTCATATATAATTAAAAACAGAAATCCTAGTGCTGCTTGAATACTCTGGTTGTTAAGGATGTTTTTATTTGGCAGTGGGGTGGACAGGACTGCAGGCACTAACCCGAGATTGTGGGCATTTGTTCAGTGATATAGGAAAGGGAGGAAATGTCCAGGTAGGGTGAAGGTACAGACCAAGAAAAGGAGACACGCGAGGAAGGGTGTGTGAGCGGCGAGGGATGGCCGTCAGCCATATTGGCTGACGGCCATGGGCGGAGGCCAGTCGCGCTTCCTGTGGTTCCTTGGCGCTTGGCTCAGCAGGCGGCAGTCCCATTCGGATTGTCACCCACAGAGCTATCAAGCAGTTTGCTCACGACTCTGCCTGCCCACGACACATATTTGAGCAGTTCTGGTGGGGGGGGTAGGCCCCGCCCCCTGTCGGCAGTAATCAGCGGCCACCAGCCGCGTCTCGTCTGCATTCCTCGGGGGCGGCTCTGCGGCTGGGGAGATGCAGTCGCTGCCCGCTGGCGTGATGCTGAACGCTGGCGTGATGCTGAACGCGTCCTGCTGGGGTTTGCTGGAACCCGGCAGCATCACACACATAAAGCAGATAACAGCAAAGAAATTATAACATAATTTAAAAAGCAAAGCCTGTTTTTCCATAGCATTAAAAAAATAAGTAATAAAATATAACAACAACAACAAAAACAACTGCTACTACTACTACTACCAATAATAATAATAAAAATAATAATAATTACAATCTGAATCATATACTTTACTTTATATAGCTTTTGCAATAGGTAGATTGTGTGATTGTGTTCTAATTTAACCAATAATGTGCCAAATAATGCAATAAGCTCACTGGTCTATAAATAAGATCACCTGAAGTGAATATTTAGATAAAAATGCGTTTTCTTTAAAGGCTTCTCTGTTACATTCACATGTGTAGAAACAGCCATGAGCAGAACGAAAGCGAACAAAAATTCTCATGTTTGAAAGGTAAAAACCATACGGAGTGTAAAAATGTTCAACGGCCTGAAATACACTATGGAACACAGCAAGGGCCGTAATCAGAAAGGGGAGAAAATATGACACCATTGTGACCTTGCCTAGATCAGGCTGTCCCTCCGAGATTGATGGTCACACAAGGAAGTGGCCCCGGACTTAATGATTGCCCACTGCATTCGTATAAAAAAAACAATTTCAATGTTCCCCACAATTCTGAGCTGCAGGGCAGGGTGACAACATTAAGGCATATCCCCTCTTGTTTTATGCTAGGAGACACCTTTAGCCTCCTAGAAGCATTTGAGGGAAAATGACGGTAATACTGTACTGTACATACCTTCATAATGCATTATAATGGTCGGTACAGAAATTGATAAGGTCATAAGGCATTATAGTCTTGATTTATAATACTTCATAAGCTCCAATGAAGTTCATCGCCTCAAACACCACTTGGAGCGCACTAGGACGGCTGCAAGAGTACTGCACAGCACACTGTTAAAAATCTGTTGATTTTTAATGCCAATTAAATAATTACTTTATTTAATGGCAATTAAAACATATTAGGAAAACTACTTTCTCTGGCCAATGATTAAACTTTTTGTTTATATATAACACCATCCACCATTGTTAATTCGATAATTGTCCATTGCTGAGACCATAAGCCAGTTGTTAGTTAAAAATTGCTCACTGTATTATATTATAACACTACTGTGATTCACCTGGCTGGCACTACATGCGTGGTTATAGAAAATTAATCAGTTCTCTTTTGACCACTGAAATGCGAGAATTCAACAGTGCCATGTTAAATATGCTGTTAAGTTTGGTGGCAGAATCATGCCGTGCTGCTTTTTATCTTCAGCACAGGGGCTCTGGGAAGCTTCAAACACCTTCAGATATTTTACACTCAGATAGAGTAAAACAGATTGCCCAGTGCAAAAAAGGTAATGTTGCAGTAGATGCTTCAGAGGTAGGTGTGGGAGCTGTATCAATGTCATGATACAGCTTCAAAGCTATTTCCCTCTGCAATTTATTCCTACCAGCTTCCCCAGCAGAACAAAATTATTTTTGTAGGAAGCAGGGAACTTAAAATTAGTTCCGGAAGAGTAGACATATTACAGCAGAAGGGGTGACCCATCCATTCTTCTGATGGATCACTGGAACCTGTAATATGCCTGTGAATTCAAGAAACTGAACCCTGGGTAGCAGGGTGACCCCCCCTTCTTCATATGTTAAAATCTTACTGTTACATATTGCCTAAGTGAAAAAGCACCAAGTTATTTTGAACCACCTCACAGTCGTGCTGCTACAGGCACCATAGTACCTTCTCATGTTGTGGCCCCAATCAGATGGGAGATGATGGATGCTCTCCAACAATCTCCCTGCACTGGCCCAATCCCCTTGAAACTCTTGCCAACGAAATCTACACTGCTGCTAGCACTGGTCCATAGCTTCATCCCTAGTGTGTGTGGGTGCAGACTTCACTGAGTGCTGCACCCCCTGCTATAAACTTAGTGTGGACGTTAAAAAACTAATCAAAGTTTGTCTATTGCTATTACTAATAACTGACCTTTGTCTCTTACTGAAAATGTAGTCAAAGTTCCCTAAGATGACTCAAGTGAAAACCTGGCGCCGCACTGAGTAAATTAAAACGTCAGTTTATACACCTAAATTAAAACGGCAGTTTATACACCTTTTCTAAGCTTCCTCAAAAAGCCTGCTGGTAGCACGATTGGTTATTTCGCTGAAACGCATTTCTCCTATCAAAAAGCTTCTTAACAATGATTGGTTAATACTTTGAGGGGTGCATTAATTATATTAATTGTATTTTGTCGCCCCAAGAGACACATTCTTCCTCCACGTGTTTGCATCAATTGCACAATTGCCTTGGTTAACACCTTAGATACTCTATCCTATAATTATCGTCACCTGACCTTCTGCTGACATATACCATGTGTCAGAGTGTGTTTGCATGCTAGTCCCTTCCATTCTCTAGCGAGTGCATCGCAAAACATTCTTCTGTTTAACCCATAGCTCCCTTGGTTAATACTACAAAGTCATCATAAGTGAATATATGCCTTATGCATACTAAGTCTGTTGCAGTTGCACAGCTTATATGCCTTTGCAAATAACAAGCATTTCATCGTACTCTGGACCACCTTCTCAGAAGTCCTGTACTTTCTCTTCCACCTCAAGCAACTCGACAGACTCCAGGCTCAACCACAGGGTTCTCAGCGTCTGGTTTTGCTGGGCCCACCTACCTCGATGAAACCCAATGGCCTGCTGCTGAACCTCAGAGTGCGTGCTGAGGAACAGAAGCACACACACACACAGTCGTACATCTTCTTCATGCCTAAGGCCTAAGACATTGGCATTGATCCCATAACACCCCCTCTGTCCCCTCCGTTCTAACCCATCAATTTTGCCTCCACATTAGAACTTTTTGTTCAGGTGCTCATCCCTTACTGAAGACTTTACTGTCCCATCTCTACTCAGTCTAGGACCCCACAATAGTTACCAGCAGGTAGACTCAAACCCCTTCTCATTCCTCAGAGACCACAGTCACGTAACACAATGGATTTTATTTCTGATCTCCTTTCATCAAATGTGTCTAGGACTATCGTGGATGCTGTGGATTGATTCTTGAAGATGGATATCTTATGGATATCAGGCACAAACGGAAGGTTGGACTGAATGGCTGAACCAGGAAATTGAATACTTCTTCAGACAGTATTATTCCAGTGACCGGGTGGAGCTGGTATCTTTGGCTGAGAATGCACAAAACTCATTCATACATTATTACAGTTAACTCCTTTTTAGTCCCTCCTAGCTTATTGTTTCCACGAGAGACAGAGGACAGTGATATCCCATTTGACGGCTGGTTCAGTCAGATTTACTATATATGGGATCAGACCTGCATCCTAATCTACAGGGTTACAGAGACACAGAACCCCCTGCCACCACCCCACCCATTTCCATCCAAGATAATAGGTCTCACTTTCCATTTTGGACATCAAACTCTGTCTCCCCTCTACGAAACTCAGTCCAGTGTTTCCCAGTATTGGATTTCCTCTACTTTGCAAGTTACCCTGTTAAAGCCAGTGTACTACAATCCATAAACCCAACTCCCACCTTGGTTAAACCTCCTGCTCTGGATATTGGTGGTGAATTTCAGTACTCAGTCTCTCCCCTGATGGACTCCTGGTGCCATGGGGGACGATTGCAATAAGAAGTGTGTTGGGGTTGCAATAGTCAGGAATAACGCTCGTTGAGCCCTCCTATGACGTCGTGGATCCTTTGCTCATTGAAGACTTTCTCCACTCTTATCCAGCTCATTCTACTCCTCCTTCCCACAATTGCCCACTTGATTGATGACAGCCTAAGGGAGCACAGGTTGGGTGAGTGTCACACCTGCATCCAGTCACAACCAATGCGGCCTCCTCACTGGATTATTAGTGCACCTGGTGCTCTGGAACATGTTTGCTTGTGGGGTATATTAGGGTCTTGTTTTCAATCATTTATTTGATGTTATTTGTGTTTTTAATTAAGCATTATTTTTTTGTAACTTTTTTTCTTTTTTTGCATGACTTTTGCTTTTATCTGGATCATTCTCCTTATTTCTGCAGTTGCCCAGCTGATTGATGGTCTAGGCCCTTGGCTTTTTTATTCTGTTTTGTCGCGTATCTTGGATTTGGTAATTGTCTTGTTTGCCTGGATTGTGCTATACTGATGCTTATCAGCTTAATAGGCAACATAGGCAGCTGCCTAGGGCACCATTTTCTTAGGGGGCGCCCACTTAGCAAATGGCCAGTCAGTGCAGTTGGGCGGTGGAGCTTCAGCCAGGGCTTGATCCCCTCTTCTAATTATGCTACAGTTAAGCTATGGTGAGGAATTTATCTACAGCCAATGTTATACCATGTTTTACAATGTCTTTTACAGAATTCTAATTTGGGAATTCCCAGTATGGTTAAAGGATTACATATTCTACTGCACAAATGAGCACAGGCACTATAATTGAATAATAAATTTTGAGCCAGATTTTTATTAGTATGTTAATTGCTGTTTTAATTGCATAGATATCCCTATGAAGTTTTCTCTCAGTTTGTTTACAGACCTAGGCTTTCTACTACACCAGTTTCTGCAGATCATTTACAGGCATATGTGTGGTTTGTGTTTAAGTCCTGACTTGTCTCTGGAATACCTTTATTCTGTATTTGCCTGGTTGACTGATCCGACCTCAAATTTAAATGATTTAACCGATTTTGATTATCTCTCCTGATGTCTACGTTTTCCTTATCAGTATATTTTTCGCAGTACCAGTTTGCATAAATTTTGTTTTGCTTTGTGGGCTGTCACATATTCAGCAGCGGTCAGAAAGACTTTCAGTCACTCAATTATTTGATTAATTGCCTCATTTGTAAAAACTGCAGAACTGGCATATGCTACCTAAAAACATACAAATAGTATTTATATCCATCCATCCATTTTCCAAACCGCTTATCCTTCTGGGTCGCGGGGGGTTTGGAGCCTATGGGCATGAGGCAGGGAACAACCAAGGATGGGGGGGGGCAGCCCATTGCAGGGCACACTCACACGCCACTGACTCCAATTAGCCTCAGCATGTCTTTGGAAACCCCATGGGGAGAACGGCACACACACGGAACCCAGGCGGAGACTCAAACCCTGGTCCCAGAGGTGTGAGGCTACAGTGCTAACCACTGCACCAGCATAATAATAACAGATGTGCTGTTTTTGCTAATGCTTTAAATATTTCGCTGTTGTGTAAAGGCAGGGTGGATAGTCCATGTCCAGAAAGTAAAAATCCAGACCAAAGATTTTGTTTCAACCAACCAGTTGAGGACTCTGTGACTGTGACTCTTTATACTCACCTGGTGGGTTGAAACAAAATCTTGGTCTGGATTTTTACCTTCTGCACATGAACTATCCATCTCTGCTGTTGCATAGCTTCTATATGTACTATGTTTAATTTCTTAAATAGTACGTTAAATTGCTCAGTAAATATATGTTTTGTAAACAATTTTCATGCCTGCTTTGTAATTCTGTTTTATCAGTCCATGAAATTGATTTCAGTGGGACCCGTTTCTACATAGGACAGTGATTTGTGGGTTGACTGTTTGACCTTTTCAAGTAAAGGAGATTGACAGTGGTCAGACATTGGACTTCGTGATCTGCCTATGAATGTATATTATAATTTTAGCATAGTATCAGATGTGGTGGAGACTGCAGTGCTATACCTCATTTTAAAATGTTTGTAGATACTCCTACAAGAGCCTCTCTGAATGTTCCATTGTCTGTCCCTGATGAAAAAACCAGCATTGACCAGCATAGCTGGTTACCAGCATGAGCAGTATAATGCATGTTGGTTATATCAGCATATGTTATGTTTTGGTGCCGGTGGACCAGCATTATTAATGAAACATTGCTGGTGGACCAACTTCATGTGCAGGTAGACCAGCGCAGCTATGGTTCTCCACCAGCTACACCAGCACCAAACCAGCACTCACCAGCATGGAAATCATGCTGAAATCAGGTAATTGGTAAACTGTGATGATTCAAAACTTGTTCTAGATGCTGAATTCATCATCAAAATGTGCCTGTATCTGTACTGTCAAAATTAATGAGATATAGCCACATACTTAAATAAATGAAATATCTGTTTAAGACTGCATCCAGGTTTACTTGTCATATTTGATTCAGTGAACCTCTTTATCCATAGGTACATATTTAAATATTTGTAAAAAAACATTGTTAAATGAATAATGATTTACTGATCGTAATAGCTACTTTCACAGGAAGTAACAAATCACACCTCTTTTTAATAATGTCAGCAGGAAAAACAAACAGCAGGACCGTGAAAATTGTCAAAACCTGTTCTCTGTAAGGGTTTGATACAGTGAAACGCTGTTGCGATATGCTGAGATCCGATACACCTCGTTATAAGGTGTGACGGCTTTATTTTCAGCATATGCCAGTTTTGCCTCTATCGGCTATAGAGGGTCCAGATTGTTAGCAGTCCTTGCCATCTGTGGAGACAAACCATTAGAACTGGAGCTTCTACTGGACAGAAATAACGTGTTCCATCGAGCATGGCTGTAAAACCTGACTGCAAAAGATGCAACTTGTGTTTTGGCATGGATGGATACAATATCAGAGGAGACACATTTGTATTCACAATGGGGCCTCAAGAACTTGTGCTTAGCTGCAGTCAGGACTGCCCCCTTTCTTTCCTGAGGAAGGATCTTCTACCCTCTGCATCAGCATGAATTTGTTGAAATAGAACAATTCCCTGTGGGGGGGCTGTTGCCCTCTTTAGCACTCTTATGTTTGCCTTGCAAAACTATTACGGTTTCATTATGGTTAGTTAACAGGGGGTATTGCAAAGCTTCCGCAGCTGTCTGTGCCGCGTCCCATTCTAGAATCTTCATTGACTTCCGGTATCCATCAACAACACTGACTGAGGATTCGCCTCTGCAGCCCAGAGACATGAGATAAGCATTCACATGTATTATGATTTTCTTGAACCCAAGTATTGATGTCTGGTCATTCTTACCTGACAGATGAAGCTATATAAAAGAACCATGCAATGCAGACCTTGGTAGTGACACTCTTCCACCCTGTTAAACATGCCTGTCTATGCCATTTTCCATAACTGACACAATTGTTTGAGACGGCTTGCAGTAAAAGTGTTACTGAGGCTCAGTTAGGTGTCAATATTGCATCATGCCTCTAGTGTTGGGGGTCGAAACCTTATTCTCGCGTTGTCCCTCACATGGACTTGTACCCTCTCCTGCATCTCCATCCCCCACCCCCCTTCATGACCAGGTACTGGACAAAAAGGTAGAAGGTGGATGGATGGTCTGCAATAATGCATAAGTTATAAAATAATATGTGGCTTTAAGTGAGCAAAAATCTGGAGATTTGGTTTCTTCATTTGCCGTTAAAACACCCTTTACTCTTTAGGGAAAGGGTTCCTCAAAATGTTCAAACATTGTTAGTAGGATTTGCTGCCATTCAGGCACAAGAGCAGTAGAGAGATCATGCACTGCTCTTGGCCGATCAGGCTTCCAGTCAGTATGCCAATTCATCCCACTGGTATTCATTTGGGTTGAGGTCAGGGCTATGTGCAGAAAAGGGCTTCCACTCTCATCTTAGAAAAACATTACTGTAAAAACCTCGCTTTGTGCATTGGGGCATCACCCTGGTAAAACAGGAAAGGGCCTTCCCCAAACTGATGCCATAAATTTGAAAGGATGTCATTGTACGCTGTAGCATTAAGGTTCGCTTTTACCGGAACCGGGGACCCTGTCCCAAACTATGAAAAACAGCATCAGATGATTATTTGTTCTCCACCACACTTTACAGTCAGCATTACACATTCCATCATTCCCCATGGCATTTGTAAAGCCAAACTTGTCCAAGATGAATAACCTCAATTCACCAGTACAGCGAATGTGTTTCCACTACTCTAGAGTGTAACGGCTATGAACTTCCCGGCAATCCTGCCAATGCTCGACGTCGCACGTTGACAAACACCCTAGGATAGCACCACGGTGAAAGTCATTAAGCTTTTCATCTACTGTATCACTGTCCATGAGCTTTGACTTTGACAGTCCCTATTTGCCAAAACAGTTTGTGTTTGACTGCCTTTGGCATTTGCCATCTTAATCTTTGAGAATGTTCCCCTTGACACATTAAAAATGTATTTTGTAACCGATGCACCTGCAATATAGGCACTGACTCTGTTGGCCTCTTAGGGGTTGTTAGTTGGCTCATTTTGCTTTGAGATCAAAAAGCTGATTGTCAGACTTCTTTTATAACTGAAAAATGCTGCCAATTGGCATTCCATTAGTATCACTCACCTTTGTAGCTGTGTTTAATTTTTGTAATTATTATTTATTTACTTGAACATTAAAAATTTTGTCATGTGTTATTTTCATTATTTTGTGCACTACCTGTATGTCACCCAAAAGTATCAAATCCTTTTCTGTGAATCTGTTAAACATCTGTGGGAGGCACAGAGCAATATATTCCAATACTTCCTGCAACATCTGTAAGGTCTTAAAAACGCATATAACAAGTTAGGTGGAGCCGAGATAGGAAGTTTTTTCTGTACTCTACCTTCAACCACATTAGGATGCCAAAGTTCTAAACCTTAAGATGAGTAGTGGTGAATGAGGAAGCAGAGGTGGTATTGACATCCTTGATATATCATGTTATTTGTACAGAGGAGAAAGTGTCCTTCCCAAAAAGCTTTACAATTCTTAGCTCCCACGTTTAGTCTGCTGAACATCAAGCACGAAAATATCGGAAAACTCAACTCTTATGGAAGTCAAAAGTTTTAGAGTCAAGGCTAAACTGTATCATTTTAACATCAAGTACTTTGTATTTTTCATAACTTAATGTATGTATATAGTAGTGTTATTTACTTTTACTTAAAATTAAAGCTACACAATACAGATTAGCAGTCCGCTGCTGTAAACCTAGATGCCTTGATGAGCTTTTACATATTTCAACTTTCTCATAATGTAAAACTGTTATTATGGAACCAGATTCATTTAAAGATAAACATAACCAGAAACAGAAATTATGTCAAACATTTCCAGACTGATATGGGCAGTACAATAAATAACATTTTAAAATAAAAAAAATCATCACTGTTATTGTGTAATTACAGTCAGTATTACCACTGGCCATACGTTAGCCTCAGTCTCAAACAATAAAATAACTTACGTCTAATGTGGCTCTTGTAAATACTTTCTCAGCATGACAGTACATCAACAAAATGACATTTATTACAGACAGAAAATGTATCATATTTTATTTGTACATTATGGCACAGTAGATAACTATTTGGGTACTACCAGAACCCCTAAAGAATAAACTAGTGATATAATTGGAGGAATGAGCCACAAATAATCATTATAAAATCCAAATAAATGTACATTGCATATATTTTTGGAGTCTAGCCACAAACATCTACAGTTTATTTTGCTAATGGTTCCCACGAAATTAGGTATATTTAACAGCACCAGCAAATGCAATATGCAGAGCACATCTGCTTCCTGTGAGTGCCATCTTTAACATGTAATTGCGAGCTTTTAAATGGGATAAATAAGGTAAAAGCCTTTAATTGCCGTAATTGGAATATATTTGCATGTTTATTCAGATTTTTCAAAAATACATTCCGCTATCCATTGAATAAGGGCATAGATACATTTATTGTGCTCACTTTTTAATGCATTATCTAGTGCTAGTTTTTAGTATTGCTGTTTTTTTCTGTTTACATGAAACTTTGCATTGTAGTCAGGAAGCACCTGCGTGCAGTTTGTGTAAACGGATGATGTCACTGCTTTTTTCCCCCCTGGATTTCTTTGTTTGATGAAGTTTTCCAAGCAGTTAGGGAACCTGTATCAGGACCCACTGCTTCCATCACACTGTGGGTTATTGGGCTAATAGTCAGAACCAATCACAACGAATGCTGGCAGTAAAGACTGTTCAAGATTGGTCACTTTTTGCTCTGGTAGGTCTACAATAGCGTTTAAGGTATGAGTGTGCCAGTTTTAAATGTACTTCTAACGCTACTACTTCTGGTCTGAATCACCGAGTAGCTTGTCAGAGTAAATATCCTTATACTTACGGAAAACATTAGAAAAATCCATGAACAAGACACCCCCTTTTCCCCATGGCTACATCTAAACATATTAAATTCCCATTAAAAGCGATTGTGTACAGTCTGACATGTAAAATATTTGATGTGTCTTTTTATATTCATCTTATAATGTGCCTTGATTCGGTTTATGGCTGCAGTTTAGGAGGTACAGCCAAGGATGATTCATTTATTCTTTATGGATGGTGCTCTGGCCCCAGTCCCCCCCCAGCAATCTCCCAGAAGTATTCTGCTTAGTGCTCATGCTCAACACTGTCTGTTTCATCACTCATGGCAGGAATTTTAATGACGCGGCTGGGCACAAAGGCCGTGCATCTTTAGGATTTTTTTTTGCCCACAAAGGACTGTGAAAGAAAAGATTATCACTAATGAAAGATGACAAAAGGGAAAAAAGGCAATATGATTGCGTGCTTGAATTTAGATGTTTGAAAATGATATTTCTTACATGGAAATTAGCTCATTTTTCTAATGACTGGCTGATTTTAGGCAATGTCCTTGGAGAAAGCCTCTCAAAAAATAATGTATTTCATTCATTACTGTTATACACTTCAATAGCTGGATGATGCGCTAAATAATTATGTATACAGAGGGACCCCAAATACACAATGTAAACTGAGCTATTTTAAATGCACTGTTGTGTATTTTGTCTGAACATGCTTTGGACCGTGTCTGCACTGATAAATGTGTGTACTCTAGAAGGATCAAATAAATAAACATTGAATTGTTTAGTCTTATATCACAATACATTAACTTACCTGATTTCCATGTAGTGCACTGACAAGCTAGATTAACTGGTTCGATTTTTGGTATCAATGTGATATGAAAGCAATGTGTGTTGCTTCCTGTCTGATTAGCGTGGCCTCTGATTGCCCTACAGAGTAAAATGATTGTCTTTTTAATTCTTTGATTAATGTTTAGATATATCGTCGTGCAAACATTAAAATGCCATTTATTGCAGCAAGCATAATGAGCCCCCTGATTTAGACGGCAAAATATTCACAAAAGATCTTAATAACTGTAAGTAGTAATAACCCATCTACCGTAGCCTCTACAGAAAATGACTTACATTTTCATGGAAATATGCTGAGGAAAACTTCTGGATGTCATTTTGGTTTTGAATTACGAGATGATGATTCTGCTGATTCTCGTTAATCCTAAAAAGCAAGCTGAGAATAACTGTGCTTTATTATCCCTCATTGCAGCCACATATCTTGTACGCAGTTCTACCAAGCTGAGCATGCTGCAGTGAAGCGCTTCTCTTGTGAAGCAAACATGTTCGTTTTTGCTCTCCTGTAGGGTTTCATCTGCGCCGAGGACCACTGGGAACATGCTCTGAGGAGGTGAAGATGAATGATGATTCAGCTTCTATGGCAGAGATCAGAGGGAGCTGTCAGGGAATGAAAAAAAAGAAATGCACATATCAAGTGATGGCTTCCATAAGACATCAAAAGGCCTCTTTTCTGCTTTAATTAAGAGCTTTGTAGCTAGAACAAAAAGAGCAGAATGGAAGAAACCTTGACCAGAATTAAAAATGTGAATATCAGTTATATATATGATAATTGAAAATCATAATAGCAATTAAAATACAGTTTTTGCTGTATGGATCACGTTCTATAAATAAATGGGCAATTTTTAACTGCATTTTGTTTTGTGATCTGCATTGTTTCTTTTTTATTTCCTTATTGATTCACATTTGTTAATTGTTAAAACCAATTGAAGTTATTGTGTTTGTGTGGCCGCAGACGATGGCTGCTGTTCATACAGCCCACACCCCCTGAGGAAATAAGGGCTGACTCTGTGTTCTGACCCCAATCTTTGCTCTCACTTGTACGTGAGTGAGCGTACCTCTAAAAAAGATGGAAAGCATGATGGGATATGTGAAAACGAAAGCACTGCAGTGTACCTCAGCTTGTATTTGGACCAATGGTAAATAAAGTGTTATTTCATTCATTCCAGAAACAATGCACGAAAACTTTTACAGCATTCAACGTCCATAATCAAGTTAATCACTAAGTGGCTGTTAAACCTTCATAATAATAATAATAATAATAATAATAATGCCTGCCATAGCTTAAGCAGAGGATTCCATATTCTTAAATTTCTCTAAAATAAAATCCGAATGTTCTGCGATAAATGTTTACAAGGTTATAACTTTGGCCTGACAACCATTTAAAAATTATTTAACAGGGTCAAGGGAGAGTCAGGGCTCTACGCCAGGTAATACACGGCACAAGGCCAGGGTACAAGGCGCAAGGCCAGGGTACAAGGCGCAAGGCCAGGGTACAAGGCACAAGGCCAGGGTACAAGGCGTAAGGACAGCGTACAAGGCGCAAGGCCAGGGTACAAGGCGCAAGGGCAGCGTACACGGCACAAGGCCAGGGTACAAGGCGCAAGGCCAGGGTACAAGGCGCAAGGGCAGCGTACAAGGCGCAAGGCGCTGTGGTTGAGAAGGTGAAGAACACCAAGTTCCTAGGTGTCCACATCACCGAGGACCTCTCCTAGTCCCTCAACTCCTCCTCCATAACCAAGAGGGCTCGACAGCATCGGCACTTCTTGCGGAGGTTGAAGAGAGCGAGCCTCCCACGACCGATCCTCACGACATTCTACACCAGCACCATGGAAAGCCGGCTCTGCAGCTGCATCCCGGTCTGGTACGGGAACTGTAACACGCTTCAGCAGATAGTGACAGCAGCTGAGAAGATCATCTGAGTGCCCCTACCCCCCAAAAGACATTTTCCAGACCTGCTGCTACAACAGGGCCGTAAACATTGTAAGGGACCCTTCCCACCCGCCACACGGACTCTTTTCCTTCCTACCGTCCAGAAAATGGTATCGAAGCTTCCTCTCCGCCTCTACCAGGCTGTGCAACAGCTTCATACCACAAGGCATCACAACTCTGAACACACTGATATCTGGACTGACTCTCTTCAAATTCCTTTAAACAGCATGTACAATCTACCTCTAAATTACAACTGCAGTTTACTCACTTACGAAGTTTACATCTCTGCACTATTTATTTACTGCCTGTTTGCACCTTGCACGCCCTGTTACTGTGATGGTAAGTGTACTATATGTTACTATATGTTGCACCGGGGCCATAAAGAAACATTGTTTCATCACTCTTTGTACATGTATGAAACTGCTGATGACAATAAAGTGACCTTGAACCTTGAACCAAAGAGGAGCAGCAGCTGCAAGCTCACTGTGGGACTGATGGACATCTACAAGGGTAACTGCTAAAGACCACATAAGTACAGCCTCAAAAACAACTACGTCACTGAATCAGCCCCTCTGATCCAGTCCTACATCCTGAGTTTGACAAACTTGCGATTTATGACAAGGCTGCTGTTGGGAAACTTGTATCTTGAAATTTCTTGAAAGATGCATAATTTGGTACAAAGTCTGAGACCTTTGGAGAAAGATATAGTTCATACTCTTAGTATTGGCAGTCATCTCATGAGAGACGTTGAGTCTAATGATTGCTCTGTGTGGCTGTGAAATATGAGGCCATTTAACAGGACCAGGCAAACCCTATGGTGCAAACAATCTTCCCCTCGGTGGTCCCACATTCCCAATGATGATGTTGTCCCAACACACATTTCCATACAAATTTGAGTGCTTTCATGAACAGCATTAGCACAATCATCAACTAATAACTCATAACCAGCACCAGTCAAATGCTTTCCATATCCTTCCTAGTCACTAAACCTAAACATCCCACTGAACACAATTCAGGACAGCATTTCAGGATGGAATGAAGCTGTCTGGAATGTAAAGGGTCTTTGTATATCCTTTCAGGATATTAATATATTATTAGATGTTTCTGTTATTTTGTATATGTATGTTGAGCCTGCATTTACTTGCCAGTTCCATGAAGTTGAATACAAAATGCATTTTTACGATTCAATTCTTGTTCTAATTCAGTTTATGCTCTCTGGCTGATATGCTCCACACCTATCTGCTGCAAAATATTTGGAAAGTAACACCGTTTCTTTAGCTTGAATTGCTTTTGCGACTTCTGAAGGCAGTCCTGGATGAGAAGAAACATTTGAAAAGAATACCTCTCTGCAGACTCCTCTGACACGACTAACACCTGCAGGCTCCTCGAAAATTCTGGTTATCTGATAATTTGACAATCGCAGGCGGAATGACTGATGCCAGTGTAACTTGCTAGAGACGTGCTGGCAAGTTTCTCCTTTTGTAAAAGTTTGTAGGGTAAGCTGGGTATTCCAAGGTTCACCATCAGAAGTGTAGGAGGAGAAATTTAACACGTATAGTATTTACTGAATAACATCCACTTGACGATACTGTGGGGAGGAACAAAGGCTGCAGACATCCGCTTTGGTGTCAGCAAAAGAGAACGAATGCAAGAAAACAAAATGGAAGTTCATGGAAGAATGTAATTAGGTGTCAGCGTGGGCATCTGGTCCTGGGCAGGTTTGCTGGGTCCAAAATAGGGAATATAATGCAATCTTATAGTTCTGTCAATAAAACACAGGTGAAGTGGCTATACTTACCAGACTTTTACCCTCATAGCAACCCTTCTTTCATGTACAATGTAGGTCCAAAATGGGATATGTCCAGAAAACAGAGCAGAGATCAAGCATGCATACTGGGAAACACGCCCTTGGTATGGGTGATTATAGCTTTATGGCATCCTGAGTGACCCACCCCCATCCCCTTCAGCGCACCCCCAACAAAACTTGTGTTTATCTAACACCCCTCCCCCCCATCAATAAATAGCACAATTTGGCTCTAATTCATTTTTATTAAAACAATACACATGACAATACACCTAAATAACAACACTGACTGATTCCACTAGTACTGAACAAAGTTGAGATGCACTATTTCATAGATTTCCCTGCTTCCCTCGACCTCGGGCAACCAGTGGGGCAACCAGTGGGGCAACCTGAGCTCACCCCAGCCCCCCCTCTCCTCCCTTCCCCATCTCATACTTCTGAGTAGTAGCCTGCCTGGGTCACAAACTAGAATCACGGCTCTCACTCCGACAAGGTTAACTGACCAGCATGATGACATGATGTCATTGATGTGACATGCAAATGAGCGATAGAAAACTGATTATGAAATTGTCACCATTCCGGGTATTTTTTTGTGCTGGTGCCCAATACCACCCCCAGTATGATGCTCATACCTCAATCCGCCAGTGGAAAGAACTCACCAGAGGAAGCAACCGAATGTAAAAATGGAACATTACAATATCATCCAAAAAAATCAATTTTCATACTGGAGAAAAGACAGCAACAATTCATGTCATAAACAAGATTTATGATACGCCTTAAATTGTGTAGATTTGTTTTCATATGCCCAATGACTTAGTAGGAGCAGAATTATAAAACCCATTTGTGGTGAAATACCTTCTGTGTAATGCCCAGAGAGGATAAATCCAAAATATTGCCTCTTTTATTGAGTACTTAAGTTACAAAGTTAGAAGCAGTGTCATTGCCCCCCCCCCCCCCCACAGTCTGCAAAAATGTGGACTGCATGGGACGGAGCAAAAACGTGGACCATCTTGTGGCGGCCAAGGACCAGTTTGAGAAACACTGCTCAAAAGGATATAGATGGATGAGCAGGAAATGGGAAGCAAAAATAAATATGATGCAGGACATTTATTTTGGGGAGGATTCTGCTATGCAAAGTTAAGCTTATGGAAGTCTGTCTTGCTGAATCAATTGTGTTTATCTTGAGAGTAACAGGGCCAGCTGTACTTACATAGAAACTGTTCATATATATGAACTTCTGCTAAACTCAAAGGCTATATCTAAATTAGGAATATCGAAAGGTTCTAAGTTTAACCAAAAATGAGCTGTTAAAGCAGGATTACAGACCCTATATAATGGAAAATGTTAAAGGATAAGCTTTAAATTGTGTGAAACAAGAAATGACTCGAACTGAAAAGCTACATTCAAATAAATACCACACTGGAGGTTTTATTTGACAAAGCAGCGGTGTTAACGTACAGATAACAGACAATTACCGGCAATACATTTATCAAATCTGACATGTTCAAGTCGGAGTTTAACAAAGAGGAGCCTTTTTTGGTGGAAGATTTAAAGATAATCTTTCCTAATCAGTTCAATTTAATTAAGTGCTGCTCTTCTTATCTATTGCGTATTAAAAGCTTTAAATTCCATTAATGCGAACATTTAAACACGAGGAATCTTATGCATGCCTTTCTTTTTCCATTTCAGCTGCTGCCTCTTTCACTGACTCAAGATGATTTCCATTTGGTGGCAAAAAATCAGGTTCCACAAAACATCTATTTCTTCTGGCATAACGACAATCGATTATGAGACATAAAAAATACAAACTAATACGCTTCTTAGAACGTATCTGCAGTTTGAATTCAAGAAGTGTAGCTTGAATTTAGATTGAACTTTGTAGCAAATCAATACCGTAAACTTGTTATTGATCACTTATGACTACATAATGATAATAGTTTATTTGCATTGGCGTGGTGGAAGTATTTAAACAAATATATTTATACTCACAGCATAGCGGTTGAGTAGGAATTACTGTTGCCTCACACCACTAGTACTGGGGGATTGAATGGTGTCTCTGCTGTATGTGTGCATGTGTGTGTTTCTGTGTGCGTGTGTGTGTCTGTGTGTGTGTGTGTGTGTGTGTCTGTGTGTGTGTGCGTGTGTGTGTGTGTGTGTCTATGCATAGTTTGCATGTTCTTCATGTGTTGCATGGGTATCCTGTCATAGTCCACAGATCTGCATTTCTGCTATATGGCATCTCTAAATAACCTCTAAAATGTGAACTTGTGTATGAATATAGCCTGTGATCGATTGGTATCCCTTACAGGGAGTATCCCTGCCCTGTACCCACTGGGGTATATAACCCGTTATCGATTGGTATCCCTTACAGGGAGTATCCCTGCCCTGTACCCACAGGGTATATAACCCGCACTTCCCTAAACTGTTCCCACAAAGTTGGAAGCATAGAATTGTCCAAAATATCTTGGCATTAAGAGTTTCCTTCACTGGAAATAAGGGGCCCAGCCTAACCCCTGAAAAACAACCCCACACCATAATCCCTCCTCCACAAAACTTTACAGTCGGCACAGTGCAGTCAGGCAGGTAACGTTCTCCTGGCATCTGCCAAACCCAGATTCATCCATCAGACTGCCAGACAGAGAAGCGTGATTCGTCATGCCACAGAGCATGTTTCCGCTGTTCCAGAGTCCAGTGGCTGCGTGCTTTACATCACTTCATCCAACGCTTCACATTGCATCGACGCTTGGTGACGTGAGGTTTGCATGCAGCTGCTCAGCCATGGAAGCCCATTACATGAAGCTCCTGGCAGACAGATTTTGTGCTGGAGTTAATGCCTGAAGAAGTTAGGAACTCTGCGGTTCTTGAGTCAACAGAGCGTTGGCGACTTTTACTCACTATGCACCTCAGCACATGCCAACCCTATCCTGTTTCTTCACGTGTTCTGCCACTTTGTGGCTGAATGTTGTACCTAAATACTTAATGCAGTAATACCACTTACAGTTGACCATGTTATATCAGGTATCTATCTAGCAGAGAAGAAATTTCACAAACTGACATATTGCAAAGGTGGCATCCTATGACTGCACCACGTTTGAATTCACTGAGCTCTTCATTCTTTCACAAATGTCAGAAACCTGACTGCATGCCTAGGGGCTTGATTTTATACACCTGTGGCAATGAGGCTGAATGAATGATTAAGAGATGTGTCCCAATACTTTTGTCCATATAGTGTCTGTATAATCTCAAGACATGAGGCACCTGCTATGGGAAAGTTCATTAGCAGGGAAGTCAGTAACTGGTTAAATATTACTTGTTATACATTTGATGTATCTGTCCATCTTTTGTGTATATGGAAAACATCTGTGAATATTGTAAACTGATGCTTGCAAAAGCAAGCTCTCTTTTGTGTCTGTCTGTAAGGGGAGAAGAATCACTGGCTCATTCTTATGTATATGGGAAAGTAAGGAATAATCTGTAATACAGTGCAAAGTTTCTTTTATTTATTTTGCTATTTTTCTTTAAGTAAAATATGTGAAAATACAGGCCTACCAGCAAGTCCTTAATTATATTTTGTTGTTTAAGTCACAAACAGCTTCAGACTGTATTCACCATCACCCAACTCTCCCATCCTATCACACTCCCCGCCGGCTAACCACGGTCAGCACCTCCCTCACCACGCAATATGACATCACTAACACAGTGCAGCATGCCAGAATGGGAGGGTCCTGGGAGTGGCCTGCCCTACCTACCGAAGTTATCGAGCGCATGGCCAGTGTTATACTAATATATCATTTTTAGTAGAGGCCCTATGCCTTTAACAACTAAAAACGAGAGCGATAATTTTTGACTAATTATTTTATAATTAGATATTAGAAGCATATTTATTGGTTAGTGCCCTGCGATGGGCTGGCCCCCCATCCTGGGTTGTTCCCTGCCTCGTGCCCGTTGCTTCCGGGATAGGCTCGGGACCCCCCCCGACCCAGTAGGATAAGCGGGTTGGACAATGGATGGATGGATGGATTTATTGGTTATTGGTGTTTGGATTCTCTTTTACAGGATTGATTCTTAAAGCTACCAGCTAGGCAATAAAGCAGCATGTCTCCAACTTTTTACCCTGATTATAGAGTACAAAATACATATCAGGGGACTATTTTCTAAAAGCACTGTGGCACAGTGTTCACCCATAACGTCTGTGGAACTCTGTTGAACTTGTATATTATTGCCACACAAAGATGCTTCAGGAAATGCCGCTTGTGTGCTGGTGACTAGCATTTGACCATGACTGCTTTTAGGTTCCCCAATGCACTGTTGACAATTCGTGCTAATGGTAAGGTGGTCTGACACAAAAGGTGAAGACAGTCTACCTCAGACTCAATATGTTTTCCAGCTGAACTGGCAGTGAGCAGTAAGTGGGTATGGTACACCATTAATCATCAGCTGATGAATGTACAGACACACACCAAAGACTTGAAAACCCATTGCTCGCTGTCTCCCACCTCCTCACTTTTACCAATTATTTTTCCCCTTTGAAAAAGGGCTTAACACTGAGTGCTCACTCTCTGTGACTATACTGCTTGAGGATTTCTCCATCTGGGAAACGGCAAATAACCTTCCACTCTTCTTTTCATTATTGACATTTTATTAGTGATAAATATTTCTGCGGCAGGTTGTTGTTTTACTTTTCCTATCTATTACATCACCAAGCTTTCACACAGATGTATCTACATTTCCCAGGTTGTCCAGCTTTTCACACGTCCGTGAATTTTTAAAACATCCAGGTTCCTTTTAAACAAATGTTCAGGATTATTTCAACCTATATTTTGCCAAGGAAAAAAAATGAAACAAAAATGAAATATCATATAAAGCCTTTTTCAAAATGACAGGGACAATAAATCCATACAAATATCATGTCATGAACGTTATATGTTTGGTTGTTAGGTCAGCTGGTTAATTAGTTAGGTCTATATTTGTTTCATACTGTGCTCATATATGTAAGTCTTTGTGTGTGTGTGAGCGGGTTTACCTATCCTTATGGGGACATAATGTCCCCATAACATGATAAATATCTGTTTTTTTTCCCTTATGGGGACCGGTTTCCTGGTCCCCATAAGGGAAAACTCTATTTTA
>JABJVO010000026.1:11148415-11166500 GCA_026770805.1 Boulengeromyrus knoepffleri | reverse complement strand
GTTAGCATTTTTCCCATTGAAATGAATGAGTGGTCCCCATAAGGATATGTATACCCTACATGTGCGTGTGTGTGTGTTCTATTGCTGTATCACATGAACTGTGCTGAACTTTGTCATGAAATGAGTCATAATTCACACTTTTACAGCTGCTTACAAGTTGAACTCTTGATTAGTCATGACATTCAACTTCCTGTTATGTAGCTGACAAGCATGTGAAATATCACATATCAGTAAGCTTTCTGCTATGGAAAGGCTGTCATATTAAACTATTACTACTCTCTGGTAATATTTCGTAGGAAGTTAGGTTTTTCTGTTTATTTTACTTACAATTACTATTATTTCTGTTATTATTTAAAATAAAAACTATAAGTATTTTAGTGGTTATTAAACATGCATCGATTGATTGAGAGACTAAGAGAGCACATCACTGTGGAGCCAGTTATATTGCTCTACATGATGAGCATCTTCATTTTAAATCCATCATACCAGCAACTTATCATCACTAAGGTAAGTGCACAGTGTGATCCATTCTAATAGCTAATACCTATTATAAGCACAGACACTGGTACAAACAAGACCAAATCATTCGCATTAGACAAAGAAAGGTTTTTTTTTTTCAGCTAGGCTGAATGGTGCTACAGAGCCATAAGTAAAAATGTGCAAAATAAAAATTATATATTGATTGAATGCAGATGATTTTTAAAAATAATTTGCAAGACTAATTATTGCATTTGAGGTATGAACAATTGAGGTGTAATCATTGCAAAGCTGCTCTTTAACGTACTATTGGTCTGCAAAATTCACACTCATGTTAAACTCACATTACTCACATGGCTGACAGTTAGACATATATGTCTTGCAAGGCAGTTCAAGAACTCAGGTGAGATTTACCCACATAGAGTGCCACGCCATACATAAAACACAATATGAGAAAAACCAGTGAATAAATTGCTTCAGGTGTCTTTTAAATTTCAGCATTTTTACTTAAAAATAAATAAGAATAATAGTAATAATAATAAACAGTGCACTGAGTTAATTTAAGTTTGGAGCCTATCCCAGTCACTATAAGACACATGGACACATACATGCACACACACTCTGGGAAATTTAGAGACATCAGTTAGGCCAAGTCAATGCCTGAATCTGACAGAGACACTGGAGTAGCAGGGGGAAATCCGCTGGACATGGGGAGAATATGCAGACTCCACACATACAGAAAAGAAGCATAATTCAAGCCCCCAATCCAGGAGCCACATGGAGCAAAAGTGCTTCCCAAAGCACCACACGAGGACTAATATACATTATTATTAAGCTACTTGTTATGAACAATCTAACAAGAGAGGATGTTACAGGAAAAAAATGCAAGAATAAATAATCTGCACTATTTCCCTGTCCCTCACTAGAGCTGGGTGGGCAAAGATGAAAAGGCTTAAAATTTGCAGGTTGGACATTTTGTTTTTGCCGTTCAACAATTGCTCTGTTTGCGGTGAAGTCATCAGTGGTGTCTCTGTCAATAATTACATTTTATGACATGGGAAGTAAGCATATGTGGGTCAGTACAAATGCTTACAGTATTGTGCTTTATGCACTCAATGCAAAATGTTTACAGCATTACATATTAGGGTGCTTTGTTATAAGTTATAAATTAAGTTTTGTTTTTTCCATTATTATCCGTTATATATTGGACTGAATAACAACATAAAGTAGTTCTGCCATAATTCACCAGACATGCATACGAATGAAAACCTCAGTTTTTTTTGGCAAGCATATGTATGTTTTGTTATAAAAAACTGAGAGATGAAATGCTGTCTCTGAGTTGTGAGGCAGTGGGATCCTGTCCAGGGTCCCCATGCAGCCTTGTACTGTTAAATACCTGGGGGACACTCTAGACCCCACTGTGATCCTGTGCTGCATAACCAGTAGGGATATAGATCAATGGTCTTGCTGATTTAGTCTTTGACTGAATCAAGAAACGTTTTTTATAGTGCATGATCGTTAGACAAATAAAACATACATTTCTGTGCAACTTTTTCAGCAATTTTCTTTCTTATGTTATTAAACTATTAATGGAAATATTGAAACATACCGCATATATTTCCATAACTGTTCATCGTGGAAATTCATTGGGTCTGTATTCCAGGTTTGCAATGAACAGTATGCAGGCACAGAAATTTGCAGAAATCAAGAAAATTACAAGGAAGACAAAGAAATCCAGGAACGTTCTTCCATCATCCTGCTAATCTTTACAGCCACACTAAGCTTAGTTTCCATACCACCTGCGATCTTACTGGGGTCCTGGTCTGACAGAGCTGGGCGCAAGCTTGGCATGCTTTTGCCAAACGCCTTGTCGCTGGTTGGCGGTGGCATATTAATCACTATATCACAGGTGGAAGGAGTGAATGTCTATTGGTCACTTGCTGCAAGCTTCGTCGTCGGGCTTTCAGGGGGTCATGTCTCCATCTTACTGAGCTGCTTCAGCTATTTAGCTGACATCTCTGACTCCAGCAACCGCACCATAAGAATGGGAATTGCGGAGTCCATGATCTTCATAGGTGGGACCCTCGGGGTTCTCCTCAGTGGCTTCCTTCTCCAGAGCTATGATTTTATAGCAGCCTTTGGGGCTTATTGTGGCTGTCAGATCCTGAGTGCACTCTATGTGGTTCTGTGGCTACGCAACCCCAAGCCTCCTAATAAAAGCGTATGCCTGCCAGAAGCATCCTCAGGAGCAGAATCCAATAGCGATGCCCAAGCCAGACATTCCATCCTGATGTATGCGAAGCGGACCTTCAGGGCAGTGATGAAAAAGAGGCCAGGCCAAGAAAAACAAAAGCTGTATTTGCTCATCCTCTGCCTGTTTCTGAACAACACTATCGCTATCGGTGAGTTAGTGAGTAGATTCTTAACAATTGTTTTTATTGTAAAATGTGTTCTACTGGCCTGTCTAATGAAACTGCATTTAGTAATTCGGATCGATCTGTATAATACTTCTCTGCTAACTTTGTGACAATTGTTGCAATATTTGTTTATTGCTAAAGGGCTACATTGTGAAAGCAATTGCTTTGTTGGTATAAAGTATTGATTTATAATTTTTGTATTGTAAAAAAGCTACATTTTGGTTTTGCAAGCTTATTGGCTAATACAATATATATTTTTTTATTATTAAATAGGCGATCAGGCCATTCTACTCCTCTTTCTGATGTATGAACCTAGAGATTTCACAACAGAGCTCTATGGTGTGTTCAACTCCGCAAGAATGATTATATCAGTAAGTGACCCATTATCACCTCTGAAAGTTAAGAGCTTAGGGATGTTAAAAGTAAACATTTGCATTCGATCAAACCTTAAACAGTAGCACAATCCATAGCAGAAAATTAACATATACATAAAAACAAGTATTTCATAATACACACACTAAATTTTTGAGTGAAGCATTGTATTATAGATAATCTAAACGAAATTATTTAGGTATTTAAATAATTTACCTTCGGTAACTTTTTTCACAGTTGGTGGAAAATTATTAATGTTTTATTCAGAAACTTCTCTCCAATAAAGCTGACAGTTATCCGAATTAAGAGGAAAAGTTGAGCAGCAAACCCATGTATTTGGACATTAAATATTAATTTAAATTCATTAGCTGTCCTCTTGAATTAATGCACTCAATGACTACTACTCTGAAATCAACTAGCTCTATAAATATGTAATAAGTACTCTTTGAGTACATGACAGCAATTATAGCAACCTTGCTGGTTTGGCTTCCTTTTATTGGTTTAAATATAAAGGTGTTAATTTAAAACAAGCAGATTTTTTTGAGGACAAAGGCCTTTTATGTTTAAGATTGAATTTAAAGTATGGTAATAAATTGTGCCATAATAGTCTTGTCTTATAATTAAGCTGATATGATTTAATGCTGATTGTGATTACTGTATTATAATATTTCTTTATGAATTCATTTGCTTGTCTGTTCAGCATTTATTTGTTTGCTTCTTTATCTATCTATCTATCTATCTATCTAATTATATATCTATCTAATTATGCAGCATATGGTCTAAGCCAGTAAACAAACTTTCTGACTTTCTACACACCATTGCACTTGTATCATATAAATGAGTAATTTAATTTAAAGGCATTAAGAATAAATAAACATGGAATACTTTGAGGCTCGTGCCCCCCCCTGCAGGGCATGGGTACTCTGGGAGATTCAGGGGGCCCAGCACTTCACATTACTCATAGCATTGGTTAGGGGGGGGTGATATTTTGTCAGGGGGCCCAGAATTTCTAGATACCCCTCTGCCTGCACTACTAGAAATATATAACAGAGGGAAAAAATCTAGCCCAACTAATTTATACCAAACCAGCATTTACAATTGCCCACATAATGCATAATATGTCACCCGCTGACCAGGGCAGCAGAGGCGAGGAGACGGAGGATCAGGGAAAATGCGGGGTTTAATAAATAAAATGGAACACACACGAGCGGTAAAGCAAAACGACAATACAATGACAGGACTGGGGAAACAAACGGAAACGCGGACTAAATACAATGGACTAATTGACAACGATCGGGAACAGCTGGTAAACACAGGGAATCCACGTGGGGTTAATGAGGGGGCGTGGCACACGAGAGGAGCGGACGATCGGGGTATGACATAATACACATTATAGCCATGTGTATTATGCATTGTGGATGCATGAAATGCGCTATAGATACCTTTATAATGCATTATAATGGTCAGTATAAGCGTTAAGAATGTTTTTTAAGTTATCTATAGTGCATTATAAATGACAGCTTCATAAAGCATTCATAATGCATAATAAACATGGATGTGATGTATTATGGGTTTTTATAAATATTTCTAGTCATGTTTATAATGTTTTATGAATGTATTATTGTTTGTTATAAATTCATTTATAAATTACTAAAAACATGGCCTTAAGTAAAGTGTTACCATATTATTTATTATTATTATTATTGCTATTATTATTTATTAATTACTTTACTTTGTCATTCGCCAAATTTCAGCACCCAAGGAAAAGATGTCAGAATAGAGACTCCGATATCTGTTTTGTTTTTTTTTCTTTCCAGTATGTCACTATGAAATTTAATAATCCTATAAAAATACCTGCACATTTGTTTTTATGTTTTGTGGTGATGCTTTGCAAATAATGTGAGGAGTGAATTGGCACGTAATTAAAGTAGGCCCTCGGCAAATTATTAAAAGCCACAGACTTTACTGAGTTGATTGAAGTTAAAAACATAATGTGCTGACCTTTTCAGGGAAATGTTTATGCATTCTGATTATGCTTTCTGCTACAAATTGGGCGGGGGGGCGGGGGGTGGTTGTTGATGACTGTAGTGGCTCATCACCCAGAGCTGCGGGGATAATTAAATCAAACCTGTCAGCACAAACATGAGGGAAAAATGAGTCACGGTACCCTGAGAGTTACAATTTTTTATTTATTTTCTTTTTTTTGGGGGGGGGGGGCAGGCTTCATTTGGCTACATTCACTCACAAATTTAATTTATAACTTCTACACACCTTGTATTATGAATTTGAAACTTCATTATTTAACGGTGCATTTAAACTTGAGCTGTCTAACCAATGACACCAGGCTTGTCTAAATCATAGCTGCAATTTAAACGAATGGGAACCTTCGGTTGCAAATGTGTGTTTTTTATTCTCTTACTTTTTCCCCTTTCGGTTGTCATCCGAAATTTTTATCCATACCGCGCCCCTCCGGCACCCGCTGGTCCCGCCGGCCTACGCTGGTGATGAGTAAGGGCACATTGCTGCTCATGTGCCACCTCTGTGGGGTCAGGAACGAGCCCTGGCTGGCAGTAGCTGAAGGAGCACTTATCTCACCGTCACTCACAACGTCCCAAGGGCACCATGTGACTTAAACTGGCCAACTTAAACCCATTTTACTGAGGTGGAACTATGATCTAGGGTCTAGGATTTAGCCAGTTCTCTGGGTGAATGCTTCATTTTTTTAAGGTCACCCTAGATATTTTTACCGAATTTGAATTTAGTTAACTTTTATTTTTTTTAGAACATAAAAAAAGTATTTTATTTCACTACTATGTTTATGTACTTGCAAGTCATACCATGGGGTCTGAATAGCTGCAATTCATTAATTTATTAGCTAACCTTAAAAAAGAAAACCTTAAAAAAACTAATTGAAGACCAGGAAACTGCAAAAGACCAACTAATTGGTCCCAGATTGAGCTCCCCCAGCTGTAGTAATGTATCTTTTTTTTCCCCACAGGGCATTTTTCTCATATGCATATTCCCATGGCTCTTACGGTGTATAGGAGAAATGACTCTGGCAAAAATTAGTATATTTTTCCGTGGAGCATCATATATTCTTCTAGCTTTTTCAACAAATGCATGGATGGTGTTTCTAGGTAAGACAATATTAAACTCAAGTACATTTTCTTAAGTAAAAATGTATGGAATTTTTTTTTTCATATTGAAGAGTTAAAGAGGGCATTGCATACTGTGTACCAGTATGACAAGATTAAAATGTTATTGTGAAACATAAGAATGACATTGTCCTACAGTATGACACAAGCTTAAAAATGCCAATAGTCAGTTCTTATTTAGTGGGCATTTGAAAGTGATTATGTCATATTGTATGACTTAATTATGACCTGAACAATATGCCGTTATAATTACTGAACAAGAAAAGTGAATTAACATCATGACGTTTCTAATCCTTTGGTGTACTTGTCTATAATCCAAAATGATGGCCTTAAAGTGTTTTTAACCATTATTAGCATATGAAACAACTTGATGGGCAACGCGAAACAAACACTCAATACGGATACGATACAATGCATTAAAATACATTAAATACATTAGAAAATACATTAGAATTGACTTGCTGAACCTACATCCTACATGATGAGATCCAGGAACGTTGTATCATCAGCAAACTTGAGGATGGTGCTGGAGCTGTATGCAGCAGTACAGTCGTGAGTCAGGAAGGTGAACAGGAGTGGCTGGAGTACATTAGCCCTAGGGGGCGTCGGTGCGCAGTATGGTTAGTGCTGGTGGTGATGTCACCAATGCACACCTGCATTGCAGACAATGTCCCTGTGAGCTTCTGGGGGATGATGGTATTGAAGACTGAACTGAAGTCACTGAACAGCATTCTTACAGAAGTGTTGCTCCTTTTGAAATGGGAAAGAGCCAGATGGAGGGCAGAGGAGGTGGCATCCTCAGTGGACCAGTTTCGGCCATAAGCAATTTGGAGGGGGTCATGTGGTTTGGGAAGTCTGGGCTTTCAGGGGCCTCATGACTGGCCTTCCAGACACCTCATGATGACAGGTGTGAGTGCTATGGGGGCAGGAGACAGTGAAAGAACACTGAAGAACACAATGCATAAAATATAAAAAATACAGAAAAGTTTTAAAAGATGAAGTGACGGCATCTAGAGTAATCAGCACCTGCATTCTGCTGTATTATATGTCTACAGTTATAAAGGTCAGCATGACAGTTGCTCAATGTCATCTCCTCCACTGCAATGCTGATGCACCGTGTTATGGATAAATAAACGCATGGATGAGGAGCCAAGGCAATGATCAGACTGCATGTTAGAACATTATCAGTATGCCTTCTTCCCTTGTATTAGTCCTTATAGGTTTCACAGAATATGATAAGAAATTATAACCAGGCTGAAATAAGCATACGATTACATAATTAAATAGCATTTCATTAAATAATAATACAAACGTCAAATTATTATTAGTATTGTTGTTGTTGTATTCGACAGGAAATGTACAGTATATGCAACCAATCTGAATTTTGTTCAGTTCTCTGTGTTGGTCGCAAACACACCTTCTGTGCACGTCAATACCCAGGAATGACGTTCCGTTTTATCTCATCTTCTCAGTGGCGGTGCTGGGAGCTCCGAGTGGAATCCCTCAGGCCGTGATTCGCTCCAAGTGCTCCGCTGTTGTAGAACCAGATGAACAGGGTGAGTTCTGTGCCGCGAGTCCCAGAGCGCTGCCTTTTCCACGAACTTTTATTAGTTGTTTTCAGGGCCAATGTAACGCACAATAGTACCTCTGGAATCACCTATGGGAGGAAAGCCAGGCCTGGATCCCAGAAAACAGGCAAACAAGTAAAAGAGGGTCAGGCTGATCATTCCAATTCTCTTTAATTATTCTCTGCGTCAACAAATATTTATCCACATTGCGTAACATATTGAGAAATTGTAAATCGCAACTACAGTGCATAACTACTTATTCACAGAATTTCTTTAATTAAACATTTCCAAGAAGTAAATTGAAAGACCCCTCTTTATACTAATTATAGTTATATATTGTTATAGAAAATATATTACTTACTTCATAATATATAGTACTGTGCAATAGTTTTATGCAGTTAAAGGAAATTATGTTTAAATAATCCTCATGTTGTAAAACTGAGATATCTGTCAAAATGTGTTAATTAGGTGGTAGCTAAATTTAACAAATACGTGGAATGACTGAGGTGCCCCTAAGGTACCAAAGTGCCGTCCAACAAGATATCAGTAACTTTTTGGAAAGCAGGAGAAATTCTTATTTATTTTTAATGTGTAACTGTTAATTTGCATATGTCCTACTATTAGATTGCGTCTTTTTCTGAGGAAATACACACTAACTACCCAGAAAAATAGCCTTAAACATGTTCTTTGCACAGTACTGTGTATTTATTCAGTCTTTGTCTGACAATATTTGAACCTCACAATATTTCCTGACTAGGTACCTTTGACATTTATTTCTGTTGACTGGTTCACTCCTAGAATGTTGCAACTGAGTGTTTTGTCCACTGTAGGAAGTTCCTCGATCGAAAAAAAAAAATTGGCTTTGTGGTTCATTCAGTTGCCTTGGTGCTTGTCAGATTCTCTGTTAGCCTATTCAGAATGGCTTTTGTCTGCTCCCACTGATCAACTGTTATCCCAGGTTAATAATCTCAGTCAAACTCGTTGTTAATAAGATTCAAACTTATTCAAGCTTCAAAACTTCAGATTACTCTTTACTCTGCTCATCTTCTATTTCCATTATCCTTGTTGTATTATATAGCAGGGGTTCACAAAGTCCGCACCGTGATCCAGACGTGGACCAAATCACAAGTTAATCCAGACCCAGTTGATAATGCATCTTATGAATTAAAATAGTTAATGTAAAAAGGCTTGATATTGATGGAAATACAAAAATACCCGACAATGACTTGAAATGATCAGTGATCAATTCCCATTATTGTTATATATTGATGTCTATATTGAAAGTCATTGTTCATCTGTTTGGTTAATCTGATGTGGATCTGTGAGCCCTGTTATATACAGACTTGGGTAATTCAGGTCCAGAGAGTAAAAGTCCAGACCGGGATTTTGTTTCAACCAACCAGTTCAATCTGTGACTGTGACTCTTTATGCTCAACTGGTTGGTTGAAACAAAATCCCGGTCTGGAGTTTTACTCCCTGGACCTGAATTACCAAACTTTGGTTATATAGCATATGCATGTTTGAACTCATTTTAATTTTCTTCAAAGGTGCTATGTTCTCCTTCAGCGCCTCAGTGGAAGCATCATGCATCCTCATTGGAGCGGTGATATTCAATGGTCTATATTCTTTGACGCTGGCATCTTTTCCGGGGATGTCATTCATCGTTATGGCGGTGTTTTGCTTCATCATGTTAATCTTCCTACAGTACGTTACTACATTTTTAATTATATTTTGCTATCATTCTTTTCTACATGTTCCTGGGCAAAAAATAAAAATAAAATATCAATGGCCCTAACCCTAACCCTACCTTTAGTTGTCTCTTAACACTCTGACATGTTTCCCGAAACGTTCTTAGTTAAGTATATCTCCCGTGAGATATTCTTTCATAAGGTTGGTCTGTGCCTCTCTAAGCTGTGGGTACACTTGCAGCTTTTTACAGAAAGAGGAGTCAAAGTTGTTCGACTCAGTGTTGATGGCTTAGTTGAAAAATGCTTCCTGCGTAGTTTGTGTTTAAAGTGAGACCAAATTTTCTCTGTAGGGTTCAAAACTGGACTCTGATCAGGCCATTTGGGCAAACGGGCATTTGGGCATTTTATTATACCTGCTGCACAAATACAATGTAGAAAATATAAAAGTGTACAAATTTTAAATCTGTAATTTAATCAATGGCCCTTTAACAACATTCTTGTTCATAGTCAAATTATATTTAACGATGCAAAGGATTACCTGCTTTCGCATTTTTTAGAATGCTCTTGAATGCTGTTAAATTATATAACACGAGGATGAACGACACTTAAATTGAAACATCTCATCATGGTTAAGAAACCTACTTGACTATAATCTGCAGGGCATATCATAAAATATATAATTTTAAAATTTAACAATTATTTAAATATAATTAAATATATTAAATGCTCATTTTCCATTTCTGCATTTAAAAAGAAGTCTGACAAGAAATATAAGAGAAGTCTAATACCTCAGTTTTCTGGATATACATCGTCCTTTTAAAGACATTCTTTAATATATTTACTTTGGTGTAATTTAATTTCAGAATTTATCCAACAACGCTGGCCATTTTGGTGGATTAGCAAACACATTCCATAATAAAGTATAATAATAATAATAATAATAATAATTTCCTATATGTTTTTCTCATCTTTCTATAACAAATGAACCTGAATACATTTTTGTCTTCAAATATCACACAGTGAATTAAAATTGACGGCTCTGCAAACTAAAAGGCAGAAATATTCCCATAAGCGAAAGTTCCCTGTGTTTCAAACTATTCCCCCAATGCTTGTGTGTACTATGTGGCATTATCTAGTGGAAAACAGTCTTATTGCTCAATTAAATCCTTCGAGTGGCTATAAAATAAGTCCACTATTGCCTGTTTTTATGACATAAATGGGATACAGCAACTATAATACACAAACAATCTATCAAACATTAAGTGCTCCATGTTAATGAACTGGTGACAGCAAGCTATTGTTATAATGTTAATGCTGTTAAATAGTTGGACAAAACTAGCATGATTACAAACTTACTTTCCCCAGTTTTCCTGTTGTTCTTTTAAGTTTCTGTTTGATAGCTCAGAGTGCACAATCTTTTCTTCTTTTAATACGTTTTAACAGAATCTGTCTTAAGAATTTGCAGACAGTAAATACACAGATTTAAATATACAGATTTTGACCTACCTGTAATGTCTTCACCTTAATCCAAATTACTGACATGCTACGTTATGGACAGCAACCAACTTATTTGTTAATCTTGGCAAAATATCAGTTAGTTCTTGATTATGGCCAATTTAATAAAATCAGACTAATAGTTATTTACGTAACCAAACAGTGTTAAAAAGGCTGTCTGCTCTTTCCGTCTGTATGGACCCAAGTTTTAGCTACTGTTTTCAGAGGAAAGCAACTATTCTCAAAGAAAAGATCTAACTGAAATTTAAGAGAATCAGTATCACAATGTTGTTAATGGCTTACCTAAGGGTACAGCACATGTAAATTTAGCATGGTCCATATGAATATTTAATTATTTTGCATATTATAAAAATAAAATGCCTGGCAGAAACCTAAATTTAAAAATTCTGCATATAATATTGAGTGAAACAGCGAATGTTAAGAAATCTCCCCTGGGAGAAATTGTTTTTTTTTTTTTTTTTTAACTTTTTATATCACCCTCTAGTGGTGAAGATCTACTGACCAAACAACATCAAACCTTGGGGATTTTCTGCCAATGTAAAAAATAGGAAATACACCATCCAGAATTACATTAAGGCAATCTTCTTATCTGGGATGACGTATTTTCCCCTTGGCAGTTAATGGAAGTTTGGTGAACTGATTGTATTGATTCAGACACTGGATTTATGCGACTTGTTAAATCCATACAAATCCTCTCTGAGAGACCTCTTTATTGCTCTGCTTCAAGCCAAAATGAAAATACCAGTCCGATCAATTTTTTTTTCCTTTGTTTCATTGCTTAACTTGATATTAATTTATTTGAGTGGCCTACTGCATGACTAAAAACATTTTCAGTTTTCTGAAATGTTTGAGAACAATATATTATTATTATTATTATTATTATTGCCAGTAATAATAATAATAATAATAATTATTATTATTATTATAATAAAATAGATATATAGATATAATAAATGCATGATTCTTCTTCCTTATTATAGTCTATTATTATTGTTGTTGTTGTTGTTGTTTTAAAATGCCTAAAGACGGGGAAACTGGATAATGAGAATTAAACATTTATGACTTTGTAATGATGCCGTTTGACTTTGAATAGAGATTAAACTGAAATAAGTCACTTTTATCTTTAAAATACCAATTTAATTTACAGTATGTCCTTGCTTGCCCATCTGCTAGAACAGAACGTGTAGCCCATCTGTTCACAATGTTACAAAAAAGCAAGACTTGCTCAGAGTATAATTGGGCAACATACAATAAACAAATAAACAAATTAATAGCAAACGAGTTAAAACCCATGCGAGAATTCCAAGAATATTTGGCTGCTGGGACAACAATCAATATACTGTGTTCAAAATGATTGCTCTGAGGTGCCATCATTAATTATCAATTTAGTTGGCTTTGGTTATGTCCTTGTCACAAATATAGCCGAGGTTTGATGAGATTACCTTCAGCTCTCCTGCTGGGTGTGGCTTTGAAACATTCAATAAGTCCTAAAGCTGTCAGGGTATGTACTGTCCGACCCCGCCCTCTGTAACCCTTCCACGTTTGGCCAGCAGGCATTGCTGATCATTCCGCCTTTCCCCCTCTCTGTCATTTAGTCCATCCGTTTCCTATGTGTTCACACCCCATTTGGCCAGCAGGTGCTGCTGGTCATCCTGTTCCCTCTGTCTTAGTCCCTAGTGTGTTTTCCCTGCTCCCTGGACTGCTGCTAGCTGAGTGGGTTGCGTGTGCGGCACGCAGTCTGTTAACTCTCTGCTTGTGGGTTTGAGGGTCATTTGTTATTTTGTATTTATTGGTTTTCTGTTATTTCCTAGTGTTTATTAGTAGTTTTTTTTTTCCTGTTTTCAGTTTGCCCCGCTTGTGTCCTGTTTTCGATTTTGGTTTTGCTTGTACATGTTCCTAGTGCTGTTACCCCTAAGCGCTTTGTCATTAGTTAGTTCCCTATTTCTGTGGTTGTTATTATCAGTTACTTTACCTGTTGCCTGTTTTCCCTGTGCCAGTATTTAATTGTTCCATCTGCTGCTAGTTGTCCTGCTCCCTCCGTGATTGGTTGACTGTTTGATTCACACCTGCCATTTGTCAGTCCTCGTTATATCTGTAACTAAATGCCTGCCTTTGTTCAGTTACCTAGTCAGTCGTTGCATTTGGTACCTGTGTTGTGGCATTTTACGGTGGCATGTTACAGTGTTCTATAGTCCTGCTAAAATCCCTAACCCTGTTCCCTGAATCCCTCACTTTGTAGTTTCCCCAGTTTGCATTTAGTTCCTTTAATAAACCCTTTTGTTGTCTTCGAGCCACCAGTGGATCATCACCCTCATTTCTGTGAGCACCACACCCCGCGTCCGTAACAAAAGTGTAAAGAAAAAGCATTGCATGCACAATTTGAAGAAATGCAATCAGAATAAATGTTATTAAATACACCATGATTGCGCTGCTTGTAAATCTCCCATGTGCATTTCAGTAACCATGTCTCTTCTTCCCTAGGTGGGTTACTGAACTGCCTGCCACTCATCCCCATTTCATTTCCCAGGACTGAACTGCTGCACATCTTCGCACTTTATTTTTAACATGGCTGTGGAACGAAACCTGCTTGTTTGCACAACTCAGAGTGATGTCAGTTATTTTTCTGTTAATTTGATATGCAAGATACTTTATATCTGCTTGCCACCATCTTAGGTTGCTCCCTGCCTTGTGCCTGTAACTTCCAGGATAGGCTCTGCCCCCCAGGACCCTGCATTGCACAAGTGGGTGTAGACAATGGATGGATGGATACTTGATATCTATCAATGTCCTATGGCGTTATCTTTATTATGCTCTACATAGATAAATTTTATTGTAAAATATGTACGTAAATGATGGAATTATAAAGAAACCAACACTGCTAATTAAATGATCTAATTAAGCACATATTTCTACAGTAAGGTAATAGGATTTAAAAAAAAAGCCTAATAGATGACATGTTATAAGCAAAATAAATGAACTAGTATGACGTTTTATTTACTTAATTTCAATAAGAATCTATTTTTTTGGAAAAAATAAAAATATATAATTTTTAAAAGGCTTAAAAGTGAACAAATGTGCTTTAATTATTTTTAATTCATTTAGTCCAAATGACTTTGAAGAAACAGTGCAGGAAAAAAAACACAATATTGAAAGAATTGACAGAACGGCAGAATCGAAACTGGTTATCTGGAATGTTGAAGACAGTGGCCCAAGAGAGGTTTCAGCACGGCGGTCGGACTTCCTCTCTCCATTACACATATGGGAAGGTAAGTGGAGAGAATATGAAGAGAAAATCTACGAATACATTGTGGACACAGTGGATACTGAGAACTCAGTAGTGGTGCACTGTCGATCAATACTGAACACAGCGTACAGGCTGTGTTATGGGTGTGTATAGGTCTTTCAGCATGTCCTGTTTGCAAACCCTCATCTCTAATTATTCATAGATAAACAGCATATCACGCATGACTAGACTGCTTGAATTGCATACCACTCAAACCTGATATGCAAATTAAGTGCATGTACTGCATTTTTAAAAGAAACTGAAACAGTTACAAGGGTCTTCAGAGAACCTAGCTTTTTGGTTCAATAATATAGTATAATATAACATAATATAATAATGTCCATTATGTAGTTTTTACCCCAGGACCGATAAAGGCTTCATAATGTATTCATAATGCATTCATAGAACATTCTTAAGCAGCATGTAAGTATACCTTAGTGTCCTAACATACCTTAAGCTTTAATATACATTAATAACAAACATCATATTAGACAATTACAAAGTTTGTCATCATATATTATTTGAAGGTGAGGTTCATGTAAAACGTCACCAAACTTTCTTTAGTTTTAAGGTTTATCGTTGCGGTTTTTACGTTGTTTTTTGAATCATTTTCCTGTTTAAAGGTGACTTCTCACTCCGAACCCATATCTCTGACTCACACAGGGTTTGCTTCCAGATTTGCCTTCATTTAGCTCAGGGGATCTTGTGCATGATACAAACCAGCTTCCTAGGTTCCCCCAGCATAAGGTCTCCTCCTCCATACTTGATGGTAGGGATGATGTTAATCAGGCTTTGTTTATGCTGCATAGTGTTTTACTTCAAAGACAAGTTCAGATTTAATTTCACATACATTCGCGCTCTTGGGAAGGGTTAAAGATTAGCTAGTCTTTTCATAACACTGTTCAACTCATATCATTTCAAAGTTGTACACACAGTTCTCTGGTCTTTGTGACACCTGACTGGCGTGATGTACATAGGTTGGAATTGTTCACCATGATCTTTCATAATGATTAAACATGTTATATACACAGTTGCCAGTTTATGAGGTGCGCGTGCTTATATAAGAAAACACTCTGCTCCTCTAAACAGTGAATCACGCAGCTGCCAGTGAATTCATACAGCATGCGGACAGGGTCCAGAGGTCTGTGTGCTGTTCAATTACACATTAAAATAGCTAAGACACCTGATCTAAGTGATGTGGAATGTGGTTCGATTGTTGACAGTGTATGTGGGGATTCCAGAATCTCAGAAATAGCCACCTTCCTGGCAAAGAATGGTGTGACAAACAAACAAATCTAGTCAATGGCATTTCTGTGATCTTGTTAATAAGGAAGATTAGAGAAGAACGTTCAGTCAATGAAGTGTGTGTGTGTGTGTGTGTATATATATATTTATATAATGGAGTGTGTGTGTGTGTGTGTGTGTGTGTGTGTGGTTCAGGTGTACTTTACCTTGTGGGAACCAAATGTCCCCACAACGTGATGAATACCTTTTTTTTTTAAACCTTTTTTTTTTAACATTTTCCTGGTTTCCTGGTCCCCATATGGGAAAACTCTATTTTGTGTGTGTAACACAATACATGTGAAAAAATTGACAATTCATTCAAGTGCATACATCATGGATGTAGTTTGAGTTTTGCTCCTACTGTTATTGTATAGTTTTCTTCATGCTAGGATGCCAAACTCTTTTCTCTGAATGTGATGTTTTCAAAGACAGCAAAACATCTACATCTCACCACTACCCATCTTCCCGTTCTCACATATTTCTCATTATGGCAAAATGCTGGGGACCAATGTACTGCAGCACACGCCACAGTAATTCGCTGTGTTCAATTTCATGCAATGGTTGGTTGTAGCAGCAAAACAACACAGAGACTTACTCAAGGCTGTCAATCTATGCTTTACCATTGTGACTAATCCTAATTAATGTAACAGTATTTCATTGACAAATTTTGAGTTGTCTCACACGCACAGGAAAAACAAAACAAAACAAATAATCATAATCAATCTTCAATGCAGCTAACAAACCAAGTGAATTAAATAAGTTTAATTAAATCGATACATAAATAATGACAAATTACTATTAGGACTTCAGAAAACAAGGTTGACAACCTATGACTAAAATAATAGTATAAATTATTAAAAATTTTGCTGTAGAACAGTTGCAGTAAAGGTTACCTAAGTTGTTAATAAGTGGCATATTCTCAACAGTAAACAGCACTTCACGTTTTCTGATTTTTATTCATATAATGAATTAAGTGTAGGACTACGGCAGTCACCTAGTGGGAGATGACACGGCAAGAATGACCTCATTAAGTCAACCTCATTCAGGTGAAAATGCAATCTTCAAAGAGGATGCCTCCTGGACTGCGAGGAATCGCTTCTTTTGGGGTTTCTGAACTTTTTCATATCGAGACCTTAGTCCTGGATTGAATCTGAAGGGCTTTACATTACAATTCACAGTGTTTTTCTTTTTTTGTACCTTAATAGGTATTTTCAATTTATATAGATTTCTTCCCATTTATCATTTAATAATTGCTTATAAATTATCAATAAAACTGAAAACCTGACAATAAAAAACTAACGTGTTCCCTCTAGCCCATAGCGTATTTTCAGCATTTGAATTATTTGTTCATTGACACCTCCCACAGGATTAATTTAGCAGTCTGGATCATCCTAATCTAATCCTGAAGTAAAGCTATTTAGCTGTTAGGATATACAGTAAAACCTTGGATTGCGAGTAACTTGGTCTGCGAGTGTTTTGCAAGACGAGCAAAACTTTTTATTAAATTTTAACTTGATAAACGAGCGAGGTCTTGCAATACGAGTATTACGTATACGCTTTGTCACGTGATCACAACTGAGCCAATGGTTCTTCTCTCTCCAATTGTCCAATTGTCATGCAGTACTGTTAGAAATAGCTCTTTGCTAGTCATCACTCTTCTGATGAACACTAAATGAATACTAACATTTTTAATTTATTGTACAAAGCATTTCAATAAAACCAGTAAACTCATATTTTGCACATTAGATTTGCCTGTGTGTAATTTTTTTTTGTATATAATGCCTTGGACTTGAACTGGTGCCCTAATGAGGCCATGGTTCAGTTGTTGCAGCAGCTGAAAAGAGCCATGAGCAGAAGGCAGTGACTGACCCTAGGACCCAGTGATGGACACCTGTGGTGAGGGAAGCTGCCAAGATGAATTAGGAATCTCTAAGGGCAGAGTTTGCATGGGGATCTCCTGGGTCTGCTAGAAATTACTGACAGACCAGAGGGCTACAGTGAAGACAGACTGACTGGTGGCCCCAAAGATGTTTTGGCAAACCATGTAATGCCTCATGAGGGGGTGGCAGATCTTGTTCATTCTGTGTTCAGCCAGGATGGGGACCTGCAGACCGCCCTGGGGATATTGTGGAACTTGGTGAAAACTCCCGGCCATTAGGAGACAGTGTTTAAGACTCCCTGTTTGAGCAGAGTCACTGCCCGGCCATTAGGAGACAGGGTTTTAGACTCCCTGTTTGAGCAGAGTCACTGCCCGGCCATTAGGAGACAGGGTTTTAGACTCCCTGTTTGAGCAGAGTCACTGCCCGGCCATTAGGAGACAGGGTTT
>JABJVO010000026.1:11127808-11148315 GCA_026770805.1 Boulengeromyrus knoepffleri | reverse complement strand
TCACTGCCCGGCCATTAGGAGACAGGGTTTTAGACTCCCTGTTTGAGCAGAGTCACTGCCCGGCCATTAGGAGACAGTGTTTAAGACTCCCTGTTTGAGCAGAGTCACTGAGGCTGCAGGTGCTATGGTGGTCAGAGGCCTCTGCAGTGAAAAGGCTACAGTTATAGATGAAATCCATCCACAGGTGTTGAGCACACTGGATGTTGTTGGGGTGATATACATGCGCATTCAGTGTTGCAGAGAAGGCAGGTAGAGTATCTTTAGACTGGTAAGCAAGGATGGTGGTCTTATATTTAAAAAGGGGAAGACGACCTTGAGGGATCACACTGTCCAGGCTCCATAGGAAAGCCAATGCCTGAGTAATAGACAGGAGACCCTACCACCCAACAGTTGTGGTCGTGGACTTTTGTGGAGTTGAAGAAGCCATGGGACTGTGTATTGTGGGATGTTCTGCCAAAATATGAGGTACCATGGCTGCTACTGCATGCTATGAATGCAGATAAGGTTGTGTCCACATCTAGGGAACAAAATCTGACCCATGTAGAGAGGGTGTTGCCCTCAATCAAAAGTGTGTCTTGTCTCTGGTTTCTGAATTTCACCGATATGGTATCAAACCGGCTTGAATGGCAAGAAGTGACATCCCTGTCGTTGGCCTCAGCTGGTCAGGACCCCGTAATGTTGCTGGCTCAACATAAATTTGTGATCTTGGATTCCTTTGGGTCTGCATTGTTTTTCACAGCAGGGGGGGGACTGTTAAGTCAGCTCCAATAAGACTGGACTTACACAGTAAATCTGACATTTCTGCTGTTCCCAACTCAACCTCCCACATTTGTCCCCTGACTCAGGTCACACAAATCCAAAGAAGAATGATTATATCTGAGAACATTTGTTTACAGTAATCTATATTCTTGTTTGTTCTCATTTGAATGGCCCAATGTGAATGGCACAAAGGTCTGAGTCTTAAAGTATAACACATTGCTATAGAATAGAAGATATTGAAAGTTAGGGAGATATTACCTGGTTGGAAGGATGTACCTTGCTGGTGTACTAAGAAACTTAATAACTCCACAGTTAGACTTTCAGCTGAGTGTATGTCTTGTGATCCGGTTGCTTATTGATCAATAGTCATATCCTCTGGAAAAAGGTTCTGATGCTTGGTCAATGATTGCTTAATAACCATATTCAATGGAAATATATTTAAGTTATTATGAGATTTTTAGGTAAGGTTCATAAGTCTGAGGGTCTCTCTGGACCCAGAGCTCCTGCATGGTATCATATCATTAGCGCACTTGTTGGCGAGTCATTCTATACCTAGATCTCATGGGTGGCATTGTGTCGTTAGCATCTGTAATCAGATCTCTCATGCACATCCTGTTTGTATCTTCTACTATGTATGCATTACCCCGAGTCATTATATTGTTTTGTGTGTGTGTGTTATGTAATTGGCCAGTTTAGGTTGATCTCTGTGCTTTGATTTGAATTGCTATTGATGTGTAATATTCCAACCCAGCAAATAAATTATGTTTTGATCAATTTTTGTTTGTTTGAAATTGTAGCCTGTAGTAAATTCTTAGGTATTGCTGCAATCTCTGGCCAGTATTAGTACATTATGGAGCTTTAGTGCAAAAGTACTGTGCAATACAATCATTACAATCTAATGGCTCCAGCTTTCTGGCTAATCACTTGGGTCGGTTAAACTGGATTATACAGTTATTATACTGTAATATTATATAGAGCCTTGCAACCTCTGGGTAGAATCAGTCAGATATACTGAAATTGCATCAGTTCCTGAACTGAATCGATCAAACACAATGACAACTACCTGGCAGACTCTGAGTTGAATCCTTCAGATATACTGAAACTGAGCAGTCCCCAGTATTCATTTTTCCACAGAACAAAATTGCATTTGTTTTTATTATGGAATAAATGACTGCAAAGTGCAATGTTCATTGTTCTTTGTTAAATTACATTTAAATTAGATTGGTTAAATTAGATCATCTGTATTTACCAATTGTGTGGTGTGGGGGGTGCCGACTCAGAGCACTGAGGCTGGCTTTGTCAATTATGTAACGACCTGGGGGGGGGTGGTGGTCTTTTACATCTGTTGCCTCAGTTTTCTCATAGCTACACCTTGAGCAGACCTCTCCCAAAAGAATGCAGTTCAGTTCAGGCTGCAGTTCAGCGATCCTTGCAGATAAAAGCATTTACCTACCAGCACTGTGCACGAAACCCTTTAGCCCTTGTTTTGTTAGAATTCTACATCTCTTTTAACTACATGCAATATTGTTGAATATTATATATATATATATATATATAGGTATGCTTAGGTTATATTGAGTGTTGTCTATATACCTACCTTTTCTTAAAATAACCCTCCCCGTGTTGCATAAATCTTTTATGAAGTTTGTGGACCTGCCATTTTCATTTTGTGTGTTTCAGCATAAAGGCAGTAACAGAATAGCAAGCAGCAGGGTAGTAAATTCAAAATATAGATTCATTTTTCACTTTAAATGATTTTCCTGCCCTAGAGATCTATATACCCGAGTACTAAAATGAAATATCAGTCAATAAGTACCTGCTTGCAAAATGAAAACCGTATCTTATGAAGTGTCTACATGAGAGACATGTCCAGAAGAGCAGAAGGAATCGGTTACTTCGACTGGCTCAACCTATTACCAGTATGATCATAACAAACGGACACGCTCAAAACGCTTGTGGGATTTTCAAGTGATGGGATTAATAGGTTTAGCAGAACAGGTGTGGATTTTCCATTATATGAAATCATGACCAGGCTGAACTAAAACCAAGATTAAATAATGAAATAATTTTTAGATTAAATGAAAATAGAAATGGCAATAAACATTATTATTATTATTATTATTATTATTATTATACTGCCATTCTTGGACTTTTTATTTTCATTTTATTCATTGTTTAGGCAGGTAAGGTTTTATTACTATCAACTGTCCTGAAGTGCCACATAGCTGTGCATCAACATGCTTCTGGAAGCTTCTGGAGGTTTTGCTGATGAAGTACCTTGCTGTGAAAAGGCATCTCTAGCTTTTTCTGACTGACACGTTGCCCCACAGTAATAATAAACATTTTGCTTCCTTGTTGCGCTAGAAAATATCTGTCAGTTCAACCATCCTGTTTGTATTTTACAGACATCGGCAATATTGTGCAAGATTACAAAACAATATAGAAGCTTGCAAGGGCCTTGTTATAGAAAAAGAATTCCGGGTCTTCAGCTTTTTTTTTCCAGAGGTAAAGTGCTTTTCTATCCGAGTTAAAAGAAAAATGACAAAAATTTTCTCAAGAATAAGTCTTATTCCATATTTCGGCTCTACCTGCTCTGTCATGTCATGTGGTAGAATGACTTCCATACCATTTGTTTTTCTTTCATAATAAATGTATTTGCTGCCTATTTCAAATGATAAAATTGAATCACTTTTGCATGGTAATTGAGAGACTACATTTCACCAATAACAGGACTATTAGGGGAGGGATTGTCGCACTTAAATTAATTCCATGTACATTAGAGACTCACACTGGGAGAAAACTAGAAGGACAGAATAGAAAAATCAACGATGGATGACAGATGGAAGGCAAGGCATACCAACACAGGAGGTAGATACACAAGATATACTCAGGTAGAGAATTCCCGGAATGTCCTGACCCTTAAAGCTGTGCACAGTTGAAGCCACATGGTGGAATCGGACAATGCAATGCCAAGGCCAGTAAGCGGAAGGATGAAACACACCAAGAGAGGATAGTGGAGGTGGAGACGTACAGTTTGTCATATACAGTAGTTATTGCGAATTTTATCCAAAAAGTACATTCCAATATGCAGGCTTTTGTTCCAGCCAAAATCTTAATTGATTTGGCAACGGGACTCTAAACTTTTGACCACTAGTTAAAAAAATCTTCATTACTTCTTATGCGATGCATTTTGTTGGCGCTGCATTTGTAATGATTTTCTTCGACGTAGCCCTTTAAATGAACGAAAGTATTAATATCGTGAGAGCAATTAATTTAGGGGTAGTACTGGGCAGTACTGCGTAGTACTGTTTTTAAAGGGCCGGGCGTTATATGGGCTGATATGCAGGGCTGGGGGTTCGAGTCCCAGTCTTTCTCCATATGCACTCGGTTTGCATGTTTCTCTCATGTCATGAGTGTTTTTCCCTGGGTAGCCTGATGTTTAAATGCACCATAGTGTTTGTGTGTGCAGAGGGACATTAACATGGTCCAAGGCCCCCCCTTCCTCTTTTCTACGATGGTGAAATTGTCGATCAGGGCTGGGTTGTAAAAGGTTAGTTGAGGCCCCTGGGATTCAGCCTGTGCAATAACGTGCCCCAAGCAGGCCGTGATGAGCTGTCGTTTCACCCAGGGTGTTCCGCTACCTTTTAGCCTTAGCCCACCATGACCTTATACATCCAGGAAATTCTGTGCTTACATCCATGACTGAATAACTTGCAAGTATAACTATGCAGGTAATTTCAGAACTTTTTTTTAAAAAAAAAAATTGGAAATGCCAACATAGACAATTTCAATTTAAAAAAAAATTTTTTAAAGTGTCGATAAAATTGTGATATTTCTTAAGACTCTTTTTGTCCGTGTTAGGTAGTTTTTTTATAAACTTAGAAATTTCACAGACATAACTAAAAGTACACATGCTGTGTTTTAAAATAAAAAAAAAATGTTGGCTTCATCTTTTGTTTTTCACCTTAAATGTGATATCAGGCTTTGAAGACCAGAGAAAAAAGGACTTGTTCAAATGAACACAACTGTTATTGTTCACAGAGGTGACACAAAGTGAGTTGCAGTAGAGAAGACATTTTAATCCCCGAGACTGGTTCTGTACGCGCTCTCTCACAGCCAATTCTCACACATCTCAGCCCCTTTTTTGAAGTTCGGACTGATCCATTTGAAACTGGTCTGGGTATGATCCTGTTGCTGGAAGACCAGGCAGCAACACGAATAAAAACATCTAACCATGAAAAATAAGAAACTTTCGACCCAGTAATCCTGTCACAGCCTGAAATATTCCATCACTTGATGAGTGGAGCTTCTGTTTAGGTGCCTTCGCCAAGCAGGTGGCTCTGCTGATCAGGCTGAGTTGGCTGAGAGTAGCTGTGACTCACCCTTTGTTCTTTGACAGAAATAGTCTGAGATGGCATGCCTACCCCGGCACTTGTAACAGGTGGCAAAGGAACACTGCAAAAAGCTATGTCCAGTCTAATTTCTTCTTCTTTCCCTTTTATATGTTTCAATTAATTAATTCAAGTCAATAGGGTTTTTTGGTACCTTCCTACCATCCTGCATTTCACTAAGAAGTCTGTATAAACATTTTTTCTAATAGAATTGCCTCTGGCAGAAAAGGTGGTATTTTCTGAGCTCCAGGCTGTGATTCACATCTTAGGCTTGTCTTCCAGTGATTGTGGCTCTGCCCTCCACGCATATTGTTCCGTGTCCCAGGGAATAAACCAAGGCATCGTTTCTGCTGGCTCTACATGCCACTTTCTTACAATTTGCTTTGCAGAACTGCAAGCTTTGTAAAACATGAGTAGACATGTAGGCTAGATATGGCCATAGATGTCATAGATGATATTAAGCAATTATTATTCATTCTTTCTACAATAATACAAGATAAGTTTTCCTGTCACAACGATGGAGAACGTTTAACAAAAAAATAATTTCTGCATTAAAAGCCTCAACATTTGCCCCTCTCCTGTTTTTTACTGGGGATGGTGAAGAGGTTTAAATATCTTCAGTTCAAACAATTGAATTGTGTTTAAATATCTTCAGTTCAAACAATTGAATATTGTAATTGGTATTGATTAAATTAATAACATTGTCATTGCTTATGCCAAAAGCTCTGAGGAATGGTGCTGTGGGTAGGTTGGTTAAAGTGGCTGCCTACGAAGCACGAGATCCTGCATTTGAATCCTAGTAGTGGCCTGGGTCAGCCTTAAATTCCCGGTGGATTTGTTGGAGCTCACTTTTAAGTAAATCAATAAAGTTCATTATATCTTATCTTAACATAAACACTATTTTACACTCTGCCTTTAAGTTTCAATACTACCACAAACCAGTATAACATGCACATAAGTAACAAGTGAAATTGATACATACAAAACAAAAACATTCATAGATCTACCTTTATTTAACAGACCTTAAGCCATCCACAGAAAATATGTACATAAGATGATGGAACAATCTGGATAAAAGATGATAAAGAAGAGCAGGAAAGGTGAGTGTAGGATCAAGTTACAGTTACAGAGCATTCACTGTTTTGTAATGCATGGATCACTCATTTCAGTGACCTACACAACGCACTGTGTGTATGCAGGTCACAAGTGGCATTATATGGTTTTCCTAAGTTGGTTAGCAGGCCGCCTCAAAAGAAAGTAGCCAAAACATCTAATTTCACTGAGGGCAAACGTGTCTTCTCTGACCTTGCAAGTATAATCCACACACACCACTGCTTTTAACAGCCCATCATGGAAGAAAAACACAAGAGGATGTCTTTTACATCACCTTCACCGTCATCGGAATAATACGCGTTTGCTTGTGGAAATATGACCTTACTCTGCAACATGAACAAAAACGGACAAAATTCAAAAGTCAGAATGATGCTTCGGACATGGGAGCTGTAAAACCCATCAGGCATGAGGTAATGGCTTCTGCAAATATTAAAATACAATTTCATGTTTTGATTTCCAGTTTGAAGTTACATTAAGTTGCATTAAACATGTGAACACACTGGGGAGTAGCTGGCAGCGCACTCGGGGGCGATGCAGGGAGAAATACTATTACCCGGAAGAATTAAGTTAAGCAGGGAATCTTACAGAAGTATTTTGACTTGCATGGGGATATTTGAATCCATTTTGTTTATACATCATGTTTTCTGGTGCATGAAATTGCTTTTTCCTCTCGTTTCATGTTACTAAACACTCAGGGGGTACACTTGTTTAAAACACGGTGAATCACATGACCTTCAAAATCAGTATACAACAGAGAGAATATGACAATTAGAAAATTGTTTTTTTTCTCTTTTTTTGCTTTCCATACATATTCAAATTCCACCATATTCTGTTAAACTAGATTTTCAAACTAAATCGTTTCATAGCTACTTCTGCTTAAGTCATTTCTATGTACAGTTCTGTGCACATGTTTCATAAACTCAAAATACCTTTTTACAAGCTAGCAGACAATAAGCTGTTACTTAGAAAGTAGGGTCTAGTGTTCAGGACCATGCTCAGGCACAAGGTGGGTAATTAAAGGTAAAGGCAGTACCTAGCAAACTAGGGATCAATATTCAGAAATCTCTGCACAATAATAACTCTGCCCTGTGTTTAATACTTACTGGGAATAAAAACACAGACAGGCCAGAGTAAACCTTAATATACTAGACGTTAAATTTTAATAAGAAGGTGAAGAAGAGGTGAGCATGTCAATGCAGAGGTCAGAACTGTCATATGTGTGAATGCAATTTAAGCATCTAATGAAGACCAGAGGATGGTGCGAATATATGACTGTGCTGAATGTCGAGTATCTCATATTCAATAATTGATTGTTGTATATTTTGAGCTTGGCTCAGTGTGTACCTCCAATGCCTTATACCTCCAGGGCTGGGAGTTTGTATCCAACCTCTGGTGCGTGTGTGTGTGTGTGTGTGTGTGTGTGTGCATGGTCTCCCTCGCACTGTATGCCTGATACACACTGTTTATGGTCCCAGTACCATTTTTGCTAATATGTTTATGTTTTCAGCTTTGGGATTACATTTCTTCGAAATGAATTTGGCTTCAAAAGCAAAGTCAATTGCTATAATTTTATGGTGCCCGACACTGACACCTCAGCTCTGAACTTTACTGCAGGAAAACCGATTATTCAATCCTTGTGTAATGGAGTATGGAAAACACATCACTTGTGACTTGGAAAGGGTTTGTCCACTGATCCATGATGGCTTTGATCTCATAAAATCTCAGAATTATTCCCAGCACATGCTTTTGATATATTTGCTTTCTGCCGAGAGTTTCTTACATTCTCATTCCCTAAAGGCAGAAAACATTCCGTGTGCATTTTTTATGCAACCAACTGCAGGCTCCGAAAGTGCCGTAATTACAATATTCAGTTCTGTAACAACTTTAAAAAAGAGGACAAGTCAAATAATAATGACATATTTGAAATTATATTTCAAATGGCTTGCTGGGTTAATTCTAAATTAATAGGAACAATCCAATTGAAAGTATCTGTAAAATACATATTGTAATACCATTTACCACATGTAGAAAAGAAAGTACAAAAGAACTGTTTTGAACTCAGAATCTAATATTCGACTCTCAGGACATAATGCTTTTAATCTCTTTCCACAGTTCATTTGTACTGGCTGGTTTTTACTTTGTCCTCTAAGAACAAGATTCAAAACTCACCTCAAATTTTCATCAATATATGAAATCAGCTGTTGTAATCGTTAGCTCCATGACACCATTAAGACACATCAAATCTGAATGTTGCAGAACACTCATTAAACTCATTAAATGAGAATCTGTTTCATTAGTTTTCCTTTGTCGAGGCTGGAAGGGAACCACACACCACGGATATTGCGGAGGAACCTGAATGCTCCGACTTTTAGAAATCAAACTGCAGACCCAGAGGAATCACAGGCAGGTGATCGGGTCGCTTTACACCTGTCAGAACCAGTGCTGTTACACTGGCAGCTGATCCCAGGACACAAGCATATGGCACCTTTGACTCTGTCTAAGCCTGGGGACATTTACATAAAAAGTACCTAAGGCCAAAACACCCAAAATCATTCCAGTATACTCTGTATCCCATTGTAAACATGGTGCTTAAAAGACATGTCATTAAGCCCGCAAACACTAATAATGGAGATTGCGAAAATTGTTTTTCATTTCTACATCTGGTCTTTATAAAACAGGTGGGGTCAGAGATGATTCTATAATGATTTTGGGCCCCATGAAAACTTAGGATATTGGGCCCCCAACCCAGACAAATCCAAATAAATGTTCCGAATTTTTTAGGGCCCTTGCTACTCAGGGGCTCCAGGAATCGCCCTAACTTCCCGTCCTGTCCCTGCCGGTGAAAAATGTCCTTCCAAGTGGATCGTCTGCCCACCGAAAGTACTGCAACCCCACCCAGTACACCCCCACGAACTTTGATGCACCAACACTGGTGTTCACCCAACATACCCAGATATCCACCTGGTAATGCCATTGATGGAATGACATATTTAATGCGTTATGTTCACCTCATAAGACCCTCCAGCTATGAAAATGTTGCCTATTTTTGATACGCTTTCTCCAGGCTTATATATTTAATGCTGTTCAGTCAGTAAGACGTCTCAGTCTCATACATGTTGTGGCTTGTTGTTCTCATCTTGGAGCATAATGGATTTGTTCATCTGAGCCATGAACTCATATATATTTGATGCCCATCTACTCTAGGCTAAGGATCACAATGTGTTAAATCTAATTTGCTCTTTGTGAAGGTACTTCAACTGACATGTGCCATGGCTGTTTCCCGTGGTCAAGACCCATCCTACTTTAATGGCTAATACATTTTGCAGGTCTGCCTACCCAGTTTCTTTATTGTTAGTGACAGAATGAGGTTGCAGTTGTCCGTTACTCAATCATGCTCACATGCAGGTAATCATTATACACTGAGTTTGAGTTTATGTATGGATTGTTAAATGATGTGTTGTGAAAATGCTGAGAGGTTTATCAGATTGTAATAGGTTGAAACAAAAACTGAAAACTGTAGTTCTTTGGTCGTTGTGCGGAATTCAACAAGTACAACAATAATTTACTTACAACCCTGGATGTCTGGTATTGTAATAATTTGCACAATGTAATTATACATTTATGCACTGTCCTATGTACTTGCTGTTTCTACTTCCCACTGGTATGTTTTGTGCAGTTAGAATACCATTGGCTATGCTTATTCTCAATGGTCCTTTATTTGATATAACCATTGAACTCCTAGACCAGTAGAATGGGTTTAGTTTGTCAATTAAATATGTATAAATTAAATGCAAGCTGTGTTCTAATAGAGCTCAATCAGTTAAGGGGCCTTCCACAGATGCAGATCTGAGTGGTGGAGGTCAGACCGCTTTTATAAATCTTTTTATCAGACAATTTTGATTGAACTGACTTCATTCCACAGAGTGATTTAGCATGGTCTTCTGCTTTTCGCCTCAGACCTCCGTCAGGCTCCTGTCAATGGTTATTTAACCTTCCCAGTCAAAGGCCACTGATTAGCCGTGCAAGAACAATGGAATCTGGATCAAGGGAACACAACTGAGAAGATGCAAATCTATATTAATCCAAAATAAAATTGGAGAAATTGAAGAACAAGGATAGCTCTTATCACGTTTCAAATTATGTCATTTTTGTAAATTACAAAATTTCGTATTAAAACAAATTCAAAGTTGCTAGCACATAAATCCTTTATCTGAAAGAGAAATAAAGACCAGCTTGAAGAGTAATTTTCCTCTCAAAATATAAGTACTATATATTTATGTTATATATTTACTCACCTCATTCTTCAAATTTGTATTATGCCGCTGATTCCGGTCTGACTAGTGATGTGATATGTCAGTGGATATTGGTAATGACTCCTGGGAATTAGTCTTGTGAACCACATAACAAACTATAAAAAGTAGCAAACTGAGCTGCATGATTTATAACTTTGCACGGAGTGTATTGCCACCAATTTTTGGAGCCAGTTTGAACCACAGGATTCTTCCTGAATATCCATTCATCCTCCATTCTGCTTATGCAGTACCAGGCACAAGGCAAAGCATATATGCAACTAACTGCATGTTCTTACAAAGCTGGAGGAAACGTGTACAGACAGCAGTGGGGGATATACAGGGGGGGGTGGATGGGGTGAGGTCTCCACCCATTCATGGAGAAACATGATAATTGGGGGGGTGGATTTATTGGGGGAGTTACACCCATGACTGGGGGTGAAGATTTTGGTCTTCACAAGGGGAAACTCAGTTTTATAAAAAAATCTGTAAATGTAATCAAAAAAACTAAATATGCCAAAAGTCTAGGTAGGGGTTAAGTTTTCATTGTTGAGATAAGGGTTTTTCCCATAGAGATGAATGGATGGTCCCCACAAAGATATGAATACAAAGACTGCTTTTAGTATCAGTTTGGGCTTTCATCCCATCCATGGTGTCCTGCCTTTCCCGGGACAGACCTTAAGCGTGCTGCAAGCTTGTATTGCATGAGTAGTTCTGGGAACATTATATATATTTTCATCTATTTTGTTCAGTTTGGGCATTTATTGCCAATTGTAATATTTGTTTTTGTTGTTGTACCATTGCAAATGATGAGGGGAACATGACTGAGTTAAGAGTGAAAGGTTTTTAGTATAGAAGGCAGCAGGTGTGTAACTTCAGTACCTTGGTTATAAGCACCAAAAATTATGTTATTAAAAATACCACAGACATGGATGAGTGGGGCCTGTCTCTTTCACCTACCCATTAACTCCCCACCCTTTGGGTTAGACCGACCGTAACCCCCAAGAAACACTACAACATAGCAACAAGTTTACTTTACTATGGCCCCTTATTTCTATTTTTGATTTTTGTCTCCCTGGTATGGCCAGCTGTGAATGGTAATTTATTCAGCAGTTCATTAAATTATTTATTTAGACCAAAAGTAGAGTAATGGCAAATTGTTGTTTTTTCTTTAAAGTGCTGTTGGACCTCATATGTACATATGTGATTGTTGAGGAGGACGACCTACTCTGACATGATGTTCTTATTGCTTTGTAAAAGACTGCTTGATGTGTTTATTTCCCTTGGTTTTGGAAGAGTCTGTCAAGGTGAGATCCGAGGCTGACCTTCGTAGTAACACACTGATAATGGCGCTAGAGCAAGAACGAGAGCTAAAATATGAGCTAAAACAGGGGGATCCAGGGCTCTTAGTCTACATGTATCCCATTGGTGAGGAAAGCGAGTATTAACCAGGATATTTGACAACCTCTGTTCCCATGATGTAGGTTGTCATGGAGACATATAAGAAACTTGCACCCAAACAACTGGCCACATTTGACGCATATTCTCGAATGGCTTTTTAAGGAGACTTTTCTACCACTGTCCTCAGGTTAGGGCTGTTAAGGGAGAGAAACAAAGTACTGTGGTTAAAGCTATATAGGCATTTTATGCTTAAAAATCATTCAGTACTGCTGGGAAGATCTCTTAAATATTAGGCAATTCTTCATTTAAGTTTACTGATCTTGAGGCCTTCAGAGAAGCTGGAAGCAGGGAGTTAGCTATCAGGCAGGTCCAGGTGACTGTGAGTGTAGATACTGAAATACTGACAGTGTCTGACAAGATTATGGTGGGGTAGCATGAATAGTGCATGCATTGCACAACTAGACAGTTTAAGGAGGACGCAGTGTTGCTGAAGGTTTATAATCCTCTCCCAGATCCAGTTGGTTTGGCTTCAGCATTGGATATGTCTGGCTCCTTCAGAATTCCAGTTGACAAATCATTCGGTTTTCTGTGGCTTTTGTTGGCAATACTTTGAAATAAAATAGAGGATCTGCAATGTTGTGGCTGCTCCATTCTAGACAGTCCAGTGTGAACAACAATTAGCTAAGAGGTTATAACAAGTCCTTTCATTTACCTATTTCATTATTAAAACTGCAAACACAGTTAGGAATAGTTGCAATCCAAAGGCAATGAGTCCGTCGACGTGTCTGAATAACAAAATATAAGAGACTCTTAAACATTGTAAAAACAATTGTGTAAATTAAATTTTAATGCAAAACTATAATATCATAGCAATCATAATGAACTAAAACCTGTGTTCTTTCCTACCAAATATGGCCACATATCTGTTGCAATAAACACCTCTATAGCCTATAGTTATTTTTCAGTTGGATCAGGGCATTTCCTGGGAAAAGTACTTTAAGATGCAAAAGGGAGACTTGGTTGCAGAGGCTGATTCCGACTTGCTCTGGTCTTACACACATTTGGATGATGTCTCAAATGAGTTAACATTCTTGCTTATGTTTTCAGCAACATATCCGAGTTCGATATAACAGAGCCGGCACACAGTCTTGGTCTTATCAACTATTCACTCTTTAGTGTTGGTGTAATTTATTGGAAAACCAAAACATTCCAAAGCTCCAGTTATAACTGACTGCAAGCAGCATTAGCTGTAACCAGCTCACAGCCACAATTTGCATAATGTTTCCCATCTGGAACATCTACTTGTGAATTTAGGCTCCGCCCATCTCAATAAATGTATGCATTTGTTTCCTTGTGCGTACCGAACCGAAAATGACATACTAAATTTTACACAACGAATATGTGTACCAACACAGCCCTAATATTTAACCAAAGTAATATATTCAGATGAAATGTAGCTGCATATAATCAGTGAAAAAAATAATTACAAATAATTTAATAACGTATTATTATTTATCCTATCATTATCTAGGCAATTATCCCTTTGCACGCCTCCCCCTGAATTGGGAGCCCGGTGTGGCAGCTCTGGATGCAACACCCCAACAATGACTCTGGCCCCCTAAGACATCACTATACCAGAAAAGTAAGAGCCTCACTAATGATGCTTCAAAGTTATTCTTTCTAGATAAATTACAATGGTAATAGGTTATGGTAATAGGTTATCCTCTATCATTACCCCAGTAAAGGATTTTATGCCCATTACCTTAACTGATTTTGACCCTATTGAGCACCAGTTCCCACATGTATCCTATATGCCGATATATTCCCTAAACTGGAAAATTGGCTTTTGTCTATTAAATTGTCCATTAATTGATATTTTGATGCTACAATCTATTTAGATAAATAACATGCTCTAGATCTATATAGATAAAAAACCAAGCTCTGTTAAATGCTTAATGTAGAGCTTGGAAATGCATGGGCAGATGGTGTAATTCACCCAGCATGTTTTTCAGTCACCTGAGCAGTTAAACCCACGCAAGATGTGAATGGGGAGCATTAGGGAATGTAGGTTCCTGTGGATGTCAATGACTATTTCATAAATTTTATACAATAAATTTTTTTTTTAATTATATATAAATATTGGGGTCCAAGCACATGGTCCTGCCATTTATTCAGCATCCCTGGAGTATTAAGGTCTATTAAGGTTTATTCAGCATCCCTGGAGTATAAAGGTTCTTGTTCAAGGGCCTAACAGAGATGTGACTATTCTGTTACGGTTTCAGCTCAAACCAGCAACCTTCCAGTCACAGATACAGAGGCATATCCCACTGAGCCATACAACAGCTGATACTGGGTATGTCCTAAAGTACAAAGAAGAAAAGGGAATTATGGTGCGATGCAGTAAAACCACAACAGGGCATGGGAGAGCCATTAAATGACTTAAATTGTTGAGAGCTCTTAATGTGCAAATGGTTTAATGTTCTTGCATAAAAGCATTAACTTGTAAATGTCACGCTGTTTTGTATGGATGGCTTTTTTTTTTTTATTTGTCATTTCAGGGGAAGTGCGTCCTTAATTCTTCGTCACGTTCATGGAAAGCCACTCTGCATGAAGGCTTTTCATGTGTAGCATCTGGAGAGCCAAAATATTCATGCACCACTACTTTGATTGTTAGATTTGCATCCTCTCATTTTATTAAGATAAAAGACAAGAATGATACATAATATTTAACCTGTGTGTGTGTGAATTTAATTCATATATATCCTCTATTGTATCATATTATATTATTATAACATTAATTTAGGCGAGCTTGATCTCTGACCCTATTTTAAAACTCTGCAGGCTGATTGACTATATGAATTCTATTCATTTCAGCCAAGCAATTATCCCTGTGTGCTATTTTCTACCCAAGAGTCCATTGTTTTCCCCACACATAAATAGACAAAGATAATTGATGACTTGATATTTCCCATTCAAGGAGCGATAAGAAAGAAGCGACTTTTCTCATAGCAACATAACCTCTGAATTGTATAATTAACGCTTTATTTTGTGTTCTGCTCTGCATTACTTAATTTTCCAGTTTATAGTCTGTTTAAACTGTCATGCTTTGAAATGTTTTTATTAAAATGCATATTTATACACATCTTCTAATTATATCCTAAAAATCCTTATATTTATCTTTTATGTACTTTAGCCTTTTCTGTTTACTGTATGCAAATGTTTGTTTTTTGATTCTGGAATTTTTAGCTCAGACTTCAAAAAGGTTCTGGGTGGAATTGGCATTCAGCGCCTCTCCATGACGCTGGTGAGTACAAGGAGAAGATTGATAAGCAGCTTTGGTGAGTCACATTTAACCCTCCTTGGCAAACAGATTTAGCAGGACACAGCCAAGGACACCAGTGAAAATGCAGCAATCCCTGCACATCGGTTTATTAAACAGTAAAACAACGTGTTTGTTCCACAACATGAAAAACTATTATAAGAAGCCCCGTCAGTGGCAGGTCCAGCTGCTGGGGTCCAGGTCTGCATGGCCCACACCCCTCTGAACTGCTTTTGTCTGTGGATTGGTTAGCAGGCAGCTGAGAAGCTGAAGTGTGATCTCCTCTATGCTGTTCTCTATGCTGTTCTCTATGCTGTTCTCACCCTTCACTTGTATGAAAGTGTGAGCTGGCGTATCTGTGCTACTGAAAATTAGGTGTGGGAGAGTTAGCATCTCCCCAGCGCTGCATGCGCAGGGCTGCCATCTCTTGAAAGCAGACTGAATAAATGAGCTTCCCTTTCAAGATCCCAACAATTTGGTGGAGAGGAGGGAGGGCAGATTTAAGAACTACGGTTTGCATTGGATATCTAAAAATGACCTTCTAGTCTGGTAGATCAATGGAAGGAAAGCCCGATTCTGTCAGTACATTTCAGTGTTTTTCTTTTCCCCTGTTTAGGAGTCACACAGGCCCCAGAGGGCTCCTCCAGCACTATATTTAGCGATGAGGGAGCAGAGGTACAGGTCCAGCTGTACTGAGGATCTAATGCTCAGCACACAAACAGTCAGTCAGGGCTGCACTCAGCTGCCGGGGAATTGTCGCACACAAGCATCTCAAACAGGCGACATATTTAATAAACCCCGGCCAGCGTGCCATCTCGCCTCTATCAGAGAGCAGCAGATTTTTCGCAGAGCCACTTGGTAGTCAGTGTGAAGGGAAACTGTGCTCCTGTTACCCGCCAACATTAATGTTCACAGCGGGATTTTAATGAACGAGGTTAGGTATAGATTGGACGGCATTACCCAATTACGCAGATATGCACACACAATTTATGAGATACTATTTAAGAGATAAAATATCCATGACCAGTTACATTCATTTCTATGAGCAATGAAGTGGATTAATAGTAGCAGTGGATCTTAGAGCTGTGTCTCCTTGCATTGCATCCTTCCACTTATCCTGGTCAAGGTCACTGGGAGCCCCTGCAACCTATCATAGCCAACGTAGGACACCGGACTGGGGTACATCCTCTATGGGATGCCAGTCCGTTGCAAAGCACACATACAATCAGAGTCCATCTGTAATTTAGCGACACCAGTTACCCTGTCCGCAGGTCCACTGAGACGAACCCCATGCAATACTGAGAGACTATGCCAACTCCACTCATATTTCATAGGGAGCATTCAAACCTCACAATCCTGGGGCTATGAGGCAATAGTGTCTCCCATTGGGCCACACACATTTGCATGCCAGGGTTAATTTTGTGACTACACAACATTCAGCAGTATGTTTGAAGCTGGGTACACACCAATCCGACAGCAATGGGCCGGCACCGACTGAGGCAGACAGTCAGCTCCCGTCAATTGCAAAAATTTGTGCTGGAGCACAGCGGCGTGACTGGAAGTGAAAGTTGACATTCAGCCCAATGAAAGACCTCAGTTTCGCTGAGTAGCTCCGACACGATTCAGCATGCTCAACCGGCCAAAATAGTGCCGACGAAGACTAGCCGTGTCTGACCGTGCCGCACAGACCGCCGTGATGAGCAGTCACTGGCTCTCACCAGTGCCCTGATGGCTTCACATGGCTGGGATTAATGTGTTTCCGGCTTAATATGATGCTTGAATATTCATTACAAAACTCGTGCGATAACATACACGTTGGTCTGTTGCTGCACATATTTATCATTTTATTGTCACACAATGATGAAACAAGTTTAAACTTGCACATGTATACAGTGGCATTATTTTACAACTAGAAAAGAAATAGATTGGATATGATCTTATAAATGGTTTGATAAATGATATCTTAAATTAATAGTTTAAATGTAATCTAAATATGTTGGTTTTCATTATAAGTACTAACTGAAAGCCTCTCAGACAAATGTAGTTTTTGATGGGTAAAATGTTTCACTATGAAGAGGGGTCAAATAAAAAGAAATAAATTATATGCTTTTGATCTTAAATCTGTCTGGAACAACACAGGTATGTAATGAAATATTCCTCATTCCATAATTAATTTTGTAAATCCAGTTTATAATGGTGCATCTATTTTTAAGAAACGGCATCCCAGATACACAGAGATCATCTTTTTCTTATAAGAGCATTAGTGCATTTTTATGTACTGTGTAGTATATTCTATATTTACGCATTTATCATTTTATCCCATATGCTGAAGTTCCATGGCCTCCTCTGTTCAGTAAAATGTCACCATGAAAGTAGGACAGTACATCTGCTTTGCCAAATGACAGTGATCAAGAACATAAAAAGTGTAACAAAAAGCAGAAAGTGTTCTTTTAGAAACCCCCAAAAAACGATCACTGGTTATTTTTAATGACACATCATGCCCGGAGTCATCAAACATTTGACAGCATTTTCTATAAGCAAAAATTACTTATTTTTTCAGGCAATTCTGTAATGATTTACCTGGCAATGAAAGTGTTTAGTATTAAGCCAAAATGCAATTGCATCATATATCCTGCATCAACATAACATCAAACAACTCCCCAGACATCAAGAGGTGGTCTCGCTTTTTGCTTAAGCGGCAGCCTTTGGGCATGACAAGGCACTGAGAGAGAAATACATTTTGTCCCAACATCTTCACAGTCAAGCCTGAAGTGATCACACGCTGTTCAGAATTCGGTCACAAAACATGAATAATTAGCCAGGGTATGGATGAGCCTAATGTAATCTGTTATCATTTGTTTTTGATTCATCTTTTACAAAGAGCAATGCACGATAAATGACTAATTAAAAAATTTGGTCCTATATATTGTGTCATGGGTGGATCTACTTATGGCCCCCTGGTTCGGTGCCAGTACATTGGAGTTTCACCCCACTGAACGAGAGGGTTGACTACCATTGACTACAAGAGGAGCTGAACTGTCAACTGATCATCACCTTTTGGTGCGTTGGATCTGATAGTGGGGGAAGATGCTGGATAGACCTGGTAAACCCAAATGCACAGTGAGGGTTTGGTGTGAGCGTCTGGCAGAGGCCCTGTCCGGCTGAACTTCTCCTGCATCCCGAGGGAGTCAGGGGACATTGAGAATGAATGGGTCATGTTCCAGGACTCCATTGCCGAGGCGCCGGTGCAGAGCTGCGGCCGTAAGGTTGTTGGTGTCTGTCGCAGTGGCGATCCCCAGACCCAGTGGTGGACATCAGCGGTAAAAGGAGCTGGCAAGCTGAAGAAGGAGGCCTTCTAAGGTTGGTTAGCTTGTGGGACTCCTTGGCAGTAGCGGAAGCAAAGATTCGGGTGTGGGAGACACACACGCTCACACACACACACACTTCCAGGAACATTCATTCCTGGAATTATCCATGTTTTGTGTATGTTTTGGTGGTTAGGGTCGTATGTAAAAAGAAAGAAAAAAAAAATTATATCACAGTGCTTCAACAAACTTTGACTCAAAATCTTTCACAATGCTAATTTTAAACTTTATCGTGCAGTGTACTGTTAATGACAAATGTGCAGCATTTTCTTTTCATACTGCTAATTATCAGTGCAAACGGACCACGTAAGAATGTATTCCAATTTATGAAAATAACAGGTTCGAAGTTGGCAGTGTCAGTAGATCTGCACACCTGAAAATGGCAGCTGTGAATATCGTCAAACATTACAGGCAGGAGACATGACAGCTACTGCTCTGTTGTTCATTACCCTCAGTACTGCAGGAAGCAGACAGAGGTGAGTATGTGGAGTTAAATGTTGAATTCACACAGGCATACTGGCTTCCCTGGAAAGAACTATGAAAAAAAGACAATATCCAGTGCTGCCTGCAATATCAGGCTGTTCACTCGCTGACTCTTTCTCTCCTTGCCAGCACAGTTGTCTTGCTGTTGCTGTAGTTGTCCTGATCACAGAAAAAATTGAACCTCAGCAACTTGCACATTTTTTTCCAGCACATGCAGACTCGAAAAAGAGAAATCGGTTTAGCGCCCTCATCCCCAGGAACTCTGTCCTCCACTCTTGTTCATGGTCTTCCTCTATCCTGCTACAGGAAGTTTTCCTTTAATGGTTGAGCACTGCAATCGTCACTCCTCACATCAAAACCATCCAGCCATACAGATTGAAAAACAGCATGCCTTCCACCTCAAGTATAATATCACTGCCTAGGGTTAATGAAACTTCCAAATTCCATAAGCACACAAAGCACACAACTCTAAAACTTATTATTTTTTTCATGAGGCAATAAAAAATAAAAATTTTTCGCAGGCAATAAAGGAGTTAAATAAGTTACATACTAGTAATACGTTTTTATTTATTTATTTTTTTTTTAAAGATCAATTTAAAAAGTGGTACGTGTGTGTCTGTTGTAATAATCATTCCTCATATCAAAACCCAAAATTTAAACTGTCTACCCAAAGGGATTAGAAAATAGTCTGCTTACCCCTCAAAAACCACCCACCCCCATCACAGAGGCCACTCAATGTTCGTTCTAATTATTATTTTAATGAAAACCTAACTGTCCACCCACCTGCATCTCACCATTTATCTATCTGACACTTAAGGTTTGCTGAAATATAATCTCACAGAAATTGGTTATAAACCAAAATCAATCATATATCTTTCTCATAACTTTTGAATGGATTGATGGATGGATGGATTTTCTCATTAATTGTAGGCTGAACAACAAATCATACATATAGGCAATGTAACTCTAAAAAACAAACAAACAAAAAAACAAATTATAATAAGAACTATAATAATCCATCCATTTTCCGAAACCACTTGTTCATGGGGGGGGGTGGAGCCTATCCCGGAGGTTAGCAAGGCAGGGAGCAACTCAGGATGGGGCACAAACCAATCCCAGGGCACACGCACACAGACACACCTATGGGCAATTTGATAACTCCAGTTAGTCTCAGCATGTTTTTGGACTGTGGGGGAAAGCCGGAGAACCTAGAAGAAACTCCACAATGACACGGGGAGAACATGCAAACCCCACAATGACACGGGGAGGACATGCAAACCCCACAATGACACGGGGAGAACATGCAAACTCCACAATGACACGGGGAGAACATGCAAACCCCACAATGACACGGGGAGAACATGCAAACCTCACAATGACACGGGGA
>JABJVO010000026.1:11099840-11127708 GCA_026770805.1 Boulengeromyrus knoepffleri | reverse complement strand
AACATGCAAACCCCACAATGACACGGGGAGAACATGCAAACCTCACAATGACACGGGGAGAACATGCAAACCCCACACACAAGGAGCCACGGCAGAGAACGCAGGTCCCAGAGGTGTGAGGCAACAGTGTTATCCACTGTACCACTGTACACTGTACCATCAATAATAATAATAATAATGTGTCCATGAATAGTGAATACCATGGATTACAGTAAGTCCAACAAAACCTATGTGCCCCTGAAAATATCAAATGGCATATTCCAGCTTCTCTGAAAAGGTGAACTGTATTACACTTAGCAGCCATCAGCATGCTGGCTCTGCGTATATCAGCTGAATATACCGCAGTCTTGGCAGAATCCCCACCTTTTCCTCAGTGTTAAGTGCTTCTAACTTGTTCATGCAGAGCGGCGCTCACAATGTCCAAGCAAGGCTGGAACACGGACACTGACGCTTCCCAAAAATAAAGTCAGTTTTAGTCTCATCCATATCCTACCTGTGACAGCTGTAAGATATAAATGGGATCTATTCCATTGTTTGGCAAGTAGATAGGTGTCTTAGTTAGTAGGTATACGTTGTTGGTCCCCTGGAGTGAGATTACTTTTCTGCAGTTGGTTTGGGTACATTTTACTTCAAGCCATGTTCTTTGCAATTTCAGTTTTAGTAAACACAGTTATAATACATCACACTGCATTCATAAAGCATTATATGCTTATATGACTAAACATGTTTATAAAAAGGCATACTTTATAGCCATTATAGCCATGTTTATTATGCATTATGACTACCTTATGAAGCACTCATCTATAATGCACTATAGATACCTATACAGTATAAAGCATTCTTAATGCTTATACCAACCATTATAATGAATTATAAAGCTATCATAGTGCATTATAGATGAGAGCTTCATAAAGCATTCATAATGCACAATACACATAGCTTTAATGTGTTATGCCTTTTGATGAATATTTATAGCCATGTATTTGATGTTTTATGAATGTATTATTATTTATCATGATGTCTTTAATTATGGCCTTAAGTAAAGTGTTACCAAAATTTCTTTCTATGATATTCCATTTGCGAGATATTTACAGTAAGCGTTTTTGTCAGAGAAGCCCTATTTTGCCGCTGGCCCACGTTGACATTTTGTGTGAAGCTGCTTGGGGGCCACAAACATGGCACCATTTATGTAGAACTAGGTAGAAGGGTGTCAGCTTTTTCCTGGTCTATAACTCTGCCAATCAGAACCCAGAAAATACAACCGGGGGCCAGATAACTTGTTGGACTGAAGGTAGCCTAGGCTCAATGTAAGTGGATGAAGATAAAGTCCATGTAAATGAAGGTACCTTAAATCAAAAAAAAATTCCTCCTAAGCAAGAAATCCAGCTTTATGATACAGGCCCATGTTCTCCGCTTAGTTCAGGGTCCCCCAGTTTAAATGGACTTTGTTCACTTACATTTAGCCCAGGCTACCTTCAATCTGACAAGTTCTCGACTAATCTCACCTTATGTTTACATGCAGTCAGCCAACAGCAACAGAATGTTGCAGACACACTCACAACAAACAGGAACATATATGTATGATTTTAGGGTTTACAAACATGTCTGACTTAAACTTGTTTCGCTTTACCCGGAAACATTGGTAGCTGTCCAGGGTGGCACCTTGCCCCACACAAAAAAAAAAAAAAGATTGAAGGGGGGTTCGTCCAGAACATTATACAAGCTAGAACTACATTAGCCATACAAGATTTTAAAAACTGTCCAAGACTTGACCTGTACTCCCAGCATTCCCCAGTATCAAACCAACATTTACCAATGGTTTGAACATTCTCTTTTCTACCTACATTGCAACTGTGTCCTAGCTAATTTTCCTACATGTGCTACCAGGGGGATCAGGCATATGGATATATCACCAAGATTACAGACAAAGAGCAAAACTGTCCTATTCAGCAGCTAGATTTTCTGCCTGATGATTTCTGAGAATTTGAAAGGGCATCACAGAAAACATGTAAGTGGTGGGACTTGGGGCAACTCACTGGAGTGATGGCTTTTGATTCAGATTTGCTTTTGATTTCAGATAGACAGAAACAGGAAAAGTAAAGAAATATGGCCTTGTTTTGATCCAGGCTGAGGTCCAGGTGGCAGACAGGCTAATAGGTTCAAAACCATGGAAATATCCTGTTAGCAAACACAGCAGCTGGAACAGAGGGATGGACATGAAGGAACAGAAAACAAAACAGAAACTAAAGATGACTGACCATACAGCCATGCAAAATCAAAATGTGGAGATCAGGAAGCACCAGCTTAGCTATAAAAAGCAAACATCTATGCTTTCACTACCAGAGCTACAAGTCTCAAGGGTGAGAAAGGCTTGCTCCACCAATTATTCAATTCCAGTGCTTCTTACTTAAATGTGATTGCAAGGCTGTGCTATCCTAGGTGCTGAAGGAGAAGTGTGGCAGACTGACATTCAGCTGGAGCAGCAATGGACTGCATGGACCCTAGATGGATGGATGGATGGCTTTGCTGTCCCAGCGCATCACAAACTGCCATCTGATTATTAGGTAGTCCATGATGTAGGACACTGCAGTATCACTAGGTTTGCAAAGGGGCAGAAAATTTCTGGTACATTTCTAGAAACTTTCCATGGGAAGTAGGATTACAAAGAGATGGAAAATTTCTGGTAAATTTTTAGAAACTTTCCAGAAATTTTCCATGGGGATTAGGGTTGCAAAGGGGCAGAAAATTTCTGGTAAAGATCCTGAAACTTTCCATGGGAAGTAGGGTTGCAAAGGGGCAGAAAATTTCTGGAAACTTTCCTTAAACTTCCCATGGGATGTTAAGCTAGGTAATATTGGAAATATTGAAGTCCATGGAACTCCAGCAAAGAAAGCAAACTGTATGAATAATAAAAAATAGAATATGACATATAAAGAGTGCATTTTGATGCCAATGCTTATTTTGGAGTGTTTTTACTCACATGTAACTACTCACAAGCACTTTGTTACACAACAATATCACTAATAGTGCCATTAAAATGTTTTTTTTTTCAACTACATTAAGCTCCCTGTTATAGGCTACCCTGCAATTTAGCAAATTTCCAGTTAATACCAATATATTCCCATTAATTCCCATGGAAAGATTCCACCTGTGAAAATTCCCAGAATTTTGCAACCCTAAGTGTCACCAACCTCCCCTTCTGTTTGTTCCTCAGTGGAAGATGCTGGTGTGCTGAGCACTGGTTAAAGAACATGATACTGATGAAAGATGCTCCCGATATCTGCTGAATCACTTTTACTACTTTAATGCAAGTTGAAATTTTACCTTTCCAGGTATTAGTGCAACTACAGTAAAATCCCGTTATAGTGGACTCGCTTATAATGGAATATCGTGTATAACTGACAAGATCCGCTGGTCCCGGCTGTGCGCCTTTACGAACATGCAGAAAAAGCATCCGATATAGCGGATGTGCATATAACGGAATTTCGCTTATCACGGACAAACAGTTTGGTCCCCAGGGCTGCTTTAAGCTGTAGTTTTGTTCGGCTATAACGGACATGCAAACTCCGCCCACAAGGCACATGGTCTGCCGGTGATATCCAGCGCAGATACGTAGTCAGGATTATTAATAGTCACGCATCTGGTCTGGTCCGGTAAAGTTGGATTACTACATGTACAATATAATAATCTATACCACAAGTGTATCTGCAGGGGTGTGGCATGAGTAAGTGGTGTCCTGGGCATACTGCAACTCTGGATATAACGGACTGTTTTGCCAGGTCCCTTGAAGTCCGTTATAACTGGATTTTACTGTATCAAAATTAAGATTTTCATAACTCTCCAGAGCACTTGAATGAATAAACGATAAGAAAATGTCAAACAATCTCTAAATGGTTTCACATTTCCTCAGTTTTAATGTGTGAGATGTTTAAGGTGTCTAAGATAAACAAAATGTGGAAGGAAAGTGGGTTCTGGATATGTCTGTGTAAGTTCTCAGTAGGTTCCGGATAGGACCACAAACATCTTAAAATTCATAGCAAGAGTGTGCTGCATTGTATATTTCATCTTCACAACAATGATCTTTATCATGTCTTCTGGAATAATAAAGTGCCTGAGTTTTGAAACTGCAGACAACAGTTTATTTCTTGAATGTATTTAGGTTTCTGCTCTGATACTGTAAAATCAGTACAATTTAAACTTTGTGAAATACTTTTTAAACTAAAAAAGTAATACGTTTGTTGCATGATTGCATGTTGCATGTTTTCAAATGAGAAAAATACGGAGACTCATTTACGATGCCCTAAATTAATTTTTTATTTTCAGGGCTTCACTCTGTGTATGTAGAATCTGCATTTATTATCTGTCTTTGTGCAGATTTCTTTCTGCAATACAACTTGATAGGTGAACTGGTGTCTCTAAATTCTGTGTGCATGCTGTGGTGGACTGACCTCCTGTGCCAGATGCCCCAGGCTTAAGTTTCCTGGGGCAGGGTAAAGGTTCACAGCGACCTTGCAGTGTATATGCACTTATAGACAGACAGACAAAAGTATGCATTATTGGTATTGATTTGTAGCCAGAACTGAGAAATGCTACAGTGGGTGATTTTGACAAAACAAAAGAATGGTACTAAATGTATTAAAATTGTTAACCCATACATATGCATATTTCAATTCATACATATGCATATGTCAATATATACATACAGTATGTACTGATTGTTAATCCAGTATAAGTATAATTTTCTTTCACAAATCATTAATGGCTGAACTATATCATGGCATGCAATTTGGCAGTGCTGTTTTTAATCCAAAATGTTAAATCTTAATAGAAAAGGAGACCCATAGCAGCAAGGAAACTAAGATCTTATTCCTGTTTCTTCTAAACGAACACTGAAGGTGCAGCTACATCCCGATCCTTCCTTCTGCTTCACAGCTAGCCTACTTTCTGGGAAAAAACAGACAAACAGCAAATTAAATACACAGCTTTGCTGCACCACCTTGTGAAAATGAACACATCCTGGTCACAGTTACCAGCAGGATCAGAAACTCTCAGCTCCGAAGAGCCCGGGCTTGCCTCTCCTCCGACACTCTCTGGCCGTGACCTCTTCCACCCATCTGCAGTTTCCTGCGATGCTTCTGCTGCTGCTCTGGGAGCTGTCTCCTCACATATTGAGGGTCGTACCGAAAGGTCAGCCGCCCGTCCATCATGGGCTCTCACACAGAGCTACTACACAGAAATGCTCTATTGGTGACCCAGAACCTTTGGCGTGTGTGTGGGAATATGTGGGCTTGCATGTATATCAGCACCGCTAAGAATTCTCCCTTAGGACTGATGACCCACCTTGCTGTTAATGGCAGATTCAGTTTTCAAGCCACCTGTACCTTTCATCTGAGCACAATCTGCAGTACAGACTCCATGTACCATTCAGACTTAGATGGCCTTTGTTGTCTAACCTCATCCTAAGTTGTTGTCGTTCCATCTTCCTTCAATAACTCAGCTGGCCACCTTGACCTCATTCAGCTGCATCAAAAGCCTCTGGTAGGTCTATGAAAAACTTGGCATGGCTCAGCTGCAGCTGGCTGAGTCCAACACGCGACAGGTTGTTTGCGTGGGATTCGCCTCTCTAGCAGACACTACAGCTGTGCTATTGCAGCACAGGGGGAGATTTTAGAGGGTCTAAAAGCGGAGTTGAACTCCATATCCACCTTGCTTTAATTATATATCTAACAGGAAACATACTATAACGGCATATTCAAGTCAATTCTTGTTAAATAAAGTGATGGTTCTGTGCACGCGTGTGTGTGTTTTTTTTTCTTTTTGTTTTTGCGCTTTCTCCCAAAATACAGAAAAATTTGCAGTTCGGCTTAACTGGAAATCCGACAGCTATCAGTAAATGTGTGTGTTAGTAGCCAATAGACAATGAATCATGCAGGGCAAACTTCCGATTATTCTGATCTGACACAAAATGCACCAGTTTCACATTTTTTATTGTCACTTGTGTTCCGAGGGACACAGTGAGATTCTTATGCCGTGGTAGCGGGGGAGGGGGGAGGTGTATGGGGAGGACAGGACGAACAGTGCAATACAGGACAGCACTGCAATAAGAGACAAAACAGCGCAGTGTTAGAAGTGACGATATATACGCAATAAATAGGTGGTGCAGCTGGGAAGGATGTGCAAATAGTCACAGAGGCAGTACAGTGCTGATCAAGTGGGGAAGTGTAATTTTAACAAGAGTACACTGGGTGGACAGATGCAGGTCACTGGTTATTTAGTGACCTTATAGTTAGGGGAAAGGAGCTGTCCCTGAAATTGGGTGGTGCAGGTATTTATGTAGCGGTAATGTCTTTCAGAAGGCTGGACTGCAGAGGGCTGAGGATGGAGTCGGCCCTCATCTGGCAGCGGGAGAGGCAGACAGACACTGCGGACACGCCGTGAGAAATATGCCTAAAGCAGTGATTCCCTGTGGTCGAGCCTCCAGATTCTGGACTTACAGTAGGAGCAGAGTGCTCTCCTCACATCCAGAACCGACACTGTCATTAACAACCAGAGGAGTATGCGCAGTGACAGCATGCTACTCCTCACATCCAGAACCGACACTGTCATTAACAACCAGAGGAGTACGCTCAGTGACAGCGTGCTACTCCTCACATCCAGAACCGACACTGTCATTAACAACCAGAGGAGTACGCTCAGTGACAGCGTGCTACTCCTCACATCCAGAACTGACACCGTCATTAACAACCAGAGGAGTACGCTCAGTGACAGCATGGTACTCCTCACATCCAGAACCGACATTGTCATTAACAACCAGAGGAGTACGCTCAGTGACAGTATGGTACTCCTCACATCCAGAACTGACACCGTCATTAACAACCAGAGGAGTACGCGCAGTGACAGCATGCTACTCCTCACATCCAGAACTGACAGACAGGAATTCCTTTGTCCCACATGCCATCAAACTGTTCAACTCCTCATTGGGGGGGAGGGGGGGAGCAGGAGGGGGGACAGAAGGACATTTAATTGGCTGTACAATAGACCAATTAACCCAGGCAATAATCATTTATTAGTACCATCATCCCACCTGTCACGTTCGGCGGACGGGCGTACGAGGAAGTAGGCGAGAGAGCCGTAACTTCGGGAATACGGAGTTTAATCGGGGCAGACAGGCGACGAGCATTCAACAATACAATGACAGAACTGGGGAATACTGACTGAGACACGGACTAAATAATGAAGACAGGCTAAACTGAACAAGCAACAGGTGATCACAATCAGGATTTAACACGAGGTAACGAGGTGGGTGTGGCACACACGAGGATCGGACGGAGCTGGGCGTGACACCACCGCTATTCATTACTCCTCCCTATACTTTTATCTTTGATTTCATAATTGTACTATGTATGAACTATCTTTGTACTATCTATCTATCTATCTATCAATGACTGCAAATTTCTAATGGAATCTGAAAACCACAGCAAAGGTTTTATGCAACTTTCCTGTCTAGAATTGACATGATCTGGTTCAGCATTCTGCCTCAAGGTCTCTGCTGGGATGTGAAGTCGTGCAGCTTGGAGTTCATCTCTACAAAGGCTAATGGGATTGATTAAAATTCCCCAAACCATTAAGGACAATAAATTTTTAAATACCCATTCTCAGAAAAGAATTTCAAATTTATGATGTCAAATATTTGAACTGTAATCAGATGAAATATTGTTCAAAGTTTGGTTGGTTTTTATAATGAATTGCTTAGTGTCACGCAGCCCACTTAAATTATGATGGAAGAGAATAATATGTTGAAGGTTTTCAGAAAGACAAATCAAATAATCAACTTAAAAAAAACTGAATAATGAACTCCCTAGTAAAATAAAGCTTTTGCACATCACACCTATGAAGACTAATGTGAATCAGAAAGCTTTCATCTTCTGATGTCTTTTGATGTCCTGAAATACACTTCCAGTATCTTTTGAAAATGTTTTTTTCCTACACATCCTGTGCACATTCATTCAGTGATATCTGTGGACCTTTTCACCGTTCAATATACCTGCATAATAATCTCACCAAAGGCTGGTTTATTTTTTTTATTGTCATTACTCATTCCGAAGCTGCGCTGCTTGCAGGTGCTTTATTTATGCTGTTGTCATTTTGGCAGTTTTATTTACTGCCATCCTTTGTCAACATACTATTGAAAACCAAATAACATTTAATGCATCTTTCTTTTATTCCTTATATCAAATACATATTTTCTATTTGCTGCTTTTTCTTAGTTGCTGCTTTTCCTTCTTTATCTTATTGCTATTAGTGACTCTCCCTCTGACTCAATATTTTTTCAAGTGCATCACTTGGAGTTTGACTCAGATGCTGCGTACTTCCTAAGGGCACTGTGTCAGCTTTGATTGTCAGTTTGCAGAGGGAACGGCTCTTTAGCTAAAACAGGGAGCTGACATTTGCTAAAAGAACAGAAAGACATACAGTAACAGTCAAAAGCCTGGAAACATTTACTTGTGCCTTTTTAAGCAATAAATCACTGATACCATGTCAGTCCTTAATGGTGTTGCAACTGGGCCAACGCTGAGGACTAACTGCGGGCTGGAGGTACTGGAGAAAAATACTTAGCTGGCATAATATTTAGCATTAAATCTGAACTACCGTGTTTTCAACACGCTGCCCTATCCTCTAGAGCAGTGATTCCCAGTCCAATCCCAGAGCAAAAATGTGGACTGTCTGGCAGGGAACTCGGAGGGAGCAAAAACATGGACCGACTGTGGGTCCCTGAGGACTGGATTGAGAAACACTGCTCTAAAGAACAAGCAAATCAAAATTAATCAAGGATTGTGTTTTTTTCTATTAAAAATAACTTGAATTAAGTATACATGCCTATTTGGGCATGTCTTTAAAGTACACAGTGGAAAGAAAAATACAAGCTGTAGAAGAATAGGCTTCAGTACACCGGTAGGCTGTCAAAAATTCTTTTCAAATGCCATCTCAAAACTTGATTTGACATGTGTAAGGCTGTGCTGCAGTTTATCAGAATGCAAGTTTTAAAGCACATTACTGGGATCTACCCCAAGAACAAAACTTCACATTTCTAGTTTTAAAATGCAGTCTTATTGTCATTTCTGTAACATACAGGTAATACTGTGATTCCATCCCTTTTACAAAACCAGTATACAGTTTTGCAGAGTCACTGTGAGGCTGGAGCCTGTCCGAGGGCGCGAGGGAGATCGTACGTCAAACCAGAAACATTCTTACTTTTGGAGACATTTATTCAGTTCCTCATTTGGATTAACCTCAGTTTTATTTGGGTTTAGGGGATATGGACGGTCCCCATTTAGATAGGTACGAGGGTGTGTGTGTGTGTGTGTCTGTGTGTGCATTTGTGTGATTTTTCTAGTCCTTTATTATATATAGTTTTTAGTGTTTCTGTTCATGTTTCACACTGTCATTTACAACACGTTATTTAGACAAGGACAAAGTGAAAACAAGCTGAGGTAACCAATCACAATCAAGATCACTTAAATATTGAAATAATTATTTACTATTTGAATATCATTTCTGTACAGCTTATGAGACATCTCTAGTAGCGCTGCTTTTGTTTCTCCCAGGAGTCTGTGCACACCATACTAACTTTCACCTTCATGAATATCTTGAACTATGGTCTCCTCCTACAGTCCAAAGATAGATGTATATGTGTTTATAAAGTGCTTTACAGTGTACTGCTGTGACTTGCATTAAAGCCTCCGCTTGTTGAGATAGGGTCTGGCCACCACAAGTCTAATTACATAAGCAGTTATTGAAAATGGATGGATAGAAAATAGCTTGGAATAAACTCCCCATATATCACTGTGAAGTTTACATCAATATGCTTCAAGCCAAGAGATACTGTGCACCTACTGCTTATAAAGCATTCCTTGTTCCATCAGGCGGTACATATGTATGTATGAAGTGGAAATGACAAATTGGTTTACAATGATTTTTTTTTGCTTTGCACATTGTCTTTTTTTAATTAAAGGAGGAAATCATTTAAGCCATGCAAACTGATTTCTAAGCAGGCCATTCTGTATAGACTGAGGCATAAAATGTGGTCCAAGGCATTACGGGACCAAATGGTATCTTTGATCTTTGAATTGTATGCATGCTATTGTTGTTTGGGCTGAAATTATTGATATATAACTGGAATTTTCCTAAAATTGGCCTGAAGCTTAAGCACTCATAATGATTTTAATTTGTCTATGAGTAGAGATTGTACTTCTGCCTTCCATCTCTGGAGTTCAGAGTTCGAATCCTGGCCCCACTCCTTGAATTAAGCATGTTCTCCTGTGTACAGTTTTCCGATTAGCATTCCCTTTGATCCCGTGCTTCCGCGGACTGGCCCCAGGCTCACTGTAACTCTTTAATGGATAAGTGACTGGAAGATGGACAAACAAAGAATCATGTGGTCACCTTATCTCTCTGTTTGGTCATATGCGCAGTCGCTTGGAAAGTTCTCCCGTGACTTTGGTTCAGTGAGCATCTCGGAAATTGAGTCTGTTTTGTAAACATTTTTTTTATTTCTTTGGGATATTTTAGTATGATCTTTAATAATACCCATTCATAATAACACCAAAGAAGGTTACCAGTGGTGAAAAGCCTAAGAGGAAGGTCGTAATTTCTACGAAAAAATTAAAAAAGTTACAGTAGTGGGAAATTGGTACAAGTATCCAAGTATTGAAATTACAGTAAATATAAATATATTGTTCTATTATCATTTACCAATACTATTTTTTGAAATAGGCACTTAAATGTTTTAAACTGGGTAAATTCTGGGGTTTGGAGTGGATTACTTCAATTTCCATTAGGGATGCACTGATACCGATACCAGCATCGGGTTCTGGGCTGATACTGCGCTCAAATACTCATACTCATACTTGTAAAAATTGTCCAGTACCCGTGATCCGACTTTGGATAAGCGGCGGATGATGGATGGATGGATGGAAGAACTAATACCACTTAATTGCAACATTATGTTAAAACTCAAAACCACTGCATTTTGTCAGACTGTAAGGTCTGTTCTGCTACTGTCAAGAGGAGGAAGGGACAACATATATACTGTATATATAAAGAGTGCACTATGTTACATATATATATAAAGAGTACACATGTTACATATATATAAAAGCTTTGTTTAAGTTAAGCCTGATGGTCCATTACACACAAAAGAATGATCACGGTCTCCTCTATGCAGTGAGGTGTAGTCTACAGCTTATTCATTAAACATTGGTATTGGATCGGTACTTGGTATCGGCTAATACCCAAAGCTCAGGTATCGGTCTCGGGACAGAAAAAGGGGCATCGGTGCATCCCTAATTTCCATTATTTCTTTTGAGGATATTCTAAAGTCGAACAACTTGAAAGTCAAACCATCTCCTGGAACGGATGTGGTTGAAGTTCAAGGGTCCACTGTATATGTAATTGTTAAAAAAGACAGTGAATGTCTCAGATAACTGCTGCTGATATCTTTATCATGCTTTTCAGAAAACGTATTCAGTTCTAAACTTTTGTGCAATGCCATGATATTTTTCAGTTTATAAACCGCCACTGACTGGCATAACATTATCCAGCACATTGGCAGTAGTGGTTAATATTAAGATCAAATCAGGTTTAATTCCTTCTTCAGCATCACTTGTCAGTAAGGCAGGCATATACATCCAATTGGCAGTTTAATAGCTATAGCTGCTTGGTGATGGTGAGACATGAGGCTGCAGCTGAATACTACTCAGGCTCAAGAGGTTCATTTAGTGTCCGGCTTGTCGTTGGGGCATATGCGGTTCTAGTCCAGTATCTCAGAAACATCCGATCTCCAGAGGTTTTCACACACTTTAGCAACCATGGTTGACGGGGGATGGTGTAGCGGACAAAAAAAAAACATCCAGTGGATGGCATTTCTGTGGCCAAAAATAACTTGTTAATGAGAGAGGTCGGAGGAAATGGCTCGTTAAGCCTGCCAGGACAAGAACAGCAGCTCAGTAAAACAGCAGTGTGCAGAAAGGCTTTTCTGAAAACACAACTCAACTGGCCTTGGAACAGTTTTGGAGGTCCTAAGCAGTATGAGCTAGGTCTACCTAAAAGAGTAACACTTGATTGTGTATTACAGTAATAACATTTAAACAAACCCAACAAGTAGAGATACACCTTCAAACTATTGTTTTCTTTTCCCTTAAGTGCCCAGATCAAAATAACCAGCAAATCAGCCATAGTACCCATTACGTTATAAGGTATAAATGATATTCTACCATAACAGCTATCAGAAGGCTCATCAGTCTTTGCTATTAAACTACTTTGGCAATATACATATACATAAGTGCAAAGTTCTTCATTACAAATTGTTAAATTTCAACCTGCAAAGGAAGACGAAGGATATTTTAATTCAAAATTAATGTTAAATATTATCCACCCACGTTCTTCTTATATATGGAAATTTGTGCCCTATGCTGCCTGGAATAGGCTATAGCCCCCCCCTGCATAGATGTGTATTGGATAGGTGCCCGGTTGGCTGGCTGCATAGATGTGTATTGTATAGGTGCCCGGTTGGCTGGCTGCATAGATGTGTATTGGATAGGTTACCGGTTGGATGGCTGCATAGATGTGTATTGTATGCAGTTTTAGTATGTCTGTGTCTTGCGGATGGGTTTTTTAAAGTACTTTTATTGATTAGGGTGACAAGGTGGCTCATGCACCCAGATTTCCTCCCACGGTTCACAGACATACAGTTTTACTAACTGGCATCTCTAAACTGCCCCTAGAATAATACTGCAGATGTACATGCTCTGTGATGGACTGGGATAGGCTCCCAGCACTGCAGAACCCTGCTGTTTCATCTGCTGTTTAAGCTTCATTGCATCATACAGTGCTGGCATGTATACTTCCAGTGTAGTTGCACATTAGGATATGAACTATTGATCCATGCAGCATGGTAGTACACTTATTACTGTTCTCCATGCGATCTTTACTATTACTTCCAGCTTTACTGATGTTATAATAGTTATACAGTAAGTATTACAGCATTTATTTTATCTTTTACACCCAATGAATTGTTATATTATTAGAATTAATATACCACAGGTTCTCGCTTGTCTTTTCCCAGTCCAAAGGAAATCCAGAGGCCTTCTGGGAAACCAGAGAACTATTGTGACATTAACAACCTTGTAATAATTACTGGCACAATGTAATACTCCAAGCCCAGGTTGAACATACACAATGATGCATTCAAGTCATATCTGAGAGCAGGAAGGATCTAAGAGAATCACTCATGAGCACCGTCAGATGAATGCCTGAACAGTTAAGGGGCTTAATGCTGTAGCAAGACAACTATCTTCTTGACAGCGTGCTCTTGTTCCCAAAGGCAATTACTGCCCGGGGCAAACGCCTGGAACAGCATCGGAGGCCGTACCTGCTTGACCCCTCATGACACGTTTGTACTTCTCCAGGGGCCCATTTGCCTATATCGGAAACCTAACCCTGAGAAACAAACCAAGCCGTTCATATATATTATAGGAAACTTCATGAAGGTGCCATCATGTGATAAACATCAATTCTTAATATAATTTAATAACAGCCAAGGTGTTTCTGTAGTTTGACAACAAGACTATATCTATTTATGAATATACTGTACACACAGTGCGTGTGTGTGTGTATACGTGTGTATGTACTGTATATATATTTACAATTTTTTTATGTATTGAAATTGTAGTAGATTCACGGTTGTAGTAAGAACAACAGATAACAAGCTATAGACATATGACAGTTAACTATTTAGACAAAGGTGACTGTGTAGAAAGTATTGCATAAAATTGTCAATTAAGCACATGCCACACCTTTACAATGTGAAATGTGATTTGGTGGATTTCCAATGTATAACACCCTTAGAATATAATAACCATCCTTGTAAAAATGTAATATTAACTATCTGTGAAACATGCCTGTATAGCACGACCAATATCACTCCACAACAATATTGCATAACATTTTTTTATATATTTATTTTTATACAATGACAACTCCAAATCTCTTTTATAAGTTGAATTTTCCTGAGGCAAGGGGTGAGGGTTTAGCCCGCTGACAATTGGTAAAATATTTAAATGAGTGAATTAACTATAGTGAAAGCAAAAAAAATGCTTTATAGCATTTCCAGTTTGCATGCTGTTGCCCAAGGACATTTTTGATGTTACTGCGATTTGTACAAACTGATGTTTTCCGGGACTGATGTTTCTTCTGACTTTTAATTAAACAAAATATAAAAAAGTACTTTTTTCCTCCTTAGAAAGCTACATTATAAACAATTTCCTCAACCAGAAATATTTTGAGAGTTTTGCAGAGACTGAATAATTATTTGTTTGTGTGAGTGATAAGTCAAACAATGGAGCTTAGGAACAACTTGAAAGTATTGACATATATGCAATATTTATTTTAATTTAACAACATGCTTCCATGCAACACAGCGAGATGCGTAAAAAATATAATTACATAACATGAGAATGTTTAGTAGATACTGTCACAACTGTCCAGCATCGATAATCAGATAATGGAGCCTGGGCTGTGTGATTGTACTCTAACCAGTGGTAATTAGTTCTGAATCTTACAGAGCAGGGGCCATTTCTGGGTGCTCAATCCTCATCATTGCTCTTAAGGCTCAGAGCTTGAGGTGATTCTCAGTCCAGTTTGTGGGGCTTCCTATAACTAGGTTTGTGTAACTCCTGGGTTTTCCTCAGGTTTGCCAGCACGTTTCTGGGTACCAGTTTCATTGGTGCTTCATGGCTAGCATGCTGCTCCTTGTTAGCCAGTGTTTTATTCTCAGATTTATGGTCTTGATTCGGGCAAAGTTCTGCAAATTGTGTAACAGGCAGCTGCTGTCTTACGTTTATAATTATTATTAGGTCTATTGTGATTATTCTGATTTTGTGCTTCAGCCTCACTTCCTGTTTCCTGTGCTCTGCTTCCTGTTCCTGGTTTTCCTGTCTGCAGACTTTTGTGCACCACATTCTGGAGCTGCCCATCCAGTCTGCCGTCATGCGTTACCAGTTTCCTGCAGTGTGCTGTCTTATGGTCTCAGCCCCCAGTGTGGATGGATGGCCCAGTTTTGTGTGCTCTGCTTTGGTTGTGAAAGCCAAGAAAAGTGCTTTGACTGTGTGCGCTGAGTCCCAGTCTGATACATGAGGCATATGAACCGTTTCTTTTTATGAAGGCAATGGGTAATATCTGTAGTTAAGGTTGTGTTCCATTTCCCATTGAAATGTATATGTATTTAATGTGGAAGAAGGGAGAAAAAAACCATAAAAAGTTAAAAGCAAATGATTTGTTCCAATAATAATTAGGCCAGATGATCACAATGTCATTATGAGACAAAAGAGACTGGTAGCTCATTACTTTTGTAATGAGCTAGAAATTACTATGAATGGTTTCTCAGTGTGGCACAAGCCACAAGGGTAATTTAAGCAAACAAATGAAGCTACACCAATATTTATTACAATTAAAATACAATTATTGCTTGATCGAAACGTAAGCATTTTTGCTGACAAATTCCTAACCATTTAACACCACTTTAAAAATGGCAAGTATTTGACTATTACAATAAAAAGTAAATGATTCATTAGTGAGCTGTATCATTATAAGTCTATGTTACCAGTCACAAATCGCAGATGTTACCAATAACAGTAGTCTTTTTGATACTTTTTTTCCAAGCTGGAATGCCTTATGTGCTTAGAATAAATAAAATTCTAATCATACCCGATGCCGTCATTGAATCACAGTTTAAATGCCACTCTTTCAACTACTCAAAGTATGACCTTCAAGCTCACTGGAAGCTCTTTTCCACCTTGTAATCTGTCATGTAAAGGACAGACACACATACAATCAGATGGAAGTGGTACATTCAGCTGCTGAAAAGGCAGAGTCAGGCAGGAAAATGAGAACCAATGACCAGCAATGTGGTCACACAGACCAGACATGCAAGGCAATTAGAATTCATTATGTATGTATGTATGTATGTGTTTGTTTGTTTGTTTGTTTGTTTTTGTTTGTATGTATGTTTAGTGAATATTAAGGATTTTACAGAAGGTGGCATAACATCCAATTTCAAGGGAAATCGCAAGGGAGAGTTAGGTTACCCATCATGTCCTATTTTTGGGGTCACTAATTTGTTGAATCATGCATTAATTCTTTGTTTCTGATTTAGTTTTGGTTAGTAAACCAAGCTAAAATGTACACAGAAGAAGTCTAGCCATAGTCTATGTTTTTTCATTGTCAGTGATAGCTGCAGCATATTTTTTGAACTATTTCAACATTATGGCAGTTTATGGCTCTGAGCCCATGACTGTGCTGCCGGTTTAAATCCCAGAACTGGCAGTGTGATTAAATCCCAGAACTGGCAGTGTGATTTCACTGCTGGGCCCTTGAGCAAGGCCCTCAACCACAGTTTCTGCAGGGAGCGGCTGACACTGCTCTTTGATTCTCAGTTGTATCTTGCTTTGGACAAAAGTACCAGCGAAATGAAAAATGAAAACCTTACGGTTATAATTGTTTGTCATTTTGTGAAGAATAATCCTCACCTGCCACTAGTTATTTTTGGAAATAAAACACTAACCCCCAATGAGTCTCAGCTTTGTCTACTTCTGCTCACGATGTCAGCCAGAGTATAGCTGTAAGTCAGTCAACATCAGGAAATATAGATGGATGGATGGATGGATGGATGGATGGATAGATAGATAGATAGATAGATAGATAGATAGATAGATAGATAAAGCAGGCATTTTAGATACCACTTTACAATAAGGCTCCCTTAGTAACTCATTAATTAAAATAAAACTGTTATCACTTGTTTATAATCATCTATTAATGATTTACAAAGTGCTACAACCTAATTAATAACCTAATTATAAGCCATTCATAAAGCCTTTATAAGGGTATAGTCTTATTGTAAAGTGGTACCGCTCATGTAATCACTTGATTTTCCACCACAATACTTGCAATTGCGAAGTATTGTTGCCATATGAATGACCTATACTAAGTATTTCTTTGTCTCGTGTCTGCCCTGCCTGCCCTGTCTGCCCTGCCTGCCCTGTCTGCTCCTGCCTGCTCCTGCCTGCCCTGCCTGCTCCTGTCTGCCCTGCCTGCTCCTGCCTGCCCTATCTGCCTCTGTGCTCTGCCATCTCGCCTGCCCAGCTTCCCCGGTCGTCTCTGCCTTCCTGCCTGCTCCTGCCTGCCTTCCCTGCCCTGCCTTCCCGTCCTGCCTTCCCGTCCTGCCTGCCACGTCCGTTCCATCCCTTCGTCTCCTCGTCCCGTCTCTCTCTGTAGGACTGATCTCTCCAGCTTTGAACCTCCCGCAACCGACCCGACTACCCTTCTGGATTTCTCCTTCAGCTTTGGCTGCTTTTGGTTGTGTCCGTTTAAATAAACCCTTCTCCTGCATTTCGGGGTCTGTCTCTTCCCAGTCTCTAAGTCATCACAATACCTCATTTCGTACATTGGAAAGTACAGAGATCATGTGGTTGCAGCCACCTCTCCCCAGCAAGGAGCTGTCAAAGTGGAGTCTAACCAGGGGCTTTCTGCAGATATTAAAGTTGATGATGTAGCCCAACTGTTTGGTCAGAAATTAATTGCGTTAGACCCATATATTGACATTCAAATTTAATCAAATTTCCCAACTCAGGCTGGGATGTTAAGAAAATTACGGTTAGATGTTATTCTACTAAACTGGTGCATGAAGGAAATGATGGGAAATGTTGAGCTAAAGTTTTTAATCAATTGGCTATGGAAAGAACAACTATTGCAGATAATATTAACATGATTTTGCCATATATTAGTTCCAATAGAAAGTTTTAATGCATGACCATTGAGCTGCTTGATTGAGATAATCTATGATTTGTTCCAAAAGCAGAACAAAAGCTGCATCATAACGAGCCCTGGACCTTACAGTATACCTAACATATGGCAGAGATAAAACGATAGGAAGTGAAAAATAATATAATTTAACATAGGTTAAAAATAATTTAGGGTTGATAGAAAAAAAACTGAACTCTACTGCACTTTGACAAAGTCACTTTATTATGATAGATGGTGAAGGATTTCCCCAGGTTATTTGCTGAAATCACATTAAAAGCATTTTTCCCCTGGTGAGCTAGAAGATAAATGGGTCCAATGACCCCCAGTTACTGATCAAGGTACCTTATGTGGATGGTGATCTTTACGTTATTCAAATTTTACGTATTAATTACATGTTGGTCACGACCATAGCCGGAAATTGAGAAAAACACTTTACTGTCCTTTACATACTGCCCTGTATTTAACTATTGCATGTAAAAAATACAAAAAAAAAAAAAAACAAATTTACATTTTTATTTCATTCATTTTCTGGCCTGTATCCACAAAATGCCGGCTACAGGCTGTTCATAGTGTCAAAATTACCTGAGCTCCAAATGGCTCGGCCAAATATCGCACACCGTGCAGGATGATGAACGCATTACTCTAAAAGCACCTGTGTGATACTCACAGGCCATTAACAACCATTATAATGTTGCAGGAGCTATGAATTCTGGGATTCTGTTACAACCAGGAAAGAATACCATTGGTTTTCTGGATGTTTATCAAAATAGTGTTAAATATATATGCATTATAGACAAAAAGCAGAAAATATTACACTTTGTGGACAGCTGCCTTTCACACACATGGGACCATTGAAAACCACACACAAGACATAAAAAATACACATACAGTGATCTTAATGTTCTTTAAGCTTTATGAAACTATTATACATTCAAACATGTGCAGCAAATAACAACCACTACGTATAGCAAACAAATTCACACAGAACAGTGACACATGCACAAAAACCAACCAGTTCATAAATTAATTGCAAAAAACACCCCACGGAAGTACAACTATTTACAGTTGGCATAGGGCATTGTGCAGTGATCTAGAAATGAAGTAACCAGTGCCGGTTACATTTAGCTAGATGACTAGCTAGTGAATGTCAGTCAGAAAATGTGTTCAAAATATGCAACATGGAGTTGGAAATGCCTATATGATGGTGTTTGTTGCTAGCTAGCAAATACTGAAGGACAGTGTAATTTGTACAGGAAAAACTACAAACTGAGTTGGTCTGATATCTACCTTGCTGGCTAACGTTAGCTAACTAACATTAACGTAAGCTCATAACGTAACTTACCAGTATGTCTGTGCTAGCATTTTCAGTAGCTACACCAGCAGACATGTGCATGATATATTTTGACAGTTTTCGGGCGAATGCAGCATATGTCTCTGAGACAAAACACAAAAACAATTCAGTTGCCTTCTTATACTTGCAGTAGCACATTTGCTAGCAATTGTGAGTCGTGAATGTCACGGTGTGACAGCTCGTTGATGATGTGCAGAGTCATCAATAGAAGACAGGAATGACAAGGGATGGGGGAGGGATTAACAAATGCGATCTGACAGAGGGAGCTTGCTTATTGGCCAGATTATCCTGACTGCAAGTTCACTGCAAGTTTAACGCTGTGTTATTTACAGTCAATGTAGACCCGTTATTGGCTTACTGAATACCTAATTTATACATTAAATTATTACTAAATGTTGGGTAGGGACGCGCCGACATAAATTGATTGGCATGATTCCCTCCTTATTTGCTACTTGCTGCAGCACATTGGACAAGCTGTGAATGTCCTGTCTGCCAAGTCCATTGTCATTCTCATCTTTTGTTCCTTTTGTCCCTAAAGCTGGTTAGTGGTTACATTTCTTTTGCTAATTCACTGTTTTAGGCATTGTCCTTTCAGCAGTGTCTCCAGGGTTGCATTGTTTTACATCCATAGAGACCTCATTTACATATACAGACCCATGTTTTTGTCACTGGAGGATTATTGATATAAAAAAAATAAAAATGTTACAGGAAAAATGCAGTTACGACATTGTTTTGTAAAAACCTAAAGTACTTTCAATTGTGTTTAATAGTGGCAATTTTTTAGTCAATAAAGTTTTTAATTTATCAACCAGCATGTATTTCAAACATAATATAATATAATGCTTTTTATAAAATGTATCACATTTAATATTTTTAGGTTGCATCGAATTAACTTTGTCTCCTGGTGATCATATAGACCATATTTATCTAGATTGTTCTGTCTTCTGTCCAAGTCTTTAGGTTACTCAGTAGCATGTTCATTTATTTGATCGTAAAGTCCATTCATCTTGCTCATTTTTGTCTTTTACAGTCAATTTTTCCAGGCCTTTCCTAGGTTTTCTCATAACCTACACTCCATTGTCCTGCCTACACATCCAAAAAGATTTCCAGAAAAACAATTTTGATCTTTTTGCAGAGAAATAATGTTGCTCAGTACTTTGGAAGATTTTTACCTAGGTCCTTCACTGCACTTCACTGCACTTCATGTGCCAGTCGGTGGCATGGATGGATACCTTGTTTGTTCAGGAGGGAAAGGCCGTCAATAACCTCTATATCTTCGCCATCAATAGCTTCTCTTCCTGTAGTCATAATCATTTTATTGTAATCTGGCTTGTACATCTGGCAATTTTATTTCTGTGTAGGCACCTAATCTATATAGCATAATTATGACGTGATATAAGGGATATTGCCGGATTGTGCACTCTATCTGGTTTCCTTATTATGTATTGGAATATTTTAAGGATAACAACCCACTGGCCCAATGACAATCCATCTGGGATACTGAAGGTATTAAATACATTAACCACAATATGAAAACAATTTAATCTCAATTCAGTGTCTGTGTAGCAGCTACAAACTGTCAGTATGATGGTTGTATGGTTAGCTGAGGTGTTACCAGAACAGATAATCCTTGAAGTGTTCTGATGATTGGGTGAGGATGGGACGCTGATACCATGAGCAAACACACACAAGAATCTTCTAGAACGAGACTTCTCATGTGGTGGACGCATCACCAGATGAAATGTAGATCTTGATGGCGATGGGTGCCGTCCCAGGATTGGTTCTGAAAGCCAGCACCGAGGACATGAATATTATACAAATGCCTGTAGGCAGTCAATGAAGAGGCAAGGATGGGGAGTAACACAGACTGTATTATATAGCCACCTCAGGTTTAGCTGATCAAAGCCAGAATAATTAGAGGGTAATGCTCCATGTTTTTAGGAACATCACTGCCTAGGAAGCAACAAGAGGTTATAGATTTCAGAAAAGGAAGAATTAAGCAAAAAATAAAATAAAAATATGTGCTGGTCAGAAATATCACACATCAAATCAATGCAATGCTCAATGCTTTCTACCCAGAAATCGATGGTTACTTCACTACCTAATTATGCCAAGCATACAAAACAATACAGAGAACCAGACTAATCCATCCTTAGGAGAAGGTGCACACAGTAAGTGTGAATGAGATCTCATTACAGATGCTAAATACAGAAAACCACGTGGGAGCTCTGGCTAATGAAGGGCTCTTCAGTAAAAGATAGACATAGTAAGTGTACGAAATGCAGAATACCATGGCTACAGAGTGGCTCTGCGGCTGTCCTGCAGACACCACTTATATTACAAACAAAATGAAGGAGCCCCATTGAATATGCTAATAACCTGGTCAAAGACCAGGTATAAAACCTTATTTCCAGGGAATATAGCAATGGAACTGTAAACATTCTACATGGACATAAGGTATAAAGAGGGATGAGATGGGATTCATGATCAGGAGGTCTGTGAGAAGGACTCTCACTCAGTCGGACCTACGGTGAGCCCGAAAGATATTTTCAGTCCAGTCTTTTCTGAGCCAACTTGGCAGGTTCTCCTTGAAATAAGCTATGATACAGGCCTAAAGGGATCCAGGGTCACAGGTTCTTGTCTGTGTCAGCATACTGAAGAGCTACAGCATATATTTTTGGCATAATTTAATCATCATTTTGACGGATTCCTCTTCAGTTGCTTATAATATGTCCATTGGGATACCTTCCTTTTAGCGGCAATCTCAGCGCTAATCTGACCTCCTCTTTCGTTATTGATGTTATTCCATGTAGCAGACCTCATTAAATGTATCTTGGTTTTTGATGTCTTTACTATAATAGTCTTTTGGATATTCCTTCCAGCTGTGCTTGATCTTTGTTCCATCAGTTAATATTTGCCATTGACGATCATCAACATTAATTCTTTTTGACTGTGTAAAGTCTCAGACATTCCTGGTAGCTTAAAGGAATTCATGATTTACCACTGTGATGGCTGGTTATTTGTCATTTTATGTTTGAGTTCGTTTAGGTTATGTTCCAGTATATTGGTAATTGACATTCAGCAATTTTGTTTATGTATGTCTTTATTTTAACACATTTAGGCTAACTAGTTTACTAGATGATGCGCGCACATTTAGTTAACTGTGGAATAATGTGTTAAGTACTTATTTGCGTTTATTAATTGTTTTGTTTCTTTCTGAGTTACCGTGTGTGGTACCGGGATTCCTCGCTGCTCCAGGCAAAAGAGGTGGCCAACATGGAAGCTGAGCTAAATGCAGGAAATTGGACACCTCCAATGGGCTGTTCTGTGCTGGGGATGGAATAGTTTGCATATACTTTCTTTTTATTGTTTAGGTCAGTTTTTTTGGATTTAACTTAATTTGATTTGATTTTGTTTGTTTTGATTGAAACATTAGCTGACGGTTCTGTTTTGATTATTTGTGGTATTTGTTGTTGTTCTTGCCCCATTTGTGTCTTGTGGTTTGGCCAACCAGTATATATATAGTAGCCCTCATGGTGTCTTGTCTAGGAGAAGGTCAGTTTGTTTGGTTTAAGTTATATGGTTAGCTGTGTTTTTGATAAGTTCATTCTTTTGTTAAACTGCTTTCTTTTTGTGAATAAAAAAGGACTCACAGATCTTTGAGGAGACCTGAAAAATGGTCCCCACAACGTCAAAATGGTCCCCACAATGCAATATAAACGTAATTCACACACACACACACACACACACATTCAAACAATCATACTCCACCAATTTAGAGACACCAATTAGCCTACCTGCATGCCTTTTGACTGCAGAAGGAAACTGGAGTACCCAGAGGAAACAGACACAACACGGGGAGGACATGCAAATGCTGAAGAACAGAGGCGGGATCCAAATCCCCCAACCATGGAGATGTGAGGCAACAGTGCTACCACTACTGTGGCTCATTATCATTTTCATTATTTCTATTTATAAGTTCACTAAATACGATGCGGTATTGCTAATGAATGATTAACAATAATTCATAAACAAAAGAGAGAGGAATAAACAAAAGGAATGACAAAGCTGAAATCTAAAGTGAAGCACTGAAATAAATGGACAATGAGGGAAATAGACTGGATATAGAAACAGAGAGGTATAGGTTCGAGGCTTGATGAGACAGGTTTTGGTAACGTTTTGCGTAAAAATTGAAGGTTCTACCATACTGGGGATTATTTCCTGCAAGTTGTGTCTACAGAACTGGGAAGTAGGAAGATGGTTGGTCATACTTAAAGAGTAAGGAAGGAGGAAGGAAGGAGTAAGAAAGGAGTAAGGGTTCCAGAACTGTACCCAGCTGTGGTCTATCCCAATCCCTTAGGCCCATTTCTCTTTGTGCTGAAGCCAAATGGCTGCCTTTTGGTTTTTTCCTTTCCACTGTTCTGTTAAACCTGTAGGAAAATTAAATCGATTGCATCCTCTCAAGCATTTGTGTTATGTGGTCCTGTTCACCATCCAGCTTACAGCAAATCTTACAAGCAAACCAAGCAACACTACTCATTATAACCCTCTGGAAGGAGGTTTTATTTTAAGATCGGTGGGTGAACCATTATGTACTGGCTTTTTGATGCAACCTGAAAGCTAAACATCCATCTGTGTTTCCGGCTCAGGGACTGGGGAAATCTAGACAGATTTAGCTTAGCAGCTAAAGTTTAGTAGACACACTGATGCAATTATGAAATACAATCATGTGTCGCTTAACGACAGGGATTGTTATGGTGGGGCATGACGAAGGAAAGGACAAACCATGTAGCAGCTCTCAAACAAGGTTTTCTTATACCAAACAAAACATAAAAGGGAAACCAGAAAATATAGGGACCATGAAGGGTCAAAAACAAAACAGGAAAAACAAGAAATAACTAAAACTAACCACAAGGAAAACTATTACTACAACTACAACTAGGAAGACATGTGGGAACCAAGCAAGGTAACCGAAACGTTATGTGCCGCATGACTGTAATGTAGACAGTATTTTGTTTTTTGATATGTGAATTAAACACAGTGATGTCTGAACAGTGTATTAAATGTACAGTTTATGTATAAGTTTATGTATAAGCATCTCTTTTTATGGTTCCTCAGCTGGAGCAAAGAGCTCTGACTAAGACGGCAGAATCGGTGGGACCTGCTGCACCTACCAGCTGCAGAGTCTACTAATTCTCGAGAAAGAGCACTTTAACTGTGCTCACACTGTTTTTAGCCTGTTATTCTCCTCCCACTCTGCGCTGTGAGGGTTTAAAAGGATTTTAAAGTGTATTTTGAATGTGTCCTGGCTGTTGTGTTGCTCCGGGTCACTAGACTCTCGCTAAGAAAATATCTGCTCAAGTTTTTCTTTTACCTGCCACATTTTTTTCCCTCAGTTTTAGTTTCCTCGTTTTCTGTCCTCCTATCTTTCAAGGTTTGAGCTTTGGGTGTCATTTTAATAATCATAATGAAGATGGGGTCCAAACTCTGATGGTTTATGCTGTTTTACTGGAGTCCTACCAAGGGCTGCACATCTAAGCGTTTCGGCCTCATGCTTTTATCAGTGTCCTTTTTATGCCACAGTACAGAGTTTCTCAGTTTGATATGTAAAAAGTAGGCAAGGTCATGTAAAAAAACAAGACCCAGAATTTCACTATATATTTCCCTATAACTAATAATGGAAAACATCCACAGTAAAGTCTGACTTGTCAGTCAAACAAGGTATAGTACGTGAAGACTTTTACTTTGAAATTAATACTGCCTGTAGAGCCAATAAAAACACAGCATGATCATATATAAATGACAGACCCTATCATTATCTTGAGAGAAAAACATCAGAATAAGTGCTCATTAAGAAAAAACATTCTTGTGTGTAAAGAACTGGTACTAAGAGAATTGGTACTAAATACTCCTATGACCTAAAAGCAAATAATGACTAAAGAATGTGTATTGCTAAATGCAGTTAATAATAAAACTAATACATAATAATCATTTCTAAATCAGACATCCTGATATATTGTACCATTTATTTCAGTCAATAAGGTATCCAGCTGTATTCATTAATTAAAAGGTCAATTATGGAAGCATTGCATTAACAACTGAATGCTGTCTTATACCCCAAATGCATTATGAAACAAATTATTTGAGCTCAGGGTTGGCAGCAGAACCAAGACACGCCAAGGTCTCAGGCTGGGACTGAACGGCACCTCCTGCTAATGAATCTCTGTATATGCAGAATCCTGCTCTGAGGCAAAGGCATTCCCTGCGTAATTTTCCTGGAAGGGATTTTCTTCATTGGATGCATTATACAACAATGTGAAACACAGTATTGCCCCAGTGTTTTTCTGATAGCAACAGGGTCACGACTCGGCAAAATGAACACTTAACGACACTAAATCGCTGTTATATCTGCCTTGGTCCCCCAGCACTGTGCATTTAATTTTTTTCATTTATAATAGTGACTGGGAATTTTCCTGTGAAAGATGCTGGAAGATTAGCCTCATCTGTTTTTCCTCTTTTCATTACTTATGTATTTCTTTTTATTAGTTTAATTTTAAATATTTGGTTTCCTTGCAATAACGAGCCAGACAAATGGAACTGTGACTTTGCTTGCCTTGACAGTAGATATTCAGCTAAGGGAACAGGCTGATGGATTCAGTTTCATAAACACAGAATGTTATATCCAAGGTGTTTAAGTTCAGCTGAATATGTGAACATAACTTTATAAATAGCCAAAAATGGGGAAACAGCAGAGTTTATTTTCTTTTTCCTATAAGATAATGTTGGTCATTTTTTGTTTTACAGAAATGCATTAAATAGTTTTGCGACTCATTGATATAATTTTTATGCCTTAAACAGTAACTTTTTTGGGTTTTTTTCTCTTAAGTTTGTGGATTTAAATATTCTAGTTCACCCAAATGGGAAAACACAACAGATAACACAGACATGCTAACTCTCGCAGAAGTAACTTAACTGCACATTTTTTCCCTTTCTTCCTCAGTGAGACAAAGAGAGTAAAGAGTGCCAGACATCATCAGCCGCGTCCTCAGGAGAAGCATGAACAATATTCAGTTACATGAAGATAATGGAGTGTTGCTTTTGCTCGAGGCATTTCGATGTTGCATTGGGTGTCTTGTATCCCAAGGTGTGTTCACAATCAAAATATACAGTCTAGAAGATAACAACAATGAAAACAACAGTTCATCTTCAACTTCTGAAATGTATTGATTGTATAATATGTACACTGGGTTACAATACAGTGAAAAACACATAAATAATTGATTCTTCAGACTAATTATTTCCCCCTTGTACTCTTATAATAACCCTGGCGTAATATGTGTGTCCCGGCTGAGAAATCAGGAGTGCACACAATTTTGGTCAGAGTGTCTGATGTGTTACAGAAACCCCTCAAAATGGCGAAGCCTGATAGCTGTTGGTCATTATGCCCAGGATGCCCGTTGCTTTGACAGATCTTGAAATAGAAATATGGATGGGCCTGATAGAGATTGCCTTGTTATACAGCTCACCATGGCATTTTTTCCCTTTCAAGGTGAATGAGTCTTGGAATATAATGTTAGGAAAGTGGGCCAATTATACCTGAGCGATAGCATAATGCTCAACATGCATAGCTATAGCTGCTAGCATAATATGGGCTGTCAAGTCATTGAATGACAAGCTATTGGCTAGTTCTGAACTAAGTTTACTGAAAGTATTGGATGGCCAATACTGCAACACTGCATAAGATAAGCGAGTATTGGAAATAGATGGATGGTTCCATTTTCTGATTTTTGTTTCAAATATTACTTGCAAAATTGACTGAAATCGACTATTGAAGTCTCCGGTGATTTGTTAAGGAAATGTACTGTGTTTGTTCAATGCAATAACTTTTTACTTAAAACTCTCATCTACAATGCATTATAGATAGCTTCATGATGCATTACAATGGTCGGTATTAATAAAGCATTACAGCATCTTCTATTGACAGTCATAAGGCATTGCAGTGTCGATTATAATACTTCATGAGCTCCAGTGAAACTCTCATCTGTGATGCACTGTAGATACCTTCATAATGCATTACAATGGCTGTATAAGAATTAAGGATGCTTTGTCCTGAATTCTGAAGATATCTGTGGTACTTTACTGGTGAGACCTTCATAAAGCATTCATTATGCATAATCAACATGGCTATAATGTGTTATGCCTTTTTTATAAATATGTATAGCCATGTTTATAATGCTTTATGAATGCATTATAACGTGTTGTGCCTTTTTTTCATAAATACATATTTATAGCCATGTTTATAATGCTTTATGCATTATGATATGAATGTGTTGATAGATTCTTATAGAGCTGGCATTCATAGAAAGTGTTACCATAATTACATTTGCTTTCTGGTTTACATGATAATCACTTATCTCTCCAGGAGCCGACACCTTATCGTGGTGGAGGGGTTTGCGTGTTCCAGTGATCCCAGGAGCTAAGTTGTCTGGGGCTTATGCCCCTGGTAGGGTCACCCAAGGCAAACAGGTCCGGGGTGAGGAACCAGACTAAGTGCGGCTCACAAAGACCCCTCATGAAGAAAAAGATAATGGAATCACGGTTTCCCTTGCCCGGACGCGGGTCACCGGGGCCCCCCCCTGGAGCCAGGCCTGGGGGTGGGGC
>JABJVO010000026.1:11085265-11099740 GCA_026770805.1 Boulengeromyrus knoepffleri | reverse complement strand
TGGGTTTCCCTGCTGAGACTGCTGCCCCCGCGACCCGATCTCGGATAAGCGGGAGAAAATGGATGGATGGATGGATACTATGTCTTTTGGATTCTCACATCTTTTAAACTGACCACAGCCCTTTCCCATAGGTAACACAAGATTTTCAGGTGCACTTGGTTCATATTATATTATATGTATCGATATAGTCTTGATATTTCAGCTTTTTTTTTTTTTTTTTTTTTTGTCGGTATGGTATCCATTTTGTTTTCTTTGACAATGTAACCATCAACACAGCAGCAGACAGCTCTTAGAAATGGGGAAAAAAAACTGTTTAGGTGATAAATGTATCTTTGTTTTGCATTTGTTCAAATGTGTCACATTAATCAAAATGACTTCTTTTTTCTGAGGCAAACAACATATTTCCAGCAAAAATGGAACCTGGAAGTATACAGATAATTGATGCTTTGGCTACTTACAGATGTTAAATTTTAAGTTTGTTTGCATTACATTATTTATAATTCACTGGAAAATGTTAGGGAGTTGTACATTTTTCTTAAATAATGGTATTTTCCTTACATATCTAATACACTACATGATCAACATTTTCTGTATCACAGGATCTATTTTCTTTATGTTAACTTAAATGCAGTGTTTTGGAAAATAGTATGACAAATCATATCTTGTTCACTTGTCAGTAATGAAGTGTGATGGAAGAAACAAGGTTTTTAAAACCAGTTAGAGGGTTATAATGTGCCATCAATAACAGGGATTTTAGCCTGTTCTCAATTTGCTGTGTGTTGTTTGTTATTGTTTCTCATTGGATTAAATCTGGCAGTGATTGGCACTACATTCAAAGCCTCATTTTTGCCTTCACTAGTAATCTCAATCTGTAGTTCAAAGGGAACAAAACACATTACAACCTGTAACCTGCAAAGACGTTCAATGTCTAACGTAATAAGCTGCTAGTGGTATTTAAGAATATTGCACCAGAATTTTCACTTTCACTGTTGTTGTGGCCATCGAAATGGCCAATTGCTGTATGATGCAATGTAACAAAAAAACCTGAATACAAGAGTGAACTACATGGAATACAGAGGACTAAGCGTTGGTGGTGAAATTGGTTTGTAAGTACCAAGTCAAAAGATCAAAGAAAGGAAGAGACATTAGTAAGTAGTATAAACATTTGTATAAGACATATTTTAATGTGATCCTTATTGCAGTCCATTTTATTGCATTATTTATAGGATTTAATTGGAACTGAGTTATTGTAGCCAATACTACTGACTTGATAGTTCAAAAATACTATAGTACTTAAGGGGACATTAAATTATTAACAATGAAAACACACATTACTAACTGGAATTAAATTTTCACTAAAACATTGCATTTTTTGTACCTTTAATGGGCTTGATTAATTAATTCAAAATATGTAATATGTGTACATGAGCAACTGGTAAGTCAGGCTTTTCCCCAGACACAGGAAACATGACTCCCCATAGTGTGAATACGTGGCTATTGGGGAGAGGTTGTAGGCCATGGTTGAACCTGGTTGGTGTTAGAGATACATTACAATGGTGCATATAATGCATGGTCGTAAAACAGCTGTATTGCTATTATAAGCATATTTACTGTGTGGGTTACCAATATCTGCTCTCAATGTATACCTATATTAAGGGAAGGCAAGTGACAGAATAACTGTAGCACTGGGGAGAATTATGGAGCTAAAAAATGATCACTAGTGTTCCCTGATGCAAAACAAAGCTTATATGTACAGTATTGTGTACAAATATATAATGAAACAGTGTGAAATAGCTAGGCTTTTCGAGGTATCCTACACGGACATTCATTTTTTTCCACTGTGCTTGTTCAAAAAAAAAAAAAAAACCTGATTAGTCAACGAAATAGTACTAATAACAATCACATTCATGAAAACAAATTCCAAGCAACCTAAACACATAGTGCTCGCCACTGCAATTTTTATGGCATTATGCACCTGCGATCATTCTACTGTTCCATTTTCTTTCGAAAGCATGCAAAACTAAAATTTGTTTGCACATGTGCACCTGAAATTGTTTTCAGTTGAGGCTGCTTAGCTCAGCACATACAGGAATAGACTTTAAATGCACTGTATTCCTTGTATAATGTACATATCCTTCCTTTGTTTGGTGCTGCAGCTAAATTCAGCCATTTTCCCCAAATGCACCCATCTTCTTATATCAGCAGTGGAAAACAAGGTGAGGTGACAGCCTTTGGGTGTTTTATTGGGGTTTATCCAAAAAGGTATAGAGAATGCAAACAAAAGACAATGTCTGAAACACAAGGAACTATTACTGCACAGTACTGTACTGTTACTGCTCTTACCTGCATTTTATGAACACTGTGTACATCAGAGGTGGACATTTCAGGTCCAGAGAGTACAGATCCAGACCAAGATTTTGTTTCAACCAACCAGTTGAGTATCTGTGACCGTGACTCTTTATACTCAACTGGTCCTTGCAGTTAAGACAAATGGTAATATTTGTGTCTGATGGTATGTACTCACTTTATATTGGTAGTACAACTAGTATACTTTTTTATAGTCATTTGTTGATTACATTGACTATATTATTGAACAAAAAGTGATCATTGCACTTACTGCTCACTTTCTTACTGACTTGCTGCAGTTTCTTATCTACTTCTTTGATTCAGAAAATAAGTCATAAAAGAGAGAATATAGAAGGGGAAAAATAAATATGATATATGTCAGCCTACACAAAACCTACGTACCACCTGCAAAGTCTGGACGGTGTTCTTTCGCCGTGAACTGTCATCTACTGATGATGCCATCTGGCGAGGATTGTGCACACAGAGAGAAGAACAATGGTAGCCATTCTGGAATTACCTTTCTACTAGGATCACGGGCACTCATAACATGATGATGATAATGATGATGATGATGATTATTATTGTTGTTGTTGTTGTCTTATTTGTTTTGAGGAAGCAAAAGAGATGTGATGCTGTCCTTTTCACAATATGGCCACATTTTTTTTCTTCCTGTGTTCGAATTTTTACCAGAATACAGTCAATACAGTGAGCTTTGTGCAGTGATTTTGCACAAGTGATGATTCAACAATGTGACTGCATCACCCCAGTACAGCATCCGGCTAAGACTCAGTTACCGGTGGTCCCACCTGAGATAATCATGGCGATCATTCTTGAAAGAGCATCAGCTTTCAGAAAACAGTGTTAGCTAAGAATATGAGATAAGACAACCCAACGAAAACTGCGAAATGAACCTGTGAACCTCAGGGGACAAAGATTGTTTGCAAATGCTAATTCAGCTGGAAAGAAAGGAGTTAGGTATGATGAGTGTTCATCTGTCTCATTTCTATAACCACAAATATAAATTCATAAAATCTAAGATTTTAATCAAGGCGAATTTAGTCAAGCTAATATAAAATGGCTAGTTTGATACTGAATGGCAGACAAAGAAAATAAAGCAGAACATTTTGTACTTCAGTTACGTTTCTTTCAGCATGCCAGTATTTTAAAGCTGAATTATTAGGACGGATATCCCATGCTGATTGAACACACCAAGGCTATATTTACTTGGGCTGTATAAGCACATTGATTTGAATTCATCAAATGTTCAACATATCATGATAACATTTTAAAATGAGAAAAATAGGTGCGGCATAACCATGAATTGGGGATCTACCGCATGGCAGGAGGCTGCGATCAGCACCACCCAGCCCGACGGTCAGCATATCTTCTTAGTGGTGGTTATTAGGGTGCCGACTGGACATGGCTGGCCGCTGATGATTGTCCTCCTAGGGGTTTGAAGGACCACTATTCTGAAGGGCTTGCCACCTTCTGACTGAACCCAGTCTGTGTTGCCCCCTATCGTGTCTCATTGCTCATGACAGAATATACTAAAAGGGACATATACAACTTTTTTCACATTTATGATGTGCTTTTTACGTAACTTATGAGCAGATGAGTCCAGGGCAAAATCCAACCTGACCTTGCCAGCGGTTTTTGGTTAATCATGCTAATTTTCTAACAGATGATTACTGGGGGCACTCTTAGGGAATTTACTTCCAAGAAAAAAAAGGCGGCTGACCATTACGGCAGCCAAATATTTATAAATATACATCCCAGGTATGTTTACACAGGCTTTATGGCAAGATAATTTCGACGTTAACCCAAAAACATTATTACTTTGTCGAATATTGAATACCCAGAATCCCTTTTCAACAAGCTATGATTACACACTAGTGGGTACATTTTGTAACATCCTTGTTATTTTGAGAATAGCAGTAATTTGATGTTGTGCAACATGCTGTCCATTTCATGGGGGCTGGCAATTTTGCTTTTAAAAAGCAGCTCCATTCTATCTCCATCTGGTTACAAAAATAAAATAGTTGCATGTAAAAATTACCCCGCTGAAAAATCCAGCTAAATACCAACTTGTGCTGTCCCATCTCTTGCTGCTTTTTGATAGTTTAGCTAGGTGGTATCACCAACTAAACCAGCTAGGTAGTTAAACTGATCAAGCATTTTCCCAGCAGGGTGACCTTTCACCTTGATCGGTAACCTTTACAGGTGACACCCCGCATTTTGATTAGCATATTATTGATGTTTCATTGTTTTTAATTCACTCTTATTTCTCTTTCGACTCCAAAAAATTGCTCGAATAACTTAGGGGTCCCCTACCTGTGCAAGCCTTGGGCCCCCAGAGAAGTTGATATTGAAGAATGACACTATCAGTCACATGCTGCAAAAGCAGCCATATTCCTTGTCATAATAATACTGCAGCAGTCTGGTATTCCTGATTTTCCAGAGACCATTTGTACATCCCACAGCTATCGTTAAATATCCGTTTGTACAGGAACTTTACGCTCATGCTTTCCAGAACTGCTTTGTTTAGGTCTCATACTCAATGCATTAAATGTGACAAAGCTTGACATTGAACTTGGCATTGAAAGAGAAAGCACATGTTAGTTTAAAAAATACATAAATAAATAAACAAAAATCAGTTGCTCCCTTTTGTATAAAATTTGTCACCTCTATCCCATGTACAGTGTTGGGCTTAAACTGGCTTAATCACCTTTCTACTGTCTCACTGTTTAATCTTTTGAAGCTTTACTCTTCAGAGGAAAAGTCTCCCTGAAAGTGGGCAAATTATGATGTATTCTTTACATATAGCACAAAGCTATTTTCTACAAAGTTGATATTCAGATTCAGGGTCCAGAACAGGCTCCTCTATTTGTCTAAACTTAAAAGATCTTTCTCAATATTAATTCATCATTACTGAATGTAACATGTTATGTCAGGATTGTGTTTAACCAGTCATTCTATTAGTTATTGTTCATACTCTTTGAAGTGACCTCTTGCAACTTTGAAATAATTGTACATACTTCACTTCTCATTTTTGCTCAACTGTCTCCACATATTCAGCTTGAATAGACATGTCTCAAGGTCAAATATTTCAAAACCAGTATCATACAGGGCTGGGCAATGAAGCGCCTTGTAATTTCAGTTGCAATTTTAGGCTTCCAACGATTCTCAAAACAAAAATAATCAAGATAAAATGATTATTGTGCCACATTTTGTTTTGCAGTGATGCTCCTGTTTTGTCTTGCTATAAGTCCAGCCAGGCACGTGCAGAGGGGGGGGCGGAGGGTGCTTGAGCACCCGCCCCTTTAAACGTCTGCACGGCCCTGAGTCCAGCACACCCCTTGCCCTTTTTGTTTCTCGGCTGAATTAAATTGAGTTCAAGTCAGTAAGTAATTATGTTAAATTATCGTGATATCAATACTGACCAAAATAATCACAATTATGATTTTTGAGCAGCATAATAATTCGAGCAGAATAATCGAGCAGCCCTAGTATGTAAATCATTTGATGACCTACATCTATACTGCATGCTCTAAAAAAACTATGTATATATAAAATCTCTTCTCTTGATTTGGTTTAATTTGTGGTTTAGAAGTGACACAGTCACAGTTCTCTGGATTTTCTCACTGGCCCCAAACAGAGGACCACTGCTCATTGGGTGAAGCTATTGCAGTAGGATAAACATAAGTTGAACATTTGTGAACTTGAACAGTAGTTTTCAAATCGTGGTACACACTGCACCTTGTACTTGGCATGTCCACAGGTGGAACACCAAAAGACCACAGTAATATGTTACTGTGGTTCAGTTTACTGTGGTATTTGAATGCTTTGTTTTGTTCCACAGTGGTACTTTGTCCAAAAGGATTGAGAACCACTGAACTGGAGGACAGCTCAGTCGCCTCAGTGAGTCTTCACTTCTGTTTCCTGCATAAAAAAGCATTTTGACCTTCAAATGAATAATGCCGAGTCTCTCTGATGCTCTGTGTGCTTTTGAACGGTTTTAGCTACCAGTCCCATGCTGATTCATTCACAGTCATGGTCAAAGACTGGATCATGCAATCATTAGCCACATTGCTGTTTAAGAGCTATGTTGCTAAAGTTCTTGCATCAGACAATACAGTTATTTACGTGCATGCCAACATTTAGCAATCAGTAATCAGTGACATCTTTTTTCAGATAATTATTCCTATCTTTTAAACTCAGAAGCCTTGTGCTGACAGGATAAATGCAAACATGAAGTACTGCTTCACAACTGATTTACACAGAAAACAATGCCTTCTTTAATTTTTTTTGTGCTTTTCTCTAGCTTAATATTGAGCTGCTGGATAGACAAGAGGAACAACAGTGTAATATTGAAAGCCTTTGTCTGCCTTCATAGTCAATCTTCTAGCCTTACAAAAGTATACGGCCGTGTATGTCTCTACTACACCTGTAAGGTTCATAAATGTTTCTTCCGGAGGAAATACTGAGTGCCTTTTTAATACTGTTTCTTGTTTTATACAGAAATCTTTCATCTGTTGAAACTTCTCATCAGTGTATTTTTCTAAGCACGTCTATTACTCAGGACAGTCTAAGAAAACACCTTTAACCTCGGGAACAGAATTACAAACTGAGTGGTTCATCTCATGTGTATCAGCTAGTCATGTTCAATGTTCCTCTCAATTTTTTGACAAAGAAAAATTATATTTATACAATTATAATAATAAAAATATATATATTACTATTAAAATGCAAGCATCTGTCCCCTCTTTAAAAAAAAAACATTTTAATTAAGTTTTTAGCATAGCTTCAGTTTAACACAGTGGCCAGTCATCTGCACAACACCATACTCCATCGTTTGGCATTGGGGACAATTTATTGGGGCAATGAATGAAGGCTAATTAAATACCCTCTTGCCATTCCATTAGTATCCTTGGTCTTCTTAACCTTATTTGTGCATTTCACACGGCAAACTATAACTATCACAAGGGATTTACCTTGTTGACCATATGACCATCAAACTAAACATGGCCAGCTATAATCAAATATACCGCATTTCATGGTCTTCTTCAAGACCAGCCACATCACCAAGACTAATTATGTACTGATTACAGGATTGGTATCTGTGTAAAGCGATTAATTTTGCACAGAGCTTCATGAGCATATTTACTGAAGGACGCAAAGATCCTTCAGACTCACTTGACGCGAAGATGGGAAGAATATGAATGTTATTTGACAACAGGAGTAGATGTGAGTTTATCAAAAGCAGAAGAAACAATCGAAATGACAACTGTTTTTGTGTTAGCCTAGGGGGAGACCTGATTCTGGAATGTCTACTGGCCGGAGGCATATAAAGGTGACCCCAGAGCGACTCTCCGACTATCTTGTGGAGCCTCCTTAAAATATTACAAAGAGATCAATTGAATATGGTAATAGACCAATCAACGGCCAGGTTAAAAAACTTATTTCCAGTGGATATGGCAATGGGACAATAAACATCATTCATCCATCCATCCATTTTCCAAATGCTTACTGCTTAGGAACCATCAAATAATTCTATATTTTATTGTATGATATAGCAGGCTTAACACTATTTTACCTACAGCCCCATTCCAAGTGACCAATCAGAATTATGTACACAATTTCCAGTCACATCCAAATGTTCTGGGTGTGTGACACAGGTCTAGGACAAAAAAGTAAGAGTAGAAGGAGAGAAGAAGGAATGGAACTGCAGAAGGACTGTGAGAACGGGTCTGTGAGCCACCTCTCGCTCAGCAGGTGTTCTGGTGGGTCTGATGGATATGCTGGGGTGAATTTGTAAGTCCAGTCTTGTCAGAGCCAACCTGACAGTTCTCCTTGAGGTGAGACACAATCTGGACCCAAAGGGGTCCAGGGTCACAGGCTCCTGTTGAACTCAGCAGTCTTACAGAAGACCAAGGCGAAGACACATAAATTCATTTATTTTTTATGCAAAGAACCTGCCCTATGATTCCACACCAGGTTTTAGCAAACGCCAGTCATTTTGAATTTCCAAGACTGCTTAGCACTAATTCTCTTAATTTAATTTGATCTTTCCATTGGACATTAATGAACAAAATGAAAAGGAGCAGAACCTTGGAAACAATTAAAAAAATGTTACATATTCCTGTCAGCTGCCTTTCACACGGAGACGTGTAGCAAAAAAAGATTCACCTTGAAATGTATACAGAGCAAAGGTATGACCAAACGCCTCCTGTGGACACCCACCAGACCCATTGCTTGGAAACTGTTAGGGTTTCACGATGAAGGGAGGACAATATCCTCTTGACCTGTATTTTACACAGGTATTGTCTCTAACAGACCAGTAAATTACTGAACCACTTCAACTAAGTGAACCTGAGAGACATGCTGGCAGAATGCTTTGTCATTTACATGCATATCCAGTGTTCAGTGAATTTGGACTGTGCATGTTACCAAAAAGTCATAAAGAACAATTTGAGTCATTTTGAGATAAACATTCGTATAACATTTTCAACCTTCACAACCTTCTTGACAGGTTCGGTAAAGTGAATTCCAAGCAAGACAGAAGGTAACACAAGAAGTAACATAACAAACAATAATACCAACACTTCAAATACTCTTTTTCTAGCAACGGAAACAGGCCAATACTTACCAGACTTTAGTTTTATTGTTAGTTACACGGTAGAGGCCACATGATCACCTTGGATGTTAGCCAAGTCAGAGGTATGTCTTGGATGAAAAGATTAATAAGTAAAACTGACACAAGGTCAAGTAAAATGGATGAAAAGACTGACTTAAACATAGTTAGCAAAGTTCCTCCACATGACTTACCAGAAAAAAAAATCCTTTTTCATAATTCTTCTTCTTTCATAAATCATCTTCTTGTATTTGTAATTGTTTACACAAAAATGAAATGTGTCCTCTGCATTTAATCCTTGACATAGAATGCACCTATTATTTTCATTTATTTTTATGGGGATGGCACCTTGCTTAGGGTATCTCACTGGTACCTTGCTGGTTGGGGATTTGAACCAGCAACCAGCATTTACAAGCATGCTTAATTATTAGACCACCACGGTTTTCAAATTTGGTATATTCTTAGTTTTCACACTTTAGATTTTGAAGCTTCGTTCATACTTTTTTTTTTTTTTGGCTCACCCTTGTATCTAGCACTAATCAATTTAACCTTTAGATGCATGACTCATTCTACAAACACTTTCACATACCTCAGACCATTAGTGACCCGGCAGATAAAATTAAAAATAATCAAGCCGCAAATGCTCATGACTCAGCAAATATTTATTTAATGTTTCTTCCCTGATTACTCTGTACAATTTCTGAGCATTTTTGATGTTTTATGCATATTTTTTCATTAAATGAATTCTTATTTTTTCCTAGCTTAGCCTAATTTTAGCAACTAGTAATGATGGCGACTACTATATACATTTTCAATGGATCTATAACTGTTACATCCACTTGTCGGACAAACGAGCAGGGAGCGGGGAATCAGGGTCAGGCAGACAGTCTTCCAAGAAAGAGGTTTATTCAGGGCAAATGGGGAACCACACGGAGGAAACGTCAATGACAAGACTGGGGAAACAGACTTGAACGCAGACTTAAATACACAGGACTACTCAGAAATAGCATGAAACAGCTGAATACAATCAGGAATTCACAGGAGGTAACGAGGGGGCGTGGCACACGGAAGGATCGTACGAGCAGGTCGTGACAATAACACTATTACATACCTGGGGTCGCTCCTGACCCGATACCTTTCCTGCAAATAAATGGTCATAATAAAGAAATTTGACGCTATTTCAGATTTTTTTTTCATGCATTGCTATGGATGAAAGATTGAGTAAAGACTGCATCAAATAATATTAAAAAAATAATAAGAAATATATAATAATAAAAATAATCCATTTATAGAATGTCAAGTTATATAAAGTATGCATAAAGAAACTTCAAATACCTCAAAACAAAACCATAATAATCGCACATTGCATTAAACTAAAACGGCCACATATTTTTCATCTTTTTTATTTCATAAACATATATGTGTGTGTCGGTGTGTGTATTTGTTTAATTGATGATAAAATGAAGCCATGAAATACAATTCTCAATTGAAATAAAACTGCTACTTTTGAAAGTCTATGTTTCTACCTATATCTCTCTGCGTCTTACCTTCAAATGGAAAAACAGATAATCCAGTGAGTCAAAAAATTGCAAGACAACTGGAACGATAAACACGGTGACCCAGTAGTCAATAGAATGGGCTAGCTACAGCAGACTCAGAGAAAAGGGAATGAATAAACATCATTCGCCTTCCTTCAATGTCTTTATCGATTGAACATTTAATCCATTGGCTAACTAACTGACATTGCGTTGCATGCAGGGGTGGAGTAATGCAGAGTAAAGTTTATTAGGAGTTATCTAAATAACCCCCCCCCCCATGCATGCTCGGCAAGATTCAGCACCAGCACCCTGTGCACCAATTAGTTGCTTAATCCACCCCCGCTTGCAGACCATGGGGGTCTGGTTGAAGTAACTGTGTTCTCGAGCCAGAAATGGACTAGCATGCCATCAGTGGAGGAATATCTGAGTGCAATTGTTTTTTGTTAATATTCATGTGCTGAATTACATATTAAAATTTGTGTCCACTGTGGAACAGTTCTTTGTATATTGCAGTTTGATCCAGATCTTCTAGGTCAGGGGACTTGCAAAAAAATCAGAAATAGAGTTTTTCTATAACATCTCTGATCCAATCCAGGTTCTCCATTCAAAATCTGTACAGGCTGCCTGATCTGAGGTAGAATCCTGAGGGTGTAGTTTCCAGATCCAACACAGAATTCAATTGGCAATTTTGATTGCTAAAGCTCATCTGTGTAGAAGGTATGAAAAAGAAGACCTTTCATGCAGAACTGTGGGCATGAAACTGGTCAGGAAAAAAATGACAAAAAAAATATGAGGGGGGGAGAGAGAGAGAGAGAGAGAGAGAGAATTCTGCATTTTGAATCCATAGAAACAAAAAAATAATAGAATATTGCAGTAACTCAATGACTGTTACGAGTATGATGAATGAATCATTGTGTCATATTGCTGCCCTTATATCACGTTTTCTTGGTCTCACATAGAGGTACTGCGTCAAAATTTAGATTACTCAATATTCAGCAGCGTGATGATCCTTTGTGTTTGTGTCTTTTTTCCATCCTTAATATTAGATAACACCTGCCTCTTGTCATTTTTGACTATAGGGATATCTGTCAAAAATATATGTGCTAGACATATAAGATAATATTTTCAAAGTTTTATAAAGGTACAATTATTTTTTGTGGCCTGAAACCTAAACAGTTCTATTCCGATTTCTATATTTCTGACAATACCACATAAAATACGTACGTATTTTGGCTGTTGCATTAATCGTTTGCCGAACGTATCGCCTTTTAAAGGTGAATGCATACTTGCGTACCAGTTATGTCAATCCCTGTTTATATGTTTCCTTCCATATACTGTACTTATGTGCATCTCGTATCATGTGGTCCTGACAAATCAGGCTGCTGAACTGGTGTTGATGTCTGTTTGTTTAATCGTGCCTCATGTGAATGATAAAGTAGCTAATTCCAGGGTCTGACTGTCAGCTTTACTTAACTATGTGGAAAGCAACAGTTCCAGTCAAAACCCTGGACACACCCGATCATTTTATCTAAGTTATTCACCATATAGTGAAAGGCCTAGAGGCATTGAAGTAATATGTAACAAATACTGCAATGACCAAGAGAAGTGTTCAACATCTCAAAATTATCGCAAATTTTAGACTCTTCATATATCCCCTTTTTGCTTCAATGACAGCGTTGCAGAGACTTGGCGCTCTTTCAACCAGCTTCTAGATGTAGCCACCTGGAATGCTTCTCTTCAGTTCAACTCATCCCAAAGCAGCTCTATCTCACTCCTTGCTCACAAGATAATATCTCCTCTCCTCCATTGTCTTCTGGCCTTCTTTTTTCCTTTGTCTTCCCCTTTCCCTGTCTTTTAATTATTGCGTACAAATGATATAGAAATGTATTGCACCCATGTATAGCGCCTTGGAGTAAATCTATTGTGAAGGGCACTATATAAAAACAAACTGGACTGAATTGAGTAGTTACTACATAGCCTTGCAGTGTGTTAATTAACGGTCATTGTCTTTTTGAAAAACAAGCGATTTTCAGTAGGTGTGTCCAGATCATTGTCTATATAATGAAAATTACCATACTGGATTCCATAGAACATTCATTCAACATCCCACCAAAATTAAAATATTGCATGATATATTTGTGAGTCCCATTGTCCATTTATTCTTGATCTTTGCTAAGATGAAGAACTCAATGGCCCAACTGAACCACAGGCAGTTGTATGCAGGAGCAACACATGCAGACATCCTGGAGAGCGGCAACTCTCGAAAGGACCGCCCAATTGGGCTCATTTAACTAGTCGGTGGTCTAAAGAAGATGATGTATCTGGAAGTTACATATCCCTGGAGTACCGTCCTCCCCCCACTGTGAGCCGCTAATAGGGACGCTTCAAGGGAACCGCTTTTCACCACTGTCTCTGCTGGAGTGCTAGCTAATGCGTATTTCCCACTTCATATAAGACTAAAATTTATAGCTATAAATGTCTTTGTTATCATTCCTTTGGTGTAATAATGTATATCATCACACAAATATATATTACAATATATAATATCACACAAATTGTTCTTTTGGTTCATTTCACTTGAATTTGATCACATTCCGTATTACAGGTGCACTGCAAATAATAATAATAATAATAATAAAATACAACAATTTTGATGTATTTTGATGTAAATTTGATGTAATTTCTAGCATTTTCTAAACAAGTGACTTTTAGTATTACTATGTTCATAGTACTAATATCTTTTCAATTTGCAGTAGAAAAATAGATGTTATTTTGATTTACAATCACATTTATAAAAGTGCTGTTGGGGCCTGGGTTTGTATACATAAATTCTGGAGACATGTGAGGGGGGGTCTTCCAAAATGAGAAATTTAAACACTTTCCTCCTTGCAGCTGTTATTACATAACATGACAAAGAGACATTTGCTTAACCCCTATTAATTTGCAGATTTATTGCAAAGCTAGCAGATGGTTTTAATTTTGCAAGCAAAATCATGCAAAATCCAGCATTTGTCTGACTTGTACACACCGTCTGAACAATACACCTCAAATCTTTGTCGGGGCAGCAGTTCTGCTTAAAGCAGAAAGGCTGACATAGCTTTTCTTTCCGTAAATAACACGTTGAGCAACCATACATCAGTGGAGCTGTCAGCTCTCAGTTAATTGGATTGGGTATTTCTGGGGTTTAGCACTGGGACCAAAACAGAAAAAACAGGCCTACCTAGAGCATTTTCATATATGCTGAAATTCATCTTCAGGAAAACAGTTCACCTATTCACAGTAATGAATACAGAACACTGGTCTGTTACTCCAGATTGATATATTCCAGGTGAAGGAATGAGGTTTTTGTGGCCATTATTTCTCTTTTTATTTACAGATTGGCTTATGAAGTGAGCTTACAAAGTAATGTACAAAATAATGTTTTGGCGGTGGTAAATGAGGACTAGATCAAAACTGATTAAATTTAAATGAAAACAATTAATGACAAAAATAGACCCTGATCCAATTTAACAAGCTGTTTCGCTTGTCTGTAATAATGATCTAAAACCATATCATTTGTAGTAGGTATTAATTTCTTATTGTTTTTCCTAGAAACACCTACAGTACCTGACATAGGGCTGTAAGAAGCAGAGAAAAACTCTGTGATGCCGAGGGCATGAAGCAGGGGGCACCTGGAATGGGACTCATCCAAAGAAATACAAAGGGCAGCCGAGAGAAAGCAACACACATAAATTGCAGTTCTTTACACTGTGGAGGAAATCAACAAATGCGCACAAAAAATCCATATATATATAACCTGGGGCGGGATCCAAAAGCAGACTGCTGAAGGTCTGAGGCTGCAGCACAGAGCTGCTATCATAAGAACATAAGAAATTTACAAACAAGAGGAGGCCATTCGGCCCATCAAGCTCGTTTGGAGAGAACTTAACTAATAGCTCAGAGTTGTTAAAATCTTATCTA
>JABJVO010000026.1:11048817-11080940 GCA_026770805.1 Boulengeromyrus knoepffleri | reverse complement strand
ATTCCACAAATCTCACTCCAATTTAGCATCTGTGGGATGTGCAGGACAATCAAGTCCGATCCATGAAGGTCCCACCTTGCAACTTACAGGACTTAAAGGATCTGCTGCTAACGTTTTGGTGCCAGACACCACAGGACACCTTCAGAGGTCTTGTGGAGTCCATGCCTTGACGGGTCAGAGCTGTTTTGTCAGCATGAGGAGAACCTACACAATATTAGGCATGTGGTTTTAATGTCATGGCTAATCAGTGTACAGTATATTACTGCATGTGTAGAATCAAGGGGATGTAGGATAGTATTTCAATAAAACTAAACTTAAATACATAAAACTTTAACAGCTAGAATTAAAGAGGCGTTCAATATAGGTGATTTTGTCTTTGATAGTGGAAATATTCTGGTGCTTATATGAAAAACTAAAATGAAATACAGTGCAACTTTAAAAAATCCAGCAATGAATAATTATTATTATTATTATGGCTGTTTACCATAAACCTTTTTCATACGTGTCCAATAAATTCTAATATAATTTTTTTTATTAATTAAAATAATAATAATAATACAACATCCAGGCCAGATTTCTGTTATTTGAGGAGGAAAACAAGACCTTTCCGGAAGCAGTTCAATTATAAGTTGGTGTCTCAAAAACTGAATAACTGTTTCAATTAGGAATTTAATTAAGACTTTGTCAAGAGGAAAAGAACATGCGGAAATTGAAGAAGCAAAACTGCCAATCTTTCCCACCGAACAGGCGCATGCTGCACATTTTTCATCCAAGAGGACGAGCACACACCTTTTGTCTGATTTCCACAGTTATATATTTTGATCTACAGCACTTCAGGTTGCACTGCATTCACCAGTAAGACTGGACAGGCCTCAAATCACAGTGAGTCTGTTGCAGCAAAGGAAGAGAGCAGAATGAGAGAAAAGCTGAACCATCTTTAAAAGCCATTTCATTTTTTTTCTTTTTGACAGCTCAGAGTATTGCTTTTTTGACTATTGCTGTTATCCTCACAGAAGGTACTGCATATTTATCTGGTTGATATGCTGGGGGACTCCGTAGTGATCAAAAGCATGGTGTACAAACAGCTTAACTCTGCAGGTTAAGGGAAAAAAAAGAGGCCGTTTCTCTGGTGTGCATTGCGGGATATTCCTACAGGGAATGATAAACTCATTTGCACTGGGCAGGCTAGGCTACTCAGTAACATTCTCATTTCATTTAGCATCAAAATAACAGCAATGGGGAATATGACATTGCCTACTTTTTTTGTTGAGATAAGGGGAATGTGAGAAGTTCCTGGGACTGACTGCTGCAGATTGCTAAAAAAAAGGCTGTGACCTTACATGCTTTAGCATGTCCCTCCTGTGCAGAATGTAAATGTCTGTGTGGGTGTAATGGCACCTCAGTGTCCACACCTACTTGGTGCTTTACTGACAAAATGTTCCCTTCCCAAAATGAGGTCTTCCATCTTCGTAACGTTCATCAGTGGACAATAGAAATTTTGTCATTTGCCTGCCTTGCTTTTCTATGTGTAAAACAAACACACACACACACACTGATAAATAAATGTACTTTCTTTAAAAGCTATATGCTTATACAGTGCCAACTACATTAACGATATGGAATTACGTGGGCGCCTTTGAGTTCTTACATTACTGTTATCCATGGTAACCACCCACTTGCTATGACTTAATGTGAATTTACTTAAACAGTCAAAACCTGAACATTTCACCCTAACTGTTCAATCTGTCTATTACTTCAGTTACGACAACCTTGCTTGTGCTCAAGTCACCACTCCTAGTTGTTGGTCAGTGTCCTTCTTTCCAAATTGCTTATCATTACGCGGTATTAGGATTCTCAAATTTTCCTTTGTCATGTGTTCAGGGTCAATTCTTGGATTTGTTATAAGGTGGGAGGGAGGGATCTACCTTATAATTAGCCAATGATATGATTTGAATTGGTGAGTGAGAGGGCAGGGGCACTCCAAGGCCCAATCAGCTTTCAGTGGGGGCCAACGTCCCAGTGGCCTCGATCCTGTATATGCCCATGATTGTATGCATAGTGAACTGAATTCTTCGTTGTATTCTTCCTGCAGAATCGGGTGTCAAAAATACAGGGCAATAAATACAGGGCACTGAGCTTAGAACCGATTTGGAGCACCTGTTATGATAGACTGTCTTCAGCTTTTCTGGACAGGGTCTCTTTCCCAGTTCCAAAAATTAAGGATAAATTCTGGCTTTCAATTTCGCTTAAAAAATGCTGAAAGCAAAAAAAGGGGAACATCATTCCTTAGTGCTGCAGAGAATAACCTTGTAAACAGTTTAGGTGACCATGCATTAAGCTTGAGAGCAGCTTAGTTTTCCAATCCATTTTTTAAACCCACAGGCTATCTATAGAATTATTGCATATTTATTACAGCCTGTGATGTATAAGCATCTCCAAGGCATGTTTAGTTCAATTTCAGTCAGTCCTGCCTTTCACGGCTGCACCGAACCCACCATGTCTGTTACACCATTTATTTCAGTAAGCTGCTCAGTGGGAAGCCAAGGTCATGCTTTTAATTCGTATTTATTTGAAGTTTCCTTCAGACCTCCAAGCTCCTATTAGAATTTTCCCCAGAAATGGAAAAGCACATGATTAAATGTATTTATTAAATTAGTAGATGTTCATGTTTACGTACAGTATTATTGCATTGTCCTAGGCAAGGCGATCAAGGCTGTTTATTGTTATCACGTCAAATTTCAATTATTATATGAATGTCTAAAAGTCAGGCCCACTGTCAATTACCAATGCAGAAATCCCAAGGGTTTTCTTTATAAGCGTCCTACAGCTCTCAGTTAAGAGGAACACAGGTGCTTGATTGGTATAGTATCAACCCCAACCTGAAGAAATTTGGTATAATAAAAATCAATCGAAGCATTACAGGAAAACCCCTTTAAGATGAAGATAGTAAACTGAAGGTTAGATAGCCATTTATTTTTTAATGTGCCACTGTTTAAAATGGGGCAAAGAGGATTAAATTAATTTGCCCCTCTAATTGAATCATTATGTTGTTCTGTCATGGATAGGCAAAGTGTAATAGGCCTGGTCACAGAAAATTATTTTGTTGCAGAACTGAGAATATATGTAGCATGCACTGGAGGTCACTGAAAGTTATTACAATCTTGTTTTTGTAATGGAAAAATACTGTTTAACTTATTTCAGCTTCGAATATCAACAAGTAAACAGTAGGGGAAAAGCAAGCTACTATTGGAGTATGCTTAGGCATTTTATTTTTAAAAAATATGGACATTCATTGCAATAAATAAGCATCCGCTTTTCAATTGCAGCCCTTTTCAATCACAGTCCTCGTGGTCATTCAATGAAAAAATAACATCCTGTTATTATTATTACTTGCAAAAGTCATGCATTATTCTTATACACTCAAGCACTGAGGAGGCAACTGCAGAAGTCAATGTTGCAAAAAATACAAGCAAATGCTTTTGCTCGTTCTCATTTGGAATTCTGAACTTTTCTTGTTTTTAGTTTCATTGTCATAACCATTATATATATATCCATCAATGCTGTGTGGAAAAAGGTGATTATCCCCTCCACAGCTGTCTCTGTTTGACAGCAGCAACAACATGTCGCAATTAACGTGTTAAAACCAGTTCACACTTTTGTTCGCTACTAGGAAGACGAGGGTGTGCTCCCTCATCTTAATCTATAACCGAAAGTGAGTTCTTCATGAGCAGAAAGTTTTCCCAGTAGGGGGCTGGGAGGCAGCAAAAACGTGGACTGTCTGGGGGTCCCTGAGGACCAGATTGGGAAACACTGGTGTACAGTCTTAATTCCAAGCATGCAGATTTGGCTTGTTTCAATATGTATCCAGTCCGTTTCTCCTGGTTTTCATTTTCTAGTTCTCCACCTACATCTCTCAATGCAACTAATCCTGCGGATAAAATCCTGTATTATACTCATTTGTAAACCTACCTGTTTTGTCTGTCAAATTGATCATTCTGTCCTGAATCCAGATAGTTTAAAATAGTGAGACTAATGTCAAGAGCTTTAAGGCATATCGCATTCTCATAATGCCCAGCATTTCGTCCCTGCGGTAAGCAGAACTGCTGCTAGCAGCAGAATATTAGCTGCAATAATCAATTCTCTCATTGGCTGGCTCACTGCTCAGCTCTCTGCTAAAATTATGGTGAAATGAATTATCTATTTGGAGCACCGGGTAAATCATTAGTTGTAATTCTCCACAGTGAATAATCATTCTCGTCATGCTTAAATGAAAATTAGTCTCAGTCTGATTCAATTTACTGACATGTGCTAACTCCTAGATTATTATTATTATTATTATTATTATTATTATTATTATTTCATCTGTGCTAATATGTCAAAGAATGATTGTGTCTGTGCAGGGTGAAACATAGGGTCAGAGACACATAAATGTACTCAGAAGCGAGTAGAGGGGCGGGGCGCGGTTATGGGATTGAATTTTGTTAAACATGGTTAGTTGAGCCCCCGATCTAGCAGAGGCCCCTGGACTTCAGCCTGTGTAAGCCTGTGCATTAAAATAGTACATACATAGATCAGGCGTAACATTAAGATCACTTGCTTAATATTGTGTAGGTCGCCCGTGTGCCACTAAAACAGCTCTGACCCGCTGAGACATGGACTCCAAAAGACCTCTGAAGGTGTCCTGTGGTGTCTGGCACCAAGACGTTAGCAGCAGATCCTTTTATTCCTGCATGATGCATGGAGAGGTTTCCATGGATCGGACTTGTTGGTCCAGCACATCCCACAGATGCTCAGTTGGATTGAGATTGGGGGAATTTAGAAACTAGATAAACAACTTAAACTCTTTTTCATGTTCTTCAAACCATTCCTAAAGAAATTTTTGTAGTGTGGCGCATTTTCCTACTTAATGAGGTCACTGCCATCGGGGAATACCGCTGCCATGAAGGGGCGTACTTGGTCTGCAACAATGTTTAGGTTAGTGGTTTGTAGCAATGTGACATCCATATGAATGCCAGGACCCAAGGCTTTCCAGCAGAACACTGCCCAGAGCATCACACTGCCTCTGCCGGCTTGCCTTCTTCCCATAGTGCATCTTTGTGCTATCTATTCCTAAGCTAAACTAAGCAATCGCACCAGCTGTCCACATGATGTAAGACGAAATGTGGCTCATCACACCAGGCCAACTTCTTCCATTGCTCCATGGTCAGTTCTGACACTCACATGCCCATTGTAGGCGCTTTTAGCAGTCAACAGGGGTCAACATGGACACTTTGACTGGTCTGTGGCTAAACAGTCCCATACACAGCAAGCTGCGATGCACTGTGTTCTGGCACTTCTCTATCGTATCCAGCACTAACCTTTTCAGCAATTTCTGGTATAGTAACTCTCCTCTGAATTGGACCAGACATGTTAGCCTTCACTCCCCACATGCATCAGCGAGCCTTGGATGATCTTGACCCCATTGCCAGTTCACCAGTTGGCCTTCCTTGGACCACTTTTGGTAGGTACTGACCACTGCATACCACCCCAACACACCACAAGACCTGCCACTATGGAGATGCTCTGACCCAGTTTTCTAGCAATAGCAACTTAGCCCTAGTCAGTCGCTCAGATACACTTGCCCCTTGCTTATAACATTATCAACTTCATAAACTGTTCCCTTGCCTAATATTCAATGGCACCTTTGACACTTGCCATTATTATGTCTCCTAATTTCAGGTAGTTGCAAATTATAATTTATTCCTCTTGTTGCTTGCTGTCCCGCACCTGTAATGATTGGGTGATTTTGGTTATGGTCCACACCTGCCCCTTGTTAGCCCATATTAGCCTTTATTCTGTTCTTTAGTCATTGTAGTTGTCCTGGTGTTTGTAGCTGTGTTTTTTTCCCCATTGTTCTTACTTATCTGTGGTTTTGATGTCCCTGGTATTAGTTGTAGTTTTACTTTTCATTTTCTTTGTAATTTGTTTAGTTGGTGTTTTATATTCCATGTTTTGGTTTTGACAACTTCTGGCCCCTTTATATTCTTGTTTTTCCATTATATTCTGTTCTGTAAATTGGCCCCTTCCTGTTGAAGCTGCTCTATGGATCATCTTCCGCTTTGCCAAATGCTCTAACTGGTTGGCTATGAATCCCAAATAAGAAAAGAAACTAAATGTCAAAGTCTGTGTAATATTTTTCTATTTTTCCAACATGGGCGATATGTTAGTCACATGACGGGTACCACCATTGCCATCTAGTCGCGACCAATGGCAGATCTTGGACAGACGGGGAATTGGGGAAAACTTTAAAAAGGGAATTGTGTACAAACACTGTTAATTACAAAAATTAGTATATAAATAATTAAATAATCTACACTGTCGCCTCATCGCAAGAAACATATTTTCAAACCACTGGGGAAAGCTTATTTTCCTGTTCTTATGGGGGATTTGTATGCCTTCCAGCAATGGTAATTTTCTTGTTATGTAAATAACCATCAGCCTCTTGGAAATTTGCCGTTTTCCTGCCCCTGTGTCCTATTGATAAATTGCAGTTTTGTTTTTTATTTCCATTCATTTAACCAGAGTTATGACAACTATGTTGAACCCAATGGAAAGTTAGTGCTTTCCCAATTCCGATTTAAATGTGTATCAATCTTGTTCTGTTTCTCATGATCATTAGTGCATTCGCCACTGTCACAAAAGCATTGTTTTCCATAAAAATGTGTGATCTTTGTGTATGAATGGCCAGTATATTTTTCCTTTCTACTTGCAAACAAATCTCCTGACTATACTGGATACAATATTTAATGTCCCTGCTAAGGCACTTTTATTATATCCCGCTTTACGCAATCTTTTATTCAAAGTGACGTCCGATTTTACCCGCTCATTCAGATGGCTATTATAGTGGAGCAGTTAATTCATTTTCCTCCCAGGAAGACAACAGGGCACTTATGTTACGCTGACATGCACATTGCTTCATGTGTAATTGGCTGCTATTTAACTAACCGTTATTTAAACCCTTGTGCCTGAAATGGTATGCTTTCATAAAACTAGTTGAATTACAACTGCAAATACTGCAAATACTGAAGCAATATGTGAGTTTCAAATTTATATCAGGGGTACCAGAAGCAGTTTTAGTGAAAGCCATGTTCACAGTGCTGACTGCCATGCTGAGCCTCTTTGGATCACGAGCAGTTGTACAAATTGGAAGAAGCAGATGCGGTTTGGTGAAGGTTCTTCGTCTCTTTTGAGAACTTTAGCAATTTTGTGACAGAAATGCCCCCCGCCCTTTTGTTATTGTTCTTTTTTTCTAATACTCTTGTCCAAATAGACTTACAATTTTAATGATTATACAACAAGGTGTTTTGAATGACTTGTTCAGAAGGTACCTGAAGGAGGAGAAGGGCTGTCAGCAGTTGCTGGTTGGTTAGAGTCGTCCATGAGGGCACAGTGAAGTGAAGGAAGAGTCCGTGTCTCAAAAGAATTGTTATTAAGGTGGAATGGCTGGGTGTGGTTTTTTTGTCCTTTATTCTCCACAGTAAGGGGACCTACACATAAAAACAGAGCTGCCACAGCAGCACAGAGGATAGCATGTCTCTTAGGCTTCCTCACACAGTGAAAAGACACATACAGTAGTTTGGTAACATAGTTAGTTAACTAAGATAGTTAGTGCATAGTTAGGTAAACCGGCGACTCTAAATTGGTCATAGTATATGGATGTGTGTGTGTGTGTGTGTGTGTGTGTGTGACCTGGCATCCCATCCAAGGTATTCCTCTGGTTTGCATCCTGTGCTTCCTGGGATGACCACCAGGCCCACTGTGACCCTGTACAATAAGCCAAATGGAAAGGAGATGCATGTTTATATTCTATTGTGTGATGGGGATTAACCACTGCGACCCGGACATACAGCTTGAGTTGGAGCTGCCTAAACCAGCCAGAAACCATTTGAGCTCCAAGAGATTCCACATTCCTCTGGCTGAGAGAGTGACACTTTGGCTGGATTGCAGATGTACCGTGGGAAAGAATGATATACAGTGTGTAAAGGCAAAGAGGATGGCTGGTCAAACAAGGTAGGACATTTCTGTTACCACAGGCAGGTTACATTCAGAAGTGCTGAACTGCTGCTATCCAGGTCTCTGCTCTGCCATCGACATGTGAACTCCAAAAAGAATGGTTAATACATAGAGAGAGATTTGGGATGCATTCCAATCAATCTGTTCTATTGTCCTGGCAGACAAACACCACTTGTTTGAAATAGCCTGCCCACTGACACTGAATGATCTAACACATCAGCAGGCCAGACTGTAGCTTCTTCTCCTGTGTTCCATCGTACCAAACTAAAAGTCAAGAACATTTCTTCCTGCACTATAAAACAATATAAAAAGATTCCTGTGGTTTCTTGCTTATTTCTAATGATATCTAAATATTGAAATATTAATATTTGCTGACCGGTGGGTGAAGCTGAGGTTGTTAAACAGGTTAAAACTCAGGAGGAGATGGAACGTGAATAATTTAGCCCCAGTGCACTGGCAGCTGAAGGTGGGCCTCAATAACAAACCTCAAGGTGCCAAAGCCACGGTACCAGTCACGGGGGGGGGAAAGTACTTACTTCCAATAGATTCAGTAATAACACCTTTGATGGACACCCTGGATATAGGTTTTTGAATGGGTGTGAGCTGAGCTTTTAATTTCACTGCGTACTTCAGTGCCCTGTCCTGTGTGTTCAGGAAATGGAATTGGTCTTTTATGGTTCACACTCAGGCTTCTGACTGAGACTAGCTACTAATCCCTATACTAACACACCCACTATGATCAGGAGGCTCACCAAGCCACACGTGTAACATGGGCTTTAATGGAATAAAATCAGAAGGCTGGGTGAGTGTGTTTCATGCTACATGGGGCACAGATTTATGCCTGTTATTCCCAAATACTAGCACAAAGATTGCAGTTACAACCTGGTGTCACTTCGTTTTTACACTTTGTATAAGAACAATCAATAATATTGGAAAAAACAGAGAAACACCACATTTAACGATACAGCTAAATCATTTTGATGTAAGTTGACTGTCAGCAGACTGATGGATTTATTTTAGGTTTAAAAACAAAATGTCATCCAAGTAAATAAACTGAGGTGAAACTAAACGGAAAATGGAAAGTATCCTAATGAGCAAAGTCCTAGCTTCTTGACTTTGGGCGTCCATCCATCCATCTTCCAAAACCACTTGTCCTATACAGGGTCACAGGGGGTCCAGAGCCTATCCTGGAGGCTACGGGCGCAAGGCAGGGGACGACCCAGGATGGGGCACCAGCTCATTGCGGGGCACATTCACACACCAACAGGCAATTTGGTAACTCCAAACAACCTTGGCATATTTATTGGACTGAAACCCCACAACAACACAGGGAGAACACACAAACGCCACACACAGAACCCTGGCACAGACTCGAACCCAGCTCCCAGAGGTGGGAAGCATCAGTGTGAACAATTGCACCACCGTTCCACCCACTTTTGGTGTCACCTAGTGAAGAACAACACAAAAAAACCTGGAAGTGGCACATTATCTTGATTTTATTGCATCTGTTTGTCCCATTTAGCTTTACTTGTAGGTGGTAGTGGGGAACACTCTCGTCTCACACCTCTGAGGTTGGGGTTCAAATCCTGCTTCTGCTCTTTGTGTATGCTGTTTGCATTTTCTCCCCATGTAGTGCAGATTTCTTCCAGTCCAAAGACACGCCGTTAGGCCAGTGGTTGTCAGTCCTGTTTCTGGCATCCCCTGTACCACAATGTTTTCATTCCAGCCCACGCTGCTTTCAACCTGCCACATTCATTATTGGCCTATTAAGGGCCATATAAGCCTGATTAGTGCAGTAGGGCTGGTATGAAAACACTCTGGCAGAGTGAGCACCAGGATCAGGACTGAGAACCACCATGCTAATTAGTATCTCTCAGTTCTTGATAGCATATATATATATATACACACCGCGTGATGGACTGATATGTTATCCATGGTGATCCTCAGCCTCGTGCAAGATACTACCTGAGATAACTGCTCCCTGTGACTCAGACCAGAATAAACCATTAGAAGATGGGTGGTGCTTCATATGATTGATCTTTCTACAAGTTATCAGATGTCTTACTTTTTTCTTTCGTATTTACACCAAGTATGAGAGTTTACTCAAGCAAAACAAGACACTGAAAATGTAAAACCTACCGTATAATGGTATGGTTAAAAACATTTAGTTATTCACCATAATAAAGTCAAATTTCTTCTCAATTTAGTGTGCCCGGCAGATGTGTTTTGCTACCATTATTGCCAGGATGTAGTTGTTGCTGTAATCAAATAAACCATTTAATTAACCAAATGAGAAATGCTTGCGTATCATAATTACTTGAATATCTACAATAGTTCAGATTTTGCCTCTAGCATATTTACTTGCAGCAGCCTGAAGCACATTTTATTCACACAATTCCTCTCTCCCCCTAAAAGTGAGCAGGGGAAAAGTAATATTTCACCAACAAAGGAGGTGATGAGGTCACTTTTCTCTGATTTCCAATCTACCAAAATTAGTTTTCCCTGTGACCTTTAACTTTGTGTCAATGCACCTTGAGTCATAAAATTCCTTTAAGCATAAATGCTTCTTTCAAGATTGAAACCCGGTTTTAGAAATCACTTGGGAAAGAGGAGCGACTGAGATTGACGTCATTGAGACACAACCGACTTTTGAAAATTCTGAGATATTGGATGTGATATTTTTCACACTTGAAGGTTGCTTTTTGCTTGTGCTTAATACATGCTGACCTCTGTCCACCGGCAAAAATGCCTACAATGGGCATGTGAAAGAAGGTGGCCAGGTCTGATGAATTATGTTTTCTGTTACATCATGTGGACGGCCAGGTACATGTGCGGTGATTACCTTGGGAAGAGGTGGTACCAGGATGCCTTCTAGGAAGACGGCAAGATGGCAGAGGCAGTGTGATGCTCTGGGCAACGTTCTGCTGGGAAGCCTTGGGTCCTGGCATTCATGTAGATGATACTTTGATACTTTCATACCACCTACCTAAACATTGTTACAGACCAAGTACACCCCTTCATGGCAGTGGTATTCCCCGATGGCAGTGGCCTCTTTCAGCAGGATAATGCACCCTGTCACACTGCAGAAGTTGTTCAGGAACGTTTTGAGTTCAAGGTGTTGACTTGGTCTTTCCCTCAAGCCAATCGAGCATCTGTGGCATGTGCAAGACAATGCAATCCATGTCTGATCCATGAAGGGGACACACACATTATTAGGCAGGTGTTTTTAATGTTATGGTTAATTGGTGTATTCCCCTGCGCAGTGCAAGCTTCATTCATGGAGTGCTTGTAGGTTTCTGGGTCCGGGTTCTAGAATGTTCTTGCGATATCCATCCATCCAGCTTCCAACCACTTACCCCAGATATGGTTATGGGTGTTATGATCTGCAGCTGGATTTTCTCCAGGTTCTGTGGTATGTGCCCTGTGATAGACAGAAGCTCTATTCAGGATCTTTCTATCACAGCTGTGTGTTGTGAGTGGTTCCGTTACTGCAGAGTGGTGCCGTTACATAATGATTATCACCACCTAGGGGGTGGTCTCTTTAAAGCATGTGACTCCATTCTCCAATTGAAGGGATCTTTGCCAAAAGTGAGCCAATCAGCTCAAGCTGTGAAGTTGCAGTCCATGCAGTTACCACATTCAGGCTCATCACCGTAACACAATCTTTACTGCTTATTCATCCCTGTGCTAGAGTCTGCGTTCTGTACCAGTGTAGCACTGTCACACCGATCATGGTTTTAGCAACGTTATGTGAAGCAGCAGTTTGTTGCAGACTAATTTGTGTTCACTTCATAAATTGCTGTCTTGGTTATGGAAATGTATTCTCGATAAATATGGTATAGATAGCTGGTCAAGTCAACATGTCATCAGTGAGGTGATTGTATCACAGTCAGGATGTAAATTCCAGAAATGCTTAAATGGTGTGAACAAAGCATGCAGTGGGGATCCCTCCTAGTCATTCTGCACCGGCTGTCTGCGCTAATAAAGGCCTTTCATTCCTAAGAAAATTGTGCCCATTGATATTAAAGCATAATTCAGACTGACAAAGCTGGTGCATGTGAGTGCAAAATGCACATTCCCTGCCCAAAGTTCCAAAGCAGCAGGGAAAATAGCTGTGTTCAGTCAATGGTAAAAGCAAGGTGTCTTTGTCTTGCAAAAGGTTAAATATCTCATACTTATAAGTCCATTCTAGTGACAGAGCATATTTGTCTATCTCATATATTAATAATGACAACTTGTGATTTATTATACAGGTAGTTCTCCCTTTCTGAGCTACCAATTTCAAGTTCATATCTTGATGAGAAATTTCTATGGCAAAAATATACATTTCATCTTTCATATATATATATATATATTATTTTTCAAATTTGTATTTAACTCAATGCACGCTGCCCAAAAACACCATCCGCGGCCCAGTAAAGTTTTCAGATAACTTTATGAAACATCTACTTATGCATACCAGATTTGTCCCTTGCACGTCTGCTCATTTGCAGCATTACACTTTACCGCGTTCTTTACCATAGTGCCCAATTTATACCACTTCGTTTCACGACCCAACTTGATCCGGTTGCTACACCAGGTTCATTGTAGGTACTTATTCTGAGCCACGAAGAAAAAAAACACACTCCACCTGCTGAAAATGAAAGTGACCAAAATTCACAGTGAATGTTACAAATAAAGCAAATAATTGTTTTTATCCAAGGATTTCTTTTTGTTTATGATTATGATATTTAAGATGAAATATTTTTGGGCCGGAACCAGAGTCAACATTTCTATGGGAAAATACCTCCCGCTTTACGAGTTCTCGATTAATGAGCAATAATTTGGAAAGAATCAGCTCATAAATTTGAGAATTACCTGTATATACTTTGTTAAACATTCACATTACTGCGGCTGTTCTAACCCCTTAAAATGGGCAATGCTTGTGTTTATGGCAAAAGTGAATTATTGAGTTTGACTTTGCTAAAATTGTCAATTGGAAACTTTGAAGTATTGTACATTTTGTCTGTTTACATTGTGCTTTGATTGGACATGGCAGAATAAACGTTTTAATTGCGGGGGCAATCTTCACTCTTCATGGCCAGACTTTGAAGTCTTATTGGGTCCTTATTGGATTTCTAATGGCCTTCTGGGTGAATGATCTCCAGACTATCTTTAGTGCTAATTGAATTTATGGACAATTTAGTCAAATTTTTCTTCAGTTTATCAGCCAGTATAAGAAATTATAAATTGCAATAGGCCTGCAAAAAAAAAATAATTAAAAATCACACATTGAAGTATATTAACAACGAAGACCTTTAAAACATCATTCTGTTAATTGTGAAAATTAAGGCTGTTTAATTCTGCATGATTGAAATTCTACTGTGTGAATCTGGAACATGTCAAATACTGTAATATATTTCAATTTGGGAAAAGGATGAGAAAAGGTACTGTGGTAATATCAATGACAGGGAGGCAAGTGTGTACACTAATTTAGATGAATTTGATGACATATCCAATCTATTCCAATACGTTAGCATAAATGATGGAGGTTGATGGGAGTGTACCAAGCCAGCAGAGGAGGTTAAATGACAGACAACATGCAATCATATGAGTTATATGAAACTTTAGAGGCTAGTCATGAACAGATAATCAGGAAAGTTCTCCTAGGTACTCAGAGGGTCTTTGATGACTGTGTCCTTTGATGGTTGGCTGCTGCTCTGCCCTTTGGGAAGCCTCTTGTTTACTCTCATCGAGTGGTCAGAGAAATGCCACTGAACATTCTGAAGCCTTTTCAAAGAAAATAAGGTCCACAAGCATGATGAGTCACATGCGAAATAAAGACTGCACTGAAAATAATCTCATGCAATTACAAAACAAGAAGGACAAACAGCTAGTCAGGTGAATATTGTTGGTCTCTGTCTGCCTGAAGAGCCAAGCTCATTCAGAAGTGTGGGCAAAAAACATGCTTCTTTAAAGCACTCCTGTAGAGGTACCCATCCATCAAAACAGGGTCATAAAGCAGAGCGATAGCCTCTCGCCGGAGGGTTTTTGCCATGGTAACAGGCCCGATAAGGTTCGCTGTAGTTGTTAACTGCCCTTGTATCAGGACACAAATCTAGAATGGATGGCAAGGATCTGCTCCAAAGTGCCCAAACTGCAACGCAAAACTATGCAAACTGCTCAATGGGCAACAGATACTGAAGGTTGGTGATTCTACCTGCATGCAGGGTCAGCCATTATACTGTCCAGGTCCACCACAAAATATCGGTCCCTTCAGCCCACACAAAATAGGCTGTTAGCAGATTGTAAAACCTGGAAAAAACAGGGCATAAATCTTAGCAATGTTAGGAACTACTATGCAGTCATTTTTTGACGTTTCTAAAAAACACTCCTGTAATAAGATACACAATTCATTTCGATGGCTTGATTGGATTGCTATGTTCTGTACACAAACCAATTATTATCATTTTCCCCTCAGTACTTGTAGTGTCCACTGACACATTCCTTATTGTAATGAATTACATCTGTCCAATTTCCCCACTAACGATTAAGTAGAATGGTCGTTTTCATGGAAACAAGTCGTGAAATAGCCCTCACTGACCATGAAGCAAATTAATTTGATTTCCTATGTCAGATTTTAATCCTTCAGGTCATTTACCATAATTAGATATCGGCTAGCTTGTTCCAATATTACAAAATATACAGCAGTGTACAATTTTGTGTCTGTTTACCAAATCTATTATACAGCTGATGCAAGAATTTCTCAGCTACCATAGCAGCCAGTCTCATAAGGAAGTGGTCTAGTAGAGTATGGATTTATAATATGGGGGACGGATACCATTAATGAAATACACTTGGTGATGTGTCTCACTTACCTACAGCAAACTCTGTCACCGGTAACAACAGGCTATTAAAAGTCTGTTTTTTCATACCAAACATGCTAACCGGCTTTTGTTTACTGGCAAAGATTGTACAGTAATTGTTTACCCAGCAGATACGTTCAATTACACTCGCACTGTGGAATTTAAATCACCATTGTCAATGTTGGATTATATTGTAAATCCAATAACAAACATGTGCAGACCCTGTGGACAGTTTTATTTGTGTAAATTTTCTTCCAAAGGCAGGTTATCCTACGTTGATTTTATGCGTAATTTAAGAGACATAACAGCAAGATAGAGAGAGAAATTCATTACTGACTTATTTGAAGTATATACAAAATGCAAAATGTCCTTTTTTTTGGTGAGTGGCGAGTTTATTTGCCGCATCACATAAAGACAGACTGCAGATGCAAGCTAAATATTAAAAACGTTCAGTGCTGAAATGCAACATGAGGCTATGGAAAGGACCTAAGAAATTAACCATTTAGGAAGAGTAACTGCTTTATATGCAGCCATTGATGCATGTCTCCAAGCTAGAACATACGTCTCCATCATGAAGTAGATAATGCAGAAACAAGTTATTCATATAATGTCTAAATAGATGATGAGATTATGCAGTACTGGTTCAAAATGTTCTGGTCCTGTCAAGAGCAGATTTGTAATTCTCCTGCACAAAATGGAAAATTTGAGAGGACAAGGAGACTAAGTATTATTTTACATCTTGTTCCACTTAATTTAAAATTAAAGTTTTGGTTTTATTATAGTGCACTTATAGTCCTGATTTCTATTTCACATTTAAACTAGAGGATGATGTAAAGCATCAATGATCCACCAGCATCCGATTTTCCTTATATACACTATTCTTTTAATGTCAAATATGACAATTCCAGTTGTGTTGCTAATGACTCTTGGTTCAAGTACTGCAATTTGTGGATTGTGCTCAGTAAGGTCATGTTAGTTAGCAATGTCTCTTGGCAACCCTTGGATGGATGGATGGATGGATGGATGGATGGATGATAAATTTCATGTGAGGCTGGGTTATGTAGAGCAGGCTCTATCCAACCTCATCACACCATTCACACACAACAATATGCTGAGATTTCCTAAAGGATTCCTTTAGAAGATGAATAATTGCCATGCTTTCCCCGTTGTTCTTGAAGACTGCAACTTAAACAATATAAAAATAAGTATCACCAACTTTCAGAAATAGAAACCATGCCCCAACAATAGTATGAGAAGGTTTCTGATCATTAAAGTCATAAAGTACAGATAGAGACTTAAACCCAAGGTATTTGCCCTTTGTGACGATACAGTATGATACATCAGGCACACAAGCCACAAACAGCAGGCAGTAACTGGAGTTATCACAGACCTTTGAACCTTGTGTAGGAAAAAGAGGTAACTTTTTCTGCTAAAAGCAGTAACTTGAGCAAAATAATAATTATTGAATCAATAAATGTACATTAACTAGTGTGTAGAGAGAAAAGTGAAGGCAGAGGCCATCAGAACAAAATTATTTGTTGTGTTTCAAGGTTGGGGTTTGGCATCTTGGGGCACATATAACATTAAAAAAGAAAAAAAAGAAAAACTCAATACAAATAGCTTTCGTTGTAAAGTGAGGAAAAAAATAGATACACCAGGTGTTTAGATTAGATTAGTTAGATTAAATGAACTTTATTGATCACAGAGGGAAATTCTTGTGCATACAGCAGCAAGTCCACAGCGTATATGTAGCACAAAACAGGCAAAGACAGGCAAAGTGCAAAGAGCGTACACAGTGCAAAAGACCGAAGTGCAAAGACCGAAGTGCAAAGACCATGCACAGTGCAAAAGACCGAAATGGAAAGACTGTACACAGTGCAAAAGACCGAAGTGCAAAGAGCGTACACAGTGCAAAAGGAGCATCAAGCTGCATTGTCCTGAGCTTTGTCCGCAATTGGATAGAATGGATGGTGCTAAAGACACTGGAGAACTCAAAGAACATGATCCTGGCGGTGGGAGTAAACTCTGTGAAGCATGAAGATCACAGCAACGTCCACACCTACTGTATGTGTGCCTGGTAAGCAAACTGCAGGAGATCCAGGTTCGCAGCTGTCTCAGCACCAGCCTCTCAAACATCTTCATGATGTGTGAGGTGAGAGCAACTGGTCTGAAGTCCATAAGAGAGCTGGAGCACTGATTCTGTAGAATGGGGACTACACAGTGATCAGAGCTACTGGCATGAGAGAAAAATGGACTTGCGTGTATCCTTTGTATGCATATAACAAGTCCAGAGACTTGATTCTCCAGGTGGTGCAGTACTGAAACTGAAAATGGTTGATGAGGGTGGAGGAGAGTCAAATGTGGTTGAAATCACCAGAAATGGTAATAAAAGCAGTGGAGTGTTTAGTTTGCTAACCACAGCACGTATTTTCTCCGTGGCTCCTCCAGTGTCTGCCGACAGGGGCACACGACCAAAACAATGGCATGCAAAAACTCCCACAGCATGCAATACTGCTGCAGTACCACAGTGAGAAGCTCAAACCTGTGCTTGATAACACTTTACTTAAAGCAGACATATAAATGCATTATACATACCCTCATAATGCATCATGATGCATTCGTAAGGTATTATAAACATGGCTATGAATATTTATACACATCATCTCCATGCTCATTATGCATCATGAATGCTCTCAGCTCGTTTGTCATTTGCTGGCGATCTTTCGTTGCCCATGACGAAAGAGGGCAGGTAAGGGTTGTGCCAGCTTCAGCGGGGGCAGGGGACTCAGGTCGGGCATTTCCTGTCACGTGTAAGAGAATGGCAGTTCGTCCTCACATGTTCTGCCATCCGCGAGTGAAATAAGCAGACCGATGGCTATAAAACGCAGGAAAACATGCCACGGTAGTCGCAAACTTATTTAAAAGATACCAACATAAACACTAAATTAAAATAGCAAAATCTAAGACAACTGACAAACACAGGAGCTGCTGTAGCAGCCAGCCTCTCGAGGCAGCGTCAGACAAGAACTATTTACTTAATATGCAGTATAAAAGTCTGAGGCAGTCAAAGAAATTATTTAAAGCTATTATTCTGGGTAACAACAGTAAAATCTATTGTCCACATAGAAATTCCTGCTGTGCTTTTCTTCTGAACATCCATCCTTTGTTCTTCCACCTGCTTATCGTGGTGGAGGTCTCCAGGTGTTCTGGACATTTTATTTCAAATTACATCCTCGAAATCTTAATTTATATCTATGGCATTGTACTTGGGAGATATTTTTCTGTGGATTTCTGTCATGTTCATTTCTACAGAGGGGGTGTTTTTGACAAATACTCTACTGCTTTAAAATCTTTCCATCGTTGGCCTCCACTAGGGCAGACAAATCAGTAGCACCCCGTCCATCCATCTTCTAACCCGCTCGTCCTGATCAGGGTCACTGCGGGCCTGGAACATATCCCAGGAAGTACAGGGCACAAGGATGGAACGCCACTCCATCACAGGGCACTACACAAGCACAGAGTATGAGCAGCTGCTCCTGGACTGCAGGAAGAAACCAGAGAAAAACAGAGAGCAGGAGCGAGATTTAGTCCCCAACCCAGGAGGCGGGAAGCAATAATACCACCAGCTGATCCGGAATGCTACCCCGGCAAGGGTAGAGACAAAAGGTAGAGACAAATGAAAGCAAACAAATTGGAACTGTGATCCAAATCCGTCATCCAAAATCACAATGTTGATGCAGGGAGTAAAGGGCAAACAGCCGAATCAAGACAAAAAAGAAGAAACAGAAATGGTGCCAGAAAGCAGATCGCGGAACAACCAGCAGGTAGCGGGAAACGCTCAGTGCTCCACAAGGAGGTGACTGGACACCAGTTGTTTTATGCTATGCTAATTGATCGAGTAGGTGAGCTATAGCAGGGGTGTCAGACTCCAGTCCTGGGGGGCCGCAGCCCTGTGTAGCTTAGTTCTTTCCCTGTTCCATCACAAATGATTCAGCTCGAGAGCTGCGTGGTAATTAGCACAAGGAGGTGAATCAGGTGTGTTAAATGAGGGGAAACCTAAAAATGTGCAGGGCTCCGGCCCCCCAGGACTGGAGTTTGACACCCCTGAGCTATAGTGTATTAGTACTGTGGAGGTGGAACAGGAACTGACTGGACATAACTAGATGGAATCTTAGTATGATGCGAACAAAATAATTTTCTTACTTATTAGCATTACATTGATATAAACTTAGCTTAAACATTTACATTTACATTATATTCTTTGTAATAAGACATATAATATATTCTGCAATATACTAATATGACCTATAGTGCCATGCTACAGGAATCTTTAGATGTAAATGTGGTAGATTGCTATATTAACTAGCTGCGTTTAGCTATGTTAAGATTATGCACTAGCAGCCGAGTTACATGTACAACTGAACTTCATTTTCATTTTATTAACAGTTTTAAGCAAAATATGGTCAGACTTTTACAAGTGATTTCTATGCATGGGTGCCTCTCATCGTCAGGATGACCCTCTCCCCTCCGCACTCGTCCTGACGCATAAATCTGAGGAAGAGGCGGCTTGAACAACTGGCTTCTGTGAAAGACAGCACACTGCATCCGAGTGCAAAAACTGACACGCACTGCATCCGAGTGCAAAAACTGACACGCACTGAACTCAAAGAAACGAGTGCCATTACTTTTGCATATGAATGAGTAAAACATTACATGGATGTTATGTATTCACAAAGTGTTTTATATAAGCTAGAGACAGTTTAGCAAGTCTGGGTTGCAGAGGTTCCATCTTCTCCAGACTTTGCCGGGTTGTTTTATTTGTTGTCAGGAGGACAGTCTTTCAAGATGACAATGCCCCTATTCACAGACCATGCCTGCTCAATGGTCTGATGAGCAACACACTGATGCTGCCCATTACACTTTGGTCTTTATGAGAACAGAATCCATTTAGACATTTATTGGATTTTTTTGTAACAATTCATGTTTTTTACTTCCATCAACCAAGGTGGACTTTTAGTGGATGAATGAACCACACTGGCATTGTAAGGCGTCTGATATATGACACAATTAAATGGAAAAATGATAGAAAGTGTAAAACTGATACAGTCGGGGCATATGGTTGATTCCAGGGGCGTAGTTAGACATGAATTGATAGGGAGGCTGAGTCTTTACTGGGGGGGGCGAATGGAAAAATATTCATGACCTAAGCCAATAAATACATATTTATTTGCGGAATCGGGGGGTAAAAAACATTTGGATTCTGCCTCCCAAATTAGGCCTAACTATACCCCTGGTTAATTCCTTTATCTCTCAGATATTAACACACATTTCAGTGCACATTTAAACCTTAGAAAAGACAAGAAAATGGCTAAAATTAAAGGAAGTGAATTTTAAAACAAAGCCGTAAGTGTAAAAGAAGAAAACACGCATTTGAAATTTCACACAGCGACATACATACTCTAGGTAGTACGCTAATTAGCAACTGCCCTTGTTTGAAGATTCATCGGACCGGTTGCCTTTTGATATAATCAGAGGCTTTGACTGACAATGTGCTGCTTTAATCATAGAGGTACTAAATAAACAATTAATAGTGGTAAAACACTATTAGTGCTAAAACAAGGCCAACTCACAGGCAGCCGGAAAAAAATAGGCAATTTGCCACCTTGGAGTACAGAAAATTCCTTTTGCTGCATGTCTTGTTGACATACTCTTTTAAAAACTTGACATGTGATATTTAGGCATGTCAGAAAATCTGGATCACACTGTGACATTTCCAGTGTAATCTGCCCCTAGGCCGTGTCTATATTGATCCCGCGTCCTTTTAGAAACACTCCAAACGAGCCGACGATTCAGCTGCCGACAAAGCTGCCCGCATACTTAGCTGTTATTATCATTTTTTACATTTCTTTTAAATAGTGCAACGTGAAATTGTAACTTTAAACGCACTTCGATAGATCTCATTTCACTGTCAATGTATGCGCCTTGCTGCAGTGACACACGACAAGGTTGTCTTGGAAGTAAATCAGAGTAGAATCCTTTGGCTGATGAAAATAAAAAAGAGCAGTTTTTAGGTGATCAGTCAGGAAAAAAAACTGATATGGGGGCAGATAGACAAACAGGAAATGGATATAGACTGCCTATAAAGCCAGGAAAAGGCACGCAGGGGGCAGATAGACAAACAGGATACGGATATAGACTGCCTATAAAGCCAGGCAAAGGCACGCAGGGGGCAGATAGACAAACAGGATACGGATATAGACTGCCTATAAAGCCAGGCAAAGGCACGCAGGGGGCAGATAGACAAACAGGATACGGATATAGACTGCCTATAAAGCCAGGCAAAGGCACGCAGGCCTGGCTAGGGTCAGGCTGGAAAAGGTGAGCCTTAAGCACCCTGCAGTTGTGTGTCCTCCAAGCTGCCCCCAGACCTGTGGGATCACAGCAGGATGGCAAATCAGGCAGGTTGAAACCCCGCATGCTAACGTGCTCTTGGTGCCCCTCCCCACTGACACACCTTACGCTTCATTCCGTTATGGAAATTTAAACTGGGCGGACAGCTGAAGCTACGGCTGGTGTGGCGGATGAAGCTAAGGCCTGAAGCAGCAGATGTGTTTATTTATTTTGTGAGAGTGACGTGGTTCTGCCCGCCACGTGCTTTGAAGTTAATGTTAATGGCTTTGATGTTGCGCACGTTCTCCACATCGCAATTCAGCTTCAGGATCACTCCACAGCTTCAAAGCTCGAGACTAAGATCAAAAATAAACCACTTCAGTGGTCTGTGAAGGTGCCATACCTACTAAACTGATCCTCTAGCAGAATTGTTTGTCTACACAATGGATCATTGGTCCCTGACTTTAAATTGTTGTTATGGTTTCATTCATTTTTCAAACTGTTTTTGAGATACAGACTCACTTACAATAACACACTATGAGAAATTAAGAGAGAGCTATTCAACCGAACAGTTGTTTTTGGGCTCTGAGATGAAACTGAAATTCCCAGGGGAAATCCAAACAAACACGGGGAGGATACTCTAGAATAACAGGGCTGGGATCAGGAATCTGCCCACAGTCATGGAGGTGTGAGGTCACCCTGCTTACCCACAAATAACCACTCCGTCTTCGTCACAGCCCTGATTGATTCAGGACTCACTGGAAATTTCATAAGTGACTGTCTGGTACAGCACTTACGTATTCCAGTCAGCCCAAAGATCCCCGTGGCTACGGAAAGGTTCTCCAGAATGTGTCAGCCAGCTCCCCAGCATTGAAAACCACAGAGATTCTATTTCATCGTGTTTTCAGACCTTTTCGCAGCTGATTCTCAGCTCACATTTCAGGTTGGCTCTGCCCATTTGATAAACTCCACACATTAGTGAATCTGTCTTGATAACACCCCCCAGTCCAATGATCAGACCAAACGTGAGGTACTGAGATTTCTTCAGACCTACTGTCATCTCCACCAGCGTGACTGATGTAGGTTTCTTCCTGGTTCAGAAAATACCCGCAATTCCCTCATTGGTGAATCCAATAACTTTACCCCATTCCAGTGTATTTTTGGTTATCAATCCCCCTTGTTTCCATAGTCTGGCAAGCGGCTGAAAATACCATCAGTGAGTGAACGGTAGCATTACGGCAAAGCGGTGTCCGGAGCGGCTAACATGCCTCAAGCTGACGTCCAGCCCCATCAGGAAGTCTGGCTAGCTATCCGGAATATCTGTCTCAAGCTCCCATCTAGGAAACTGACTTCACAGTTCATCTGTCTTTTTCCCGATCGTTAGACTGGTTAAACCCCGTGTCCAACCATCTCAGGAATCCACTGTAGTACAAGATCAATCCAACTTTCTGTGTTTCCCTCAAACCAGGAATAGACCCCCTGAGAAGCTAACGAATTACATCCCACCCACCCCTTTTACTCCTGGATGATGGTCCTGCTAATGCAGTCAGTGCCCCCTTTAACTTCTGACAGGGGCGTGGCTATGGACGGGCACGGGGGTCATCTGTTCACCAAACAGAGACAGATCAAATTTTACCAGTCCTTAGTGATTTAATAGGAATGTTCTCCCATAAGACAGAAATTATGATTCAGTGCCACTCTCCTCTGAAAATCTTTACTGTAGCCCCCCACCTCAAATATAATCTCATATTACACGCAGCTTCCTCGATTATTGTCTCACTGTAAATAAGGAGACCCCTGTCTTACTTTCAGGAAAACTTACTGCCTGTCATGGTCGGACTGTCCACCAGGTGACCCCCCCCACAATATATCTGACACAATGCGAACACTGGCGCCCACCACATACCGAAAATGCACAGCCCAGCATGGCATCCAGGTAACGCCATGGTCTGCTGGCATTGCCAACCGGGGCCGCAGTACTTAGTGGACTGGGAAGGTTATAGAGCAGCTGGCTCCTTCATCGATGGCTTCCATGGTGTCCCCCCCCCCCCCCCCCCCCCCCCAGGTGGAATCTTTCATCTTGGACCAGGAGGACCTGGACAACCCCATGCTTAAGACGGCATCGGAGCTGCTTCTGTCCAGTGCCACAGATGGTGTGGACCTGCGCACGGTGGACCCGGAGACACAGGCACGCCTCGAGGCTCTGCTGGAGGCTGCAGGTTTGTCCTCTGCACCAGTGAACCGCCATACACTTTCTGGGTTGGGAATCGGCTAATAGACTGATCACTCACACTGCACCCGTGTTCCCTGCTTTTGATGTGTGTGATTTGGAAGGCGTGTGCATGTTTCCCGTAATGCTATGCCGCAGTCTCACTATATAGTGACTAGTCGACATGTGAATGAACAATTTTGACAAGTGAAAAAATCGACTCGGTATCACTTGTGTACCATGTCATGTGACTGGAGTCTGGGCAGCTCAGCCAGCTCCTTGGTGCGCTCATGTGATTCCCCTAAGCCGGGATATGTCCGCTAGAACGGGGACGGTAAGTGTCCCGGGAAGCATAGAAGTACAGGAATAGAAAGCGTTAGCGACTTAAGCTGCCCGCTAATAAGTGCCGCTGGGTGACGGCAGTGGCCTGAGTTCATGGAAATACAGCCAGCGACTCTTCTAGGGGATAAATGTGACACAAGAGGTCCTCTGTGGCAGTCACGTGACATGTGTGAGCACGTAGTCTGTACTGGGACACTGGGCTCTCCAATGTTGGGGAATGCGGAAGGAGGTCTATTTGTGGAAGTGCTTGTTTGTGAGATACTGTCCTGTAGGGGGCGTCACATGACCACAGGCAGAGGAATAGAATGTGGTGTTTTCCCTCCTTAGTGCAGCCTTTTTTTTATATGTCTGGGATTTTCCCCTCATTGCTATACTGCTCCTTTTTTTATCTTTTGTTTACTTGTGTGCCACATTGACTGGAAGGCATGCCGGCTGCTTCCTCCCCATATAGAAAAATACCGTGTTGCTACCTTGTAATTTTAATAAGCCTGTCTAATGCTGTGTGTGAGACAGGGAGCCCCATCCTGCTAAGACTCCAGTGTGTGAGACAGGGAGCCCCGTCCTGCCGGGACTCCAGTGCTTGACAGACAGGGAATTCCATCCTGCCGAGACTTCAGTGCGTGACAGACAGGGAGTTCCGTCCTGCCGGGACGCCAGTGTGTGTCAGACAGGGAGTTCCGTCCTGCCGGGACGCCAGTGTGTGTCAGACAGGGAGTTCTGTCCTTCTGGGACTCCAGGGTGTGACAGACAGGGAGTTCCGTCCTGCCGGGACTCCAGTGCTTGACAGACAGGGAGTTCCGTCCTGCCTCCAGTGTAGGGCTGGGCATCATTCATAATTTTTCGATACCAGCACCAGAACGATACCTTGATTTTGATACTGGTTCCTGAACAATATTTTTTTCCGATACCAATATGTTTTTTAATTAATTTCAACAAAAATACATTAAACATTACAGCACTAATCTTTTGTTTGAACAAGTACTTTTATAGTTATTGATTAGTTACTGGGGGGATCAGTTGCATTTATAGGAGGACACAGCCTTTTATTTATATTTTACCAGAGCTCTCAAGTTTCATCGAAAGTTTGCAGTGAGATTACATCTGTTAGGGGCGCAGCGTGTGTCTCACGGTTAATGTGAGACACACGCTGCCTACCACATTCATCGGATCTTGCTCTGCCACTCCCACCTTGTCTGCACTCCGTATGTGCGCACATCCATGTAATAACGTGCTTGCAGTGGGATCATATGTAACTTATTTTGGAATTTACCCGGAAACAACAAATGCTATTTACTGATTGGCTGGTAGGTGGCTATTAACTGTATAACTTGGGACAGTTAGAGCATAAGAACATAAGAATGAACTCCTATGAAGTTATGAACTCTGTGGAAAACTCCACCCCGCCTCGTTCATTAATTCTATATAACAGGAAACCTTGGCGAGCATGAGAAAGCAAGGTGTGGCGTGAGAACTGGCTGCAATGTGTGTGTCACGGTCAATGCGTGAGACTTGAGAGCCCCAATTTTACTTATATAACCTGTGACATGCTTATAATTAATAAATAAATCTGGCCGGCAGATCAATCTTTCATTTTCCACAAAATAAACAACAATGTTATCCTGCTAATGATTGCTGGCACCTTTCTGATGATTTCGCTCACACATATATGCATACACATACTCACCAATTCTCACTCTCTCCAGGTGTTTCACGTGATATACGAGTGTGGTCAGCCACTAAATGGGGGCATATTTGCAAGTCGAACTGCTGCGCCTAGTTTTAAAATTTTGTCACACAATCTCCAAAAATGGTCACACAATGAGACTAAATGGTTGCAGTCTGAAACCCTGTGATGCTACACTTTTGATTTCTTAGGCATTTTTTACGCTACGTGACAAGCAAAAATGACAACATGCACGCAAGCCAGTTCACAAGTTTGTCCCTGGGAATATGTGTTTGTGTAACATTACATTAGCCAATCACCAGCGACTTCAGATCTTTACACAAGCATGCTGCATGCTTATTAGCTCACAGGCACTGAGATTTACTGTTTCGGTATTGGAATTTGGCACAGGAAATTAATTTTTCGATCCTTGATAGGATTGGAGCGTTTCGGTCAGTACCACAAAAGCACCGAAGTTCAGTATGCAGCCCTTCTCCAGTATGTGACAGAAATGGAGCCCTGTCCTGGATTTATGTGTGTGTGTCTCTGTCTATGTGTGTGTCTCTTTGTGTAGAGCTGGGCCAAAATGTTATTGCGATAATCATCGATAATATCGACTGATGAAAATTTTTATCACTGTGTATGTCATCATTATTTCTTTCAAGTAACTCCTGAGTTAAAGTTGGAGAAACTAGATTGTTAATTGTAGTTATAAAGTTTTTTGTCAGAACATGACAAACACGCCAAATGGTAGTGATGACCATACTGGAACTTCTGGAACCTTATGCTCTATTTACTGACCTCATTAGATGGAGCTCTCTGTTCAAAAAAGGGCTCAAAGCTCGCCCAGAAGGAAACCAAATGTGCCATGTGGGCTCAAAAAATATTACGACTGGTTCATGAAGCGTTGTTTTGGCCATTACCGCCAAACAGCATTTTGCAAGTCTGAGATAGAAAATGACCAGGTTATTTTAGTCACTGCTGGAAAAATGCAGCCACTGCCATTCTTTCCATCTGTTCTTAATTCTCTGTGGATTATTACTGTTGGGATTTGTCATGGACTGAATTTTACTGTGGACGTTCCTTCCGGATCTTACCTGATTACCCTTACTGAATGAGTTGCTTTGGACTTACCTGGTCTGCTGGTGAGTTGCCCTGTTGTTTTGACAGTTTTGTCTGTTGTCTACCTACCTGCCCTATTGCATTGTCTTATTTGTTCAATCAATCCCTTGTTTCATGGCTGTGTTTGTGCTTTTGCTCCATTCCAGTCCTGAGAAGTAGTCACAGAGAAAATGACAATTTTTGTTGCAAAGGGAGTTACTGGTGTTATAGAGTATTTGTCATATGGATATCTGAGAAAATTATATTGTGATAATTATCATTCGTTATATATATATTTATATATCGTTTTATCACCCAGCCCTGTGTGTGTGCAAGATTAGTCACCTATCATGTTCTCTCTCTCTCTCTCACACACGCGCACACACACACACACACACACACACACACACACGCACACCTTAGACGTAACTCTGTTGGGGTCCATAGCTGTGGAGTTTTTCATCTGCTGTCATGTGACTCTTCAGCACTAATGTTGCACGGTGTGACCATTGACTCCAGCTACACTGTGGTGTTTTTGTTCCTGTCTGTCTGTCCATCCTGCTGCCACTAACCTGCCCCTGCTACCATGCTGTGCCGTGCACCGACGCGTGGCCTGGGAACATGCACTCTAACGCTGAAGGCATCGGTAAACTGTCTACTGCGGACGGTAAAGCCTTCGCAGATCCTGAGGTGCTGCGCCGCCTGACTTCATCGGTGAGCTGCGCGCTGGACGAGGCCGCCGCCGCCCTCACGCGCATGAGGGCCGAGAACACGCTGCACCCCGGCCAGGCTGACAAGTATGGATCTCTTCTGCCTCTGAACACACACCTCATTCACCTGTTACTTTTGTTTTGTCTCTGATCTGATGTTACTGTAAGCTGCTGTGATCTTGAAAGCCTTAAGCCCCAGAATGGGCAATGTAAAGTGACCCCAGCCCCCATAACGTCAATGCTCTTCCTCAGTCAGACACGGCATAGCGTGCAGCTCAATGACTGGAGCAGCCCCTGTTAGCACCTGGGGCTAGCAGCTAGCTGATCTCTTGTCCCCCTGCCCCGTGCAGTGCTGGTAATTGTAGCAGTCTGGTTATTTTTAGCCGTAGCTTGGCGGAGGCCTGCTCTGACGGGGATGTCAATGCCGTGCGGAAGCTGTTGGATGAGGGCCGTAGCGTCAATGAGCACACGGAGGAGGGCGAGAGCTTGCTGTGTCTGGCCTGCTCCGCGGGCTACTACGAGCTGGCGCAGGTGAGGCGGGCCCGGCCCGGCCGCTGCTTCTGCAGAACGCCGCGTCTCAGCTAGGCTCTGACGGCACGCATGTCTCTGGCCCACAGGTCCTGCTGGCCATGCACGCCAATGTGGAGGACCGTGGCATCAAGGGAGATATAACTCCACTGATGGCAGCTGCCAGCGGCGGCTATGTGGACATCGTGAAGCTGCTGCTTGTGCACGGGGCTGATGTCAATGCACAGTCGTCTACTGGTGAGTGGGGCAGCCTGCACAAGCACTGCATGAATGGTGAGCGACCACCCACCCCACGTGTCTCTTCTCCGCCCCCTCACTACAGGTAACACGGCGCTGACGTATGCGTGCGCCGGTGGCTTCGTTGATGTGGTGAAGGTGCTCCTGAAGGAAGGCGCCAACATTGAGGACCATAACGAGAATGGGCACACGCCGCTGATGGAGGCGGCCAGTGCCGGCCACGTGGAGGTGGGCCGTGTGCTACTTGAGTACGGCGCTGGCATCAACACACACTCCAACGAGTTCAAGGAAAGCGCGCTTACCCTGGCCTGTTATAAAGGTGCGCCCGCTGCCCGCCACTGCTCAGGGGGGCTCAGCACAGCCATCGTAACGCTCATATCATCGCCCTTCCACTTCCTGTTACAGGGCACTTAGACATGGTGCGCTTTTTACTGGACGCCGGCGCCGACCAGGAGCACAAGACGGACGAGATGCACACAGCTCTGATGGAGGCCTGCATGGTGAGGCTCGGCCAGGAGGTGCTTGCCCTGCAACCAGCCGCCCTGCCCGTCAATCCACTCCACAAATGAGCTGCCTGCACAGATGCGAGTTAACCCATAGATGGGGAATGAATAGAGAATATGTTTTGGGCCCCCGGGGCGGCACGCAGGTGCTTACCTCCCCCTCTCGACCCCCTGTCCCAGGATGGGCACGTGGAGGTGGCACGGCTGCTCCTGGACAGCGGGGCACAGGTGAACATGCCAGCGGACTCATTTGAGTCGCCATTGACACTGGCAGCCTGCGGGGGCCACGTGGAGCTGGCCGCCCTGCTCATCGAGCGCGGGGCCAACCTGGAGGAGGTCAACGACGAGGGCTACACGCCGCTGATGGAGGCCGCCCGCGAGGGCCACGAGGAGATGGTGGCACTATTGTTGGCGCAGGGTGAGCCCCCCCGCCCCCTCTGCTCATGCCAACGGCAACGGAAAGCTCGACACCAAAACACTGGTGGGCGGAGAAATCCTGTGCTGTCAGCCGCTGAGATCACCCAGTCAATTGCTGGCAACAGATGCCCTGCCCACCTGACACAGAACACATGAGCCAGGTGCGCAGGTGACCTGTCCTCACTGCTGCTGTGCTCCCCTGTCAGGTGCCAACATCAACGCCCAGACGGAGGAGACGCAGGAGACGGCGCTGACGCTGGCCTGTTGCGGGGGCTTCCTGGAGGTGGCCGACTTCCTCATCAAGGCCGGCGCTGATATCGAGCTTGGCTGCTCCACGCCGCTGATGGAGGCCGCACAGGAGGGCCACCTGGAGCTCGTCAAGTACCTCCTGGCTGCTGGTAAGGCCCCTGCCCTGCAGACGCATGCCAGCCTTGCTGCTGCCCTGCTGAGGTTACACATTTGCCCCGCCTCTTTCCTCAGGTGCGAATTACCATGCCACGACGGCCACGGGGGACACGGCGCTGACATATGCCTGTGAGAATGGCCACACGGATGTGGCCGATGTGCTGCTGCTGGCCGGGGCTGACCTGGTGAGTATCCCCCCCCCCCCCTCCCCCCACTGCTTGCGACTGGCAGGATGCCCCTGACCCCTGCGTCTGTCCTAGGAACACGAGTCAGAGGGAGGCAGGACCCCCCTGATGAAGGCTGCCAGAGCGGGCCACCTCTGCACTGTGCAGTTTCTCATCAGCAAAGGTGAGTGAGCTGCCCCCAGAAGCCCCACAGTGCTTCCCGCCTCTGCTGCCACCCATTGAGGATGTCCTCCTGCCCCACAGGTGCTAATGTGAACAGAGCCACGGGCAACAATGATCACACGGTGGTGTCGCTGGCCTGCGCGGGGGGCCACCTGGCCGTCGTCGAGCTGCTCCTGGCCCACGGGGCCGACCCCACACACAGACTGAAGGTGCGCCCCCCCGCCGCCCCCTGTTGTCACTCCCCTCTGCCTAAATGCCATGCCAGGGTTCTGTGGGCATCGGGGGTGTGACCGCAGCTGTTTCTTACAGGATGGCTCCACCATGCTCATCGAAGCTGCTAAGGGTGGCCACACCAACGTGGTGTCCTACCTGCTGGACTACCCAAACAACATCCTCTCTGTCCCCACGCCTGACCTCTCCCAACTCACCCCCCCCTCTCACGACGCCTCTCAGGTGAGACCTTCACCACACCCCAGCTTCAGTGACCAGGATGACCTCCCTGTGACTTTCCTGTCCTCACCTTCCCACGCAGGTGCCCCGTGTCCCGTTCCAAGCCCTGCCCATGGTGGTTCCCCCCCAGGAACCCGACAGGGTGCCCTCCAACATCGTGACCCCCCCTCTCGTCTTGAGCAAAGGTGAGTGAGTTCTTCTGGCCAGTCTGCAGGCCCAGACAGCAGCCCTGTTAGCTACGTGGGGAGATTCCTTGCTTGGTCTGTCACCGGTGTTAAGATGCTGGTTGCTGGGTGAAGTTCTGGTTGATGTCTTTCTCTTGAACTCAGCAGAGAGTTTTTGTGGCTCTGTCATGAAGATTTTAAGAGAAGACCCTTACCTTTAGCTTGTGGGTCATCACTTAAATGGGTGTTTAACAAACAGTTGTGTTCATGGATATTTTAAAGGTGATTTGATATATGCTCGTGAAGAAGTATGTGAACCATTTGGAATTTTCTGGATTAATTTAAGAATGGACTGACTAAAAAAGCCTTACAAAGGAATATTCAACCTTGTCATATCCTTGTTGGAAAAACAAGGTCATTGATGGATGAAGCTTTGAGCCTGTAGGGCATGCATGGTCAACTCTTCAGCTGTGTCGCAGCATTTATTAACAGCAACGATGGGGCTAGTCCGAATTGTTAAGCGATTAGCCACTCTGGTATTGGCCCAGCATGTGCAAGTATATGTCATTGTACTGCACCCATTTTTATTCTGTGATTTTATGGGACTACACTAGATTTTGTTTACAGTTCCCAATAAAATATGATAAAATGCTAATTATATTTGCCTTTTTTAATTTATTGAAATGTAAAGGATTGTGTGAAATGTCATCATTTCGACTACTATCCCTAGTATCGAACTGAATCGTATCGTATCGTGGGAATCTCTGAGGTATCAAAAAAAATCGAACCATTGGCTTAAGGAATCGATACTGTATCGTATCACGAGGAAACCTGTGATTTACACCCCTAATGTTTACACCTGATATTGAATTAAAAAACTTGAACTTGAATACCTTTACCTGAACTTGAATTTTAAAAATGGAATTTTAATTTATTTCTGAACTTAAATTTATGTTCTTGTGTGTTTTTAACAAGTTAATCATGTAAACGCAGTAATCAGATTATTAACACATGTACACACCTTAATTGGTATCGCATCTAAATGCAGTCATAGTCAGTTTGTGAACTGGGAAACTGCATGTCTCTCATCTCTGTTGTATGGTCCATAGGGCTGGGTGATATGGACCAAAAACATTATCTAGTTATTTTTTGGCAGATTAGTGATACACAATATCTTCCATGAAGCGTGCTAAAATGTTCAGATTTAAATCAAAACCACAATATGTAACCAAAACAAAATACAAATACAAAGCTTCTTTCCCTGTTTGCAAATACAGTGGTACCTCACTACTCGAACTCATTAGAACTCGAATTTCTTAAAAGCCGAACCAACCAGTTTGAAAAAAATGACCTACAATTCGATATGAATCTCAGAAGTTGAACCGTGAACGCCGACCTAAGAACTTGTGCGTGCGGGGAAATATGTCACGCAGCACGTCTCTCAGCAGAAACAAAGGGTAACGCTTCTGTCTCAGCCTCGCATTCGCTGTGATAGCATCCTGCATGTTTACACTCCCTGAATACATATATTTAGACAGTATAAATACATTTAGACAATGATACACAGTAACAGTAATTATTATATAATAACATGTAAAAATAAAGATTTCTTATTAATTATTTTAATATCATAAATAATAAACCATTAATACATTTAATTATAATAATATTGTTGTGCCGAATGGGGACGGAACGGAGACAAAGGCGCAGACGTCAGGGTATCGGGGAATACGGGGTTTAATTACAGGTAAGGCAGGCAA